>OX941097.1:15520000-16770000 GCA_954870635.1 Arctium minus | reverse complement strand
CTTGCTCTCAGTGGTTATCGCAGAGAAAATGTCTATGTAATAGATATGGACTCTACTACCACTGAAAACTTATGTTTTCTATATAAAGCCTCTTCTGATGTCAACTGGCTATGGCACAAAAGGCTCTCTCATCTAAACTTCAAAACCCTGAATTCTCTCTCTTCTAAGGAACTGGTTTCTGGTCTTCCTCAGCACTCATATGCTAAAGAATCTCTCTGCTCAGCATGTGAAAAAGGAAAACTATCAAAAGCTAGTTTCAAATCTAAACAAGTCTCCTCAGTGACAAGTCCTCTTCAGCTCTTGCATATGGATCTGTTTGGCCCTGTCAATATCCAATCAATAGCTGGAAAGAAATATACACTTGTCATTGTGGATGAATTCTCTCGATATACCTGGGTTATCTTTTTTCGCTGCAAGAGTGATACTCCAGAAGAACTAATATGTTTTGTTAAAAAGATGAAAGTGCTGAATAATCTTAGTGTTCGTTCAATAAGAAGTGATCATGGAACTGAATTCAAAAACAGCTCTCTGAACAATTTCTTTGAGAACAAGGGAATTTCTCATAATTTCTCCTCAGTAAGAACACCTCAGCAAAACGGAGTCGCTGAAAGAAGAAACAGAACGATCATTGAAGCTGCTAGATCAATGCTCAGCGATTCTCACCTCCCTACACAATTTTGGGCTGAAGCGGTAAATACTGCATGTTTTACTCAAAACAGATCGCTGATAGTAAAGCGATTTGGAAAGACAGCTTATGAACTCTTTCATGGAAGAAAGCCCTCTATCAGCTTTCTTCATATCTTTGGTTGTCAGTGCTTTATCTTAAACAACAAATATCAGCTTGGAAAGTTCGACCCAAAAGTTGATGATGGAATATTTCTAGGATATTCCTCCATCTCCAAAGCCTACAGAGTTTTCAACAAGCGAAGACAATCTGTGGAAGAAACAATTCATGTCACTTTTGATGAAACTCGCTCAGCGAACTCCAAACCAATCGCTGACAATGAAGAGTTAAATGTTTGGATGTTTTCTCACTACAAACCAACTGAACCCTTCTTTTCAAACCATCAGCACCCAGATCCACCTACTGCTGATGATGATCCAAACATCATACATCCTAACGCTGAATCCAACTCATGGGTTTCAGCTGAAACTTTTAACACACTGCTACCATCAGATCTACCTTCGTCTGAAAACCTCTCTGATAACAATAGTCTGTCCACTACTCAACAGTTAATTGCTGATGAACCTCAAACGTCCTCATCAGTAAACATCCCAATTGTTGATCCAACCTCTAAGTTAAGCGATCATGCTCCTGCTCAGCGATGGACCAAAGATCACTCAATAGATCAAATTCTTGGTGATCCCGATGCAGGTATTCAGACACGACGAAGTTCAGGTAATATTTGTCTCTTTGTCAACTTTCTCTCTTTCATAGAACCAAAGAAGACTGATGATGCCCTCAGAGATCCAAACTGGGTCAGCGCTATGTAAGAAGAGTTGACTGAGTTTACTCGTAACAACGTTTGGAATCTCGTTCCTAGACCATCTGATAAAACTGTTATAGGCACCAAATGGGTGTTTAGAAACAAGTTAGATGAACATGGAACTGTAACCCGCAACAAGGCTCGACTTGTTTCTCAGGGATACAGACAAGAGGAAGGCATATACTATGATGAAACCTTTGCCCCTGTGGCCAGGCTCGAAGCAATTCGACTATTCTTAACCTATGCAGTCTATAAAGACTTCATCGCTTATCAAATTGATGTAAAATCAACGTTTCTAAATGGAAAGCTGAATGAAGAAGTCTATGTAGAACAACCACCAGGGTTCTATGACCCTAAGTATCCAAATTATGTTTATAAATTGGATAAGGCTCTCTATGGTCTAAAACAAGCCCCTCGTGCTTGGTATGACACTCTCTCATCATTTCTTATCTCTGAAAATTTTGAACGTGGCAAAATTGATAATACACTGTTTTTCAGAAAGATAAAAGGTCATATTATTCTTGTACAAATATATGTCGATGACATCATATTTGGTTCTACTAACCCATCTCTGTGTACTCGCTTCGCTGAAAGAATGAAGAAAGAATACAAAATGAGTATGATGGGTGAGCTGACATATTTTCTTGGTCTTCAGATTAAACAATCTGACAAAGGAACTTTTATCAGACAAGGTAAGTATGTTAAAGACATGCTGAAGAAGTTTGATCTTACACAAATTTCAGCGATGAAAACTCCCATGGCACCTCCCCTGACACTTAACAAAGATCCATCTGGAAAACCTGTTAATGTCACTGCCTATAGAGGAATGATAGGCTCCCTGCTGTATCTTACAGCGAGCCTACCTGACATCATGTATTCTACTTGTTTATGTGCACGCTATCAATCTGAACCCAAGGAATCCCATCTGATCGCTGTCAAGCGAATTTTCAGATATCTGAAAGGAACTCCTAACCTCGGTCTTTGGTATCCCAAAGACTCAGGGTTCGATGTAACTGGTTATTCTGATAGTGACTTTGCAGGTTGTAAACTTGACAGAAAGAGTACCACTAGTGGATGTCAACTCCTAGGAGGAAAGCTGGTAAGTTGGACAAGCAAAAAGCAAAATTTAGTGTCCACTTCCACAACTGAATCTGAATACGTAGCTGCTAAGTTGTTGTTCTCAGATCTTATGGATGAGAAATCAACTATTAGACTATGACCTTCAGCTATCAAAGATTCCAATCTATTGCGACAGCACTAGTGCTATCGCTATAGCAAATAATTCAGTGCTACATTCAAAGATGAAACACATAGAGATCAGATATCATTTTATCAGAGATCATGTGATGAATGGTGATATTGAACTTCATTTCATCCCTACTGACTATCAGCTTGCTGATTTATTCACCAAACCACTTGATGAGACAAGGTTCAACTTTCTCATCAGTGAGCTTGGAATGCTGAATCTCGAAGAATAATTCTTCAGCGTTCATGCATTGTGTCAGTAATCATAAGTTCCCCTTTTATCATTCTCTGATAAATATTATGACTCTCAGGTATGTTCTCTCCATCCCTACAACTGAATCTTCATTCAGTTAAGATGTTTTTCAAAATATAAACTTTAATCACTGAACTTTCTTCAAATGATTAAAAGATTTTTGAAAAATAAATTTATCACTGATGTTTCTAGTCATTGATCCTTCTTAAAAGAAAATTCATCCCTAACTTTACCATCAGGGATACTTTCAAAAAGAAAAATCTATCGCTGACTTTTCTTCAGCGATAATTTCAAAACGGACAAATGAACAGTCTCTCTCTTTTATGACGTCATTTGAACCGACAATCCACGACATGCCTTTTTCTGACACGTTCGTCCGTTGCCCTTCCATCCAATAAACTTCGTGGGACGTGTCCATGTCATGATGAACATTTGTTTTCCCGCCTCTCACACTCTCTCTCCTTCTCTCACGTATAAAAAGAATGTTTTTCCATTCTTATCATTTTACGCTTTCTGGAAATGCTTTCAAGGCAAGAAAACTCTCTCAAAAGAATTCTAGCATTCTCAAGCATTTGCATAATCTCCTTCAAGATCAACAGGTTATTCTTGATCTTATTCTCATTCAACTTCTAAATCTTTTTACATAATACTCCATTTATGGACTGCCATTATGGATTTATAAGATTTTCTTTCATAAAATCATTTTTATTTTTTATTTTATTCATTCAAAACCATTTTCTTTTGATTATCTTCATTTAAAATCTTTGGTTTTTCTTCTTGTTCTTATATCTTATATTAAGAACACCTTTTTAATCTTCAAATATGTTGATTTTTCTATGTTTCTTTCCTAAAATAGAAACTGGGAAAACCTTCTTTATTTTTAGACTAAAACCTTTATTCTATTCTTCTATCTGTTCATATTCAGAATGGATCAATCTGCACTTGTCGCCTCTAAGAACATCAAGTTCGCCATCACTGACTCTGAGCTTCCCAAAAACAATCATCTTGCTCGCCTTGACTTTGATGGTGTCAAATACCCACATCTGGTGGAAGCCGCAAAATTTCTGAAGCAATCCTGCATTGCCTATGCTATCACTGTGAATCCCACACCTTCAAAAGCTGTTCTCCAACAATTCTGGTTTACCGCTGAAGAGACCTCTCTCACCAACAAAAAGGGTGAACTAGTTCCTGCTATTTCATTCAGCACTGAACTTGGCACAGGGATGATGAATGCCTTAGGACTGAGGAAAGCTCTGCGATTTCCCGACAAACCCAGGAATGGATTCGATGCCTTACCTACTGATGCTGAACTCATCCAATTTCTGGATGCTATGGAATACTCTTGGGAACCCAAGCCAAGGACGACGATTCCAAACAAGAAGCTGACTCTGGTGAAGAAGGCGCTCAAGCCTTCTCAGCTTAACTACATTTTCTCTCACTTCATTCAGTGTATGAGTGGGAAGAGTGGGTCACTGGACCAGGCCAGCAAAATTCAGGTCCAAATGACTTACTCAGTGATCGCCGGAAGAAATTTCGACTACACAACAACTATCTTTGACGATTTACGGTCAAAGATAGAGAAGACCGAGAGGGATCCTAAGATTCCCTATGTACGCTTCATATGTGCGTACCTGAAGTTCCTCTACCCTGCTACTTACCCCACTAATGTTGATGCATCTTTTCCCAAAGTGGGTCAGCGCTCCCTGGAGGTCAAGCCGCTCCCCAACGAGGTAAGTATCTCTGAACTTCGCTCCCGACTCTCTCTCCTCACTTCTTCGTCTTCAGCGGCCACACAGGAGGTTCCTTCTTCTGCTATCTCTGCCGCTACCCCTTCCAAACGACCATCAACTGGCTCCCTTGGTCCTTCGAAGAAGGCCAAGGTGACCAAGGAGAAAGATACTTCTAGCTCAATACCTAAGGATGTTTATCAATAAACTTCCTTGGATGCATTCGTGGGTATCTCCTCCACATCCTCAGCGATACCCACTTCAACCGTGCCAACGATCTCGGTCGCTGTCACAACAACAGTGACGCAACCTACAATCTCAGTTCAGCAACAACCTGAGGTAACTACCCCTATCCCTATATCTTCTATCCCCCTCTCTAGTCCTTCTATTTCTTTGATCTCTAACCCTCCATCTACTTTCTCACAACCACAGTTTGGACCCATAGGACCTGAACATCATTCTTTTGAGGAATCTATGCAATTCTACAAAATGTTTGATAATTCAGGTACTTCTATAACCTTAAACACTTCTCCCAACTCACCATATAAGCCTGTTTCTCAAAAACTAACTTATATTTCAGGTCCTAGTTTGGCGACTGTTGACACCAATGTCAACAGTTTGAGTGCAAAGGTGGAGTCTCTGACTGCCTCTCTCAACAATACCACCAGCGCTGTTCATACAGCTGGTGACGCACTGAAGACGCTGACAGCTCAATGCGCCTCCAAAGCTGACGTCTCTCAAATCGCTACTCTCCAAGAAGCGATTGTCAAAGTCAGGGAGGGCTCACAGCAACAGTTTGCAGCCCTGTCTACAAAGATTGATTCCTGTGAAGTTCTACTTCAACAAATCCTGACTCACCTGAAGGCACCAACTCCGACTCCTACTCCCTCATTCACAGAGAACGATCGTACCTCACTGGACATTGTCGTGGAGTTCATTCATCAGGCTACGTCAGATCTTCCTGCGATTGAAGGCCGTCTGGACAGTTTAGAGACTGAAGTTCAGGTGTTGGCCGCTGCAAAAGCTTCATCTCCTTCAAAAGATCTCTCCCTCAATGATAATGACAAAGAGGGGGAGAAAGCAGCTGAAGAAAATACGGAGTTCGAAGTTGCTGCTGAGGTCCATCTGGAAACTCCCTCTCAGGTTGAGGGGGAGATAGCTGCTGAAAAAGCCCCTCCTACCATCGATGAGTTAATCGATGAAGAGGAAGAGGAGGATGATGAAGATAAAGCCCTTGATCTTGAAGATCAAGAGGAAGAACCTCATCAAGATGATGATGATGATGATGATGAAGATCAATCTCTATGGTGTTCTTCAGCCATCACTTCATCAGCGATAACTTCGAAAGAAGTTATCAAAGCAGGGGGGGAGCCATGGAACATCTTCAGGAATCCCTTCCCAAAGCAAAGGTGCTACTGCTGAGGGAAGCCTGAAGATGACTTCACTATCTGAGGAGAATCCTTCTCAGGTATGCCTTTCCCTCGTTCCCTTATCCTTCTATAAAAATCCCACCCCTGTTTCTTTCTAAGCCTTTATCTCTCTTCTCTAAAAATAATATAACCTTTTTCATTTTCTGATCAGACAGTTCTCTCCCCTGCTTAAGGGTAAATAGCTCCAAATAATCCCAGCTGCTGAAGCTGATGACAAGATAATCCCAATCTCTGTAAGAGAGATTGATGAAGAGAATGAAGAAGATGAGTCCCTGCAACATCCACGGAGGCCCTCTAGACCACTTCATTGGTCAGAAGAAGAGATGAAGAAAAGAACATAGATGATCTCTCATCTGTAGAGTCAACGACTGATGATCCCCTCTCAATCAACAGATCTAGAGTTCCTGACTGAAGCTAAAATTGAAGAATCCGTCAGGGCTGAGAAGCTGATCGCTGACTGTCAAAGAGATGCCACTCTGGCTCTCAAAATTCAGTTTCTCAAGTCAAAGACAAGAAACTAAAGAAGAAACCAGTTGAAGTCCAGGCTGCTCTTTTGAAGGAAATTGAAGAGGAACGCTCAAAAGCTCTAGTGGTCAGCGATAGCTCAGTCGATTGGTGCAAACATAAACTCGACTATCGCTCTGATCCAATGAAGATTGTTTCAGTCGCCATCTCTGGAAGAAAGAAGAAGGACAAAGTTTCTGCACTATGGAGATTACCAGAGAGGATGGTAGCTGCAAGGCAATGTTTGTTTCAAAGCTGGAAAGCCTCGGCTATATGGAATGGATTGAGTTCAAAGACGCACTGAAGAAATCAAAGTCAATTTACAGAGGCTATGTTGAAGGGATAAATGATGCTCTCATCAACAAAGTCGCTGCAATATTAAAGGTGCCGTCTGCTCTTCCTTCTAAGCCAAAGCAGATCAGAAGAAAGCCTGTCTCCTCCTCCTCTGAAAATGTCGCGGTGATCAGGAATGAAACCTCCATAAAATTTTCAAGAGAAGCTCTGTTCGGTCCTCCTCCTGATTTTTCAGTTTTGGATCTATCTCTGCCTCCTGGTGGACCATATTTTGCGGGACAAGTACTTGAAGAACCTTTTGGAATCTTCTTCAGAGATGACGAGGAACAGCTCAGATTTCAAAGAATCTCTGAAATCCCTATCTGTCCCCTCGGTCTTCTCAAGGATCTCATGTGCTTATGGTGTGATCTCTCTCCTGCTGCTGAGCAAATCAAAGTGATCATTAGCAAAGAATCTTTAGAGCGAAAGCAAAAAGGAGAAGATATACCTGAGTATTTGATCAATCCTCCTAAACCCTCTTTAGATAGCTGATAGATTAGTTTTCTTCTTGTAATCTATTAGTTTAAACTTACAGTAGTTAGTACATCACTTGTACTTGTAATTTTCATACCTTGTAATTCTTTTCTTGGATTAATGAAAAATTTCAGTGAAGTACTTAACTCTATCAGTACTGTAAAAGATCTCTCAAAATAGTAATTGGGACATGTATGTTATGAGTCCTGATTATTCCATCATTTTGAATTAAAAAGTAATTTTCTTCAGTTACTTTTTCATTATCAAATAGGGGGAGATTGTTGATCCAAACTCTCTCAGTGATTTGATAACGACCCTTTTCTGTACTTAGTGAAAATTACGTTTAATATGTATTAGTGTTTCACCATCAGCGATCAGACTGAGTCTGTTCAGTTATCGCTGATAGTCTTTCTTATAAACATTCAATATGTATTAGTGTTTCACTATCAGTGATCAAACTGAGTCTGTTCAGTTATCGCTGATAGTTCTGATGTAAACAGTAATGTAATCCCTGAAGACAAGTCTTGCGTCAACAGATGTTCATAGCTGAATCGAAGACGAAGCTGCTGAACAAAGAGAAGTCTACTAATGACCTGATGCGGATATCAGTGAAGCAAAGACAACTCTACTTATACACGAAGGAACACGAGGAAAGCTTCAGCGATCACTGAACTCTTGATATCTCTGAAGAAAGAGATATTCAGCGATCAAATGATCACAAAGCTTATACTTCAAGTTTCCTTTTGTCTTACCTTGCACAACTCAGTACGATGTGTCAGAAAGGACATGTCTCTGCCACAATTCGTACAACAACTCTGTCAACTACACTATTCATGATCCGGCCGAAAGCATGTCTCCCAAAGTCAGACTTCCAAAGCCAATCAGTGAACGCCACGTGTAAAGTGCCCTGCTATGCATTTAATGCATAGGGTATAAATAGGAAGTTCACCCCTCCATCTGAGTGTGTGCTCAATCCTTGAACTCAAAATAGAAACCCTTGTTTTCTATATTCCTTAATCCCCCATTCTCTGAAATTCTTGTGCAACCATCTTAGTGTTTCTTAAGTTTGTTTAGATTGAGTCTGTCTTAATCTTATTGCGCAACAAACTTGTAAATTGTGTTTGATCTATCAATAAACAATTTATTAAACCTTAAATTTCTGTGTTTGTATTCAACCCCCCCTTCTACAAACTTGTTAAGCACCTCCGGGACCAACATTAAACCCGACGTCTACTCTCGCGGTTGAACTGGAACCTATAAAAGAACAATGATCGATGAACCTCTAATCTTCTATTTCATAACCGCTTAACATGCCACCCAAATAAAAACTAATTAACCTATAAGATACCTCTAATTGGCTAGAAGGCTTTCTAAATAATCTAACCCAAAAACTAATACTCCCACTTAAATGGGTTTCGGCCCACAAAGCAAAATCTTCGGCCCACCTGGCAAAACCAAGGATCGGGGCCCTACATGGCCGCCCGGGGTGAAGAACTCGACCGGGGCGTGCCCTTTTCCAGCGATCGGAGCCTGCTCTCGACCGGGGCATGGCTTGACCGGCCTCCCCCCCTTCTGCGACCGGTGAACTTGACTGGGGCACCACAAACGACCGGGGTCTAATCTCAGGCCAGCGACGAAAAGCGACCGGGGTTTAAACCCTCGGTGATCGATGTCCAAAACTAACCATCGTCGACCGGTGTCCCCGTCGAACGAACCACACCAGCAAAGGGTCAATTCCACAGATACAACAGGATTACTTTGATTCCATAACTTAAAACTATTCAATCACTTACCCAATATACAGATACAAGACCCAAATTCAACAAAATCCCCAAATCCAGATACTCAACTTTCAGATTCAATACACGACTCCCCAACTCTACCACTATAATTAACAAAAATTGCAAATTCACACAAATATTAATCTTTATAAAATGCACCACTAAAATCTATAATCTATAATCTATACTATATTATAAAAACGACATAAAAAACTCTTAATTACAACATTTTAAGCACAAAATACAACTAATTAAAGCCAATTACTTAATTTACAATTTCTTAATGCTTTGGTACAAGTTTTCCAAGCATGGTATCTCATCATCATTATACTCACGCCAATCGTTCTATTCCTCTTCTTCAATAACACACTTCCAAACCCTAACCATACCATCATCGGCGTGCTCTCGATCGGTTCTTCTCTCAACTCTCGATCGTTGCATCAGGTTTCCGGTTCCTTCAAGCTTCCAAGGTTAGATTTCAACTTCTCACCTTCGATTTTGATTTTCGATTTTGGGTCGATCGTTGCAGCAGGTTTCGGTTCCTTCAAGCTTCCAAGGTTAGATTTCAACTTCTCACCTTCGATTTTGATTTTCGATTTTGGGTTCGATTTATGTACTTTGGGTTCGATTTATGTACTGTTACTTAATTATCTATACCAATTTCTGCTTTTTGTTTTTCTCTTTAAAAAAAGAGTTTTGTTTATCTATACCTTCAAGCTTCCAAGGTTAGATTTCAACTTCTCACCTTCGATTTTGATTTTCGATTTTGGGTCGATCGTTGCAGCAAGTTTCGGTTCCTTCAAGCTTCCAAGGTTAGATTTCAACTTCTCACCTTCGATTTTGATTTTCGATTTTGGGTTCGATTTATGTACTTTGGGTTCGATTTATGTACTGTTACTTAATTATCTATACCAATTTCTGCTTTTTGTTTTTCTCTTTAAAAAAAGAGTTTTGTTTATCTATACCTTCAAGCTTCGAAGGTTAGATTTCAACTTCTCACTTTCGATTTTGATTTTTGATTTTGGGTCGATCGTTGCAGCAGGTTTCGGTTCCTTCAAGCTTCCAAGGTTAGATTTCAACTTCTCACCTTCGATTTTGATTTTCGATTTTGGGTTCGATTTATGTACTGCTACTTAATTATCTATACCAATTTCCGCTTTTTGTTTTTCTCTTTTAAAAAATAGTTTTGTTTATCTATACCTTCAAGCTTCCAAGGTTAGATTTCAACTTCTCACCTTTGATTTTGATTTTCGATTTTGGGTCGATCGTTGCAGCAGGTTTCGGTTCCTTCAAGCTTCCAAGGTTAGATTTCAACTTCTCACCTTCGATTTTGATTTTCGATTTTGGGTTCGATTTTTGTACTTTGGGTTCGATATATGTACTGCTACTTAATTATATATACCAATTTCTGCTTTTTGTTTTTCTCTTTAAAAAAATAGTTTTGTTTATTGGTACCAAGTCTTCGACAATGTACTCTCGTAATTACATGTATCGTTAATGTTTTCAAATCTTAGATAGTGGATTATAATTATGTAGGTCTGTGATTGTAGAACTGGAACTGTATCATTTGGTTTGTTTCAAGTTTAGTTTAGCACTAGCAATAAGCAAAATAGACAACCAATTTTGAAGTTGCAATTAGTACCTTATATTATTGGGTTTAATAATTTGTGTACTATGAGCAAATTGTGGATTGTATGTGGGATTTATTAGTGGTATGGGATTGTGTTTGATTGTCTAGAGGGTTAATTAGTTCCATGTATATTGTTCAGAGATGAGTTGTTGCATTGTTCAGAGATGAGTTGTAAACGAAATATGATTCTATCATCATCCTCAAATCCTCTACTAATATATATTTGCAGCAGGTTTCCGGTTCCTTCAAGCTTCCAAGGTTAGATTTCAACTTCTCACCTTCGATTTTGATTTTCGATTTTGGATTCGATTTTGGTTTTTGTGGTCTTCAACTTCGATTTCTACTTCTCATATATCAGGGGTGCAATTGTTCAAATAACTTATGACCTTCGATTTTGCAATTGTTGTTCAAGTCGTATCAGATAAGAATTCTACTTCTCACCTTCGATTTTGGTTTCGGCGGTCTTTACTTTCGATTTCTACTTCTCACCTCCAATTTTGGGTTTGATATGGATCCATTTTTTTGGTAATTTGGTTTCAATATGGATCCATTTTTTTGTGTTGGTAATTTGGTTCAACCGGTGAAAGATTAAAGAAGATTCTGGTTTGGTACTTGTTTATGAAAGAAAATCAGGTAGCATCAATTCACCTTGTTTTCTTGCACATTTATGTTAAAAAACATGGCGTTGCATTTTTTGGCCTTTTTTAACGAGAAATAGAACATAAGTACTCATTGTCTTCTTGATATGTTTTAAATAAAGTATTCTAATCCATTTTTATTATTGAGTTCAGTTTATTGCTCTCTTGTAGCTTTCGACAAATTAAGCATTTGATCATCCTAGCCATGGAGGTAATCTTTGTGTTTATGACTGATTTACAGATTTCTACATAGAGGCTTATTCCTTTCAATTTAAAGCTCTATGTTTTACAAAGTCTTAGATGGTTTCTTGCCTTCACGGAGGATTTTATCCTCTTTAACCATTTGCTATTGATTTTAAGCTATACAACAAAATAAAGAGAAGTTTGACGTTTGAATTTTGAAGTAAGATGAAGTACTTTGTAGACTTAATTATATTGATACAAGTTCATTTAAGTTATGGGTTTACGGCAATGACTTCGTTTAAGTTTTGAAGACTATGAGTACTGTATTAAAATACATATGAAAAGGTTATGGTGGTCTAAACCATCTCCATATTGAACTCAAAGTGAAAGAGTCAATGCCTCTTGGGATTTTTAGTTGTTGCTTATGCATTGAATGGTTGATCTTTAAGCTTCTAGCATCAAAGATATAACAATCATACCTCTTCAACTCAATTTGTTTATATTTTCTTTTTATTGTGTTATTTTTCGTCAAGATTTTCTTATTGTTTAATATGCTTTGAAGGTATGTTCATATCACATTCGTTCTTGATCTTTTTCTTTCTTCAGGTCAGGCTATAGATTGATAACTGGATTTATTGCTCTACAATGTTACGGAATCCTAATTCTGCTAGGTGTATTCAAGGTTTGTAAAGTCGGTGGTTCGTGGCTCAGGTCATTCATCTCATGTTAATAACAAACTACATGATTTCTTTATCACTTAATTTGGATTATGGATGCCACTATTCTTACTTAATGACATATGACTGCTGAATTGCAGTTGATTATTACTATTATTTCCCAATCAGGTACGACGATATATGGTTTTTGGTGATCAACCAAGAAATAAGTATGTTTTATCAACATACAAATTGCTTTGTTGGTTGTAGGAAACTTTAATGGGACTAAATATCTGATGGCATTATTGTGCATACTTGATATATATTTTCCTATAAATGAGTAATGGAATTGTTTTTATCCACTCCTTAACCCATAAAAGATGTGGAGAAATTAAGTTTTCAGTCTTGACTTTTGGCAGTAAAAGTATGATCAAATGCTCTCAAAATTTGATGATATTCACTTACCTGAGTGAATGATAACAGGGATGCACTTGGAAAAACTATATTTTTTTTCAATACTTGAACTTTTGACGCTTGTATAATTTACTTCAAATCATTACAATTTACATGTTTTGAGCATTGTTTCCCTTACTGCAGGTGTAAAGCATGGGGTTCTCTATTAGGACTCCACTTATTAGGTACATACGTCATAGTGGTATGCATAGACTACAGGTAAATTTGAGATCCAAATGTGAAGATCATAATGTTTTATTTTATGGTGAACTTTGTCTTTATTATTATTATTACATACTTGTGTTCAAGTGTCGTTCTGTCATATAAACATCGCAACATTTTTGTCAATCTGATTTTCAAAATAAGCCCTATATCACCGATCAAAATTGTTTATTTTGTTTGCACCTTTTGGTTTTATCTTAGTTTTGGATTAACTATTATGGTCACCGAGGTTGTATTGAGTTCTTTGAAGTTTGGATCGTAAATGATGAAACCGATGCATGCATGTAGATCTCTAACATTGATCTTAGTTGTAGTACATTTCATCAAAAAGTTGGATAATTGTGCAACTGTGAATTAGATGATAACATAGTAACCTGATTGTTCAAATATGCATCCAAAATTTTTCCAAAGGCTACAATCAGTGACGTGGTTCAGGATGCTTCTTGAGGCATCCCATTTGTGTGCAATGATATCTTGATATTGGTTCATGCTGATTTTGAAAGATTTACTTGATGGTACAGTCAGTCGGTGCACGCATTGCTGCTTGTTACTATTTTAATCTTAATATGCGTAGGAGCTATTCTTTGAAGTTGGCGAAATGAAGCGAGCATCAAACCGCAATGATAGGGGTAGCTTATCAAATATATGAAAGGAGTGGCAGATTGATTGCAATAGAGTTTCGGAACAGTTTATTCATGATGCAAAGTTGGTTATTAAAAGATTCGAGAATGTACGTCTAGATGATTAAGATATATATTACATTTAGGGGTTGTTTGTTTTTTTAATAAAACCTCTTAATGGCTCTTAAGTCTAAATTGGTCAGACCTTTTTACATTCAGATTGTTTTTTTTTTCCAGTTTTCAGAACCTCTTAACTCTTAAATACATCTGAAATAATAAGTGGTGACCTGAATTCTTAAAATCTCTTATCGCCGCCTCATTTCATATGCTTTATTTTCTCTCAAGACGTCTACAGACGTTACAAAAACAAGTAGTCTTATTGATTCATATTTCAGACTTCAACACCATCTCTTATTAATCATAAGTGAAATAAGACTTCAGACCTCTTAAACAACAAACGTCACCTTAGTGTAGCAATTGTACGAGTACCTATAAATTAAGGATATGTATTTCATTAATGGGTTGGGTTTTGGTGAGAATGAAAGTTATGGTGAGAAGAGTAGGAAGAGATCTCCATCGTTGAATGCAAATTAGTCCATCGTTGAATGCACATTAGGATGAGATAAACCGAGATACACCGGACCACTTCCCATACCAAGTGCGATTTATCGATGGGTTTGAGATTAAAAGTGATCAACGGTTCATATATCTTTTTACCTTCTCACCTTAACTCTTATTCTCACATGATTCTTCGACTATCATTAATTATATAAATGTAGATAATTAACGTGATCACTTTCATCCACATCAATCAGTCTTTGATTCATTGAAAGCAAGGCTTATATTAGCTTTTTGATATATTCGCTTGTTCTGTATATTAGCAAGGGTAACTAGAATAAACTAACAAATTTTTACTATAACAAAGACGTGCATCAAGGCATGAGAAATTGGATTTACAATACATTTTGAAAATCTCATAATACAACATGTGAACCATCAAGTATTTTAAGGATATTTTGTAAAATTTTGATATTTAAAAACTGAATGTATCTTGTTAAAACATTTGCATCCCGCAGCATTGCGCGGGTACACAACTAGTATATTATAAAGCACAGGTAAAAAACTCTTAAATATAAATTATTAGGCACAAGGTACCATCATTTTATGCAAGATTTTAAAAATCTCTTAATTTACAAGTATCAAAGCACAAAATGCATATTACTACTGCAGACTTCTAACACCCACCAATTTGGTATGCGTAAGGCATTTCCTTTATGCAGACATTTCCATGTATCACAATTAATTTATATATTATATTACTATAATTTTGTTTTAATTATATTATTAAATATGTAAATTGTTATTTTTTCTAGATGTCATTAAAATATATAAGATAATAATTGAATTCTAATAAAATACTTAATTTTTTATATAAAAAACATTATATTATTAAGCCTAAATTAAACAAATTTATAAAAAAAAACATTATCACTACAAGATACATATTACTACTGCAGACTTCTAACACCCACCAATTTGGTATGTACAGGACATTCCTTTTATGCAGACATTTGCATTTATCACTATTAATTAATATATTATATTACTATAATTTTATTTTAATTATATTATTAAATATGTAATTGGTTATTTTTTCTAGATGTCATTAAAATATATAAGATAATCATTGAATTTTAACAAAATATTTAATTTTTTTATATAAAAAATTATATTATTAAGCCTAAATTAAACAAATTTATAAAAAATATATTATCACTTTCTCAAAACCATCCAAAATCTTACTGTAAATCGGTAAAAAAATTAAATGAAATATTAAAATCGTGATATATCTCGCTGCATTGCGTAAGTACGCTTCTAGTATATTTAAACGTAGATTTTTTTAACTTGTATTAAGTTCACGGTTCAACAACAATCAAAACTAAACAAATAATTAACGTATAAACATTAAAAAAAAATGTTTTTTCAAAATTTTAACGTAATTAAATCATGTTAAAAAATAGAAAATTGACTTAAATAGTTAAAGTAGATAAAAAAATTGGTCTTCTAGTCATTTCTCTCCCGATTTTACACACATATCACTACTTCCGCAAGCTAAACGACAAAGAAAGAAAAAACGAATCTGAACAATTTTAGTTAATTTTTTTTATAGACCCAGATCCGTAAAGTAATTTGTTATTTTATTTGCAAAAAGAATTATATTTTCTACCTAACATGAGGGTAAAATTGGAAGAGAAATTGTTAGAAAACCAATTCCTTTATCTACTATAACACATTTGAATATCTATATAACTATTTGAATCAATAAGTTGGATTCCGGTGAGAAGTTGAGTTAATGGTGAGAAGCGTGAGAAGTGGTTATCAACCGTGATCCGTATCATCTTGACTTGGTTCTGCTTCCTCTATTTTTTTAATAATACCGGGTCGGGTTGGATGAGAAATAGACGTACATCAGAATGAGATGCATCGAGATAAGATATACCAAGACGCACCAGATCAATTCTATTCTAAGCCACAATTAATGGGAGGACTTGAAATTAAAATAGATCAATATTTCAGAACCACTTCTGACGCTTCTCACCGTTAACTCAACTTCTCATACGATACTTCACCTTGAATCAACTTCTCTGAAAAGGGAAATATCGAAAGTAAAATTATATTGAATGGTATTTTTATTTAAAAATATATAAATAATGAAAAAAGAAACAATGATTAGAAATGGGTGAAATAGTTGTAGAGATGAGGTGGATCAGAGGTTAGTGATGTGTATGAAATTATGAATAGTATAAGGTATGACGCAGTCCACTGTAGTATAGGTGTACCCACCAGGGGAAGAGGGGACCACCAGAACAGTAAGGTGACGTCACCTACCAGGCTCAACAACCGACCTGGGTGCTCTCTGATCTCTACATAAAACTCACCACTTTTCCCCTTTTCACACCTATTCACCGCCCTGCTTTCATCTCAGATTGTGTTTCTATTTCTAACTATTTATATTTCCCATTTAATTATTGTTATATATATATATATATATATATATATATATATATATATATGTGAGTTATTGTGTAACCTTTTTAATGGTGCAACCTATGCAACCCGCCTATCTACCACTTATTTTGTTTTCATCTTCTTTTTAAATTAAAAAGATGAAAACAAAATAAGTGGTAGATAGGTGGGTTGCAACATTAAAAAATGTTGCATTTGAACACCCCTCTCTCTCTCTCTCTATATATATATATATATAGGGTTGGGTTCCGATGAGAATCGAAAAATGGTTATCAACCGTTAGATATACATTAAGATGAGATGCATCGAAATAGGATGCAAAAGATCAATCCCCGTATTAAGTGCAATTTCTGGATGAGTTTGAGATTAAAAGTGATCAAGAGTTCAGATCCACTTCTCACGCTTCATGGTTTGATGCAGAATGATTAAGAGACTCTTATGATATAGTGTGAAATAAAATATGGTTGTTTGCTAATTGTTAAGAATGAAATCAGGGTTCTGATTTCTGAATGGTTAAGGCGGGTTCAAGATACAAAATCATTCAGAGGGTTTTGGAACCATTAAGATGCAAACTTTTTTTTTGCCAAACAAGATTTATCTCTTAACGATTCAGAGGTTGTCTCTTAATGAAACCATTAAGAGGTAAACAAACATCCCCTAACTCAACTTCTTACGCAATCATTTATATATACAAATATATACATGAAGGATCAAGTAAGAATAAGAGTTAAGATGAGAAACGTAAGAATGAATCTAAACTTTTGATCACTTTTAATCTTACACCTACTCATAAATTGTACTTATCACAAGAATTGACCCCTTTCATCTCAATTAACCAGGCCGTTCCTGGCATTTGGGAGGCCCTGTGCAAAAATCTAAATGTGATTATATATTTTTCTAGTTATATTATTTATTAAAATAATAAAATTTATTATTTAATTCAAAAATAATTTTGCTTATATTAAAATATATGTTGAAGTACAAATAATCATAAACAAGATTCAAATAGAAATCAAACTAATCTTTATATCTTAAATTAATGATCGTAATTCTTATTTGACTAATTTGTTGATAAGAATAAATTAAAATTAATTAGTAAGAATATTAAAAACAATCTCATAATAAGTATAATGTACAGTTTATTAGTAGTGAACATAAAAAGTTATTCATTCTTCAATAATAAACTAACACTACAATATACATATTTCGAGAAGAACACAAACAATTAGGCATTAATATTTTCTAACATAGATCTTCTAACACTTTTTGAAACAAAATCATCTAATCATACTTTCATAGATTTGCTAGAAATTTATTTTCAATCTATATCAAAGCAAAACATTTAATCTCTTTTGAGATATAGTCGATTACCGATAAGATTTCAGAAGTTTTGAAAAATGATTAAAGAAATATATAAATAATCAATAACGGTCAATGGAAGTTTTTTTTTGTACAGCAACTTGGGCTAAGCCCACACACACACGCATCCGCGGTATCCGGGCATCCAATTGGGCAGCACCGACTAATCCGCGGCGACCCGGCCCAGTCCAAAGTGACTGGACCCGCCCAGGTACGACTAAGCCCGATCAAGACCGAACCCGCATACCCATAGGCTGGTATGCCCGTAAACCTGGACCCGAACCGACCCGAAGGCCGACCCAAGGTCTGGGTATCGCCGAAGTGCATCCCCCAGGATTCGAACCCTGGTAGATAGGCATATCATGCACTATCCCCCAGGGCCTTACCAATAGGCTAGCACCTCTTTGATGGTCAATGAAAGTTTTGATATTCATTAAATAATCAAACAAAGTTAATAGAAGAAAATAATTGAAAAATAAAGAATGTCACTAAATTATAGACTGACATATATACCTTGAAAAGAGAAGAACCGAAGACAAATATTATAAATTTATGGTGACGACAATAAAATAAAAACGAAAAAACTGGGATTTTGGCCTTCTAGAGGATAATTTAGAAAATGAAGTCCAGTATAAATATGAGGTTTTGATTATAAGGTTTTAACTATATATTTCATATTAATAAGAAACATTATATACAAAAAATAAATGACAAAAACAAAGAAATAAGGAAGCATGATTTGACTATTTAAATATAAAAATAAAAATAAAAATAAAAACAAATAAGGAAACTTGATGTTTTGGTATCGACAAATAAATAAAAATTAAAAAAAAAATTAGACGAATCATTAAAAATATTCATATAGTTTAATTATTATAAAAATCAAAATTTTTTTATATGATTAAGTTGTGTTTTTTTAATTAAAAAAATTGAAAACTAAAACATGCATTTTTGGATTTGAACCCAAGACTTACACTAAAGAGTAGCACATGCTTACCAATTAGGCTGCAAGGCAACTTGTATAGTTTTTTCACTTTTGTTTCTTATATTCTAATTATTATATATATAAAAAAGATTAAAAATCGGAGGCCCCCGACGAACGGAGGCCCTGTGCGGCGGCACCGCTTGGAACACCCTGTTGCACAGCCCTGCAATTAACCATGTTAGTGTTGATCTTCAATTATGATTGATCCAAGGGTGGACATCCATTCTTACCTTTCTTACCATAACTTACAATCTCACTGGAACCTAATATTATCCCTTTCTTTGATTAACCGAACAATTAGTGTTAATTTTATTAATCACCAAGTAAATAATATTAATTTTGTTTAACCATTGTACAACTTATTTCATATAGAACCACTATAACACAATCTCAATTATCAATTTAATTTAGTAAATATGTGGTTTCATGAATATCATGATTATTTCATAATATAAAGGGTTGATAATAACTAATGAACTTTGATCAATTTTCAAAAATATCTAAATCATAATAAATTAACCTTCATCATTTTATAAATATCTCATTTGTTTTTAATTATTTTATTATATTTTGTTTTAATAAATCGATAACACATAATTATATAATAAATTAATATTAATATTATAAATTACTAATCTAAAATATATTTATTAATTTTGAATCATTTATTTGTTTTTTTATAAGTTTTATTTATTTTGTTTTGATGAATTTAATTTATAAATAAATTTATGTAACTATTCGTAAATAAATACCTTTATCTTCATTTTATCTATATTCAATGCCAGTGTAATTAAAAATTTTATTAGAATAAAATATATTTAACATAACTTTTTGTAGGTTATTATATGCCCACGACACCTGTCACACATGGATACTTCTGAGGAGTATGTAAACCAATAGTGTCGCACACAAATAATGTGTTTGTTTCCACTTTTTGAAACCCAAATTAAATCAAGTTAATTAAGAAAATAATTATTTTTGAAGAATAATTACAAAATACTATGTGTTAAACAATAATTATGATAATCACAGTGTGTAAACGTAATTATTATAATTACGAGAAGTGTTATAAGTTATTTTATATAATTATATTTAGAGTTTAAAGATAATTATATAAATATTATAGACAATAACTAAACCTTATTTAAAATATAGTCTATCTATAACTCTGTAACACCCTCAAAACACCAATTGGTATGTCCCCATACAAGCTAGTCTTGGCAAGACTTGTCAGTTGTCACCTCCCTTTGGAACTAGAACACAAGGCATATTGGGCAATCAAAGCTTTAAACATGTGCTCAGATACTGCTGGAATTAAAAGAAAACTCCAATTGTGTGAACTAGAGAAGCATACAAACATGTCTTATGAGAATGCCAAGCTGTATAAGGAAAAAACGAAGAAGTGGCATGATAAAAAGATACAACACAGAGAGTTAAAAGCAGGCCAACAATGCCTCTTGTTTAACTCCAGGTTAGAACTGTTCCCAGGAAAGCTAAAATCCAGATGGTCAGAACCATTTCTCATCCACCATGTCTACCCTTATGGAGCAGTTGACCAGTTAACCCTGAGGACAACATAGTGTTCAAAGTGAATCGACAGAGAGTAAAAATCTACCATGAGCCTGTGATCATCCTAGAGCCATGCTCTGTGGATTTGGTCACATTTTGTTGAAAAGAACTCCACTTTCTGTTTGTAAATATGTTTTTCTTATTTAAAAGCTTTTTAAGATCAGTCTAATAGTTGTTTAATCTGTTTTGCAGCCTGGATCATAATTTGGGGGTCAGCAGGGCATGCTGCAGCAATCCTACATCATAAAATCCTAGTTTTAGAAAATCAGTTTCTAAGTTTTGAGCGGGAAAGTTGAGGATAAGTTCAAAGTCAGTCTAAGGAAGGCACAAGTAAGGTCATCATGGAAACTTTCCAGGAAAAGTAGTTGTCTTTTCTACTTTTTAAAAAACATCATTACTTGTACAATAGTTTATCTTCCCAAGTTTGTTTTAAAAATTTAATTAGTTAAATAACCCTTTCAAAATTGTAGTTACTAACTAAATCCCCAAACCCCTGGTTAGATTAAAAAGATCTGTCTGTCCTTTCAATTTCCACAAAACCCACTTCATTCTCCACCACTTTCCACTTTCTTCTCCTACACGCCATCGATAACCATCACCACCATCACTCTTCTCTCTCGTCGGCGATTTCATGGCACGAATGAAGAGACCGGCGGTTAGAGATCCTGCCGACTTCCCTCCATCCCTCCGAGGAAGCAATCGTCGGAGAGGGACTGAACCACCACCACCACTACCACAAAGCCATGAGCCTGAACCCTCGATTCTCGAGGGTGAACCATCTGTTCCAGTCGATCTTCGAACCCAACCACCACCATCGATACCACCACCACTACTAAACTTGAACCATCCAATGTGGAAGAGACCTCTATTGTTAAGGAAGTCACTATCAACAACAATTTGGGGGTGGACCCTGCTGAACACCAACCCATTGATGAAACAACAGTCGATCATGAGGCCACTAATGAACCGAAGGTAACTTCTCCCCCTGAAATTCTACCACAAGAGGGGTATTTCTCCTCTGTAAGTGATGAGGACGATGATGTGATAACCAACATAGGGGGTATTCCTCTCTATCTCACCCCCGAACATGTACACATCGCAGAATGGGTACTTGTGCCTTTATGCCCTAATATTCACAGTGATGGAAATCAATCTGAGTTTTTTGAAACTGACACCCTCCTAGGCACCATGGGCCTGTCTGAAAACTCTGACCCACTTATGGAGGAGGAAGATTTGGAAACACCTCACATACACCATAGGGATGATATCCCTGATCTTAATATGGTGTTCGAGCACACGAATGAGGAGGATTCCCCTGTTGTTAAGAGTCCTGCAAGGAGGGAAAGGTCAAATACTGTAGGGAAGAAAAGGAAAGTCAGGACAGGGGGCAGTAGTGGTGAGGGGACCTCAAAGAAAAGGCCAAGGCTTTTTACCATAAGCATGGGGATGAATGTTGTAGCAAGCCTGCAACAACTAAGGAAAACAAAGAAACGTGCTGTAGCAATCCTGCAGCATAAGAAGAAAGCAAAGAAAATTGTTGCAACAACTCCATCCAGTAATGATCCAGTGCCAAGGCCCAACAGACCTAATGAGGGGATGAGTTATATTGAAGCCTACAACATGCTACAGAAGATAAAAAAAACAAGGTGGAGTTGGTTGACAAAGGATTCCATTTGCCAAGCTTGAATGAGTACAGTTTCATCAAAACTGTAATTGAAGCCCATGGATTGAACAAATTATGTGAGGTACCTTCTTCTTATAACCTAAGTCTAGTCAAAGATTTTTATGCAGAAGTGGCCGCCACCAAAGTTTCAAAAATCACAGTTAGGGGTAAGCAAGTCATGCTCACTGCTAAAAAAATCAACAAAATTTTGGATTTGGCACCACCAAAACACACTGAATATCAAGCAATGTTGGACACTGCCTCGAAGGCTATGCTAAGTGAGGTTGCCACTGCATTAGGACATATTGAGGCACAATGAGACCATCACTCCAACTTTATGCTCAGACACTTTAAAGCCTGCAATCTGAAGGCTGATGCCAATGTGTGGATCAACTTCCTTAGGCATTTCATTTCTCCCACAACACAGGATAGTTCTGTATCTGTGGAGATAATGTTTTTACTATATTGTCTGATGAATGGGAAGTCCATAAACTTTGGAAATATCATATTAACAAATAACAAGTGTGAAGGGCAATGCTGGTAAGGCTAGAGGCAAGATGTATTTCCCAAGGTTGATCACCAAACTGCTGCAAAAGGAAGGAGTACATGTTTACACTGATGATCAGATTGTGAGAGAGCAGGGTGGGAAGTGGTAGATTGACTTAAAGGTTGTCCAAAGACTAAGAGACAGAAGGCAAGGAGGTCTCCAAACAAATGATATCCCAACTATGCTTCAAGACCTTCTGGTTCAAAACAATCAGCTTATTGATGGTTTGTATGAGCAAAGAACTGAGTTTTTAAATAGGGTGGACAACCTCATGAGTGATTTGGCAGAAAGATTGAAAGAGGAGGAAGAGAAAAACAGGAAGGACATGGAACAAATGAAAAATGTGATTGAAGAAAAGTATGCTGAGAAGATAGGCAGATTGGGAAGGAAGCTGAAGGAGATAAAGAGGAAGAATGCAGAGTTGACCAAGAAAAACTTGGAAGTTAAAGAAGAGCTGCAAGCTCTAAGGGAACAGATGGTTGCTACTGCTGCAGCAGAAGCCCCACAACATGACCAACAACCTACTCTTGGAGAGTAGGACAAGTTTATTCACTTTCCCTTTAGCTCTAATTCATTTTCCTTTTGCATTTCTTGAGTCTGGGATTGTTTTATTTTTTATTTTTTATGTTTTAGGATTTCATTTTATTGCATTAGGAACAATTGTGATATATTCAAGCGTGTCTTTATAGCCCAAGTAATTTCTAAAGTACTATTTCATCTTTGATCAAATAAGTTCTTGGCTAGAACTAGCACCATCTTGCTTTGGAGCACACTTTCAACTTGTCCAAGAAATGATTTAGGCCATATTTTTCTTAGCCCAAACCACTTGCACCCACTTTCCATACACCTTCCACTTTTGTACAATGGAGGCATTGCACCTTCTTAATTTGGGGGTAGGGAAGTCCACTATGGCATGTCAAAAGCAAACACATGAAAAAGAGCTTAGCTCTTCAAAAACCATGGTTGGGCTTAAGCACTCAAAAAGTCCCATAGGGGCTAAGTGTTTGGAATGCATTAAGAAAGAGCACAAAAGTGCCAAAAAAATTATCATTTAATGCAAATAGTGAAAATAGAAGGCAAAATGGGTGAGAAAAGCAAAAGCCAAAGAGTGAACCAACGTTTAAAGTCCTTTTGATCTTGGATAGGAAATGTGAAGTCCATAACAAAAAGATTATTGTGCTAGCTTATGGTCCACACTTATGGTTGAACAAAATCATTTCACTTGGGATTTGTAAAAGGCTATATCTTGCATTCTTGGGTCTATCATATGTTGTGTACACTTACTGCCTTCTTGATGCAAGCATTATCAAATTGAGTCATTTTCTTTTGTGCCTTCGTTGCTTGGGGACAAGCAACAATTCTAATTTGGGGGTGTGATGTGCACTAATTATTTAGTGCAAATCATTCATTTTTTTTGTATTAGTAAGGTTATTTTAGCTTTACATCCCTACCCTTGAGTCATTTTGTTACTTATTTTTCACTTTATTTGTTTCTTGGAGCTAGAGTAATGATTAACTTGTTTTACTTCTTTAAGAGGCTAATTTGGCAGTTTTTGGCAGATTTCAAGAAGTATAGACCTATGCTGCAGCATCTCAGTAGCAGTCTGTAGTGGAGCTTAATAGTTTAGATGTGGGAGCTTAATTCATGAAGATAAGAAGCCACGTTTGTACCACTTTTTTGAGAAGCTTCCAGATTTGATTTGTGCCTGGACTTGTGTTAGAACTTTAATCTAATTTATCTTTTGTACTTTGCTACTTTATATACTAGGTTACTTTAAGTTTTACTTTCTTTTGGGTTAATTACTTTTGTGCCCCTCTAATTTCCTAGTATAAATAGAGGTCATTAGTGTTTTGTTAATATCACTTATCATCTGAAATTGTAAGAGAAAGACTCTTTTGAATCTTTAATCTTTTGAGCATTTGAAGTTACATTCTCGTCTAGTCTTCTTAATTCTTTATTTACGCTTTATTTACATTACGCATTTTATTTTTCGCCATTTACTTTTGTGTATTTACATTCCGTTGTTTATATTCATCCATTTACATTCATGTATTTACATTCCGTCATTTATTGCTTTATGTTTTTACTTTCAAGTATGAGTAGCTAATTTCATTATCATGGGTGTGAGACGAAAGAGTGAGATTTCAAACCAAATAAAGGTGGACGTTGTTTCGCAATAACGATGTTCCATCATTTCATTCAAGTTTTATAAAATCCAACGACACTTCTTGACGAGTTGATCACTTTGAAAGTGTTAAAGTACCATGGCCTAGAGATAAACCATAATATGCACGTCAACTTGAATGATATGAGAAGCCGACTTGAGAGAGTGACTGATAAAGAGATTTATCACCTCTATTTTTCATCTTGATTTATTCTCGACAGATTGGTCGATTGTCAAAGTGTTAAAGTTTAGAGGACTCAGAGATGATCCACTTCGAACACCCCAACTTGGATGATATGGGAATCGACTCGAGAGAGTGATTTTTATAAAGAGATTTATAACTCCATATATTTTGAGGACTTTATTCATGCTATGAATAGTTGGAAACTGCACAGAGATGTTTTTAGTTGAATCTAAACAGTAGTATCAATACTGAAGTCCGAGAGGAATACCCTCGAAATAGATTGTGGATCTAGTTATGGTTAACTCATGTTGCAACATCCCTGTAGCATAGTCTGCTGGAAGTTGTGTTTGAGTCTCACCTAAAATTTTTGCACCCTTGCTACCTTTATTATTATGTATCTTTATAAAATGTTAACCAAAGCAAAACAAAGTCTTCAAAATCTCCATCTGAAACCATTTCTTTTAGTACACTTTTATTGCACTTTTATGACAATCCCTATGGATGATATTCGGTATTTTACCACTTTATTACTTGAGAGACGATATTAAATCCCATTGTATACTTGCTTTGAGATTTAATTTATCATGTCTTAGAGGTGTGCAAACATCCCATCAAGTTTTTGGTGCCGTTGCCGGGGATTGGCTCGCTAAAAGTCTATAAAAGTTTGTTAAAAGATTTGATTTTTCTAACACAGTTTGGATCTCATTTTTTTGGTGTATGCCAAGAATACCACGCGGGGAGTTAGTTGAATTTGACCCGGACATTGAAAGAACATTCCGTAATAGAAGGAGGGTACAAAGAATATCATTGACCATAGAAACTCCCATCATGGAACCACCCCTACCCAGTTTTGAGAATAAGGGACCTAGACAGCAACCTCTTCTAGATAACCCTCTAAGACAACCCGTTTTTCAAGATGCAAATCCAATTTTTGGAAATCAAGGTGAACACACTTTTCAACACCAAAATCAGGGGAACAATGATAATGTTATTCACAGTGATGATGATACATAATCAAATGGTAACAACGAACAAAGGGATGACGTTCCAAACATCATTAATCTTGCAAATTCCAAAGAGGGAAAAATTATGGACTATGTTATCCCCGATTTTGAGCAATTGAACTCAGGAATAGTTAGACCCCATATGCCAACCCTCCATTTTGAACTCAAATCTATCATGTTACATATGTTACAAACAAACAGACAATTTGCCGGAATGCCATCGGAGGATCCTCATTCCCATTTAAAATCTTTTATGGAGATCACTGATGCATTCCTGATCCCTGGGGTATCTAACGATGCTCTGAGACTCACTTTATTCCCATTTTCTTGAAGGGATCGGGCAAAGTCTTGTTTTAATTCATTGGCACCTGGGTCTGTACCATCATGGAGCAATATGGCTGAAAAGTTTTTGCGAAAATATTTTCCACCTACTCGAAATGCTAAGTCCAAAAACGAAATTTGTATGTTTAAACAAATGGACGGTGAAGCAATTCCCGATGCTTGGGAAAGGTTTAAGGAGTTGCTAAGAAAATGCCCTCACCATGGCATTCCCTATTGTATTCAACTTGAGATGTTTTACAATGGGTTAAACCCCATGGAAAAAACAATGCTCGATGCGACATCAGGAGGGGCCTTTACAACCAATACCTATAATAACGAGCATGCAATTCTTGAAAAAATTTCGACAAACAATGGACATTGGGCTGATCCACGTGCTCAACCACAAAAGAAAGCTGCTGGGATTCACGATGTAGATGCATATATTGCATTAACAACACATCTTGCTTCCATGGCCACCATGCTTAAAAATTTATCTTCAGGCCAAGGAGCACAACCAATTGCAGCTACATCTGCTCAGTCAGTACTCTCCGTACAATGTGTTTGTTGTGGCGGGGAACATTCCTATGAACATTGTCCTCAAAATTCTGAATCAGTAAACTATGTTCAAAACAGGACTGCTCCCTATGGCAACAATTATAATGCTAGTTGGAGACAACACCCAAAATTTTCTTACCACAATCCATGTCTAAATCAACCAGCTCCTAAACCACAAGAAACTTCAAACTTTCAGTCTCAACATCATGCTAGCAGTTCTCAACATCATCACAACCAAGGTTCTTAGCATCATCAAAACCATGGTTCCCAACATCATCAGATTGGAATTTTCAAAATAACCAACAACATTTTCAAAAACCACTTCCACAAGATGAGTCATCTTCTTCTTTGGAAGCTATGATGAGGGGTTTCATGACCCAAACTCAAAGTGCACTCAGGAACCTAGAGACTCAAGTCAGTCAAATTGCACTCAACCAGAACAACAGGGCTACAGGCACTTTGCCTAGTGACATAGAAATCCCACGAACCCCAGGAAAAGAACATGTAAAAGCTGTGACACTTAGAAGTGGTAAAGAATTAACAGAAACAATACAAAAAGAATTTGGACCAATGACTCAAATTGAATTTGAAAAAATCACAAGGTCAGAATCTGATGCTACAACATTGGCCCCTGTTTTGGAAATACCACCTAAGTCTACAATACACCAAGAACCTGAGGTAACCAGTCCTATCCCTATTAGAGCTGACTATCCCCTAATTTTTCCAGAGGATGAGCTTAGGAAGAAGCATAGGGAGAGTGACATTCCAACCATATCAATAGAAGGCAAGACCAAAGGCACAAAGGACCCATCTTGCTCAACACATTCAAGTAAAGATGTAATAAAACTAGTTCATCCTTATGTACCTTATCCCCAAAGATTATGGAATCAGTAGGAAGAATTTCAATCTAAAAAAATTCTTGGATGTGTTCAAAGAATTGCATATCAACATACCCCTTGTTGAAGCAATTGAGTAGATGCCCAGTTATGCCAAATTCCTTGAGGACATCTTAAGCAAGAAGAAGAAGTTGAATGAATATGAAACTGTTGCCCTTACCGAAGGATGTAGTGCTCTCTTAACCAATAAAATTCCCCCTAAGCTAGAAGATCCTAGAAGTTTCACCATTCCCTGTTCAATAGGTGGGAAAGAAGTTGGGAAAGCTTTGTGTGAGTTAGGAGCTAGCATAAATCTGATGCCCTTGTCTATCTTCAACAATTTAGGGATAGGAGAGGCTAGGCCTACCACAGTTACACTCCAATTGGCTGACAAGACCATTGCCTACCCTAAGGGAAAGATTGAGGATGTCTTAGTGCATGTTGACAAGTTCATATTTCCGGCAGATTTTATCATCTTGGATTTTAAGGCTGATAAAGATATTCCTATCTTTTTAGGAAGACCTTTTCTATCCACCGGAAGAACTCTGATAGACGTCCAGAAAGGAGAATTGACCATGAGACTCCAAGACCAGAAAGTCACATTTAATGTTTTCAATTCCTTGAAATACCCTGATGATTTAGAGGATTGTTCAACTTTAAGTGTGATTGATTCATTGTGTCATGAAGAAGAAGTTAGGAGGACCTGTATTTTGGAGGAAGAGGATGATGAGGAATTAGCCTTAAAAGATGAAAGTGATGTTGATGACTTGACCCTTGAAGAAAAAGAGACTATCCCAGCCAATGCTGCAACATTTGAGCTGCTTGAGAATAATGATAAAAAACCATTCACCCCATCCATAATTTCACCACCCGATCTGGAGTTAAAATAAATCCCATCACATCTGAAATATGCTTTTCTAGGAGAAGAAGGCAAACTATCTGTCATTATCTCATCTACCCTAGAATTGCATCAAGAAAAGAAGTTGGTAGAAATGTTGAAGTTACACACCAAAGCCCTAGGATGAACCATTGTTGACCTAAGGGGGATTAGTCCTTCCATATGCCAACATAAGATCATTCTAGAAGACAAGAATTTCACTTCCATTGAACCACAAAGAAGGCTAAACCCTGTCATGAAAGAGGTAGTAAAAAAGGAAATTCTGAAATGGTTAGATGCAAGAATTATTTTTCTAATTGCCAGTAGTTCTTGGGCTATCACGATCCAGTGTGTCCCAAAAAAGGGTAGGGGATTACAGTCGTCACCAATGAAAAAAATGAACTTATCCCCACAAGAGTCGTCTCCGGATAGAGAACTTGCATGGACTACCGTAGGCTAAACAAGGCTACCCAGAAGGACCATTTTCCACTACCTTTCATTGACCAAATGTTATATAGATTAGCCGGCAAAGAATACTATTGCTTTTTAGATGGATATTCCGGGTACAACCAGATATCCATATCACCCGAGGACCAGGAAAAGACCACATTCACTTGCCCTTATGGTACCTTTGCTTTCAAAAGAATGTCATTTGGACTTTGTAATGCTCCTGCAACTTTTCAAAGATGTATGATGTCCATATTCTTTGACATGCTTGAAAAATCCATTGAAATATTTATGGATGACTTTTCAGTTTATGGTTCATCTTTTGACAATTGTTTGGAAAATTTGAAAAAGGGTCTTGAGAGATGTGAGGAAACTGATTTGGTCCTAAATTGGGAAAAATGTCATTTCATGGTAAAAGAGGGAATTGTACTTGGACATTTAATTTCAAAAAGGGGAGTTGAGGTAGACAAAGCTAAACTTGATGCCATTGAACAACTACCTGAATATCAATGTTAAAGGAATCAGAAGCTTTCTTGGTCATGCTGGATTCTATAGAAGGTTTATCAAAGACTTTTCCAAAATATCAAAACCTTTGTGTATACTATTACAGCATGACCATAAGTTTGAATTCACTGAGGAATGTAGAAATGCATTTCTAATTTTAAAGAAAGCTTTGGTAACTGCACCAGTGATTGTTGCCCCAGATTGGGAAAAACCTTTTGAAATCATGTATGATGCCAGTGATTGGGCGGTGGGTGCTGTATTAGGTCAACGGAAAGAAAAAGTTTTTCATTCAATTTATTATGCAAGTAAGACTTTGAATGAAGCACAAATTAACTACACAACAACAGAAAAGGAACTATTAGCCGTGGTTTTTGCCTTTGAAAAATTTAGATCATATTTGATGGGAGAAAAAGTTACTGTACATACCGACCATGCTGCCATTAAATATTTGATCTCAAAGAAAGATGCTAAACCTAGGTTGATAAGATGGGTTTTGTTGTTGCAAGAGTTTGACCTAGAAATTGTGGATAGGAAATGAGTGAATAACCAAGTTGCAGACCGTTTGTCTAGATTAGAGAAGCCTAGTGAGGACCAAGGAGACATCATTGAAACCTTCCCTGATGAGAGGATTCTTATGTTGCAGCATTCTGAATCGCCATGGTTTGATGATATTCCAAAATATTTGGCTTGTGGCATAAAACCCTCTGGATATTCTGGCCAAATGTTTAAAAAGTTCCTCCATGACACCAAAACTTATTGGTAGGATGACCCTTTCTTGTTTAAACTTGGTACAGATCAGATTTTAAGAAGGTGCATTCCAGAAGCTAAGGCTACAACAATCCTGCAACAGTGCCACCAATCAACTTATGGAGGACATTTTGGAGGCCAAAGGACAACAGCTAAAGTGTTACAATCTAGATTTTATTGGCCAACTCTCTTCAAGGATTCCCACACATTTGCACAAAGATGCAAAGAATGCCAAATAAGTGGTTCCATTTCTCAAAGGAATGAAATGCCACTAAATAGGATCCTGGAAGTTGAGTTGTTTGATGTTTGGGGAATTGATTTCATGGGACCATTTCCCCCATCAAACAAATGTCAATACATTCTAGTTGTTGTAGATTATGTCTCAAAATGGGTGGAGGCAGTGGCATGTATTTCAAATGATGCAAAAACAGTGGTTAAATTCCTTCAAAAACATATTTTTACCAAGTTTGGTACCCCCAGGGCACTAATCAGTGATGAGGGTACCCACTTTGTAAACAATCTATTTCATGAAGTTCTTGAGAAATACAACATTAATCACAGGATTGTCACTGTATACCACCCACAAACCAATGGGTTAGCATAGCTTTCAAACAGAGAAATTAAGAGAATTTTGGAAAAGGTGGTCAAGCCAAACAGAAAAGATTGGGCCTTTAAACTAGATGATGCTTTATGGGCATACATAATAGCCTTTAAAACACCAATTGGTATGTCCCCATACAAGCTAGAGTTTGGCAAAGCTTGTCACCTCCCTTTGGAACTAGAACACATGGCATACTGGCAATCAAAGCTTTAAACATGTGCCCAGATACTGCTGGAATTAAAAGAAAACTCCAATTGTGTGAACTAGAGGAGCATAGGAACATGTCCTATGAGAATGCCAAGTTGTATAAGGAAAAAACGAAGAAGTGACATGATAAAAAGATACAACACAAAGAGTTAAAAAAGACCAGCAAGTCCTCTTGTTTAACTCTAGGTTAAAACTGTTCCCAAGAAAGCTTAAATCTAGATGTTCAGAACCATTTCTCATCCACCATGTCTACCATTATGGAGTAGTTGACCTAGTTAACCCTGAGGACAACACAATGTTCAAAGTAAATGGACAGAGAGTAAAAATCTACCATGAGCCTATGATAATCCTAGAGCCATGCTCTGTGGATTTGGTCACATTTTGTTGAAAAGAACTCCACTTTCTGTTTGTAAATATGTTTTTCTTATTTAAAAGATTTTTAGGATCAGTCTAATAGTTGTTTAATCTGTTTTGCAGCCTGGATCATAATTTAGGGGTCAGCAGGGCATGCTGCAGCAATCCTACAGCATAAAACCCTAGGTTTAGAAAATCAGTTTCAAAGTTTTGAGCGGGAAAGTTGAGGATAAGTTCAAAGTCAGTCTAAGGAAGGTACAAATAAAGTCATCATTGAAACTTTTCAGGAAAAGTAGTTGTCCTTTCTACTTTTTAAAAAACATCATTACTTGTACAATAGTTTATCTTCCCAAGTTTGTTTTAAAAATTTAATTAGTTAAATAACCCTTTCAAAATTGTAGTTACTAACTAAATCCCTAAGCCCTTGGTTAGATTAAAAAGATCTGATTGTCCTTTCAGTTTCCACAAAACCCACTTCATTATCCATCACTCTCCACCTTTTTCTTCTACATGCTATCGATAACCATCACCACCATCACTCTTCTCTTTCGCCGACGATTTCATTGCACGAATAAAGAGACCGTCAGTTAGAGATCCTACCGACTTCCCTCCATCCCTCCGAAGAAGCAATCGTCGGAGGGGGACTGTACCACCACCACCACAAAGTCATGAGCCTGAACCCTCGATTCTCAAGGGTGAACCATCTGTTCCAGTCGAATCTTCGAACCCAACCACCACCATCGATACCACCACCACTACTAACCTTTAACCATCCACTGTGGAAGAAACCTCTGTTGTTGAGGAAGTCATTGTCAACAACAATTTGGGGGTGGAACCTGCTGAACACCAACCCACTGATGAAGCAACAGTCAATCATGAGGCCACTAATGAACCGAAGGTAACTTCTCCCCCTGAAATTCTACCACAAGAGGGGTATTTCTCCTCTGTAAGTGATGAGGACGACGATGTGATGACCAACATAAGGGGTATTCCTCTCTATCTTACCACCTAAAATGTACACATCGCAGAATGGGCACTTGTGCCTTTATGCCCTAATATTCACATTGGTGGAACTCAATCTGAGTTTTTTGAAACTGACACCCTCCTTGACACCATGGGTCTGTCTGCAAACTCTGATCCACTTATGGAGGAGGAAGATTTGGAAACACCTCACACACACCACAGGGATGATATCCCTGATCTTAATATGGTGTTTGAGCACACCAATGAGGAGAATTCCCCTGTTGTTAAGAGTCCTGCAAGGAGGGAAAGGTCAAATACTACAGGAAAAAAAGGAAAGTTAGGACAGGGGGAAGTAGTGGTGAGGGGACCTCAAAGAAAAGGCCAAGGCTTTTTACCAGAAACATGGGGATGAATGATGTAGCAAGCCTGCAACAACTAAGGAAAACAAAGAAACGTGCTGCAACAATCCTGCAGCATAAGAAGAAAGCAAAGAAAGTTGTTGCAGCAACTCCATCCAGTAATGATCCAGTGCCAAGGCCCAACAGACCTAATAAGGGGATGAGTTCTATTGAATCCTACAACATGTTACATAAGATCAAAAACAAGGTGGGGTTGGTTGACAAAGAATTCCATTTGCAAAGCTTTAATGAGTATAGTTTCATCAAAATTGTAATTGAAGCCAATGGATTGAACAAATTATGTGAGGTACCTTCTTCTTATAACCTAAGTCTAGTCAAAGATTTTTATGAAGAAGTGGCCACCACCAAAGTTTCAAAAATCACATTTAGGGGTAAGCAAGCATGCTCACGGCTAAAAAACTAACAAAATTTTGGATTTGGCACCAGCAAAACACACTGAATATCGGGAGATGTTGGACACTGCCTCTGAGGCTATGCTAAGTGAGGTTTCCACTGCCTTAGGATAGCCTAAGTCATAATGGGACCATCACTCCAACTTTATGCTCAGACAGTTAAAGCCTGCAATATGAAGGCTGATGACAATGTGCGGATCAACTTCCTAAGGCATTCCATTTCTCCCACAACACACGACAGTTCTGTGTCTGTGGAGAGAATGTTTTTACTATATTGTCTAATGAATGGGAAGTCCATAAACTTTGGAAAAATCATATTAACAAGCGTGAAGGGCAAGGATGGTAAGGCTAGAGGCAAGATGTATTTCCCAGGGTTGATCACCAAACTGCTGCAAAATGAAGGAGTGCCTGTTTACACTGATGATCAGATTGTGAGAGAGCAAGGTGGGAAGTAGCAGATTGACTTAAAGGTTGTACAAAGACCGAGAGGCAGAAGGCAAGGAGGTCCCCAAACAAATTACATCCCAACTATGCTTCAAGACCTATTGGTTCAAAACAGTCAGCTCATTGATGGTTTGTATGAGCAAAGAACTGAGTTTTTAAACAGGGTGGACAACCTCAGGAGTGATTTGGCAGAAAGATTGAAAGAGGAGGGAGAGAAAAGTAGGAAGGACATGGAACAAATGAAAAATGTGATTGAAGAAAAGTATGCTAAGAAGGTAGGCAGATTGGGAAGGAAGCTTAAGGAGATAAAGAGGAAGAATGCAGAGTTGACCAAGGAAAACTTGGAGGTTAAAGAAGAGATGCAAGCTCTATGGGAACAGATGGCTGCTATTGCTGCAGTAGAAGCCCCACAACATTACCAACAACCTACTCTTGGAGAGTAGGACAAGTTTATTCACTTTCCCTTTAGCTCCAATTCATTTTCCTTTTTATGTTTTAGGATTTCATTTTATTTCATTAGGAACAATTGTGATATATTCAAGCGTGTCTTTATAGCCCAAGTAATTTCTAAAGTACAATTTCATCTTTGATCAAATAAGTTATTGGCTCGAACTAGCACCATCTTGCTTGGGAGCACCATTTATACCACACTTTCAACTTGTCCAAGAAATGATCTAGGCCATCTTTTTCTTAGCCCAAACCACTTGCACCCACTTTCCACACACTTTCCACTTTTGTGCAATGAGGGCATTGTACCTTTTTAATTTGGGGGCGGGGAAGTCCGCCATGGCATGTCAAAAGCAAACACATGAAAAAGAGCTTAACTCTTCAAAAGCCATGATTGGACTTAAGCACTCAAAAAGTCCCATAGGGGCTAAGTGCTTGGAATGCATTAAGAAAGCGCACAAAAGTGCCATTTTTTTCTCATTTGATGCAAATAGTGAAAATAGAAGGCAAAATGGGTGAGAAAATCGAAAGCCAAAGAGTGAACCAATGTTTAAAGTCCTTTTGATCTTGGATAGGAAATGTGAAGTCCATAACAAAAAGAATATTGTGCTAGCTCATGGTCCACACTTATGGTTGAACAAATTCATTTCACTTGGGATTTATAAAAGGCTATATCTTGCATTCTTGGGTCTATCATATGTTGTGTGCACTTACTACCTTCTTGATGCAAACTTTATCAAAGTGAGTCAATTCTTTTATGTCTTGGTTGCTTGGGGACAAGCAACAATTCTAATTTGGAGGGTGTGATGTGCACTAATTATTTAGTGCAAATCATTCCTTTTCTTTGTATTAGTTAGGTTATTTTAGCTTTACATCCCTACCATTGAGTCATTTTGTTACTTATTTTTCACTTTATTTGTTTCTTTGAACTAGAGTAGTTAATAACTTGTTTTACTTCTTTAAATGGCTAATTTGGTAGTTTTTGGTAGATTTCAAGAAGTCCAAACCTATGCTGCAGCATCTCAGTAGCAGTTTGTACTGGAACTTAATGGTTTAGACTTGGGAGATTAATTCATGAAGACAAGAAGCCACGTTTGTACCACCTTTTTGAGAAGCTTCCAGATTTGATTTATGGCTGGATTTGTGTTAGAACTTTAATCTAATTTATCTTTTGTACTTTGCTACTTTATGTACTAGGTTACTTTAAGTTGTATTTTCTTTTGGGTTAATTACTTTTGTGCCCCTCTAATTTCCTAGTATAAATAGAGGTCATTAGTGTTTTGTTAATATCACTTATCATCTGAAATTGAAAGAGAAAGACTCTTTTGAATCTTTAATCTTTTGAGCATTTGAAGTTACATTCTCGTCTAGTCTTCTTAATTCTTTATTTACGCTTTATTTACATTACACATTTTATTTTTTGGCATTTACTTTTGTGTATTTACATTATGTTGTTTATATTCAGTCATTTACATTCATGTATTTACATTCCTTCATTTATTGCCTCATGTCTTTACTTTCAAGTATGACTAGCCAATTTCATTAGCTTGGGTGTGAGATAGAAGGGTGAGATTTCAATCAAAAGAAAGGTGGACGTTGTTTTGCAATAACGATGTTCCATCATTTCATTCAAGTTTTATAAAATCCAACGACACTTCTTGACTAGTTGATCACTTTGAAAATGTTAAAGTGCCATGGCCTAGAGATAAACCATAATATGCACTTCAACTTGAATGATATGAGAAGCCGACTTGAGAGAGTGACTGATAAAGAGATTTATCACCTTTATTTTTCATCTTGATTTATTCTCGATAGGTTGGTCGCTTGTCAAAGTGTTAAAGTGTAGAGGACTCAGAGATGAGCCACTTCGAACACCCCAACTTGGATGATATTGGAATCGACTCGAGAGAGTGATTTTTATAAAGAGATTTATAACTCCATATATTTTAAGGACTTTATTCATGCTATGAATAGTTGGAAACTGCACAGAGATGTGTTAAGTTGAATCTAAACAATAGTATGAATACTGAAGTACGAGAGGAATACCCTCGAAATAGATGGTGGATCTAGTTATGGCTAACTCATGCTGCAGCATCCCTGCAACATAGTCTGCTGGAAATTGTGTTTGAGTCTCACCTAAAAGTCTTGCACCCTTGCTACCTTTATTATTCTGTATCTTTATCAACTGTTAACCAAACCAAAACAAAGTCTTCAAAATCACCATCTGAAACCATTTCTTTTAGTACGCTTTTATTGCACTTTTACGACAATCCCTATGAACGATATTCGTTATTTTACCACTTTATTACTTGAGAGACGATATTAAATCCCATTGTATACTTGCTTTGAGATTTAATTTATCATGTCTTAGAGGTGTGCAAACATCCCATCAAGTTTTTGGTGCCGTTGTCAGGGATTGACTCGCTAAAAGTCTTTAAAAGTTTGTTAAAAGATTTGATTTTTCTAACACAGTTTGGTTCTCATTTTTATTGGTGTATGCCAAGAATATCACGCGGGGAGTTAGTTGAATAAATAAATAAGGGTATAAAAATAATTTAGTTATATAAAAGTTATTTTAGGTATTTATTTAAATCTCTATTTTTATCATATTTGTAAATTTAATTTGATTTAATTTTTTATTAAATAAATTTTTTTTATTTAATTCATTTAAAATAAGCATATTTAATTTTCATCTAAAGAATTCTTTTTTTTATTTAAAGTAATATTTAAAAAATTACAATTTTCATAAAAATCACATGTGATTCATAATGAATTAATTTTTTTTTCAAATTTTTTTCCTAATCATATGTGATTTAAAATTTGAAAAACAATAATTCAAATTAAATATTGAAAAGAAAACATAATGAGAACATAATCATATGTGATGTGTAGCAAAACACAATTAAAATTAATGTATAAGATCACATGTACTTAAAAACGTAATTCATAATTTTTCAATAAAATCACATGTGATTCACAATGAATTATTTTTTTTTTCAAAATATTTTCCTAATCATATGTGATTTAAAATTTGAAAAACATTATTCAACTTATATTATTGTTTCTAAAATGGAAAAAAATCATATGTGATTTGTAGCCAAACACAATTAAAATTAGGTATAAGATCACATTACTTCAAAACGTAATTCATAATTTTCATCAAAATCACATGTGATTCACAATTAATTAATTTTTTTTCAAAATATTTTCCTAGTCATATATGATTTAAAATTTAAAAAACAATGATTCAAATTAAACATTGAAAAAAAATAACGAAAACAAAATCATATGTGATCTGTAGCAAAAACACATTTAAAATGTATAAGATCACATAATGATACATAAAAGAAAATTAGTGAGTCTTTTTTAGGAAAAAAATGTCGATTATTTGTGGATATCACATGTGATTTTTGAGAAAAATTGTAAAAAAATCTTAAATAAACAAATTCAATAAAAATAAATATTTAAAATGAAAAACTAAATCAAATTTATTTTAATGTTGTAAAAAATTATATAAAAATTCATGAATAAATACCTAATTAAATTTGTTACATAATCTATATAAAAATAAATGAGTTTTCAAATATAATATGCATACATAAATGACACATATGCCCTTTTAGGCGAATTTTAAGAAAGATTTATTTAAGGTATTATTTAATAAAATGATTGACCAAAAATTATTCTCTTATTCTTTTAAATAGATATCATTCTCGTTTGAATCCGAACATATATATATATATATATATATATATATATATATATATATATATATATATATATGGACACACACACACAGTGACGGATCCAGAAACTTAGGCTATTGGGGGAACACATAAGGGTGTAAAAGAAATTCTGAAACCGAATAACTTAAACGAACCAAGACGGTTTGATTAACACATAAGGATAACTTATTCAGTTCGGTTTTAGGTTATCTTTTACTGTTTTCAGACTCGGTTAAACCGAATAACACATTATACTATTATTTTATATATTTTATTGTCTTGGTTAAACCGAAGAACATGTATGTTATATTGTTATTTTATATATTTACTGTTTCGGTTAAATTGAATAATGTAGATCCCAGATACAGTGCAATCAACAACAATAACAATCAATAATGAACAATGATTAAACCACAATTGCTAGTCATATGATTAGATTTAACAGTAAAGGGTTTAGGTTTACAGAGAGAATTTCTGATAAGCTAATGTAAACCTTAATGACTAATTTTTTTAATAATCAACTCTAAACCTAAAACTAGGTTAAGCAATTCTTTAAATATGATCGTGAAAGGCCTAATGGGCCTCAAAGCCCATTTACAAAAAACTTTAAAAGAATTACAATTCAAACCCTGAACTTCTATTTAACAAACAAATCGCCCTAACAATCTCCCCCTTTAAATTGAAGTTTATAGTCACGCCAGTTAGGAACATGAGTCTTCCGAAATCTGAAACTGATCTTGAAATGTCGCATTGAAGTCCTGTACTCCAGCTGTTCTTTGATCTGTCCCAATGCTTTGAGAACAAGACATTTGTAGTTCGGATCCAAAGGATGGATCCCTTTGACATCTTGATCAATGGAGCGCTTCAGCTTGTCTCGAAGTAGCAATAGTGTACCATCACAGAACCGTGTAATCTGACTGAATCTGATGAACCGCATGTCACCTTTACCATTTACATAAGTCATGCCGAGTTCTGGAAATTTTACCACCATAAAAGCAGGTACATTCTGGGCATCTGAAGGAAGACTAATATCGGGCTTAAGCAGATTCACCTTTGCTTGATTGCTTTCCAACCCAATCTGAAAATCTTCAATGGAGGCAAGTTTCATCGCACATTTCATATATCTTTTGACTGTTTCTAGTGCATCTGTAACTTCTCCAGGTCGAATAGTTCTAGTCTTCAAGTCTCAGAGCAGGAATAGAAGATCTGATAGCTCGAGGCTTGCAAAGCCAGCTTCAGAAAAATACCACTGCCTACCACCTTCTCTGGTCGCCACAAAGAAAGAATACTTTTTGCTCATGAAGTGGCAAGAGTAAATCTGATCGACAGATCTGATTCTGAGCTTTGTCTTGTTAATGCCTTTTCTGAGACTTTTATGCACAAACACATGCTTGCGCTGCTTCTTCCTGTCTGTTATTGACTGAAGACCATGAAATACAACCTCATCATAGTGGCAGATCCAATGGGCAAAGAGATGTTTCTGACTTACTTAGAGAAAAGGAACATTTATTCTGACTCTTTCCCATTTTAGTGGAGGAACTGGCTGAGTACGTTATGTTCCGGGAACTGGTGATGCTGGCGGAGATCGTCTGGGGAGATCTGTCTGAGAAAGATCGGGATGAACTGGTGCATAAGACAAAAGAGGCAAACCGACAGAAGATTGTTCAGCTAGATGGCGATCTTGAGCCACAGTTTCAAAATTCTGCAACTCATCAATTTCGGCTTGAAAGACTACCAACGCTCTTTCTGTGTTGATTGGTTCTTTTGTCGGATCTAAATCAGAATACAGATTGACAATGATAGCCTAATTATCTGGATTGAACGATGAACCTCTATCATATTCCTCGGGCTTTTCAACCATTGGAATGACGTCATATGGCACTAAATCCATGACCTATTCCTGTGATTATCCCTAACCTTCAGTTTGAGTACCAGAACCAATCTCTGTCTGTTCCTGTACCATACCCAATTCCTGCGCTGATTCTGGCTCAGATGTGAGTTGGCGCTTCTCTCCCTCATTATGATCAGGATCATCCTGGTCATCATGCTTGCATTTGAGCCCTTCTGCCTGGCTTCGGCAGGTTTCTTCCAAATATGATACTCGTTCAGTCAGTGCAGATATAGTTTGCTGCATAGACTGAATAAATGCAGATTGATGCTGGAAGGCTTCAGGAGATATAGTGGGTGGGGGTAGGGGTGTAGGGATAGATGCTTGGGATCGTAGTAGTGAAAGTAGGTCTGCATCTGGAGATGGTTCGGTTTGGGATTGGGATAGGAGTTTGGCTAGGAGCATGGATTTTAGGTCATCGATGGATAAATCAGTAGGTGTATGGGTGGGGTGGTGGTGGTGGAGGTAGTGGTTCAGGCTCAGGCATCGTTGCTTTGCCTTTGATCATTCGCTTTAGAGCATCTACCTCCTCCCTCATTTCTGAGCGCATAATAGAGTGGACAACCTTTAGGGCGCCGTCCAGAAATTCCCTTGAGACGAACTTGTAACACCCGTAATTTTCAGTAAGTAAATGCCACCCGAACGTTTTTGCATCTTTTAAATGGTGGGATTTTTGTCGAGAAAACATTACTTAACTTCCCTAAGAGTATCGAGGGCCTTGGTGTTGAAAGAGTTGAGTTTCGGGGTTCGGTACAAGCCCGACGACTATACCAAGCGACTATGACAGTGTCACTGTCGCCTGGCAATGTCGCAGAGGGGGGAGTACCTTCGGTACAGTCCACGCGACTATGCCCTGCGACTTTGACACTGTTATTGTCGCATGGGCAATGTCGCCTACGGGGGATGAGAGGCTGATTTAAGTTCGATTTTCACCCATTCTTCTCATTCCTCACTTCTAACCTCTCCCATACTCTCCCAAATCGGTTCCCTTCTCTTCCCCATGAACCCTAGCCGATTTTTGGAGCTTTTCCATGAAGATCAATTTGTTCCCTCCCCATATTATGTTAATGGCTTCATCCCTTGATACAAGATTATGTTCCCACCTCCAATGCTAGAGATTTTGGGGTTTTCTAGGTTTTCATCAAAACCTAAGTGGTAAGTGTATCCCTTCCATTTCTAAACCGTAATATAAGATATAAATGCTCTCTTGATGATTTTCTAGTGTTTTGTTTCTCAAATTTCGGATTTGATAGTTTTGGAGAAATTAGGTCAAAATTAGGGTTTTTGGTCAAGTTGGGGTTTTGGATATAAAATGTTTGGGGAACCATTCTAAATGGTTGAATGAGTATATTCATGGTTGGAAAATTGTGATGATTGGTTTTTGGAAGGTTTTGCTTGCGGATTCGAATTTCTTCAAGGAAGCTCAAGTTGGGGTAAAATCTAGATTTAGCCTAAATTTAGCGAGGTGAGTTCAAGTTGATTTGTGAAAACGGTGTGCATGCCAAAATATTTATTTTAAAGTGTTTGTGTTTTACATTAAAATGTTAACTATTGATAAGTTTGGTTATTTAGAAGTGTTTAACCTGGTAAACCTATAAAACACCTATCTTGGGGATTTTTTGAGTATGTTGTTAAATGCATCGAAATGAAAATGATTTGATGACTTATTTACCTAAATGGAAAGTATTGGGTAAGAATGCATTTTTATGATTGTTGGTATTACGTGCATTTTGTATCGTGAAATGTTTTAAAATACCACCGTGTGAGTCATGGGCGCTTGGTCATTCCCAACCTTGCAAACGTTTCTGAACTTATGAACCTTTGGTTTTGGGAAAAGATGTAACTCAAGTATTTTATTGAGTAAACCGGTGATATTGGTATTTAAATGATTTATCGGGTGGGTATAAATCTCTTGAGTATTTGTCATTTAAATGTGTGTCATGGGACGTTTTAGAAAGAGTAAATGAGATTATATATTTGTTTGGAAAATGATTTACGTTGGAGTTTATTCATGTAGTCGAAGCATGTGTTTGCATAATTGTGGTCATTGCATTTTATTGCATTTTGCGGATTTTAGCATATGGTCGTTCGAGTGGTTGAGCTTAAGGCTCAGTTTTCGGCTTTGTCGGGTATTGGGGACTTTTGTCCGGTTTTAATAACTTAAAGTGGAGCTTTGGGTGTGAGTTGCATTTATTGCACTTTATTTTGGAGAATACATGTTTTGAGTGCGTGTGTCATTCATTGGGAGTCATGTATTTTAGACTGTAATGCATTGGATCCATAGGCATGTAAGTCAGTCGTGTTTAATGGTGAGGACTCTTGGGATTCTCACTTTGGGAAAATATGTCGTGTTGGCATTGGTGTCGTCCCAGTTGTTTGGTGAAGAGGAACCTTCATGGATTGTACTTCGGGACCATGGGTCTTGTGTTGGATGTCTAATTCTTGTGCACGAGGTTAGACATCGGGATTTATCAAGTAAAGAGTTGAGGCTCCTATCTTGAATGCTAGGGAGTAGGCACTAGGGGTCGAATGAGTACCCTAAGGATGAAACTTCACTAGAGACCGAACAAGCAATAAGATCGTGTATCCTTGAGGTGTAGCTTGGCAGAGCAAGCAATAGGGGATACGGTGTTTGAGACCTGAAATATAGTCCGACTGGAGGTGTAGCTCGATGGAGCAGGCAATACAGTCATGACTGGAGGTGTAGCTCGGTAGAGCAGACAATACAATCACGATCTGAGGTGTAGTTCGACAACATGGTTATGTGGCTTAACTTTGTGTTCCGCCACGTACAATGGAATCGGGTCTCCCCCGTCACCGGAAGGTGTTATTTGGCTACTAAATTGTGTCATTTTATTATCCATGTTTTCGGTGACGTTTTGCATATGCGGAGTCGTTTACTCAAGATTTATGGTTTGTGTATTATGCCCCGCCCACGTTTGGGGGTGCTTCGAGAAGTAAAATCTTATTTCGTATTATTATAAATTGGGAGTTTTGCTTACTATTCACATTTTGGGTGAGTTTGGGATTAAAGTGGTTTTACGAAAGAAGGTTCATGTTGGGTTCCTTGTTTTAAAGGTGTACTTTCGGAAAATAGTATCGTTTGATATTTAAAGTAAATCTTTCTGAAGGTCTGTGATTTAAACTACTTTATCTCCCTTTAGCAAATGTATCTATTTCATGTTGTAAATTCTTGAACTCACTAGGCGTTAGCCTAAACTTTTTATTTGTCGGCATGTGCATCAGGTTCCGGATAGGGGAAGAGGTTCTAGCGTCTTGGTGAAGTGTTGAGTGCTAGGAGTTTTTAGTAACACTCGACCTTGATTAGTCTTTATACGAGACTTGACCTATTATTTGTTGAAGTTAAATCTAGCGTTTTATTGGAAGTGACTCAAGTGATGATTTGTAGAATAGATTTTATCCGTATTGGATGTTTAATTTAAAGTTTTTAATTAGTTGCTCTTTCCAAATTTGAGGGTGTTACAGAACTCGGGGTAACTAACACCTGGGTCACTAAGACTTCCAGTTGTAGTGACAACTGTAGAAGTCGCACCGGCTACGGTCACAGCTAGCGTGATGATCGCTGTGGTAGGACTTCCACCCAATCCTCGTAATCCAACAGAAGTTGGAGTTACTATGGGTGTTCCGGCTGGGCCACTAAGGCCTCCAGCAGTAGCCTATGAAAGTACTCGTGTCCTAGTCAAAGAAATGTTGTCATCGATTGGCTCTATACGTGGTGCACTGAAGAAAGGCGAGGACTGGGGCAACTGTCCACTAGCTTCAATACCAGTACTCTCCAAGTGAGAGACAGGTAGTGTATGTGCTGAACCCCCGTGAGAAATTGAAACCAACATCTGTTGAGAGATGTTGGAGTGGCTGGGTGGGGTGTGCAACTGCGTCGCTAGGTCCACGACGTCTTCTTCAATACCCTGTCTCAACACATGAGACTGGGTAGCAGATGTGGTTACCTGGCTAATGGTGGGTAAGGGGAGGTCAACCGGAGTTGGTTGCTTCATCACTCGTGTACGCTCAAAGTTGTGTTTACTTTTTCTTTCCTTCTCTCTCCTCACTTCTTCATTTTCGACTTGAACTCCCTCCGCTCTGCTTATCTCTCCAGGTGAGGGTTGGTCATCGTCACCATCAGAGTCAGATGACTCATCACTTGATTCCGTTGACTCTGTTACAGATTCAGATTGGGTGGCGGTTTGGTCAGTGTCATCCTCAGATTCGGTGTGGGAAGAGGACTGAATCTGTTCAGTTTGTCTCGGTGTCCTCTTCCGAGGTCTGAATGGCTGTTTGTGATGGGGTAGGTGATCGGCGAGAAGTGCTGGCCCCACTTAGTCTAACGGCATTGCCCGCTTTAGTTCCCCTTACAATCTGTTCTCTCAACACACCCGGTCCGGGAGCCCTAGCTCGCCGGACTCTTCCTCCTCTCGTGTGCGGACCCTCACGCCTCTCAGGTCGTGCTCCCTGGGGAGGTCCTTCCGGTTCTGGATGGACCATGGGAGCAGGTATGCCGTGTGTGCGCCTATATTTACCACACTCAGTGCCGTTTGACTAGCGTAGGCTAGTAACCCGTCAGGGATACGTCTAGCGACTATGTTTTGGAGTTCATTGCGAGTCGGAAGACGATGAGTGGGATGATGAGGACATATCGGATGTGATGATCGGCGAGCTATGGTGGGATGCAGTTGCATGAAGTTCCGGATGAAGATCTGAAGAAAACGCATGAACGGGATGAGGTTCCGACGTTTATTGGCGTTGTCTCGGACCTTTTGGTCTAGATCGAACCATAAGATATCAGCATAATCGGCATGTCGGTGGAAAGCAAAGACATGAAAGAGTCTGAGAAGGTTGACACCGGTCTGATCTATGCCCTTAGTGATGGCAGATAAGCATCGGTTGAGGTACATGAATAGAGTGTACCAGATCGGAGTCAAATTCCGGTGGTTAATGGCGGATGGGAACAGGTGAGGCACTGCATAACCCAGAGAATGTATGTCGGCACACAGCGTGGAGTCGGAGACGATAGGATCGAAGTTGTCTCGGCCCGGAAAGGAGTCAGCGTTCGGTAGGCGGAGAAACTGTCAAAATAACTCTCGTGTGAGTAGAATCGATGTAGTGTCAATCCTGGCCTTCAGATGGAATCCATCTTCTTCTTCAACGTGTGTGAGGGATTGCCAGAACTGCTGCAGATACAACTAAGGGACATCTGCAGTCTCCGTGAGAGCGTATGATAGAGGGTGGCCTATGAGTATTTCGAGTATCACTTGATGTTGGCCTTGAGGCTGAGAGAAGTCCAAGTGGAAGTTGTTTGGAGTGAGTGGGAGGTACTGATTTGGATGAATCAGGGTTGCGTCGGCGATTGGATCAATTTCCTGGTTTGGATTATGAGCCATTGTACCTGTGAAAGATAAAACACGTGAACACTTTGGTACTATGGAAAGAAATAAATCCCATTAAAACAAGTCAGTTCCTGTTGAAATCCTTATCCAATTGACACTGTCCCATAACGAATTTTAACACCAAAAATACCTCACCTTTCTATCAAAAGATTAAACACAGAGAAAGTTAAAAGCAGATGGTGTGAAATACTTGTGAAATACTGCAAGACACATGTATCCACAGATCCTTGAGCCTTGGAGCGCCCGGGACCGCGTGTACCGGGACTTAGGTACCACGGCCCGGGAGACGGACCGGGAGATGGTCACGTCCCGGGAGTTGTGAATGACCCGGGGGTGGCAAGGCCCCGGGAGTCCATGGCACCGGGGATAAGGCCCGGAGGTCACAAACCCGGGGGTTAAGCCCCGGGAGTTAAGACCTTGGATAGGTTCCGACGTCGACTAATCCCGGGAATTGATATGTCCCGGGAGTTCGTGGTATTGGCCGAGTCCGGTATCAGGAAGCCCCGGGAATGGGTAAGTCCCGGGAGAGCCATGGTCCGAGAGGGTTAAAAACCCGGGAGGAGCTGGGGCCCGAGATATTCCTGGAGTTTAGGGGATACCGAGGAACGGATCGTGTCCGGGCGATCCACAACCCTAGGCGGACCGAGAGATTTCACCCCGGGAGTTCACAGACATCGGGGATCAAGTACCGGGAGTTCACAATTATTGTCCCGGGCGAATATATGATACCGGGCCTGGGATATGTCCTAAACACCTACAAAGCCATATCGATTAACAACCAAGGTAAATACTTATCAATATCATTCCAGACCAATTGATCGATTTCGACAAAGAGCATCAGATAAGGTCGATCATAATTAGACCAGACTAACCAAAAACTAACCCACATCGATTAACAATTATCAACTTTAAAAAGTTACCCATGCCCAACCGTTAAACTTAGATTCAACTATCAATCAATTATTAAACTCAAATTCCAACGAGAACCACAATCGATTTCAAACTACGCATACCATATTAATCATGAAGTCCCAAACCATCGATTATTAAGCACATAATATACACACAATCATAATATTCAACTGTAATCAACCCAAAATCAAAGAAAAATATCCCGCAAACAAGACAGAACAAGCGATCGATGGATTGGTGGTCGACGATAATCAGGGACGAAAGAGGGCGATCAACATTAACCGTAGAAGACTCCTACAGCGGCAGAAACTCTAGTCGACCGGGGTTGCCACCGGCCACAATGGCGGCGGCGATCTTGGAGAAACCAGGGGTGGGGAGGTCGATGAACATCGACCGGGGGTTCGATTAAACATGAGATTAAGAGAGAGAGATACATACCTGTGTTCGTCGATTGGGCGAGGACGATAGAGATAAAGATGGATGATAGAGCAAAAGAGAGATATCAGGGAGTCAATCGACAGAGATATAGAGACCGGGAGATAGAGAGAGAGAAAGCGAGAGGGCTAAGATAGAGAGATATAGAGACCGGGGCCGACTTATGTCGTGTCCCGGGGGTTTTTAAACCCTAAACCGCCCGAGGCGGTGGATTCCCCAACCGGGTTGACCCGGTGACCGAGTGATCCGGGTACACCCTGTATCTTGGGTCCCGGTACCCGAAAACTTTTTTTCTTTTTTTTTCAATCAAGAAATTAAATTAAAATGAAAAATAATGAGATTTACGAAGAAAGCAATTTAAAAACAAAAGGCAAACAAACAAAAAAAACAAAAAAAATCAATGCTCCCCCTGACTTGAGCGGTAAGAAACATATTGACAAAAAGAGATACTCTCGACAACTTACCTGCTCCCCCTCAAATTGAAAGTGATTAAACTTACAGAACTTTCTGCGGTAGGGCTCCCCCTTAACACATGAACAGCCTGAGACCGATACCAGCAATGACATAAGCTTTAATCATCTGAACTAAATGACTGAAGAAGAAAATGAAACACCACGAAGAACAAAGGAAACACACGAGAAATAGAAATGAACGAAATCTAATTTATTAATACAGAAGTTTGAAATTAGCACATAACTTAACGAGCAAAATGCAAAAACCAATGAGTGTTGACATGAGCATCCAGAGACAGATCCCTGGAGCATTAAGCCACGGTCATTCGTTATTGAATGAGACTCGAGTAAGTCTGTAGATGGGTCAAACTTTCAGATTAAGCATACCTAGCTTGGACACTAGATATTGAAAGCGTTTTTCGTCCAAGGCTTTGGTAAACAGGTCTACTATACGATGTTCTGTATTAACAAAATATAGTTCGATTATACCTCTTTCCACATGATCTTTGATGAAGCGATAGCGCACATCTATGTGTTTCGTCTTCGTGTGTTGGACGGGATTGCTAGATATAGCAATTGCACTCTTCGAGTCGCAGTAAATGGGGATCTTCGAGTAGAGGAATCCATAGTCTTTCATCTGAGTTCGCATCCAAATTACCTGCGAGCAACAACTGGCGACTGCTACATACTCAACCTCGGTGGTAGAGGTTGAAACGCAGTTCTGTTTCTTTGATGCCCAGCTGACAAGTCGATCACCCAAGAAATGGACATGTCCCGTCGTGCTTTTTCGATCCAGCATATTGCCGGCATGGTCAGCATCTGAATAAGACGTTAGCTCAAAACCTGTCTCTTTTGGGTACCACAAGCCAAGATCAGCAGTACCTTTTAAATAACGAAATATGGGCTTCATTGCAGCTAAATGAGACTCTTTTAGTTTTGACTGAAATCTTGCACACAAGAATGTCGAAAACATAATGTCTGATCTGCTAGCCGTCAAGTACATCAGGGAACCAATCATGCCTCTATAGGTCTTAGCATCCACATCCTTTACGTCAGGATCAGAGTGTAGCTTTATACTTGTAGACATGGGCATCTTCATGGGTGAAGAATTTTCCATCTGGTATTTCCGAAGAATATCCGATATGTACTTAGATTGATTTATGAAAATTCCTGTGGCTAATTGTTTAACTTGAAGACCCAGGAAAAAAATTCATTTGACCCATCATACTCATTTGAAAATGTTTGCTCATTAGGGCTGAGAAATTATGACAGTACTTGGGGTTTATTGAGCCAAAGATTATGTCGTCGACATAGATCTGTACAAGAATGATATCTCGCTTTTCCTTTTTAATAAACAAGGTGGTATCGATCTTACCTTTGGAAAATCCAACGTTAACTAGGAATGAAGAGAGTGCATCATACCAGGCTCGTGGTGTTTTCTTGAGACCATACAAGGCCTTGTCAAGAATGTAGACGTGATGTGGTTTGTCAGAACTCACGAAGTCTTCGGGTTGCGATACATAAACTTCTTCCTTGAGAATGCCATTCAGAAACGCGGTCTTCACATCCATTTGAAATACAATTAAGTTCTTGTGGGCGGCGTAGGCAAGGAACATTCGAATCACTTCAATTTGAGCAACCGGTGTGAACGTATCATCATAATCGATTCCTTCCTGCTGGCGATATCCTTTGGCTACCAGACACGCTTTGTTTCGGACTACAATTCCGTCTTCGTTATTCTTGTTCTTGAAGATCCATTTTGTCCCAATCACCGTCTTGTTCTTTGGTATGGGGACAAGTCGCTATACCTTGAGGCTCTCAAATTGATTGAGTTCCTCTTGCATAGATATCACCCAGTATGGATCATTTAATGTTTCGTAGACGGTTGAGGGTTCGATACGGCTAAGGAACGAAGAGAAGAGGCAGTCATTTGCGGTAGCGGATCGAGTCTGGACAGGTGCATTGGGGTCGCCTATGATCTGATGTAGGGGATGAGCTCATATCCACTTGGTGGTGTGTGGGAGAGGTTGATATGTCTGTTGGAAGGTATCGGAATCTACATAACCACCTGGGGGTAGATCCTGAACTGCTTCGAGTGACGACGACCTGTGAAGTGGAAGCTCCTGAGCTGGAGTCGTACGAGTAGCAGAGGACGACTCAACAGGTGATGTATCTAAGACGGTTTCTGGGATTTTCGGAGATGGAGCTTCTTGAACACCTTCAGCAAGGGTCGATTTAGGAGCTGCTACTGTTGCCGGTGCTTCAGTAGTAGCTTGAAATGTTGGAGGGGGATCATACGAGCTTGGTGATTGTGATTCAATGACAGTAGAAGGGGCAGTATCAGTAGAGGTTGACTCACTTGATTCGGATGGACCAGTGACCGGTGTCACTTCCTGTGCTTGAGCTGCATTCTTGTTACACGGTATATCATTAGGCTTAGGGTTAAAGTATTCATCATAAAAATGCTCAAAAAGTAAATGCAAATCAGAAAGATGGGCTTGTGACGTAGATGCTTGATTTGTATTTACTGGAGATTGTGTAGATCCTGGATGTATTTGTCCAGAAGCTAACACACCAGTTAAAGCGGGTTCTGAACTGAGGTGTTCAGAAGCCATTTCAGCAGTCTCGTCAAAAGTCACGTTCACACTCTCAACGACAGTCTTCATTCGTTTGTTGTATACTTTGTAAGCTTGGGCTTGGAATGAGTAGCCGATGAACACTCCTTCGTCCGCCTTTGGGCTGAATTTGCCAAGATCGTCCTTGTCGTTCAATACGAAGCACGTGCACCCGAATGCATGAAAATACTTGATGTTCGGGATGCGATTGTTGATGACCTCGTATGGCGTCTTGTTGAACCGCTTGTTGATGATAGAACGGTTTTGAGTGTTGCATGCGGTTGCAACTGCCTCTGCCCATAAAAAAAGCGGGAGCTTGGACTGTGATAACATCGTACGAGCGGCTTCTACGAGAGTTCGATTTCAGCGCTCTACTACGCCGTTTTGCTGAGGAGTACAAGCAGCTAAGAAGTTGTGGATGATGCCCACTGAAGTTAGGTAACCGTCAAGCACTTGATTCTTGAAGTCTGTACCGTTATCCGTCTTGATGGTCTGAACTGATTGATTGATATTGACTTGAACTCTCTTCAGATGAGAGATGACCAGTTCGGGAGTTTCATCTTTAGAACGAAGGAATTTAACCCACGTGTAGCGAGAAAAGTCATCGACCATGACTAGGACATACTTCTTGTGGTTGATACTCTGAATGCGCATCGGTCCACACAAATCCATGTGAATGATTTTGAGGGACCGTCAAGTATTTGGATCGGCTTTAGGATTGTGAGAAGCCTTCTTCATCTTACCCATTTCACAAGCGGCACACATGTGATCCTTTTCGAACTTGAGATTTGGCATACCTTTCACGTGTCTGCCGAGCACTAACTTGTTGGTGTTCTTAAAGTTTAGGTGCAAGAGTCTACGATGCCATAACCAATTTTGTTCGTTTGAAGCTTTGGACATCAAACAAACTTCCTTTTCCGCTTTTAGAGACGAGAGGTCAATTGTGTAAAGATTTGTGTGACGCGTTCCAATTAGCAATTCTTTTCCATCTTCAGTCCGGATGCTGCACCGTTTGGCTTTGAAATTGACCTCTAGATTCTTGTTGCAGAACTGACCGATGCTGAATAAGTTGTGACCAAGACCTTCGACGTAGGACACCTTCTTGATGGTGAGATTATCTTTAACAATATCTCCGTATCCCAAAATTAGAGAATAATGATCATTTCCAAAACGTACATTCCCACAAAATTTGTCGGTGAAGTTAGTGAGAAGCTCCTTTGTTCCGGTCATGTGTTTGGAGCAGCCTGAATCTAAATACCACACATGACCATTCTGCAAAACAGGTTAAGTCTTTTTAGGTACCCATTCGTAAATGGGTCCTTTGGGATTAGGGTTTACACCCGTCTTGGATACCCGTTTGGACTTGGGTTTATTTCTGTGACGGGGTGCATCAGACTTTGAAAGATAATCAAAGACATGATAAGAACCAAACCAATCAGATGCATATCTACGATCAAAGAAATCATTCAACCCACAGTTGGAACATCAAACACAATCATGAAATAGTTGAAGTAATTGCTGAATGGAATAAACTTTTAAAGGAAACAATCCATTACGTTCAACCAAAGGTTTAAAATTAAAAGCATCATGACTGTTATTGTTTTTCCTAGAATTCAAAACTGGATTAACTGATTCCGTCTTCGCCGTGCTCTCCTTAGACTTCTTAGGTACCCACTCGTATTTGACTTCTTTTTTTTGACCAAAAGTATCTGAAATACCATTAAACCCATTGTCAGAAGATTCGAATTTTGAGGATTGTCTCTTGTTAGAGCGACCGGTCTTTTTCTTCTTCTGTGAACGTCTTTTGGATTTAGAATTAGAAGAATTGTTCACAGAAGTGTTTTGAGGGGCAGATGTGGAACATTCACCCTTGTAAAATTGTACCGGAGGCTCACAAGTTGAATTCAGAAAATCAACGTGACTTGGAAGTAAAGGATTGAAATCAAATTGGTCTAATTGACTGTCTGGACACACCTCAGAATTCAGAAAGGTTGAAAATTACATTTCCTCATCAGAAGGAGCCTTATCACTTGAAGGATTCAGGAAACTGGAAGGATTTGTGCCTTTAAGCGAATCATTAACGGAAGCATTTTGAAAATCAGAATGGTGATCCATTTCGGAAAATTGAGGCTCTTTTCCTTTGTTTGAAGATTTTGGTAACGAGTCACCCAAGAAGGCTTTACAGGAAGAGGTGTCTGAGGGTGGATAGGAATTTTCTGACAGAGTGATTTTTTCAACTTGGAGAATGTCAGGCTTAGCTTGGAGCTCAGCTTTGTGAAGTTGCTCTTTCATCAGGTCTACTGCCAAGGCAAATAGTTGTGAATTAAGCTTGTTTATCTCTGTCTTAAGATATTCCTTTTCCTCCCTCGATCCAGTTTCCCTTTGATCGGAATTGAGGCACTCAAGTTTGGATAATAACTCTTGTTTTTCCTTTTGAAAAATGAGTATTTCCTGTGCAAATGACTCTTCTAGCTGAATAATTTTCTTTTCTAAAATCAGAGGTGGAACATAGATTTTGTGGTCCATTGATTCCTCCTCAGTAGATTTTGAGTCAAGTTCAACTTGAGAATAGCTTCGAAAATAGTCATTTGACAGGAAAGTGGGCTTATCGGTGTCATATGACTCATTTAATGAGTCATACACAAAAGGAAGTTGCATTGTGGTAGTGTTTTTCCTTCTCAAAGTTTCCAGTTTCGGATCCTCATCATCAGGTGACTTGGTCCATCTGATTTTGTACTCAGGATAAGTTTTGTCCAAGCCCAAAAATTCGAAAGCATATAGGGTGGGAACTTTGGACAATGCCTTTTTCAGGTAATGCGGGTTATCGTAACCGAGAACCTTCTCTTGATTAGAGTGCAGAAATTCTTTCGGTGCGTTGAGATGAATTGTGTGTTCAGGTTGACCAATTTTGTACAATTTCAGCTCGAGATCCTTTAACTGTTCAGTTAAGATTTTATTTTTCTTTTCACCTAAAACACGTTAACAGACAACCTCAATTTTGTCATTTTCTGACAACTTAAGTTTTTCAGTAAGTTCTTTTACTTTGATCTTTAATTCCTTGGACTCTTTTGAAAGATCCTCACATTGTTCTTTTAGACTTTCAATTTCACACACTTGTCCGACATTTTCTATGAGAAGATTCTCAAGAGCCTTTTTCTGTTTGGACACTTGTGTTTCTAAGGTGGAAATTCGGTGAGACTTTTCTTTTGAGGTTTTCTTGCAAGAGTCTAATTTTTGCATGGTGATTTCCATCTGATTGATTAAAGTGTTAAGGGTAGGAGCACATACCTGACATGGGGAATCGCGATCTTCGTCGTCTGTATCAGACTGAGTCGAGTTCTTACCCATGAAGCACATGTGAGCTTCTGCATCTTCTTCTTCTTCATTAGACAGATGAAGCCAATGATCATCTTCTGCCATAAGAGCCTTCCCACCTTCCTTTTCTTTGGCCAGCAGCATCTTGGCCTTGTAGTAGTCGGAGTTGCAAATGACTGGCTTTTGGAATTCTTTGGCAAAATGGCCTAGATGACCACAGTTGTAGCATTTGATCGGCTCATCCTTGGTTCTCTCATCATGTTTCTTTTCGACCGTCTTTCCTTCATCAAATCGTTTATTTCCTTCATACGTTTCCTTAGGATCGTGTCTCTTGTGAGGAGTAGTGGAGTCCCTCTAATTGTTTGATGACGACTTTTTGAAGAACTTCTTTTTTTGAAAGGCTTGTGATAGGAACATCACAACTTCCTTGATCTGGGTGTATTCTGGATCTGAATCGCTGTCAGTATCTTCTGGTTCAAAATCACTTTTTGCTGGTTCCTTTTCTGAGGCTCGACTGTATGAACAACTTCTTTTGTCTGAGACGAGAGCTAAGGGATCAACCACTTGCTTTACGTCTGACTTTTGATTTCCCATCAGTTCGAGAACTTCATCTTCATCCTGTAAAAGCATTTCATACAGTTCATGCAGGGGAAGTCTCTACAGGGTTTGGGTATGACGGATATGCGAAACAAACGTCTTCCATTCCGGCTGGAGGTTGTTCATGAACTTGATGTTGTTCTGAGTGTTGGTTTTGCTGATTTTGCTTTTGTGCAGCTCGTTCAGAAGGTGGTTGAACCGTTCGTATGTCTCAGTGAGCGTCTCGCCTTTTCTCGCCTTGAAGCTGTCATATCGGGCAATGCAGCTGGTGACTTTCAACTGATCACTTATTCTACTTCCCATCATCATCTTGCAAATCTGGTCTCACATTCCTTTTGTTGTTGCCTTGCAGCTGTCTATGCTTGCGTATACATCATTTGTCAAGCTTTGGAGAATGTACATTTTTGCAAGACATTCCCCTTCGTACAGTTTCCTTTCTTGAGTTGTCATTTGAGCAACTGACTTTGTTTTCACAATAGCAGATGTACCAGTCTCTGCATTTGCTGGTATTTCAGTCATTAAGGCAACATGTGGTCCTTGTGTATCTCCGGATAGGCTTCCTTTGATTCAATGAAGAGCATGAATCTGTCGTACCACTGTTGATATTCCCCCCAGTAAAGTACGGGTGGTTTGTTATCAGTCCGGATGGCGAGAGCATCTCTGGAATTCATCTTTAATGCACTTTTTGGATCAAAAATCTTGTCTCTTTGCTCTGATACTAATTATAGATCCCGGATACAGTGCAATCAACAACAATAATAATCAATAATGAACAATGATTAAACCATAACTGCTAGTCATATGATTAGATTTAACAGTAAAGGGTTTAGGTTTACAGAGAGAATTTCTGATAAGCTAATGTAAACCTTGATGACTAACTTTTTTAATAATCAACTCTAAACCTAAAACTAGGTTAAGCAATCCGTTAAATATGATCGTGAAAGGCCTAATGGGCCTCAAAGCCCATTTACAAAAACTTTACAAGAATTATAATTCAAACCCCGAACTTCTATTTAACAAACAAATTGCCCTAGCAAATACCACGTTATACTATTGTTTTATATAAGTTATACCAACAAAAGTAAACACATTACACGTTAATGCAAATTTTGAGTGATTCATAATGAACTAGAAGGCCATAATGAAGAAATCAAAAAACCAATTTGTAGTAAAATAACATTACACACAACCAATTTGTAATAAATTTAGTAAAAGAAACAAATCCCTTTTTATATAATATTTCTACATAATCTAACAAGATTGTTATATATTTGAGTAAATTATGGATTTGGTCCCTCATGTTTGACGATTGCTATGGAATTGGTCCCTCAACTTCAAAAATTACATGATAACCCTCCAGGTATGCATTTTGTTATGAAAATGGTCCCTCGAGCAAACGGACGTCTAACTCCTTCGTTAAGCACGAGGGTAATATGGTCATTTTACTCTATTTAATTTATTTTACGTTTTTTAATTAATTATAATTATTGTTCTTGAATATTCATCTTCTACATGATGAACATCAAGAACAAAGAACACCAAGAACAAAAATACATCAAGAACACCAAGATTTAAACATCAAAATCAAACCATAACTCATATTCAAAAACCAAAAACTAAATCAAACCCGAATTTAAAAAACCTAAATTAAACCTTGATTTAAAAATCAAAACCTAAATCAATCTCAGATTTAGTATGGTAAACTCCAAAAACCTCTTCAACAAATCCCCAATTGTCGGTGGTGGGTCTGGTTCTAGCCAACACCGTCATCGAATGCCCTGTCGACACCTTAATTTTCCCTCCCAACGAAGACCCATCAATGGCGTTTTGGAGATTTTGCATCACCGACAATTGTTGCAATTTCGTGTTCTGGTCGCCGTCCTCGTTGCCGAAGTTGATGAGGATGATTTTGCTAGCAGGATAGTAGGGTAGTACGTTAGAAGTGATCCAGCCATTTGCAAACTCTGGGTCGGCTGCCATCACTGGAATGTCACCGTTGGATGCACCGATTGTGATTCCGATGCCGGTGTTGGCTAGAGCCAGACCCACCACCGCCAGAGCCAAGAAGTCGTCAATCTCTACGGGGGCGAAACTGAGGAGGTCATTTTTACCCTCGATGAATGTTTGAGGAGAGTGTAAAGATCGTCTTCGGGGTCGGTGAGGAGGGTGTCGGTGTCTGCCATTTTTTCCTGCTGCGGTGGCGTAAGATTTAGTAGGGAACACAGAAGAATATCAATGATTTCTTGAGGAATACTTCAGATCTGGTTCTTGTCTTTATTGAATATTGATTTGATTAGGTCAGAGATTGATTTAGTTTTTTCAATTTTAAATCTAGGTTTAATTTAGTTTTTGGTTTTTTAAATTTGGGTTTGATTTAGTTTTTGGTTTTTGAATATGGGTTTGATTTTGATTTTTAAATCTTGGTGTTCTTGGTGTTCTTCATGTAGAATAACTCATGCATGGTTTTTACACATTTACTAGGGGGCCTTTCCCCTATTACTTGAGAGTTAGGTCCGCCACTGCACACACACACACACATATATATATATATATGGGAATTTAATTGAAATACCCATTTTTCATATTGTTGTTACCCAAATACCCAATTTCTCCCATTTTTTTCCAAAATACCCAACAACCCCGTGATTTTTGGCCGGGATAAACAATTTTTGCGGGGTTGATAATGTTTCGTGGGTCAGGGCCGCGAAAATCGAAAAAACACGGGGTTGGCCCGCGAAAATTGAAAAAAACACGGGGTTGGGGGCCACGAAAATTTACAAAACACAGGGTTAGGAAGGAGATCGGGATTAGGTTTGTAACAGCCCAACCAAGAACAACAAGACAACAATTAAATCTTAATAATATTTCATGCCAAAGTGGCCCCAAGCGTACAATTTAATTCAAGGTTTGCAACGGCAACCTACTACACAACTGAGATGATTAAGAAAAGACAAACTAAACTGACGGTCTTCTATTCACTTCCACTACACCTTCTCTTTCCCTGTAACAACTCTCCCTAAATCACGCCTGCCTGAAAAAGGGGTTTTAAAATTTGAAAGAGCGAGGGTTAGACCGAAGGTCTAGTGAGTTCCCTCTAACGAAAAGCAACAATATATAGTTCAAACTTTAAATCAAACAATTTTATAAACATCACATGAGTGAATCACACTACTGACCACACTATCGTCAAAGACGGTGTGTCTAACTCGCACTGCCTTAATGTTGGGACATGCCCCCAACGGCATAAACGGGCCACACTCCCCGGTACGAGCAGGCGGGCCACACTCCCCGACTTAGGTCACAACTTCCACAATAATGTATGCATACATTTAAACATCAACGAATTATAAAACATGCTTAATTAATTTCATCATAAACATGTCAACATAGTAAACCGCAGTTTTCATTAAACTTTCAAATGCTTTCATAAATAAACTTTTAGTTCAGAAATACTCACCTGGCGTCCTTAGCTTAATTCCTGCGTCTACTCTTATGGTTCGATCCGAAACCTATAAAGGAGACATTGGCCAGTGAACTCTGTATACCTTCTAATTTAGAACGGAAATTACCTAAACACCCCATAATCCCCAAGGTTAACCTAGTGGAGACCACTTGATTAGACTAAAAGAATAGATCAACTCTAGACAATATTCAAGAGTTTTAAATTTGGAAAGAAAACGGGTCGAACCACATACAAAGAATTCCAACTATGGATTTAGTTCCAAACTACAACTGGGCTTCGGCCCACATAACCACAACCAGGGGACCGGGGTCCTTGGTGGTCGCCCGAATGGAGTAAGCGACCGGGGCCTAGCCCCCCCCCCCTGTCGACCGGTGCCTAAGCAAAAACCGGTATCGACCGGTGTCTAAATCACCCCGGTACCGACCCAACACAAAATCCCCGGGGATCGGAGGCACTCGGGCCCGATATCGACCGGTACCCACCTGCTCAAACGAAAACCCGAAGGCTCAGTACACAAATACCACATAATCAACTTATTTCTAGAAATTAATAATAACTCAACCCAAAACCCATTAATCAATTGCAGAACTCGATTTCAACAAAATCCCCTTAACCGAAAAGATAATTCTACATCAATATCCAAAACTAAACCCAGAAAACCAATAGAACGATCGGAATCTAAAATGCCCAACTAAAAGTTTTGTGAAATCAACAGGTAAACCCTTACTCAACAATAAGGAGAATGGAATTAGGACTTACTTTGGAAGTTTGAAGAACAACAAAACTCAGCCCCTTTTGCTCTCTTTCGATCGATCGCCTCAAGCTCTCTCTCTCTCTCTCTCTTTCCCCCAAAAATGCCAGCCGCCAACAATCACTAAACCAGGTCCTAGGGTTAAATCCCTCTTACTTCCCCTTTTTACTTTAGACCCCTTTTCTATGGGCCCCTTCTACTCTTTCACCCAAACTTTTAATTCATTGCTTTTAGCCCAGTTATTACAATATCCCCCCCTCAAAAGAATTCCGTCCCCGGAATTCCTTCGTCGAACAAACTGGGATATTGGGTCCTCAAAACCGACTCCAGCTCCCAAGTCGCCTCTTGACCTTTGTGGAATTGCCACTGAACTTTCATCAGTTGGATTTCCTTGTTCGTCAATTTATTCACTTTACGATCTAAAATGGCCACCGGTTCTTCAACATAGCATAGCTTCTCGTCTATTCGAATGTCGCCCAATGGTACCACCACATCCACCTCCGCTAAACACTTTTTCAAATTAGACCCATGGAATGTAGGGTGAATACCTCGCAGCTCTACGAGTAGATCCAGTTTGTAGGCTACCTCCCCAACACGATCCACGATAGTAAACGGTCCAACAAACCTCGGTCTTAACTTGCCTTTCTTGCCGAAACGAACTACTCCCTTCCACGGTGAGACCTTTAGCATCACTTTGTCCCCTACTAGAAACTCTATTGGCTTCCTTCGCTTATTTGAGTACATTTTCTGACGATCTTGAGCTATCTTTAACCTTTCTCGAATCTGGTTGACTTTATCAGTCGTTACTTGCACAATTTCCGGTCTTGTTATCTGTCTTTCGCCCACTTCATTCCAACATAAAGGTATTCTGCACTTACGTCCGTACAGTGCTTCGAACGGAGCCGCTCAAATACTAGAATGGTAACTATTATTATAAGAGAACTCTATCAATGGCAGATGAGTTTCCCACGAACCTTTGAAATCGATAACACACGCTTGAAGCATGTCTTCCAATGTTTGGATGGTCCTCTCACACTGGCCATCCATCTGAGGGTGATATGTTGTACTCAACTTGAGTTGTGAACCTAACTCCCTTTGAAGACTTCTCCAAAATGATGATGCGAAACGAGCATCCCGACCTGACATAACAGATGACGAAATTCCATGTCTGGATACAATCTCATCAATGTACATCTTAGCCAGTCTCTCCAATCGTATCAACCTTAGGCATTACCATGCACCCACCGCTATGAATTTCTTCACACTCAAGGACTACCATGACAACTCCACAGATCTTCTTACCAACTACGAAATGTCATGAACTAAAACATTTTACATTCCCTTCAATATTCTAGCGGTAAGAGATAAACCCTTCTATAATATACCGCAAGACATGGCACCTAGTTCCTCTCTTAGGTAGCCACCCACTATCACCCGAACATTATCACTCCAACTGCTTACAGAATGGAAGAAAACTTCCTCCATCCAAGACCTCTGTAGTCCACCAGCTTTAACTGCTTGATTGATGTGACGCATATTTCAATTTCTTATTGCATCCACAATCGTCCGACCATATGTACCATAAAACCAAGCTTCACTTGCTCAACATGGAGTGACTATGCTCACACGAACTGTTCCAATTAATTTAGCATTGGACAACCGGCTCATTTGGGAATCTTTTCCCACGCAAACTCAGGTCTGCCATTATGGTCTTTCACTCTGAGCACTACGCAAGCTTTAGACCATCCGCACGATTTAGATTGCTCAACACTTAAACTGTGACGTGCGCCAAAATCTCTTTCTCACCCATTCGCTAGGGATTCATAAACTTACTAACGGCGAAGTCTGAAAACATAATTCCACACTTTTGTATTTAAACATACCATATCCACTTCCTCCTACTAGCGTAGGACATTTCTCGTTCCATTCTCGGATCGACCAATTGCGTTGAAAGCACCTTTATACTACTGCGTTAACCGACGATTCCTCAAAATTCTCATTCGAATACTCAACCAGGATCTCCCAAAGCAATACATAATGCTTGAATACACTGCACATTTCTCGCTTTCCCAAAAAGTTGTTCCATCCGCCAAAAAATTCTTTATCCCCAAACTACTACAAAATGATGATACCAATGTAAACCGCCCCTTCATAAATTAGCTTTAACCCAAAACTCACTCAAAGCGTAAATATAAATTGGACTCTCCATTTAAGAAGGTACGGTTAAACCTTATATTTCAAAACACCCAAAACACTGGTGGGGCATAATACTCAACCCATAAATCAAGGGTAAAACCCAAATATACAAAACGTCACCGAAAACTTGGATAATAAAACTCAATACCCAAAAGCAACACCTTTCGGTGACGGGGGATTCCCGATTCCATAAAATGTGACGGTCCACAAAGTAAGCCCATTTTATGTTGTTATGACTAGTCATATAAACAAAAGTACACGCAAGAGATGTCAGGCTCAGTAGCTTTAAACGTACACCCACGGAAACTCGAGTTCAACCCCGTCGGGTTCCTATGTCGAGCCCCTCATCTAATATCGTAATACTTGAGCACGAAGGACTTATACTGCACCCGGTACCTTAACGTGCAGCACAAAGGACTTACATCGCACCCGATACCTAACGTGCTTCATCCAGTAAAGCCAACAAGGCTCGAAGTCGAACTACCAAAACTGGACAATTGTCCAAAACCCCATCAAAATAACAATGCCAAGCCGCAGGCTAATCAATCCAATTGACTCATTGATAAATGCAAATAAAAATACGATAAAACGCACTCGACCAACGGATATGCCAACACAACGACCAAAAGTAAGATTAGTTCAAAACTCAACATTAGTTGAGATAACCCATTTTCCAAATGAACTTATACCCTTATAATTTTTCCAAATGTCTCATAACACAAAATATGCATTTTCCAACTTTAACTGCTGATAAGAATGAAAATCATAAAATGAGACTATAACCATTCTTTCAAGTACCTCGCATAAGTGTGCAGCTAATACTTTACAAAACATTCCATTTCGTGAATGATGCATAAAACCCGACAAACATTTAAAAGTGTATTTCTTTGACCAAGAATTTATTTATGCAATGAGACCTCAAAACACATTCATTTGTGACACATTTATCAAAATGCCCAAAAATCCCAAATGTGGGTATTATACAAAGTTTGTAAAGATTAAATACGTCAAATAATCAAAGATTAGCAATTAACCCAACATTTGATAATTTCATGTAGAACACATAAACACTTTAAAATAGACGTTTTGGCATGTACAACGTTTTCACAAATCAACTTGAACTCACCTTGCTAGATTTAGGCTAAATCTAGATTTTACCCAACGAGCTCTTTTGAAGGCCGCTTGGATCCTCAAGCCGAAAACTTCCAAAACCTAGATCCAACATTCCAACCCAAAAATAACCATAAGTAACCATACCCAAACACAAGGAAACATTCTCCAATCATAAAATACCAAGATCCCAAACAAGATCAAAACCCTAATTTCTTTAAAACCAACAAATCCAAGATTGGAGATATCAAACCTTAAGAAACCACCAATGGAGCATTCATAACCTTATTACAAGAAAACTTACCCTTGAAGGCAAACAGGCTTCCGAGAACACCCAATCCAACACTTCAACCCGAGCTCCCGACCGTTGCACTTGACGAGGGAGATAAAGATGGAGGTTTTGTGGTTCAAGGTTCCAACTAGTTAGATGGTGAAGAAACATGTGGTTTGAGGAGGAAAAACCACCAAAATAGGTTAGGGTTCGATTTTGATGTTTGGGAGAGAAAAGGGAAGAAGATAGAAGTGAGAGTGAGGGAAATGGTTGAGAATCGCGACTCTTAAAAGACCCTGGGGCCGACCGCGATTGTGCCCGGCGATTATGCCAGGGCACTATCGCCCAAAACGTACCGCAGGCACACCCCCGCTGGCGATTGTGCCCAGGGCACTATCGCCAGGGCACTATCGCCCAGAGTGTACCGAGGCTCGTTTCTTCCCATTTTCTGCACAGACCACTCATGACGCGATAAGGCTTAAATAGGTAAGATATAGGGGATGAAATCCTACAATAAGAAACAATAGTTTCTCAAAGGGTTGGCTTTCACAGACAGGAATTTACGGGTGTTACAATCCTCCCAACCTTTAGAATTATTTCGTCCTCGAAATCTAGGTTCCCATGAAATCTCGCCCGCAGGAAGATTGACCTTAACACGTTGCTAGCACCACCAACACGTCCCTTACGCCGATACTAACATTGTTGCCCCTCTTGGGCACAATATACTCATAACCGAGCGTACACTTAACTCTCCAAAATAACCTTTTACTCACAAGGTTATGGTCGTCTCCCAACCTTGGGTGACAATTACTACCTCCAGGTAGTTAGTGACCCCAAATTCTCGCTGACCAAACTTTCCTTCGGATCTACGGTTCCGAACACAACGTCAAAAATCGCAACCAAACTTCCAAGTTCCTCAGATTTCAACTGATCCATTCTTAATATCGATAAAGATATTCTTCTAAGACGCACCAAAGCGTCCTTCAGATACTACTTAGCCCGGATTCGATCAACACTCAACTCCGTTCCAACACCAATACTCACAACAATCTTTTAACACAAGCTTTACCACCACAGAAATGCTTAAACACATCGATACTTAATCCTCAACACCCAAACTCCTTCCAAATTCCATCACTGAAAGGACAATATTTTCCATAATCCAACCAGGTTACATCCATCCATACCAAGATCCATTGACCTCAAGAAAACAAGTCGATGCCTAGGACTAAACGGTGACCTCGAAAATGTGGACATCTCGCCTAAAATCCCATTCAAGACGGGTTGTCGCACTAAGGTTGACACCAAATCAGAGAGCTAAAATTTCAAATCTTACAACTCTAGCAGACAAATCACCAAAATTTCCTTTAATCGCGGAACCCGCTAAGACGGTATACTGACAACACAGCCCATGATGTGACACCGACTAGAAAACCCACCAAAACGAAACCCAATCTGATTGCCAATAGTTACCTAACACTTTAACTCGCATGATCACCGAAGTATAAAATCGCCCTTTAAATACCCGGGAAGACTTAAGTCTACTAACTTCATTAATACAAACGCGCGCAGATTCGAAAACCCAAGTCCAAAAATCCAAGACTGACCGCAAGCCAGATCAGTCGACGCTTCAACTCCTAAGGACTCCCTTAGCCCCTTAATTGCAACTCCTTTCCATGACGGGGTTAAACCTATAGGCCTAATGAGTTCAAGGTTTTTCAAATAATATGCCAATTTAAACTTTTATAAAACTTTCAAATACACAAGTTTTATAACAATTAACCGTACAGTGACAACACACTATCGCCCATCCGATAGGTTTCAAAACTGGTTACCAACACAACGCATATAAAACCATTTCTAAAACTCTTTTGATCAGTAATTACGTTAATAAAACGGTAACAAGAGATGCGCAACAAAATTTTCAAACGGACTACCATGGTCCTAGTAATGCATCAATTTATACTATGCATATGAAAGATAACCTTCCGCACTATAACATGTGCAATAAAAGTTTGTACAATTCCCAAAAGAGACATTCACAAATTAATTTTAAAGTTCTAACTTCCCAACCCAAAAGTCGTTGCGACATAAAATTATTAACCACTCCATATGCAACAGTTTATTCTCCAAAGTTCGATGAAATGATAAGAATGCAACTAATTCTCAAATCGAGTTTTAAACTTTAAGCCGCCTCGATAAGACACATTTGACCAAGATGGTAACTACAACGATATGCAATCCGAAAATTCATTTCATGTATTGCGGAAAATTTATAACAGCAAGGTCAACAAGCGAAGCACGCTTAGATTAAAATTTAATTTAAGACAATATAAATATTTCGCATATTTACTCACGCGAGTGAAAGTCGGATTCAACCCAAAAGTATGCACCTATACTCGTGTGAAACTCAAGATGCAATCATGCGACATTTAGATTTTCAAGGTGCCTCTTACGGTTGCAAAAGTGTCGATGCAAGACTCGCATGAAACAGAGTATTGAACACAACTCGTAAATTAACGCACACAATGATGCATATGCACATGTTCTCAAAATTATTTTACGCAACGCAAAATGACATAAGACGAGGCACCCTAAACCCAACTGAATCTTCGCAAAACTCAATAATGCTAAAATTATGCAGTGACAAATTTTCATTTCTCAACAAGAATGTAAGACGGCAATATGGCTAAAACATTAAGCCTTTAAGAGTTTCCTCTTTTAATGCAATGAAAGGTAAAATGACACCTTTAACAAAATTCACATGGGACACGACGCCAACTAACTCGTAGGCTTAAAAGAAGCAAAATTAAAACTCACGCATGGAAAGACATCGTATAAAACAATACTCCATGAAATTCCAACAAAACTCACACAAACTAAAATTCTCAAGAAATTCCGACTCAACGCGTGGGAATAACTTTTCCTTTAAAACCATTGACATATGTGGAGGAGATCCAATGCCTAGGTTAAAATCTCATAGCTACTTGCCTAATACTCGAATGACATTAAAACATGGATATTACAATATCCGCAATTAGCGTTAAACAAGAGACGTGAATAAAGAGATTTTTGATAACAATTTGCAATTACGTGCAACAAAACAATATATGCATGCTTAAGCTCACAGTTTAAAATCTGATGCGTGTTAAGTGCTTTACCAAAACTTTATGATATAAACCACTTTCTGTTTTACGAACACAAGAAACAATTTATGCAAATTTATTTCAGAAATAAATTTTGGTGCATGAATTTGGTCGGCATTCACCCCTCTAGACTACGCTTCTCAACAATCCGACATACTAATACCATCCGGGTGTATCAAGCATCTTAGGACAACAATCTCAATTTCCTACTATTGTCATCCGGATACTCCACATCTTAAAGCGACACTCGGATATTTCATCGGTTCACCTTACAATCTCTCCTCGTATGACGTCAATTCCATAAGCTCAAGGTTCTACTCCAACCAATTATTCTTACTCAAGACGATCAACTTAATGCATTCAACGCACTTAACTATCACTTCAACGTGACATTGCTATAGACACCAACGTTTCCTTAGATTACTCCTTTAGAAACCTTCTCATTACCCCAATGGTAATCATACCAAGGTAGTTCAAGTATATACATGTAGTATGTAGGTTCACCATAACACTGGCCAGGTGCCATTATGAACTTACCGCACATGCTCATCCTTGCGACCCTCGACAAGTTTCCCGTTTCTAGTGACTCGATCAACTCCATAATATCTTATCTTGAGGTTCCTAATGTGTAACTTCACTTACAATTGCTTATAAAAACGCTAGTTTGAGTCTAGGCATCCTACAATCAATACCTAATTCTCTCAAACTTAAGCTCTGATACCAACTTGTAACACCCTCAAATCGGGAAATAGCAACTTATTTAAAATTTTCTAAATACATCAATAGAGGAATTATCTACAATCACAAATTAAGATTTAACCTCAATACAAACATTAATTCTATACAAAAGCCTATGATAATAACAGGTGCTACTAAAACCCCATAATAGTCACTGTCTCCAAAATTGCGGAAGACTTCACCAACTACTTACATTTGCACAAAGCTAAGGCTCAACTCTTCATGGCTGCTAGAACGAAAAACCAACTGGAACCTGATGCACATGCCGACAAATTAAAAGGTTAGGCTTAACACCTAGTGAGCTCAAGAGTTTTCAACATATATAAAGATGTTTGTGAAAATAGATAATGCAGTTTAATTCATAATCTTTCAAAAGGTATGCTTTGAATATGCAAACGACTCGTTTTCCAATAGTATGCATTTTAGACGGAGAACACCAATTTGGACATTTTCCAAATCAAACTACTACAAAATGATGATACCAATGTAAACCGCCCCTTCATAAATTAGCTTTAACCCAAAACTCACTCAAAGCGTAAATATAAATTGGACTCTCCATTTAAGAAGGTACGTTTAACCTTATATTTCAAAACACCCAAAACACTGGTGGGGCATAATACTCAACCCATAAATCAAGGGTAAAACCCAAATATACAAAACGTCACCGAAAACTTGGATAATAAAACTCAATACCTAAAAGCAACACCTTTCGGTGACGGGGGATTCCCGATTCCATAAAATGTGACGGTCCACAAAGTAAGCCCATTTTATGTTGTTATGACTAGTCATATAAACAAAAGTACACGCAAGAGATGTCAGGCTCAGTAGCTTTAAACGTACACCCACGAAAACTCGAGTTCAACCCCGTCGGGTTCCTATGTCGAGCCCCTCATCTAATATCGTAATACTTGAGCACGAAGGACTTATACTGCACCCGGTACCTTAACGTGCAGCACAAAGGACTTACATCGCACCCGATACCTAACGTGCTTCATCCAATAAAGCCAACAAGGCTCGAAGTCGAACTACCAAAACTGGACAATTGTCCAAAACCCCATCAAAATAACAATGCCAAGCCGCAGGCTTAGCAATCCAATTGACTCATTGATAAATGCAAATAAAAATACGATAAAACGCACTCGACCAACGGATATGCCAACACAACGACCAAAAGTAAGATTAGTTCAAAACTCAACATTAGTTGAGACAACCCATTTTCCAAATGAACTTATACCCTTATAATGTTTCCAAATGTCTCATAACACAAAATATGCATTTTCCAACTTTAACTGCTGATAAGAATGAAAATCATAAAATGAGACTATAACCATTCTTTCAAGTACCTCGCATAAGTGTGCAGCTAATACTTTACAAAACATTCCATTTCGTGAATGATGCATAAAACCCGACAAACATTTAAAAGTGTATTTCTTTGACCAAGAATTTATTTATGCAATGAGACCTCAAAACACATTCATTTGTGACACATTTATCAAAATGCCCAAAAATCCCAAATGTGGGTATTATACAAAGTTTGTAAAGATTAAATACGTCAAATAATCAAAGATTAGCAATTAACCCAACATTTGATAATTTCATGTAGAACACATAAACACTTTAAAATAGACGTTTTGGCATGTACAACGTTTTCACAAATCAACTTGAACTCACCTTGCTAGATTTAGGCTAAATCTAGATTTTACCCAACGAGCTCTTTTGAAGGCCGCTTGGATCCTCAAGCCGAAAACTTCCAAAACCTAGATCCAACATTCCAACCCAAAAATAACCATAAGTAACCATACCCAACCACAAGGAAACATTCTCCAATCATAAAATACCAAGATCCCAAACAAGATCAAAACCCTAATTTCTCTAAAACCAACAAATCCAAGATTGGAGATATCAAACCTTAAGAAACCACCAATGGAGCATTCATAACCTTATTACAAGAAAACTTACCCTTGAAGGCAAAGAGGCTTCCGAGAACACCCAATCCAACACTTCAACCCGAGCTCCCGACCGTTGCACTTGACAAGGGAGATAAAGATGGAGGTTTTGTGGTTCAAGGTTCCAACTAGTTAGATGGTGAAGAAACATGTGGTTTGAGAAGGAAAAACCCCCAAAATAGGTTAGGGTTCGGTTTTGATGTTTGGGAGAGAAAAGGGAAGAAGATAGAAGTGAGAGTGAGGGAAATGGTTGAGAATCGCGACACTTAAAAGACCCTGGGGCCGATCGCGATTGTGCCCGGCGATTGTGCCAGGGCACTATCGCCAGGGCACTATCGCCCAAAACGTATCGCGGGCACACCCCCACGGACTTGTACTTTGGGTACCTGAAAACATCACCATGAATGTACTTTCCACCCAATTTGCTCTTGGTCATCAGCTGACTCCTCATCGTGAGCATACCTGTCATAAATAACAAAAACTACTTAAAACGAACAGGAGGATTTGAGGGAGAAATATATGTGTTTTATCATCTTTCTATGATAAGCAACGGGACCAAATCTTCTATGAATGTACTTTCCACCCAATCCCTTCTGTGTTCTCAATTCTGTTATTATATATATTTAAACTGTGCATGGTAAAAATTATAGTCCTGACGAAAAGAAAACTGGGAAAACACAAAATATGCAGAAATTTGTATGTAAGGTATGCGAGTTTATGTGTGCTAACAAAGAGTTTTTGTTTATAGAACGAAATATATGTAACAAAATCAACAACTAAAAGGGAAGCGCATTTACCATAGCCAATGAGTTTTAATCAAAAATTAAAAAGAAATATGGAATTTTGAACATCAGTTCACATGAAAATAACGGTTAACCATTGAAACCAAAACAGGGGAAGCCCCACAAAACAAGCTCAGAATGGAGAAGTTTCAATCAACATGATCAACATTCAACGATATATAATTAAAAGGAAACATTAATTAATAAGTACCAAGATAAAACCTTTGTGAGAATGCCCATGTTGTTGAAAACAAAAGCAAACAGTTTCCGATGATATAAGAATAGAATAAATGCTAAAACTTTTAAAGCAAGAATTTAACATATCAACAATATGTATGCAGTGTTTGTTACAAAGTTTGATGTGATTACACAGAATTTCAGAAGGAAAAAAAAGTCATAAAATCCATTTGAAGGTGTTTAAACCCAAAAGTGATAAGAAAGTTTAAAGGAGAAGACTAACTGGGGATAAGTTGTAAGATGAATTGGAAAGCCTAAGTAATTTGCTTTAGATGGTTGTTTTGCAAATACCTGCATCAAAAGAAGTATGAATGAGAATTGGAGCAATTTTCTAAAAAACAACGTATATATAACAGACTGTGGTACTTACATATCGGTCGCACTTGAAAGAGAGCTCAAGCTCTCAGGAAGATCACCTGTAAATGTATTGAAAGATGATCCCTGATGCATATGAAAAGTGTTAATTAACAACAACAGTTTAGAAGTCCGTCCTTAGATAAATAGTCAAGAAAAAGTAAAAAGGATCGTGTTTGGGATTTGGAAACTTTACAATGTGGAAAGAGATGAAAGTTTTCCAAACATGTCGGTCAATTAGCCATTAATTTGATTGTGAGCAGCATTTCTGGTCAAAATAAGAAGAAAGATAAATATGAATCCTCGTTCAACCAATACAAGGAGGGGGAAAATGTAGACATGAAGTCACAAGTATTTTAGAGAAGTCATTAGTGATATGGAATATGGAAGAGTGCCACTGAAACCACATCCAACAATATTTCTGCGTTACAGGATAAGATTGTTGTTGCTTATATCACTGCAGTACCATGTAACACAATGTCAAAGGTTTATAGAAAGATGATAAATACCATAAAACATCATGAAAGATAAGATCACAGTCAAACATAAGAACCATAAAACATCATGAAAGATAAGCCCTCTTAGAAAGATGATAAGTACCAACTGCTATATAAAGTTGAACAGGGATTTTTAGGATCATTTCATATGTTTAGTAAACCATTGAACTCGATTCCAATAAATCAAAAAACCTCCTCTTTAAAGATCTGATATAACAAATGGTATTTCAGCAAATAATTACAAATACAAAAGAAAATGTGTCTAGAATTTGCAAACAATGGCAAAAAGATTAAAGCCCTCATTTTCTTTACCTCAATGAAAGATACTCTTATCAAGAACTCAGTAGTGCCTTTAGTATAATCATAACAAAAAACTAAGGCATACGATACAACAATATGAAGAAACACGAGCATTGAGTTTTTGACCCTCAAAGCAATAGTTAACACTCCGAATTTAAAATCCAGAATTAAATGATAAAAATGCATTAGTTACCATTGGCTCTAGAAGATTAAAACATGCTCCATGAAAAGCATCAAGAGGATAAACTTTAGTAATTACGATCTTCAGGTAATTGCATCTTCAGGTACATCCTCAAGGTTATCGAAGACAGCATCAAGAGGATAAACTTTAGTAATCTCCATCAAAGAACCATCTGGCAACCTGAAAGACAACATTCTTCGTTAGAAAGTCCACTAATCAACATACGGATGTTGAAAATGATTTGGAAAAACAACCTGAATTTGCTTGTCCATTGATTTGAAAAGAACCTAAACGCCGTTTGAGAGAAGATATGATCGAGAACAACGTAGGGTTAGGGTTTGAAAGCGATAAAAGTTGTACCAAAGAAGGATTTGTTACCTGAGCAGAACCTGGAATGAAGCAACGCCGTTTGAGAGAGATCCGATCGAGAGCAACGTAGGGTTAGGATTTGGAAGCGATAAAAGTAATTTGCTTTAGATATTGTGTTTATTTAAGTTGTACCAAAGCTCTATCAAGTTGTAAATTAAGTAATTTTCTTTAGATGGTTGTATTTTGTGTTTAAAATCTTGTAATTAAGATATTTTTATGTCTCTTTTATAATATAGTATAGATATAGATATAGATAATATAAGTATTTATAATAAACAAATAAAATCTTTTATTTTTTATAATACTTTTATTTTTTTCCTCTTCCGTAAACAACTATATTGAAATGCATATGAAATTTTGGAAACATACCTAATTTTTTTCCTCCAAGCTCTAAAGTCACTGACTTAAGATTACTTTTTGCAGCCAATTCTTGCATAATTTTACCAGTTTCTGTTGAACCTGTAAAAGCAATCTGCAAATGCAAGCATTCAATCATCAAATTGGATGCTAATAAACATGATATAAGGAATTCACATATGAATTACTTACTTTTGTCAACATCCATATGGCTAGCAAGAGCTGCACTAGCAGTAGGACCAAAGCCTGAAACTATATTAAGAACACCAGGAGGAAGACCAGCCTATCCCACAAAACTCGTACGTAAATATGTCAGTTAATAAACCAAACGAACACATTATATCCCATACAAAGGTAGGATTATTTTGACCACAAAGAAAATATTATGCTACCTCAAGGAGCAATTTCGCAACATAAAGAGCAGTCAATGGAGTTTGTTCTGCAGATTTCAGAACGATCGTGTTGCCGCAAGCAAGGGCAGGCCCAACTTTCCACGCAAACATAAGAAGAGGAAGGTTCCATGGAATGATCTGACCGGCACCCCGATTGGTTCATGCAAAGTTTGCACATGGTAAGGTCCATCGGCTGGAACCGTTAGACCATGGCGTTTATCCGCCCAACCTGCAGGTTTCAAGAACACAAAATGTATCTTATGACATATTTCTTGTGTAATTTACCAGATATATCGATAGAATTACATGATTACCTACCAGCATAATAACGAAATAAACGTGCAAGCATTAGTACTTCAGTTTTCGCAGCCTGTTCATAATGCTTCCCATTGTTCCATGACTCAAGAGCTGCAAGCTCATCGTTGTGTTTCTCCACCAAATCAGCAAATCGCAGCAAGACACACGACCGTTCCTGTAAGGTTGAAATATTGTTAGAGTCCCACTTTAATCTGATGGGGTTCTATGTTTTCTTACAAAAATAATTTACAAAAAGCAAACAGGGAATAAGTAAGGGATACTAAAGATTTGGCATGATAAGTCGTTTTACATAAGCAGTCATTTTAGGCCACGGGCCTTCATCAAACGCCTTGCGAGCAGCAGAAACTGTGCGATTTATATCCTCTGCATCACCTTCGGCTACATCGGCAATGACATCCCCCTGTCCGCGGATCCAAAGCAGGAAATGTCTTTCCTGAAATCAAGATATAGACAACTTCTAGTTAACATTATAAGATTAATATAGATAATCAAATTCATTACGAAGTCTTCACGGAAACAATCGTTTTGTTTCTACTCTTTTGAGTAGAGGTTAAGTCTGCGTACAGACCCCACCTCTGGGTCAATATGATGCATTACCAGATGCTGAATCAACAAATTTCCCATCAATTAGAAGCTGATTGTAATTAATACAAACAAGTGGAACAATTGGTTCCTCAAGTGCTGCAGCAGTGCTAAATCTTTGTACTTGACTTCCCAAGTTATATCTTTTTCCTGAAAAGGAAAAGAAAATTGTTCAACCTGGTGTAGATTGAAAACTTAGCTATGAGTTTTCAGCTGAAACAAGAGGTATGCAACATACACAAGAAGCATCACGATGCTGCTTGCTCTAGACAACTCAAGAACTGAACCAATCACTGATTCAGCTTCCTCCATGCCAACATATCTAATTAGCAATGGTAGAATCTGGTAGAGCAACCCCAACAACAACAACAAAGAGTTTGTGTCCACCTGCTTCTGTTAATCATCAAAGATCCAAAATAAGTTCATTTTTTTACCAATTAAAGAAGCTTTCAAGATTTTTTTTCAGAAAATAATGATGTTCTTACCCTGTCATGGCAAAGCCACTAATATATATAACAGTGACCCATTTTGCTCCGCTCCAAAATAACAACCCCTTTTTTCCCCTGAAATGAAAGGAACAAATGAATTGAAGAATAGTGATATGTTAATTAGAATCAAATGGACTTGGATGCATAACGAAGATGGTTCCTTTCTTTTACTTCCTCTGCCAAAAGCACTTGATCCTCTTTTTCTCCATTTGAAGGTGGCAGAGCATAAAAAACAATGATATCTAAGAGATTGGTACTAAAAGAATCTTCTAGAAGAGCCAAAAATCCAGGTTTTAATACTGCCCAAACCTGCATACCGCAAGTAACATATAATTAAGAAAACTAAATATTAGAAAGTGTAACTTGCTGATGAACGAATAGAAGAAGTAGAGAAGCTAGCAAGTTCCCAAGAGATATCAAACTCCAATTCATTAAAGCGGCTGCAGAAACAGAAAGGATGAACATATATATAGAAAGTTAATTACTATAAGGTCAAATAAACCTTATAATACGAAGATTTGAACGGTTAGAATTCCATAAACATTTACCCCTTTGCTAACTCACGGTTAATTGTACCAATAATCTAAATCAATGAAACTCACTGATCATTGTCACAAGAACCGACAATAACTTAACATAATCACTAAAAATGCCGCAGCTACAGAGATGATTGGAACGTATTATCACTTGAATCTCTAAAACTGAAGCTAATTAGGTTCTCAGGTGTCCATGCTTGCCAGTAATCTCATAATATAAGCTTAGACAAGAGAAAACAAATAACTATTATGTGCATTTTGATGATAAACACGAGGAATCTAGATTAATTCAAGTAATGAAATCAAACGTCGTGCATGCACAATACACATTGTTTGTCACTTTCAGATAATCTTCAAATAAAACTTGCTTGATTAAGATAACGAAGAAACAAAAATGTTACCTGTAAATAGTAGCAAAGACAACAGAAATCCATCGAATAATACCCTCATTGTAGATGCGTAAGGTCGAAACCAGATCGTTCATATCTTCAGTTGATTATATAATCAGCTTTTCAGTGGAATTTTTCTTGGCGGGCTGAAAATTCGACAAAATTGAATCAAGAAGAAGCACGTATTTGATTTGATTTCTCTAAACTAACACTAAGAACTCAAATTCAAAAGAAAATTGAGATCTCGAATGGAAGACTATTGCTTTGGATATGACTTAAATGCCGAACCAAAACATACCCCTCTTTCAATTTTGGACCATACTCTGGAGAAAACGATAACTTAGAGACCTGCAGGAAAAAAGTTCACAGAAAGATAATGAAAAACATACAAGAATTGCGAAAAATTCCATAGAAGTTTATGAAAAGTACCTGCTCTTCCATGGAGGCGAAGGAGGAAAAAATTTGGAGCGGCGATAGTAGATAGAAAGGATGAGCGGCGATAGAAAGGATGAGCGGCGATAGAAAATATAGGGTTAAAAGCTGTAAATGTAGTACATTACGCTTTATTAGTTGTTTTTTAAGAGATTTTAAGTAGATAGTTTTAAATAATAGTACATAAAGCTTAGTAAGTTGTAATTAAGAGTTTTTTATGTCTGCTTTATAATATAGTATAGATAGATATAGATATATGAGGTTAAAACTCAAAACTGGTTGTTTTAAAATCAAAATCATATATGATATATACCATCATTGTGTCATATTTAATTTGAGTAAATGAGGTTATTTATTATAATAATCATTGAAGTGTATTTAATAAATATTTACCATTTTCTTTATTTTCATTATTAAACCACATAATACATGTGATCGTTAACACCAATAATTATTTCTGCTTTCAAACGGTAAGAACAAGAAGGATTTGGTATACAATATTTTGTTGAATAATTTATATCTATTAAATATTAATTTACTTTTTATAACAAAACTAAATATTAGGACACTTTTCAAACAAATGTATCATAAAAAAAAATTACTTCGTTATTTGGTCAAAAATGGATACAAATTTTAACTATATATATGAATGATTAAACGAGAACACTAACTATTTAAGAAAACACGAGAACAGTAAACCATGTGTAAAATTACACGTGCTTTTACATTAACGGCAAAAAATTAACGTGGACGACTTTGGCCGCGACTTAAGTCGCGGGGCAAAGTGCGTGAATCATATATGATTTTGTATGTGAATCATGCATGTTCTTGTACATTAACGACCGTTCTCCTATTTTTTCTTAAATAATTAGTGTGCTCGTTTGAAACCACTCCTATATATATATATATATAGTGTTTGGTTCATTTGAGAAATGGTAAATATATGAGAAATAGAGAAGTAATCTTAGTCATTCATATGGTCAAGATCGGATTTGACTAGTCAAATATTGCGGCTTTGACCGGTCAAAAGTTACGGCTTTGACTGGTCAAAAGTTGCGGCTATCCCAGAAATAGAAGAACAATTTCGTAAATTTTACAAAACTCACGGGTTGTGTTCATATATGAACATGTATAATTCACATATGAACTATATGTTCATATGTGAACCAGTGCAATTCACAACTTAACTCTTTTAACTGATTCATATATGAACCTTTGTGATTCATATATGAATCAGTTGAACTAACTAACAGATTCATATATGAATCTGTATGAATCACAAAGATTCATATATGAATCGAACTAATTAACAGATTCATATATGAATCTTTGTGATTCATACAGATTCATATATGAACTCATCTCGTGTATTTTACGAAATTACCCCTCTACCTTCTATAGACCACACAAGAAATTATCCGGTGCTTCGCGGTCAAAGCCGCAAATGTTGACCAGATGAATGGCTAAGATTACTTCTCTATTTCTCATATATTTACCATTTCTCAAATGAACCTCTCCCTATATATATATATATATATATATATATATATATATATATATATATATATATATATATAGAGAGAGAGAGAGAGAGAGAGAGAGAGAGAGAGAGGTGGTTTCATTTACAAATCACACTTATAGTACAAATTTTGCAACCCACCTCTTAACCATAGATTACAATAATCAAGGGTCTAGATAATTTTAGGCTAATTTTGGTAATTAAAAATTAATTTTTGTTTTATATTCTAATTAAAATATGTAGGAAGGGTATAATAGTATATTTCACCCCTATTTTCAAAATGGAAACCGGATGAATCCCGTTAATTAGGTAACATGATTCATTCCTTTTAATTGTAATATTAATTATAATTTAATATTCTAACCAAAAACATATGATTCCTTTAATTATAATTTAATATTCTAACTAAAAACAATGATTCGATTTCATCAATCATGAATGTACTTTTTTTGTGTGTGTAATATGTGCTCAAACTTGTTTACTTGATATAAAATAATGATGAATCTCATATACAAAACCCCTATGAAATTGCGGTTTACAAACACAAATTCGAAAACAAATCGAATCTTCTGATGAAATTAGGTTCATTGTGTGTGTAATATGTGATGAAACTACGTCATATTTCATCTCCTAACGCAATTCCATGACCGCCATGACTGAAACGTTTCATCGTCGGAATACGGATTTTCCATTACTCAATAGTGGAACGCCATGAACGCCATGACTTAAATGTTTCATCGTCGAAAGGCGGGGTTTCCATTACTCAACAACGAAACGTAATGACTAATTAAAACGTTTCATCATCGCAATGACTGAAACGTTTCATCGTCGGAAGGCGGATTTTCCATTACTCAACAGCGCAACGCCATCAACGCCATAGAAAAAAAGTTATACAATCGTTTCGATCTGCATTTGACTGACCTCGATCAAAATCCTCCAAATCCTCATTCGAAGAAACATCGACGCCATCAATCGGCAGAACAAATGAAGATAAAAACGTTTCATCGTTTTCGAATATATCCCAAACCTAAGTTTCATTAAATGACACTCCTTCATAGTGAGAATTTTCCATTACTCAAACGTAGAAAAAGAAGAACCCAACTTTTAAGAAACAAACGAATATTATAAAAAAAATTATTGTACTAAAAAAACACATTATTATCATATTTGATACCAATTAATAAAAAATATATAAATACCATAATTATCTTTTAAGGAATTGGTAAGTATCTAAAAATAACTCCCTTATATAACTACCATAAATATCTATTTAAATAGAAAAATACCAAATTACCCTTGCATTTAAAATAAACCAAAAAGAAAAAAAAATTCTAATTGGTTGGAATTGGTTTGCAAAGTTTTCAATGTAAGAGAGGTTTTCAAATTATCGCTCCCCTAGATAGATAGATAGATAGATAGATATATATATATATATATATATATATATATAGAGAGAGAGAGAGAGAGAGAGAGAAAAGTTCAAATTAAAACTTAATTTTCATTGTGTACGTGAGGACAAACCTCAGTCACTCCATCTCTATTGATCCAACAACTCATATTAAATAAAGTTTTTAATTTTCTGATGCTTAGGGGTAAAAATGGAAGATACATTAAACTCAGGACTACCATATTTGACCTTTTATTTTCTTTTTTAATTAAAAACTTTTACCCAATTAATGTTTAAAATAAATTATCTTAAAAATACTAATATTTTAATCAAACAAATTGCATCAAAAAAACGAGAATTTCGTGCTCTTCGATATGACATCCATCTTGGTATAGTTTTTTTTGTTGTTTTAACCATTTTTACGTAAAATGCTATATATGTGTTATATTCATTATGAATATTTATGTATGTTCAAGTATGTACAACACCTCGACACCGTAAGTATGTAACTCGACATCACCTTCTTCACCATTTTCTTCAACGTCGTAAGGCATATCGTTTTCTTCAGCACCGTAACCCAACACCCATCAAGACAAATCGAGAACCTATCGAGTAATTCTGTTGTGAATCGGGGAACAAAAGAGAGTGTGTCACATTTCCACATCTTCACGGGTCATTCATGTATTATTCATCATAAATAATGTATCATTCAAGATGAATAATACAACATTCAAGGTGAATAATTCAGGATTCATTAATTCATGTATTATTCATCATGAATGTTGTGTAATTCATCATGAATAATGAATGAACGTTCTGCTTTGTTATTCATACTGAATGTGGGACATCCGGGGGTGCTCATACATATTCATAATGAATTAAACCAAATTTCGCTTGTGAATTGCGAAACAAAAGAGAGTGTGTCATGTGTCTACACCTTCACGGGGTCATTCATATATTATTCATCATGAATAATGTATCATTCAGGATGAATAATGTATCATTCATGATGAATAATACAGCATTCAGGGTGAATAATACACGATTCATGATAAATAATACATGAATAATGAATTCGTGTATTATTCATCTTGAATATTGTATTATTCATCCTGAATAATGTATTATTCATCATGAATATTGAATAGTGAATGAACGTTTACATTTTTTATTCATACTGAATGTGAACACCCGAGGATGTGCATGCATATTCATAACGAATATAACACATATAAAGAATTTCAAGTAAAAAACGGTCAAAATGAAATAAAAACTATATCGAGATGGATGTCATATCGAAGAGCACGAAATTCTCGTTTTTTTTGATGTAATTTGTTTGATTAAAATATTTGTAATTTTTAAGGTAATTTATTTTAAAATTTAAGGGGGTAAAAAAATTTAATTAAAAAATAAAATAAAAGGTCAAACAAGGTAGACGCTTATTCAAATTTTCAATTTTGTCCTTAATCACTTGTCAATTAACCTTATTATGTATTAACCATTGATTAATTTTCTAAGTTTTGATCAATGGTTAAGATTTGTCCTCATGTACACAATGAAAGATGAGTTTTCATTTGAACCCACCTCTCTCTCTCTCTCTCTCTCTCTCTCTCTCTCTCTCTCTCTCTCTATATATATATATATATATATATATATATATATATATATATATATAAGGGTAAGTTCAACCGAGAAGCTAAACATTTTGCAAGAATGCGAGAAGTGTTTAATCATATATGATACATGTGTTTAATCATATATGATTAAACACATGTTATATTGGCAATACATAGACGTTTAATCATATATGATTAAGCACACCCATAGGCTATGTAATCATAATATGATATCACACTTCTCGCCTTCTCGCAAAATGTTTAACTTCTCGCATTATCCTTCCTCTCTCTCTATATATATATATAATTAATGAGAAATATAAAAAGGTTAAAAACCTTATTTTTTACATGATCTTTTTTTTAATCAAAAGTTAGAATTTACAATACTGTTTCACAACGCAAATCTTTTTCACGTGTCTTGTGTGTGAACAAAAAAGGTTTCACATGTATCTTTTTCACAACATGAACATAAATATATGTTAAATAATATATTCAATCATAACATTTAATAAAAAAACATCATGTAAAAGTATATTCTTATATTTATTCTCACAAGTTTGTGATATTTTTGTAGTTCTCGTTTAGTTACCTTATTTTAAGGCATTGTTTGGCAAAAAAAAAATAAGTTAGCTTATTTTCTGGGTACATGTTTGAATGGACATAAGCTAGCTTATACGCTAGTTTTTTTATAAGCTACTTGGAGTAGCTTATGATGAGCTTTTTGTGATTATTCCAATTATACCCTCATTAATATCCATTATTATATATTAACTATTAATTATAAATAAATATTAATTATTTAAATTTATTATTAATTAATTATTTAATATTAATTAATATTATAAGAAAATTATAACATAAATTTTAATTATACGTTGGTATAAAATTTTAATTATTTAGAATTATTGATAATTATATCAATTTTTTTAATATTGGTCAATATATTTTAGTTATCAATTATTATTATTTTTGTAATTATTAAAAAGAGTGTGGTACCCATAAGACTGAAGCTCGCTCATTTTAGTAATGAAGGTCAGTAATGAAGAGAAAAATGTTATTTGACAAAGGAGTCCAAATTGTGGGATGGCAAACTTAGGGTGGTTTTGGACTTGTTTAGAAATGCTCCATGCCTCGAGGAGTTTTGTGGATTACTCCCGAGTGGTACTTCCGGGTCAATATTTTGAGGACGAAATCAATTTCAAGGTGGGGAGGATTGTAACACCCGGAATTTTCGATAAGTGTAAGTCAACCCGTACTTCGTGGCATCTTATATATAGCGGGTTTTCATTTCAGATGGTCCCTTAGAGTATCGAGAGTATTGGTGTTGAAAAAGTCGAGTTTCGGGACTTGGTATGGGCCCGACTACAATGCCCGGCGACTATGACAAGTCACAGTCGCACCTGGCAAAGTAGCATAAGGGAGACAGCAGCCTGGGGCATGTTGGCGACAATGCCAGGCGACATTGCCTTGGGCATAGTCTCCTGGCAATGTCGCATGGTGGGTGCAGGTGGCTGTTAAGTTACGGGTTTCAGCCCCTTTTCTCATTTGTCACCTCTCACTTTCTCCCCAACTCTCTCAATACCAACCCACTTCATCTATGGTGTTTTGGAGTACTAAATCCTCAAATCTCCAAGTCTTGAAGTATCAATACTCTACCTAGTGCAAGGATGGAAGCTAGATAACAAGGATCTTCATCTTCATCTTCAACCTCAAGCTTGACTTAGGGTTTTCTAGGTTTTTCTAATAAAACCTAATTGGCGAGTTCACCTCCACTTCTAAAGTCTTATACATGTCTAAATTCGTACTTTAACCTTCTAAACATCCCCCAACATTGTATCTTGATTTTTTAAGGATTTGACCAAAAACCCAATGTTGGTAATTTTAGGGTTTTGGTGGTTTGGGGTTTGAAGTCCAACTCATTGCTCTAGAGGTGTATTGTTGGTGGGTTCAAGTGTCGTGGTTAAGGTAATCTCTTCATTCTTCCACCCATGAAACTAGGGTTTTTTCATTCTCCCATTTCTTCCATTTTATTAAGGCTTGGTATAACTTGGAAGCATTTGTGGTTAAGGATCTTTGTTGAGAGCTTGAAGCTAGGATTTAGAAGGTTTTAAGTCTTCATCCAAGGGGCTCAAGCTTTTGGGGAAAACCCTAGATTTAGCCTAAATCTAGCAAGGTGAGTTCTAGTTGCTTTACAAAACTATATACATGTCAAAATATAAATGTTTTGGATTTTAAACATACACTTATGTGCTCACTTGATATTCATTAGGGTTTTGATGGTTTTGGGATTCTTGAGCACATTGGGTTGTTAAATGTTATAACTAAATTTATAAAGTGATATTGGACGTTTTGGCCACCGAAGTGGATGTTGATCCATTAGTAAACATTTTATGGGGTTTTTGAAAGATTTGAATAACATAATTTGTTGCTTTCTAAATGTGCAATTTGGGTTACAAATGGGTTTTGATGAATTGAATTTAAGAGTTGGAAACTTATGGGTAATTATTTGATTACGGTTTATTTGGGATTTTACCAAACTAACGAGTTTTGAATGTTGGAACTTAATAACTTTTACTTGGGTTATTGGGAACGGTCATTCTTGACCTTATGAATATTGGTTTATTGTAAACCTTACGATTTTGCCTTCGACCGACCATACTTTGGAAAATATCATTTTTGGAAAAGTTGGACTTCGACTCATATAGCCATAATGGGTTTATTATTTTGTCAACGTCTTATGATGCCTTATGGCATGTTTATTACTCAAATCAGTTCTGGGACGTCGTCCAGTTTAAATGGATCAATGTGGAGTTTATATGAAAAATGCGATTATGGCATAATTGTTGATTATTACATGTGTGAGTGCGTAGTCATTCATTTGGGTCATGTAATGTTTTAGACTGTAATGCATCGAATCCGTAGGCATATGAGTCGTTATATTCATCATGGGGTTTCTTTGATGTCCATGTTTGAGTCTAGTGAGTGGTCCCCAAGTCATGTTTTTATGTAAGCTTACGGTGGTGCTCTTGGAGAGCCGTATACAGAACTAAGTCTTGCGGTGGTGCCGATGGTGAGCCGGATACGGGGACTTGTGACTTTTGTGGTGACACTCATCTAGAGGTCTTGTAGACTAGGGTCATTTAGGCATCTTGCGATGGTTGCTCAAAAGAGCCGTGTACGGGGATCCATGACCCGAAGTGAATCTCGTAAACATTGATAAGAGGTTTAACTATGTGTTCCGACACATTCGATGGAATCGGGTCTCCCCCGTCACCGAAAGGTGTCCTTTTCGGGTATTCACTTACCCGCACATTCGGTGTTAAAAACTTACTGTAACACCCTCAAATTTGGAAAGAGCGACTAATTAAAATTTTCAACAATACCTTAAAGGATAATAAATCTCTTACTACCAGACCATAATTGAAATACATTTCTAGGTTGAACCATCAACAAAATAATTGAAGTCTTACATAAAGACTAACTAAAGTCGGGTGTTACTATGACCCAATACCAAATCGCTATCTCCAATAATAATGCGGAAGACTTCACCAAGCTAAACACTTCTTCGAGCTCACAACTAGCACTCATCACTCCACGGTGTCGCTAGAACTAATCCCGAGATGAAACCTGATGCACATGCCGACAAATAAAAAGGTTAGGCTAACGCCTAGTGAGTTCAAGAGTTTTATATCATGATTATAGAGGAAAACGTAAAATGGAACATTGTAACTTATAATCATGATCTTTTAAAATGATTTACTTTGAAATAAGAGGACAACTCATTTACCAACAATATGCATTTTATAGATGGACGCCTCAACGCCAAACATTCTTTCATGAAACAATGAAATCCAACACTTACTTAAAACAAGAATAATGGTAATGCTCAAATGATGACATTTGAATAAGCTTTATAAAAACAAACGACTAAAATATGAGTAAACTCAAGTCTCCAAAATTATAGCATAAGGAAATAACCCAAATCTCAAACGTCACTGAAAACGAGGATAAAATCAAATACCTCAAAACAACACCTCACGGTGACGGGGGAATCCCGAATTCCAAGGCTAGTGACGAAACACAAAAGTAGGCCACATTCCAAGTTATTGAGCTCACCATACTAGGACCCATGGCCACGAGTACGCCGACTCGTACTAAGATGTGAGGGAGGGCCCCCGAGGATCCTAATCATGCTCATTCACTAGGATTACATTTACGACCCATGGCTAGTAACCGGTCTCACATAACCGTACCAAACGCCCCCGAGGATCCAATGTCTCAACTAGCTACAAATGGGAAGTGACTATCGCATAAAATACAGGCTCAGAATTTAACTCGCAGATCCAGGCCTGGGTATTGGACTATACAAGCCCTCACCGTAATCTCCTCGAAAATCCCAAGAATAATTCTGGCCAAAATAAAATTAATAACCCATTTTCTTTTTAAATAACAAAGACCGACTCATATGCCTATAGATCCACTGCATTACAGTCTAAACAGTACATGACTCCAATTGAATGACCAACACACTCAAAACATGTAATTCTCAAATGATGCGCATTAACCGCCATCATACTCGGTATTTCACAACGGGCTATTAAACCGGACAAATGTCCCCAAGACTCATTTATTTTCAATTATGCATTTCCAAGTTTAACTACTGATAAGAATGGAAATCATAAAATGAGACTATACACATTCTTTCAAGTACCTCACATAAATGAGCAAGTAATACTTCATAAAACAACCCCTTTCATGAATGATGCATAAACCCGACAAACACTTAAAAGTGTATTTTCGACCAAAGACCTATTTATGCAATAAATCATCAAAACCCATTCATTTGTGATCCTTTATCAAAATACCCAAAATCCCAAAAGTGGGTGATTTACATGTTTAATATGCTAAACATTTCAATAATCAAAAGTTACCAAAATCCGATAGTTGATAATTTCATGTAAAGTACATAAACACTTTAAAATAGACATTTTGGCATGTACAACGTATTCACAAATCAACTTGAACTCACCTTGCTAGATTTAGGCTAAATCTAGATTTTACCCACTTAGAGCTTTCCTTGAAGAACTTGATTCTTCAAACCAAATCTTCCAAAACCTATATCCACAAGGTTCCAACCATAAATGTACATAATCAACCACAAATAATCGATCCCCAACCTTAGACATGAATACTTCAACTGATACCGAAACCCTAACTTCCATGAATGAAGAGAATAGAAGATTATCTTGACCCAAGCTTGAATCCACCAACCAAAACACCTCTAGATCACCAAAATGGTTACAAACTTCCAATCTATGAAAAGGGGGAACAAAGGGTGGATGAAAACCCAAGAAAACTTGGTGAAGAAGATGAATAGTGAGAGATGAGAAGCTTACCACCACAAAATACTCTAGTATACTCCAATATACTTCCAATATCTTGTTAGATCCTTGAAGATCTCTCAAAAACGAAACCGTAGCAACTTGAATCACCCAAATCGGAGTTGTGGATCAAAAGATATGAAGAAATGAAGTTTTGGGTGAAATGAGGCTGAAATCAGGTTTTTAACCCGAGTTGTTGTCTCTGATGTAGCGCACGACCCGTGCGCCTTTGTGAAGGGAAAACGCACGACCCGTGCTTCCCACAGACCGCGAGAAATGTGCCCAAACACTGATTTGGTCATAACTTCTTCGTTATAGCTCCGTTTTCGCTCCGGAAAGAACCGTTGGACTCGTAATTGAATCCTTCATCTATCAAGACTATAAAATTAAGGATTCAAGCCCAAAATCAAATATATTATTTTTCCTTAATATATTGGTTTCTATATTAACTTGGAATGATACCTTTCGAAAATCGAGTTGTTACAATCCTCCCAACCTTAAAAGAGATTTCGTCCTCGAAATCTGGTATCACCAAGCACCCAACCTTTACACTTGAAAGATAGATTGATTCCCTATCCCAAAGGGATGCTTTCATGATACTTCACCTCATATACGGACCCAATTACATTCCGGTTGAGGTTGTCACTGCGTTTCTCATAACGTGTCGTTACAACCCAAATCTCAACGTTCAATATACTTCACCGACGTCAGGATGAACGTTGAGTCCTTGATTAACCACTTTCTTAATCATTAAATTTCGGTTGCCTCCCAACCTTATGTTGCTCATATTACCTCAAGAGTAACTTACGTCCTTATTCAGTCATTTCCACCAAGAATACCCCAAAGCAAACATTTCCCTAAGATACCTCTAAATACGACGCGTCAAGGTCTCCTCGATAAACGATTTGTACTTAAAGTCCACCTCGACGTTCTCACTAAATGTATCCAATAAACATTACCACCAAACTCCCACCATGCACTCAAGCATCGATTGCCAAATCAGCGAAAGTCCTGACAATTATCAAAACACCAATGATTGATTCTTAATTGGCAACATCTAATTTCCTTAAGGTTACCGCTTGTCCTGCAGACACACCAGATCTAACAGAAGTACACTGAAGCACACCAACAGCTATTGTCCTCAAAATAGAGTGTCGACGCCTATGCACGGAATGGCCATTTTGCTAACGTGGATATACCACCCAACATTTCGCTCCCGATGCAATGTCGATTCGAGGTTGACACCTATTCTTGGAAATGATCACCCAAATTAAACATCCTTACTAGCCAACATAACATCATCAATATTCACAAATACCCATTAAGGTGATACACCAAAGATACATAGCATGTCGTCGTACCATTAATCCACAAATTCAAAACCAACCATGCCCAAACAACCGTACATGGTTTTAACCCGCAGGTTTAACGAAGCATAAGGATCATTACTTAACTAACTGGGAGAAAACATAGGCCTAACGCCTCAAACTCCAAGGACTCTTTTAGTCCTTAATCTCAACCTCTAACACGAGGGGCTTACACATATAGCTCTAATGAGTTCAAGGTTTTTCACACCACTATGCCAATTCGAACTTTTATAAAATCTCAAAACGTAAAGGATTTATAAAGATTAATCGTACGAATAAAATCTACTACCCTAACTCGATAGGTGTATAGAGTGGTCACAACCGTCACACATATAAAACCATTTCAGAAAATAATTGATCAAGAATCAAGGTAATACTGACACCAACGAAAGATATTTCAACAATCATTTTCAAAAGAACTGCTATGTTCTCAACGCATAAAAATTGGTGTCATTAATGAGAAGTAGTTTTACGTACTAAAACAGTGCATAACGAAACGTTTGTACAAAACTTCAGAAGGGAAAAATATTCATGAAATCGAATCCCAAAATCTTGCATTTAACCATGAAATGTCATGAAATAAAACTTCCCGACGTGAATCGCATACATCGGTTTATTCCCCAAAATTTAGTAAAGACATAAGCATGCGATTCGAGCAATTGTAAGAGTAATTTAGTTTGGTTCCAAACTTTAGGTTGTACAAATAAAATGTTTGCAAAACTCCTAACAACATGTTCATGATATCGAACTCTCAAAGTTTTCTCTCATTTAGCCCCAATGCAGCATGGAATAAGATTTCACAACAAAACTTGTATGCGACCGTTTATTTCACAAAATTAGTAGGATGATATGCGTATGCACTTGGTTAAAATTATGAAATAATTTATGTCGGTTACACGTTCAAAGACAAATAATAATATGCTCTCATCGTCCCAAAATGTTTGTTAAAACTCATTGACGGGAGTTCCAAATAGACATGTATGCATACTATATGCAACTCACACAAAGCTCAAGGAAAACGGTACCACTTGACGCCATTAAAGTCACCCCATTAACTCCACAAAATCGCATGGATTAAAATTCTCAATAAAACTCAAACATCAAAATAATGAAAGGTAACTCTTCGTCCAAAACCTTAACATACGTGGAGGGGATCCAATATTAAGATCATAAGCCGTAGTTACTTGTCCAAGACTCTAAATAGTGTCAAAATACGAACATTACCATATTCGAAAATAACGTTAGGCAACAATGAGAATAAACAAAATCTTGACAAAGCCTGCAACCACATGCAATAAAATAATTTTATGCATGTTTAAGATCATGGTCTAAACTTGTGCGTGTTAAACATTTCAAGATTTCGTGGTATGATCCACATGGTGATTTTGGAAACATGAGAAAAGATCGATGCAATTTATTTCAGAAATAAATCTCGTGCATGAAATTGATCGGCACTTAACACCTCAAAACCACGATCCTCAATTTTCTTAGTTACCCTATCGGCAACCGGATGCTCAACATCTTAAGGCAAAGATCACAGACTTCATAGGTTCACCTCACAAATTTCTCCTCGAAATAAATTGGTTCCCAATGTCTATGGTTCTAATCCAACCAATCAATCTGATCCAAAACGATTCACTTAATGCAATCACCGTGCTTACCGTCACTACAAGTGACGAATACTAAAATCATCGACTTCTTCTAATGGCTTCCCAATTAGAAACTTCTTCACTACCCCAACGGTCGTCATACCAAGACAGTTCAAGCACACCCACGTAACTCGTAGATTCACCATAACACTGGCCAGGTGCTATTATTAACCTACTGTACATGATCATCCTTGCCATTTTCGGTGTGACTCCCGCTCCTAGTGACTCCAATCACCTCAAATCCTCATCTCTTAAAGACCCTAATTGTGCAATCTCACATTTAATCACTTAAAATCACGCTAGTTTAAGTCTAGGTATTCAAATTCAACACCTAAATCTCTCAAACTTAAGCTCTGATACCAACTTGTAACACCCTCAAATTTGGAAAGAGCGACTAATTAAAAATTTTCAACAATACCTTAAAGGATAATAAATCTCTTACTACCAGACCATAATTGAAATACATTTCTAGGTTGAACCATCAACAAAATAATTGAAGTCTTACATAAAGACTAACTAAATTCGGGTGTTACTATGACCCAATACCAAATCGCTATCTCCAATAATAATGCGGAAGACTTCACCAAGCTAAACACTTCTTTGAGATCACAACTAGCACTCATCACTCCACGGTGTCGCTATAACTAATCCCAAGATGAAACCTGATGCACATGCCGACAAATAAAAAGGTTAGGCTAACGCCTAGTGAGTTCAAGAGTTTTATATCATGATTATAGAGGAAAACGTAAAATGGAACATTGTAACTTATAATCATGATCTTTTAAAATGATTTACTTTGAAATAAGAGGACAACTCATTTACCAACAATATGCATTTTATAGATGGACGCCTCAACGCCAAACATTCTTTCATGAAACAATGAAATCCAACACTTACTTAAAACAAGAATAATGGTAATGCTCAAATGATGACATTTGAAAAAGCTTTATAAAAACAAACGACCAAAATATGAGTAAACTCAAGTCTCCAAAATTATAGCATAAGGAAATAACCCAAATCTCAAACGTCACTGAAAACGAGGATAAAATCAAATACCTCAAAACAACACCTCACGGTGACGGGGGAATCCCGAATTCCAAGGCTAGTGGCGGAACACAAAAGTAGCCCACATTCCAAGTTATTGAGCTCACCATACTAGGACCCATGGCCACGAGCACGCCGACTCGTACTAAGATGTGAGGGAGGGCCCCCGAGGATCCTAATCATGCTCATTCGCTAGGATTACATTTACGACCCATGGCTAGTAACCGGTCTCACATAACCGTACCAAACGCCCCCGAGGATCCAATGTCTCAACTAGCTACAAATGGGAAGTGACTATCCCATAAAATACAGGCCCATAATTTAACTCGCAGATCCAGGCCTGGGTATTGGACTATACGAGCCCTCACCGTAATCTCCTCGAAAATCCCAAGAATAATTCTGGCCAAAATAAAATTAATAGCCCATTTTCTTTTTAAATAACAAAGACCGACTCATATGCCTATGGATCCACTGCATTACAGTCTAAACAGTACATGACTCCAATTGAATGACCAACGCACTCAAAACATGTAATTCTCAAATGATGCGCATTAACCGCCATCATACTCGATATTTCACAACGGGCTATTAAACCGGACAAATGTCCCCAAGACTCATTTATTTTCAATTATGCATTTCCAAGTTTAACTACTGATAAGAATGGAAATCATAAAATGAGACTATACACATTCTTTCAAGTACCTCACATAAATGAGCAAGTAATACTTCATAAAACAACCCCTTTCATGAATGATGCATAAACCCGACAAACACTTAAAAGTGTATTTTCGACCAAAGACCTATTTATGCAATAAATCATCAAAACCCATTCATTTGTGATGCTTTATCAAAATACCCAAAATCCCAAAAGTGGGTGATTTACAAGTTTAATAAGCTAAACATTTCAATAATCAAAAGTTACCAAAATTCGATAGTTGATAATTTCATGTAAAGTACATAAACACTTTAAAATAGACATTTTGGCATGTACAACGTTTTCACAAATCAACTTGAACTCACCTTGCTAGATTTAGGCTAAATCTAGATTTTACCCACTTAGAGCTTTCCTTGAAGAACTTGATTCTTCAAACCAAATCTTCCAAAACCTATATCCACAAGGTTCCAACCATAAATGTACATAATCAACCACAAATAATCGATCCCCAACCTTATACTTGAATACTTCAACTGATATCGAAACCCTAACTTCCATGAATGAAGAGAATAGAAGATTACCTTGACCCAAGATTAAATCCACCAACCAAAACACCTCTAGATCACTAAAATGGTTACAAACTTTCAATTTATGAAAAGGGGGAACAAAGGGTGGATGAAAACCTAAGAAAACTTGGTGAAGAAGATGAATAGTGAGAGATGAGAAGCTTACCACCACAAAATACTCTATTATACTCTAATAGACTTCCAATATCTTGCTAGATACTTGAAGATCTCTAAAAAACGAAACCGTAGCAACTTAAATCACCCAAATCGGAATTGTGGATCAAAAGATATGAAGAAATGAAGTTTTGGGTGAAATGAGGTTGAAATCAGGTTTTTAACCCGAGCTGTTGTCTCTGATGTAGCGCACGACCCGTGCGCCTTTGTAAAGGGAAAACGCACGACCCGTGCTTCCCACAGACCGCGAGAAATATGCCCAAACACTGATTTGGTCATAACTTCTTCGTTATAGCTCCGTTTTCGCTCCGGAAAGAACCGTTGGACTCGTAATTGAATCCTTCACCTATCAAGACTATAAAATCAAGGATTCAAGCCCAAAATCAAATATCTTATTTTTCCTTAATATATTGGTTTCTGTATTAACTTGGAATGATACCTTTCGAAAATCGGGGTGTTACACATACCATCTTATTATATAAATAACATTTTGATGAAATAACTCGTGGGTGCGCAACCAATATTTCAGGAATGGTCGTTTCTAGAATAAAGTATTATTTTTAAATGTTTTATGATTGTATGATGAAAATTGCTTTAACTCACTAGGCGTTAAGCTTAACACTTTTTCTTATCGACATATATATCATGTCTTAGATGGATATGAGAGGCGTTAGAGCTTGGTAGAAGTTCCGGAAGGATGGCTTAGTAATGTCATCCGGTTTTGCGAAGATAGCAGAGTCGGTGGTTTTAGTAGCACCCGTTAGACTTTATTCTCATTCGTGGGACTAGATAGTTTCGTTTGAACTCTGGTACATGTTAGGATGTTTATTGCCCTCGTAATTTTAGATATTTGTCATTCCAAGTGTATAACTTAAGAGATTTTTTGAAGTTTTAAATTATCTGTTATTTTCAAATCTAGGGGTGCTACATTCGTCATAGCTCTTAACTGCATGACCTCCTTTTTCAGAAATTTTTCGGATTTAATCAGTTTTGATCTTATAGAATTTTATAATGTTTTTGTATTTAATCTGTTTTATTAATTAATATAGTTAAAATGATCATAGTTAAATAAAACTATTAAATAAATAATATAGAATAAATACAAAATCAAAGTAATTATACTTTTTTATATAGGTAAATTAATGTCTCAAATTTGATATATTTATACAATGTTTACATATTTTTTAATAATCCAATTTTTATTTTTTAGTGTCCATTTTCTAAATTAACCTTTTTTTTAATTTTTATTAGACATACTTTTATATAATTTTTATAGATTTCTTGATAACTCAATTTTTATTTGTTTATCGTACCTATTATTAAACTATTTTTTTTAAAGTTTTATTGGGCATATTTTTTTATAATTTTTATTTTTTATTGTACATACGCTTGAATTAACTATTTTTTAATTCTTATTGTATATATTTTCATACAATTTTTTCGAATTTCTTGATAACCCAATTTTTATATTATTTTATAAATTTTAGGGGTTTAAAAAATGTAAAATAAATACATAATTAAAGTGATAATTTTTCATGATATAAATAACTATGTATTTGAATAAATTTGAATTTATTGATTTTTATAAATAAGAATATATATATATAAATGATATAAATTTAAAATGATGGGACCCTAATTTTTTTGAAAAGGCTATGAAAAAGATTGAGTGAGATTTTTCACATAATAGAGGTATGTTAAGGTTGTTAAGTTGGTGTTGAGGTAGAACGAAAAAACTGTGAAAACCCTCTATAAATACCTCAACATTATGGATGCTCTTACCATGTAAAGATGCATTTAGCAATATATAGGAATGCAGTTAACTCAACCCTAAAAAATGGTAAAGTAATCTACAAAGTGAGACAAGGGACCCATTTTTAATTTCATATATATCTTTTGTAAATGGGTCAAGTATCTAATTTTTCATGATGTTAAACGTTTGTCTGGTTTATATTGAATGACAAACAGGTATTCACACCATCTATTGGCTCTTCACCGACTCATCGTCATCGATCATCTTTACGGTTTGCCATTTTATGTTTCCTTCCTGTAGTCATTCTTCAACATTGAGTCTTTTATAAATGGGTCATGTTTGTATTTTCTAAAACTGCAAATTTTAGTTTGATTTATGTGCAATAAATGTTTTTCATGGATAAGTTGACAAAATGACGATCACACATAAGAGCGGATTCATCAAGGAACATGTGATGTCCGTGTCATTATTGAATTTTCCCTTTGTAGTGTAAAACGTTTTTGATATTGTTATGATTCTTTTTGTGCCACCACTGAGTATTGTCGTCGCAAAACTGAGAGGCTTTCTATATGGAAGCTTGTTTGAGTTTTAAATGTTAAAAATGGTGGAACACAAAAAACATACCTATAATTAAATGGTTAAATAAAATTTCTTTTATTTTATATTGTGATAATTATTTTTTGCCAGTAGTAAAAAAAAGTCTATATCTACCTCTTTTTACACTGTGTGTGCACTCTTCATCATCGTCGATCATATTTACGGTTCCCTCTTCCTTTTCCTACCTCTCGTAATTCTTCAGCGGGTTATTTAAAGAAATAATTTCCTCACACTATTTTTTAAAACCATAACCTTCTGATATATTTTAAAGCATTGTTACCTTATACAAAAACATTTGTTATATAGATGAATTTTTAAGTCAATAATAAGATTATTCTCCGAAATAACTTGTTCTTCAACATCGTTAAGTTATCATCACCATAAACTCCTAATAAGACACCATCAAACACAAGGGTGGACCTATGAAGGCCCCCGCAAGGGCTTGTGTACCCGTTCAATTGATTTTCTCGAAGTAGAATTTTTTTGGGATATGAAATGTGCACACGCTAAATTTTGAATGGTACTGTGGGATTTTAGAAAATACAAGAATGTCAACCAAAAAACCGAAAAAAATCTTTTGAATTCAACCAAAAAACTTTAAAAAATCTGTAACACCAGGAAATTTCGATGAGAAGTATGCTCAATAATTAAAATTCACACCCTTAAAGCATTTCTTCTTATCATCGATTTCGTCGCCGGGAAAAGTTGGATTTTCAGGACTCGGGGAGTGCTGGGCGATAGTGCCCGGCGACTGTGCCACAAGGCACTATCGCAGGGCATAGTCGCGTGTAACACCTTGAATTTTCAATCTTATGAAAACCCCCTCGTATCTCTCTATATTCTTATGTTGGGGATTAGGGTTCTTTGAGAGAAATCGAGGAAGAAGAAGAAAGGAAGAAAAAGGGCATATATTCTGGTCTGCAGGGCGTACGGCCCGTGCGCCGTTCTTCAGTAATATGGCACGGGTCGTGCCTAGACACAGAATCATTGGCACGAGTTGTGCCCTTTTCTTCACAAAGTTGGCACGGGTCGTGCTTGGCATCAGAAGAAACAGCACGGGTTAAATGAGATTTTTCCCCAAAATTCATTTACTTCTCATTTCTATCTCACAAATTTTCTCTCTCAAAACCCTCCCTCTTCATTAAGTTCATCTTAGGGTTGGTCCAACCACCATTCATACCATTGATTTCTAGAGTTAAGAGCATCATCCAAGGTGTCGGTTTGGAAGCTTCATCACCATCTCCATCTTCATCTTCTCCAAGGGGTCAAGATCTAGGTTTTTGGGTTTTCTTCAAAACCCACTTGGTGAGTTCATACTTCTCTTTTACTAAACTTTATACATATGAAAATACATCTTTTAACTCCTAAACATCTCCTTGTTTAACATATTCATTATTGATGAAATTTTGACCTAACTTGGTATTTTGGGAGATTTTAGGGTTTCTTACCATATTTGTAAAATGATGATATAATCTATGTTTTGAAACTACGAAGGGGTTGTTGTTATATTATGTGGAGTAAATGTTCAACTTATGGCTTCTAGCCAAGTTTATGATTTAACTTTTACAGATTTCGGTTGAAAAGAGTATCTCATGAAAAAGACAATAAATAGTTTATAACATGAGGAAATTTATGTTCAAATGGAAAGGTTCTTCTATGGAAGAGTTTATTTGGTAAGGTAACACTTTGGAAAATTGAGATGGGAGCCTTATGTTTTATATTCGGGCTTTGTATTTCTTATCAGCAGTTAACCACCAAAATATGAATTAGGAGCTAAATGGTGTATTGAACTATATGGTTGATTATAGTTGGTCACATGTGTTATTGTGACAAGTCTAGACTATTACTAGTGGATCCCTAGGTATTGAGTCGGCTTATATGTTGGTATATTTTTCCTTTTGTAGCTACGGATGCATTTTTACCCTTTTTTGGCCTTTGGTACGGTTATGTGGAATCGATTACTAGCCATGGGTTAAATGTAATTATAGTGAATGAGCATGAATAGGAATCATTGGGTGCCATCCTCCACATATTTATTCGAGTCGGCGTGCTCGCGGCCTTGATCCTAGTATGGTGAGCTCAAAACTTGGAAAGTGACTTACTTTGTGTTTCGCCACAATCCTTGGAATTCGGGCTTACACCCGTCATCACAAGATGAAGTTTGGGTCGGAAGGTCACTATGTGTTTACCTAACCTTTATAAAGACTTTCGGAGGAAATCGTTTACTTATATTTCAACTAATACTTCTTGTTGTCTTTCATATAAACTGTATGTTCTCACTAGGCTTTAAGCCTAACACTTTTTCTCAAATGATGTGTATAACAGGTTCCCTTAGCTGCGGGACGTCAAGGGGTTGAGAGAAGAGCGCGGCCTCTTGAAGGCATTTTTGAATGATAGAATTTTTGGAAGCTTTAGCATTGAAACAATTATTCATTTTGGTATTGGGTTGACAACTTATGTAATCTAGCTAGATGTAGTTTAGATTAGTTTGTTGTCGTTTCCCCATACATTATTACAAGTTTTTGTAAATGCTTACGTTTTACCCTTAATGGGTGGTTTGCCCTATTTATAAACGTTTTATTGCTGAAGTTTCAATTTTTAAAATTACCCGAAATTCTAGGGTGTTACATCGCGGGGGCCTAAGCCCTTGCGGTACATTCCAGACGATTGTGCTAGGCGATTATGCCAGGGCACAATCGCATTGTCAAAGTTGCCGACGGGTAGCAGGGGGCTTTTAAGCTCGTTTTTGGCATTTCATCCTCATAACTCCTCTCCCATTTCAATGTAAATGCTCTCAACTTGAAGATTTCCTTAGGAGACGTTTTTGGAGCATTTAAGAGGGTTTCAACCACCATCTTTTGAAGTTATCATCCTCAAGCTAAAGATTATAAGCCTAGGGCTCCAAACCCTCCATCTCCCAACTTTCTTCAAGCTTGACTAAGTTTTATAGGTTTTTTACCAAAACCTAAGTGGTGAGTTCATCCTCCTAGTTTCTAAACTTTATTATAAGTTATAAATGCTCCATTGATGATTTTCTAGTAATTGGTTTCTCAAATTCCGGATTTGATGATTTTGGATAATTTAGGTCAAAATTAGGGTTTTGACCAAATTGGGGATTTTGATATAAAATACTTGGGGATCGATTCTAAATGGTTGAACACGATTATTTATGGTTGGAAATTTGTGGATCTAGGTTTTTGGAAGGATTTTGCTTGTAGATTCAAGTTTCTTTAAGGAAGCTCAAGTTGGGGAAAAATCTAGATTTAGCCTAAATCTAGCAAGGTGAGTTCAAGTTGATTTGTGAAAACTATGTACATGCCAAAATTTATATTTTGAAGTAATAATGTGTCTACTTGGTCTTTATAAATGTGTTGAGTATTTGACAAAGTTTCATATTCGGTAAATTTGGGTTGGTAAATCTTGTAAAATGTCTATCTTCGGGGTTTTGAATATTTTGATGAGTAAACCTCAAGAATGTGTTCTTTTAGTGATTTATTGTGCAAATGGAGTCTATTTGATTGTTTATATATTTTTGGTGTATTCGGTTTTATAAACCATTTGGAAAATGCACGTTATAGTGTTATGAGACTTTTTGGAAACATAAGGGTATGAGTTCATTTGGAAAATGGTTTATCTCAACCAATGCTGACTTTTGGGTTAATCGTATCTTGAGATATGTGTCTACATACACATTGATTAAATACGTTTTTATTATTTGAGGGCCTTTATTTGATGGTCAATTAAGTTTTGATCATTTTGGTTTGGTTTGATTTAAAAGAGTCTTGAAGACATTTGTTCGGTTTTAATTGCTCAATGTAGAGATTTGATTATGATATGCATATATTGCATCTTATTTGAGAGTTACATGTTTTGAGTGTGTTAGTCATTCATTTGGAGTCATGTAATGTTTTAGACTGTAATGCAATTGATCCATAAGCATATGAGTCAGTTTGAGCAGGATGAACATCTTCGTTTGAAACATGGAATAGGCATGGGGTCTTAATGGGTAATAGTTGTGGACTTTAAAATCGGGCAACGACCAATAATTGTAATTCCCGTAATGTACCAAGAAATAGGCATGGGTTCAAGATGGGTAATAGTTGTGGACTTCAACGTCTGGCAACGACCAACGACCATTAATTGTAATTTCTTGTGAATGAGCGAAATCTAGAATTAATCGAATGACTATTGATTCGTAGTGGGGCTCTTGAACATGTATATGTGACTTACTTTTGTGTTATGTCACATTCAATAGAATCGGGTCTCCCCCGTCACCTAAAGGTGTTGTTTTGGGTTTTGAGTATTACCCATGTTTTCGATGACATTTTGTATATGGATTCCTATCCATGATTTTGGGTTTTAATGTATTGAACCTTATCCATATTTTGGATGTTATGGATGATAGAAATCATCCGCGTTCTCAATATTTAAAAGTTAACCTTTATTCATTTTGAGTGCGTATTGGGTTTGAATGCGTTTTTGAAAGAATGTTTTGTAGCGGGATTTCATCACGAAAACGAAGGGTTTTGGGAAAATGGATTGCTTTCATATTTAATGCATTTTATCTTAAAAATATCGATTTAAATAGCATTCGGTTACTGTTTTGTTAAAATAATGAAAACTCTTGAATTCACTAGACGTTAAGTCTAACCTTTTTATTTGTCGGCATGTGCATCAGGTCATTGATGGGAGTGGTTTTAGCGACACCGTGAAGAGTGAAGTGCTAGTTAGACACACGTGAAAAATCTAGTTATTCGATAACGTCTTCCGCTTTTAGAGATAGCGATGGTTATTGGGTTTAGTAACACTCGTCCCTATTATAGACTTTGTATAAGGTTTGATTTGTGTTTATTGAAGTTAAACCTTAAATTGTTAATTTAGGTGATACAATTATTGATATATTTATAAAATTTTAAATTAGTCGTTTTTTCCAAATTTGAGGGTGTTACAAAATCTCTCAAAATCAACCAAAACACGTTAAAAATCCCTCGAACCGGTGAAATTTGGCTAAACCACATCAAGCGATTTTACAAGCATTTGAACCACCGACTTGCTCGGCAAAAATACTGGGACCACCATTGATCAAACAATCAAACGATCACATCGCTTGTATATATCATTTTGAGCTTTGAATCAACAAAATTATGATCGTTCAAATAACAATTTTGTAGGACCCGACAAAACGGAAATAAACGCAAACCGATTGACATAAAAAAATAATTAAAATCAAATCAATCAAATCCAATATATAACCTGCAATTTTAGTTAGAATTAGGGGTCGTTTACCAAATGCTAACTCGAGTAAATGTTTACTGGTAAAATTCAACACTAACAATTACTTACCAGGTAAAACTTTAGTCCATTAATGCAACAATTTTTCTGGTAAGCGCTACCCATGGTAAGAGTCCTCACCATTACTTTCCATGGTAAGAGTCCTCACCATTAACCACAAGGTTGTGGCGTGGTGGTAAGAGCCTGGGGACTTCATAGCGGTTGCCCAGGTTCGAACCCCACTCGCAGCATTGTGGCCACGGGATGAATGCCCGCGGGCCATAGGCCTGTTTTTCAGGAGATTAGTCCGGGTCCAAAGTGGTCTGGGATACTCCTTTACCAAAAAAAAAACCCATTACTACCGGGTTTGTTTACCTCTTAATAGTTCCATTAAGATGCAAACAACCATAGTTCATTTTACACTATATCATGAAAACCTCTTAATCATTCAGACCACTTAATCATTCTGTACAAAATCATTCAACAACTACCAAACAACCCTGACTTTCATTCCTTGTCTTTTAGTTTTTACCAGGTAAGATTTTTGATCCATACCATGTTTATCTGATAAGGTAACGAGCTTGGTAAGCGCATGGTATATGACCCCCTAATCAAATTGAAATGAAAGCCACACAGAGTTGGATAACGATTAACTTTGACCACCCAAAATCATCATCATTATCAAAAGCGAAAAAAAGCTTCAAAAACACCACTAATGGCGGATCTAATATTTCAGCTTTTCCTAAACTTGGACCATGCTTCATCATCCCATACTAAAACACAGCAAAAACTTTCCAAAAAAACACCATTAATGGCGGATCTAATCCTTTCACCTGTACCATTACACCATTACCAAAAAAAATCATAATTTAAAAAAAAAGAAAAAAGAAAAAAACTAACGCCATGAAGAAACAGTGAGAAGAGGTACATCATTCCAAGCAAGTGATAGAAATCCAGAATCAGAATCAATCAAATTGTAATTCTCACTGTAATTGTAACTCCATAGAAGTATCTTAGCTTGACTCACCGCATAATTGCTGAAATTAACCGTTTCAAAACCTGAATTCTCCATTGTTATCCGCCATTGTTCTTTGTTTTCCATCCTTTCCCTTTTGCTTCCTTCTTCTTCATGCCCCACCGCCGCTGCTATTCGCCGGCCGAACAACGATCTCTCCACCTGTAATCTCTCCGGCGAGTCTCGGGTCATATTCGGTTCAAGCGAATCAAATACAGCTGAATAGTAGTTTAAAGCGTTGTTGAAACGTTGAAAAAACCCGACCCGATTCAAACTCGCTTCGTATTCGCCCAATGTGACGATACTCGGATTCAACGATTTCGCAAGTTTCAACGCCTTCTCGACGGCGCCGGAGTTTTCGTCGAGTAAGTTGTAGAGTTGGAGCATGAAATTAACGGATAAAAACTCATCTGGATCGATCCAGAAGCTTGATGCGTTGAGTTCTTCGATCGGTGTTAAAATCGGTTCGAATTCGAAATTCAGATCTAGAACCTTCGCGAACTCACGGAGGCGGTTTCCGGTTGCGAGAAGCTCCGGTGCCGGTGAGTTTCCCAGTATTAAAGCTGGAATGCCGGAGATGCGGATTCGGTTTGGTTTTCCGGCGGGTCGGGTTGCTAGGGCTTGAAGAAGTGCCGCCCATTGAACACCTTGAACGATTCCGAAATCGACGATGTGGATTCTATCGGCCTTTTCAGTTGCTTCGAGGATTGCTTGATTTGCGGTGAGATGTGCAAATTTGGAGTACGGACAAGCGTCGTTGAGAGCTTTGTAAGTGAGTGTGAATTCCTCTGGCGAGGTTACGTCGGCGGTTGTTCGGTGTTTCTGCGTGACGCGACGGTGGAGAGCGTCGGCGAAGTAGAAGGCGACTCTCTCCGTCGGATCTCCGTGGTCAGCGGACACCGAATCGCGGAGGCGAATCAGTTGATTCACGGCTTTTTCCGGATCTGTATCGGCGATTCGAGCGCAATCAGTTAGGGTTTTGAGCAAGGGTTTTGTCAAAATCCTTTCCGGTGAACTCGTTGATGCGACGTCGTTTTTCGACGGCGGAGCTTTCTCCAGCTTCGGCGGCTTCAACTCCTTCTCCTCCGGCGGAATCAGATGATCCGAAGCCAGTTCCGGCGGCGGGGCCGGCCAAGTAGAGTTACCGTTTTTCAGATCCGTAGGACTCGCGAGTCGACTCGGACAATCTGAAAATGGATCGGCGGCATACAAAGCGAAATCCGAGCTCGGTTGCCATGTCGAACTCTCCGTCGTCGAGTCAATCAAACTCTCCATCCACTCATCGGTGTCAAACTCCGCCACCGAACCAGCCGCCACAAAATCCGCAAACCTAAACCCGCTCTGATTGTGGTGGTGCTGGTGGTGGTCAAGGTTCGGGAACTGAAACGCAGCCGTATCTTCACCTCCGGCGACTACATCCGCCGCTCCGCCTTCAAACGGATCAGAATATCCGTACCCCATAGCCGGAGATTGGTGAGCAGTTGAGTTCCAAAATGGATTTACAGTCACTAATGGCTGTTGATGTTGCTGTTGTTGATGAAGCTGTTGTTCTTGCTGTTGTTTCTGTTGGATTACTTGTTGTGCTATCGCCATTAAGTTGCCGCTGTCGGTGCACATATATGCCATTCTCCGGCGAAATGTTGCCGGCGACGGTGTCTCTCACATCACTAGAGAGCAGTGAAGGAAGGGAAGTATATATGACCAACGGCAATGTAGGAAAAAAGGAAAAAGTTGGAGAGTGAAGGGGGGGAAATTGAAACGGTAGTCTTTAGAGAAACAAATTTCAATGATTAAAGTTTGGGTAAACTACAGGTTTGGTCCCTGTAGTTTATCAAAAGTAACATTTTTCGTCTCTGTAATTTTGAAGTTACGAAATGACCATTGTTGTTTGTAAAAACTAGGGGTGAGCAAAACCCGGCCTGAAAAAGTCCCCTCCCCCTATATCTGAAACCCGACCATATCCGACCCCCATTATCTGACTTAAACTACGGATATGTAGGATCGGGTTGGGTATCCATCTCATTCACCCGACCCGATCCAAATATCCGAAATGTGTAATTTTTTTAAGTATTAATTTATTAGTAATAATAAATATAAATATAAATGTAATTCTAAATTTCTAAAATCTAATTGTTTTTGACTTTTTATTTGATCCAAACCCAATTTTCCTAAAAGGCTAAAAATGAAAGGCATGGGGTAATACTCGAACCCGACCCGAAATACCCGATAATTTCAAATATCCGAAATGTTCGGGTTATTATCCTTTTCGGTCGGACTTCATGGTTTTTTCTCATCACCCGATATCCGATCGGGTTTTGGGTCCCGACCCGCTCGATGCTTAGCCATAGTAAAAACATCTGGATTTGGTTTCTTTCTTTCTCTAAGGTCGTTAAAAAAATCCGTTAAACAAGGGATATTTTCGTTTATTTATCGTTTTTTGTTTTTTGTTTTTTACTCAGAGGGTGTTTGGGATTGCTTATTTGAGAGGCTTATTAGCTTATTGCGATTTGGCACCGGAGAAAAGCTATTTTGAGTGTTTGGATGGAAGAAGTTAAAAACAGCTTATAGCGGTGTCAAACCGCTGAAAAACTATTTCTGATAAGTCATTTTGTTTTAACTTATGACTTATTGACTTATTGGTCATATTTACATGTATAAGTTAAAATTGTCAAACACTTAAAAAGTGCTTATCAGCTTATTGCGGTATGGTACCGCTATAAGCTAATCTAAACACTTTTTAAAAAACTCCAGTTTAACATCATATAAGCTGATAAGCACTTTTCCAAATAAATAAGCAATCTCAAACACCACCTCAATCAAAAAACCACAAAGACTAAAATGATAAAATCGATTTTGATTGGGTAAAAAAAGACAAAAAAATTGATAAAATCATGAATATGACTCTCATTTAACGGAATTCTTTTTAACAACTGTTAGAAGAAGGGACCAAATCCGGATGTTTTTGCAAACCATGATGGCTATCTTGTAATTTTAAAACTGCAGGGACGAAAAGTATTATTTTCAACAAACTTCAAGGACTAAATTTGTAGTTTACTCTTAAAGTTTTATCCTTTTTAATTTTTTTTTATTAAGTTTAAAATAAGGTAAAAGGTTAGGGATTGGTAAATTACAATTACGCCCTTTTGGTAACCAACGGTATACAATCGATAACTTTTATTTTATTCTAAGACGTAAGACATTTTGATCGATCATAACATATTCTTAGAAAGTCGTTTAAAAAGTGAATATGTATTATAAATGTCATTGGAAACAATTTGATTTTCAAAAAAATAGATCAGATATCATAAAACGAATTACGTTTAAAAAAATATGATTACAATAATCTCTCACGCTATAAACGTTTTTGGTACGAGAATGTCACATCGTACTTTCTTAAAGCCGTGACTGGAACATCCCCGATGTCCTAGGTGTGTCCACATTGGCGTTTTTTTCAAAACTTTTTCAAGATAAATATTTATATAAAGTTTTTGATATAAACAAGTTTGAAAACCCAATTAGAGGTGGCCAAATGTCGGATACGGGTCGAGTCGGGTCCAACGGTCATCGGGCCGAAACAGTAACCCACGTAACCGGTTAAGGCCCAATCGGTCCCGGACTTGTCACGGTTTGGGACGAAAACTCGGGTAACTGGGTAAAAATACGTTTTATTTATGCTTTCAAATTAATTACATCAATTATAAACACACACACACACACACACTTATTAAAGATTCGTATTCCCCTCATCCCATGGATTGTAGTGAAGAGTCCCGTACTTTTCAAGTCGGGTAAGAGCCGTTGGATCATCAAGGTTGTCGATGCCGTATTCTTCATCATCGTCGTTGAATTCGTTGGTTTTCCATCTGAATTCACTGCATTTATTTTTCTACATCTTTTTGTTTTTGTTTAAGTTTCTTCTTTATTTGTAGATACCTTCTTCATTTGCGATTATGTTTGAAATTGCAAATGGAATGCTACCCTCTCGTTTTTCAGATACATTGAACGCAAAACGGGCTCCAAAACTGTTGATACCCTCAAACCCAAAAACTTATATCACACGTTCTTGTTCAACTTGTTCTTCATCTTTCAATTGAACCCATAATTTTTATTAAATATCTCTTTAATACGTTAGATTTATCGTTTACATCGTTATCAACAAGCTCCTCACATTTTATTTTATGTTTATTTGGGATTTTGGACGGTTATAAAGAAGCATATTAGAAACCTGCGTTGAAATTAAAGAAGCATATTAGTAACGGTCATTATAACAAATTATCAAATTTTAAAGTTGATCAATAAAAACCTAGTTGTATATTAAAAAGATTGATTTCATAAAATCAGTCATTATTAAAAGAATGTAATTGTATAACTCCAATAATGTAACACCCCGAATTCTTCCGTTGTATTAATTCTATCGTTAGACTCCTAGCATTCCTTATTTTAAGTCATAGTTATCTTGTGATTACCCTTATTGTGCGTATCGCGTTTTTAAGCCAAATTCGCGTGTTAAGTTTGATCTTTGGATTAGAGAAACAGTGTATTACGCGAGTTATCTCGCGACTTGCAAGTCGCGACACAAGTCGCGTAACGCACTATTCGTCTTCCATTTCAGGAACACGGGCGACTTATGCCGCAACTTAAGGTCGCGGCATAACCCGCGGAATTGCCCTGAATTCTCTAATACGGGTTTCTTTCTTTTTTTTCTCATTTACTTCCTATTTATCTTCTCTATCTCTCTCCCAATCCTCCTTTGTTATCAATACATCCCACCAACCATATTTCTTGACCATTGATGGTGATCTAGGTGTTATTTAAGCATTCTTTGTGGTAGATTCAAGTCTCCTCAAGATCCTAGCTTCATATCCTTAAGCTTTTGAGTTCTAGGGTTTCATTTACAACCCTACAAGGTGGGTTCATTCTATTTTAATAAACTTTATACATGTCAAAATGTGGACTTTTAACCTTTTCAACATCTCCATGTATGATTTATTTGAGTTGGGTGAGTTTTCACTAAAACCTAATTTTGGGAGATTTTGGGGGTTATGTGGAAGAGCATGGTTTTGGGGACAAGAGTAAACATTTTGATTTAGTTATGGATTTTATACATGAGAAATATGTTTTATAACCTTATGATTATTTACATGAGAATCAAGATTTGGGTTTTGAAATATGGGTAAATATTATGGAATGGGTATTTGGGTAACTTGATGCATTATGTGTGAAAGTATCATTCAACCCTATGAAATGGAACCTCTTGGAAACTTGGGAGTAATTATTTGGATTTATAATTTTGTACATACAGTGGCATTTTAATTGAGGAAATTACTGTCTAGTTTTGTGGACATCGAATGGAATATTTGGTTGCATTTGGGCGTCATGACCCCCCCCCCACACACACACACGTATATATATATATATATATATATATATATATATATATATATATATATAATCTTTGACCCAATGTTGGAACACTAGTTTTACACATTGAGGCACGTTTAGGCATCGGATGAGGTATAAGCCCTACGTGCTAAGTACGTGTAACACCCTAAAAATAGGGATAACAAAAATCCGAAAAACGGACATGAGGTATATAAAAATTGCCATAGCAAGAGCCTCCCAAAAATGGGGAATATATAAATAACCTGTTTAATCACAATTGTAATTTAAACGAACAATAAATTAACAACCAACTAATCTAATTTCTACAACTAGAAAAGAGATTACAAAAGGGTTGTCATCTATAAACCCAACGGTTCATTCCAAAAGTATAATACGTCCAAGTGCAAAATCCCCAAACTCTCACCCCAAAGCAACTAAGCCTGCTTAGGAGCGGCGCCGCTAGAACCTGAGATACACATCAACACCAAACAAGTGTTAGGCCAAAAAGCCTAGTGAGTTGAACAATAATAAGCATGCATGAACAGTCACAATTCTTATCAGCAGTTAACCATAGTTCAACAAATGTGGAGTCAATAGGGGAGACCCATAGCACCAATCAAGTTCCACCCAAAGAGTCGATATACCTTGATGCCATCTACCAAGAGACACCCGAAAGTCCCGGCACATCCGAGGACTACACCAAAGGAAATTCCTCGAATGGCGGAGGTCTAGGCATATACCATTACAGTGGCGCCCAAGACTACATCCTCCTAGTGTCTACTGACTTGGTTCGTCCAACATACATTTTAGGAGGTCTTGAGGTATATTTCAACCAACACATTTCGATACCAACCAAGGGTACAATGTTACCATCCTAACACATAAGTCTATCATGAGACCCAAAAGATAATCATGCCTATCATTACATATACATATTTCACCCAAAGGGATTTCGACTAATAATCATCCCAATACCGAGACATGTATACATTTATCGTATCAAAGAACACATAATATGTATTCAAGAGAAGAACCCCAAATACTTGTTCATTTAGAGCAAAACATGGCATTTCACACATAACCATATTTCCAACATTTCCTCATACTCCAAAACCCAAATACTTGAACATATAGAGATAAATAATAACAAGTAGAAGAATATGATGTGTATCTAGTTTTAACAAAGGTTAGCAAACTCACAATCTAGGTTTTGGACCAAAACCTAGAAAAGATGGAAACCCTAGGAAATGAAGGATGAACTTGGAGAGGAGAAGTTGACTTGAAGGAACCCTAGAAAGTTTTCCTTGAGATGATTTATTGCAAGAATCAATGCTCCAACCACCAAAGATGTTGTATTTATGATAGTTACGGTTTTATGAGGGAAGGGAACTAGTTTGGAGGCTCCAAAATCGCCAAAGGAAAAGAGAGGTAGATGGGAAATGAAATGAAAATCGAACAAATGATTCATTTAAAGCCCTGCACCCCGACGGCGATAGTGCCAAGGGCACTATCGCGAGTCACAATCGCGAACTACAAGCCACCCGCGGTACAAACCGCGCAAGTATGCCCGGCGATAGTGACATTTGTCACTATCGCGACCCAACCCCCACTCTCGGTACCTTCCTGGCGATAGTGCCTCCGGCGATAGTGCCAATGGCACAATCGCCAGGCACAATCGTGCCAACCCCAAATCAGTCCGAAAACTCAACCGAAAACGATAACGAGCACAAGGTTGTACGATTAAAGATGGTAAATCAATATATGTGGTATTTCAATATATTAACGATCGACAAAAGCATATAATGATCATATTTTCAAATAGATACAATTAACGTATTTAAGGGAACAAATACTTACCTTATGAATTTACGGGTGTTACAATCCTCCCCACCTAAATGGGATTTCGTCCCCGAAATCTTCCCCTAAACAAACAAGTGAGGATAACGCTTCTTCATATCATCTTCCGATTCCCAAGTAATGTTAGCACCTCGATGGTGCTTCCATTGGACTTTAACCATCACCACGTCCTTATGACTCAACTTCTTCACTTTCGATTCCAAGATCGACTCTGGTTCCTCCACACAACGATTCCGTTGTCTACCCGAATTTCTGACAAAGGAATCACGCTTTCCTCCTCGGCTAGACACTTTCGAAGGTAGCACACGTGGAACGTAGGATGTATTCCATCCATTTCCGGTGGTAAATCCAACTGATAGGCTTGTAAACCAACTCTTTCTAAAATGAAGAAAGGTCCAAGGAAACGAGGACTGAGCTTCCCACGCTTCCCAAAACGTATGATCCCCTTCCACGAAGATACTTTCAACATGACCCGATTGCCGACTTGAAACTCAACCGATCTTCTCTTCTTGTCCGCATAGCTCTTTTGTCGGTCTTGCGCCGCCTTTAGTCTCTCACGAATCTCTTTCACCTTGTCGGCCGTCTTTTGAACAATTTCTGGCCCGGTGAATTGCTTTTCGCCCCCTTCTAGCCAACAAACCGGGGTCCTGCACTTCCGTCCATACAATGCCTCGAACGGTGCCATTCCAATACTAGAATGGTAACTGCTGTTGTACGCGAACTCTACCAACGGTAGATGTGAATCCCAACTTCCCCCGAAGTCTATTACACACGACCTCAACATATCTTCTAATGTCTGGATCGTCCTCTCGCTTTGACCATCCGTTTGAGGATGATACGCCGTGCTCAAATTCAGTCGAGTACCCAACTCCTTTTGCAAACTAGCCCAAAAGTTCGAAGTGAATCGGCTGTCTCGATCCGACACGATAGATTTTAGAACTCCGTGCCTCGACACCACCTCGTCCATATAAAGCTTGGTCAATTTCTCCATTGGCAAAGTCTCCCGCATTGCAAGAAAATGCGCACTCTTGGTCAACCGGTCAACGATTAACCAAATGGTGTCGTGCCTATGCAAGGTCTTCGGTAACTTAGTCACGAAATCCATAGTAATGTTGTCCCATTTCCACTCGGGAATGGACAACGGTTGTAAACTTCCATACGGTCTTTGATGCTCCGCCTTGACTTGAAGGCACGTGACACACTTCTCCACATAGCTAGCCACATCTAGCTTCATCACCGGCTACCAATAAATTAACTTTAAATCTCTATACATCTTGGTGCTACCGGGATGTATAGAATATTTCGACTTATGCGCTTCTTCAAGAAGCAACTTTCGATTTCCTCCCAACTTCGGCACCCAAATCTGCCCTTGAAAAAGCTTGAGTCCACGACCGTCTTCCGTTAACAGTTCCTTTTGTTTCACCATGACTTCGGCTTTGAGGTTCTCTTCCTTAAGTGCTTCCACTTGACTTGCCTTAACGCTTTCTAACAAACTTGAAACCACATCGATCCTTGTAAGGGACATTTTGACACCACCACCATGACTCCTTCGGCTCAATGCATCCGCCACCACATTGGCCTTACCGGGATGATAGAGTAGGTCATAATCACAATCCTTCAAAAGCTCAAGCCATCTCATTTGTCGCATGTTGAGTTTCTTTTGGTCGAAGATGTACTTGAGACTCTTGTGATCCGTGAAAAGAGTACACTTGGTCCCATACAAGTAGTGTCGCCACAACTTTAACGCGAAAACTACCGCCGCTAACTCCAAATCATGAGTCGGATAATTCTTCTCATGATCCTTTAATTTCCGCAACGCGTAGGCGATTACTTTCCCCCTTTGCATTAGGACACACCCAAGTCCCATCTTGGAAGCGTCACTAAACACAACAAAGTCTTCCGATCCTTCGGGTAAGGACAAGATCGGAGCTTCGCACCACTTCCTCTTGAGCGTCTGAAACGCTTGCTCCTGTGCATCGGTCCAAAGAAACTTGACGTTCTTCCTTGTAAGAGAAGTGAGCGGTGTAGCTGTCTTTGAGAAATCTTGAATGAAACGTCGGTAGTAACCCGCCAAACCCAAGAAACTTCGAATCTCTGTCGGACTTGCTGGAGGTTCCCAACTCATCATTGCCTCGATCTTTGCCGGGTCCACTTTCACCCCTTCCTTTGATACCACATGCCCCAAGAATTGCACCTCTTAGAGCCAAAATTCGTACTTCGAGAATTTCGCAAACAGTTTCTCTCTTCTTAGAACTTCCAATACTTCCCGTAAGTGTTTTCCATGCTCGGACTCATCCTTTGAATATATTAAAATATCGTCGATGAAGACGATCACAAATTTATCCAAGAATGGGCGACACACACGGTTAATCAAATCCATGAATACGGCCGGAGCGTTGGTTAAGCCGAAAGGCATCACCAAAAACTCATAATGACCGTATCGCGTTCGGAAAGCCGTCTTCGGAATATCTTCGTTCTTCACTCTCACTTGATGATATCCGGACCGAAGATCAATCTTCGAGAAACATCCCGCGCCTTGTAGTTGATCAAAAAGGTCGTCGATGCGAGGTAAAGGATACTTGTTCTTCACCGTGACTTTGTTTAACTCTCGATAATCTATGCACATCCGCATGGATCCATCCTTCTTCTTCACAAACAGTGTCGGTGCTCCCCAAGGTGACGAACTCGGTCGAATGAAGCCCTTCTCTAACAACTCTTGAAGTTGTGTCATCATCTCTTTCATTTATGTCGGTGCCAAACGATATGGAGCACAAGTTATCGGAGTCGCTCCCAGGGTGAGGTCAATCTGAAACTCCACTTGCCGCTCGGCGGTAATCCGGGTAAGTCTTCCGGAAAGACGTCCGGATAATCTTGCACCACCTCCACATCTTCCACCGACTTCTTTTCTTTCTTGGCGTCCACCACATAGGCCAAGCACGAAGGGTAACCCTTTTCTAGAAACTTGCGAGCCTTAATAGATGAGATAATAGAATTATTCCTCTTTCCTTTCTCCCCATAAATGGTAGCCACCCCATTTTCCGGCAATGGCACTTGGATCATCTTTTTGGAGCAAAAGATGTCCGCCTTATGCCTCACTAACCAATCCATGCCTATGACTACATCAAACCCTCCTATAGCCATAGGTAGTAAATCTACTCCGAAAGAATTTCCATCGATTTCTAGAGTGCAATCACAAAAATGGTCACGAATGATCACTTGATCCCCATTAGCTATTTCTACTATTAACGCATCGGGAAGGACACTAATAGGAGTGGTGAATTGATTACAAATAGTATCCGACACAAAGGAACATGTAGCACCCGAATCAAACAAAACACGAGCAGGCAAGGAGTTTACTAGAAACGTACCCGAAACAACATCTGCGGTCTCCTTTGCCTCCTCGGTAGTCATCCGGAAAGCTCGACTTGGCACCCTTGGTGGTTGTTTGACTCTAGCCGTCGAACCCACAGAATTTCCACCATTACCTCCCACTAGCTTTGGGCAATCCCTCTTCATATGCCCCGGTTCTCGACACTCATAGCATACCGGCCCCCGGATGGGACACTCTCGAGTCGTGTGGTCCTTCTTACCACACTTGGCACACCCCGTTGGACCGGAATAAGTTCTTGCAACACATGGCCCCGAGTGCTTCGACTTGCACTTGTGGCACCACCGGTCTTCACGATGATGATCACCCGCTCTCCCGCTTACAAGGGTCTTGATTGACGAACGGGCCCAGATGGCCCTTCCCACTTCCGTTTCTCACCAACATGCCTCTTCTCTTCCCTTTCAGCATTGATGTCGTCCTCAACGAGCAAGGACTCTTCGATAACCTCTTGTAAAGTCGAATACCTAGCATTTCTTACCGTCATTCGCATCTCGGCCGGTAACCCTTGATGATAGGCCTTAATCTTTGACCTTTCATCGAGGACCAGATGTCCCACCAAGTTTAGTTTCTCCAAAAAGAGTTTGGAGTAGCCAACAATAGACAGATTTCCCTTCTTCAGATCTCGGAACTCCCGCTCCAACTTGTCCATCGAACGCTCGCTACAATACTTGTCCATAATCTTCTCTTTGAACACCGGCCAAGTTAAATTAGCAAGAATTTCCGGAGTGAGGACCAATCGAGTGAGATTCCACCAAATCAAAGCCTCTCCCCGAAGTTGTTGAGAAGCGAACTTGACCCGTTGAGAGGGATCACACTCACTTGACTCAAAGGCCATCTCTATCTCTTTGAGCCAATACATACAAGCAACCGGGTTATCGGAACCCGCAAACTCCTTAGGGTGGCACCCCAGAAAAGCTTTGTAGGTGCGCCCCTTAGTCTTCGTCTTGTTCCCATCATCAGATGGGTCTTCAACAGATACCACATTTGGTCCACCCGACCCCACAACAATGTTTTCTGCCATTGTTTCTGGTTGTCGGTTACTGGCGTCTCGATCTTCTAAGAGTTTCATGAAGAACTCTTGTTGTTGGGCCATGGCGGAGTTCATGGCCACCATCATGCTATCCCGAATCCAGGTCTCCATGGTCACCTCTTCCATGATAGCATTATTCGTGTTGAGGTTCCGGCGAGGAATATATTCAGGTCCGCCTCCCAAGATTCTGGGTACGGGAATTCCATCGGAGGTTGCCCCCACCGAGGGTTGTATAGCTTCAGATTCCACTTTTGGTTGACCCTCTGTCATGTCCGGTAATCTACTTCGAGTGTTTACCATCACGATCTGCCATACACGCACGAGAAATAGATTGAGAAAAGACTAAACGAGTTGAACTCATTGTACGTACTAATACCTTCATCAATTATCATAATAATAGTAAACCAAGTAAGCTCACGTAAAAATGCATTCATAATAGCAGTAGCTAAGTGAAATTATGAACGAACCATATACAAGAATTCTTGTCACCGTCATCATGACTTTAAATTAAAGTAATTCCGTAATCCTAACGCTCTCCCCACCTAGGATTGCTACCCAAGTGGACAGTGAAGTCATAAAGTATAAAGCTTAAGTCTAGATATGCTAAACAATACCTAGTTTACTTAAACTAAAGCTCTGATACCAACTTGTAACACCCTTAAAATAGGGATAACAAAAATCCGAAAAACAGACATGAGGTATACAAAAATTGCCATAGCAAGAGCCTCCCAAAAATGGGGAATATATAAATAACCTGTTTAATCACAATTGTAATTTAAACGGACAATAAATTAACAACCAACTAATCTAATTTCTACAACTAGAAAAGAGATTACAAAAGGGTTGTCATCTATAAACCCAACGGTTCATTCCAAAAGTATAATACGTCCAAGTGCAAAATCCCCAAACTCTCACCCCAAAGCAACTAAGCCTGCTTAGGACTGGCGCCGCTAGAACCTGAGATACATATCGACACCAAACAAGTGTTAGGCCAAAAAGCCTAGTGAGTTGAACAATAATAAGCATGCATGAACAATCACAATTCTTATCAGCAGTTAACCATAGTTCAACAAATGTGGAGTCAATAGGGGAGACCCATAACACCAATCAAGTTCCACCCAAAGAGTCGATATACCTTGATGCCATCTACCAAGAAACACCCGAAAGACCCGGCACATCCGAGGACTACACCAAAGGAAATTCCTCGAACGGCGGAGGTCTAGGCACATACCATTGCAGTGGGGCCCAAGACTACATCCTCCTAGTGTCTACTGACTTGGTTCGTCCAACATACATTTTAGGAGGTCTTGAGGTATATTTCAACCAACACATTTTGATACCAACCAAGGGTACAATGTTACCATCCTAACACATAAGTCTATCATGAGACCCAAAAGATAATCATGCCCATCATTACATATACATATTTCACCCAAAGGGATTTCGACTAATAATCATCCCAATACCGAGACATGTATACATTTATCGTATCCAAGAACACATAATATGTATTCAAGAGAAGAACCCCAAATACTTGTTCATTTAGAGCAAAACATGGCATTTCACACATAACCATATTTCCAACATTTCCTCATACTCCAAAACCCAAATACTTGAACATATAGAGATAAATAATAACAAGTAGAAGAATATGATGTGTATCTAGTTTTAACAAAGGTTAGCAAACTCACAATCTAGGTTTTGAACCAAAACCTAGAAAAGATGGAAACCCTAGGAAATGAAGGATGAAATTGCTCGAGGACAGGGATACTAACAACCGTAGGCATGAGACAGTTGCAGAGAATATTATTGCAGTAGGATCCGGGGGAATTGGAAATGAAATTCCCACGAACGGGGTGGCAACTATAGAAGCACGACAACCAACGAAGTCATGCTCTTTCAAGACATTCTTAAGTTGTAGGCCACCCGAATTCAAAGGTGACGACGACCCTATAGTTTGCATGAATTGGTTATGGGAGATGGAACAAGCCTTCCGGATAAGTGGTTGTGTAGAGGGCCAAAAAGAAACCTATGGTTCTCAAATGTTGCGAGGGGCGACCCTCCTATGGTGGAACATCTACTCTATGTATTTAGAGGCTTTGGTATTGGACAAGTTGGACTGGGAAACTTTCAAGTGGAAAGTGCTTGAAGAGTATTGCAATGAGAGATTTATGGATCGAATCGTCGACGAGTTCCGGAATTTGAAGAAAGGGAGTTTGACCGTGAAAGAGTATAACAAATTTTTCGTGGACAAATTGGGTTTAGTGGGACATCTGGTCCCAACCGAGAAGGAAAAGATCAAAGCCTACATTAAAGGCTTACCGACGGAGATGATGAACGTAGTACGAGTGTCCAAGGCCTCCACTCTTCGAGAGGCGATCGAGGAAGCACAATTGGTGGAAGATTCGTACGGCTCAAACAAGTTAGAGAGAAGCAGAGGTGACGAGAAAAGGAGATGGGAGGGAAGTTTTGTACCCTCCAAGAGACCAAGTCAGTTCAACAACAATCAGCGAGGGTCCGGTATTAGAAAAGAGGTTCCATATTGCTCCAAGTGTCGGAGCAAACATCATGGTCTGTGTAAATTGGTGTCTGCATCCTGCTTCAAGTGTGGTAAGACGGGTCACAATTTCAGGGTTTGTCCGATTAGGGGACAAATTTGTTTTGAATGCAGAGCACCAGGCCATATCAGGAGCTAGTGTCCAAAGTTGAAAGCTGGGGGTAACGGAGGAAAGACGACGGATCCTCCGAGAGCGACGGGAAGAGCCTTTCAAATGACCACCGAGGAGGCGAAGGCTTCAATTGACGTAGTATCGGGTACGTTTCTTCTAAACTTCGTACCTACGCGTATACTGTTTGATTCCGGTGCAAGCTTTTTGTTTGTGTCGAGTGCTTTCTGTCAGAAGTTGCTTATGCCCACTAATAGCTTAGAATATGCCTTAGTAGTAGAATTAGCGGATGGTGACCAAGTAGCGGTCTGTGAGGTCCTTAGGGATTGCAAATTGGAAATTGAAGGTAGGGAATTTCCGGTTTATTTAATGTCGATGGTTATTGGAGGATTTAATGTGGTCATAGGAATGGACTGGTTAGCAAAGAATCGTGTCGATATCCTTTGTGCGAAGAAGATGGTTCGAATCCCAGTTTTGAATGATGAGATGGTGACCATTTACGGCGAGAGACGGAAGGGAGAGGTGGCAATTATTAGTATGGTGAAAGCACGAAAATGCTTATCGAAAGGATGCACGTCCTTTTTGACATATGTTGTAGACGCCAAGCTTGAGAAGAAGCGGCTAGAAGATGTGAATGTGGTAAACGAATTCCCCGATGTTTTTCCGGATGACTTGCCTGGGTTACCACCCGATCGCCAAGTGGAATTCAAGATTGACTTAACACCGGGAGCGGCTCCCATTGCTAGAGCTCCTTATCGTTTAGCTCCTTCGGAAATGAAAGAGATGATGGGGCAACTACAAGACCTTCTTGAGAAGGGATTCGTGAGACCGAGCTCATCGCCTTGGGGAGCACCGGTTCTATTCGTGAAGAAGAAAGATGGCACTATGCGGATGTGCATAGATTATAGAGAACTGAACAAGGTAACCGTGAAGAATAAGTATTCACTCCCTAGGATCGACGACTTGTTTGACCAACTCCAAGGAGCGGGGTGCTTCTCAAAGATCGATCTACGTTCGGGCTACCACCAAGTAAGAGTCAAGGAAGGCGACATACCGAATACAACTTTTAGAATGCGCTACGGACATTACGAATTCTTGGTGATGCCTTTCGGTTTAACAAACGCCCCTGCGGTGTTCATGGATTTGATGAACCGCGTGTGCCGACCGTTCCTTGATAAGTTGGTAATCGTGTTCATTGATGACATCCTAATCTACTCCAAGAACGAGTCCAATCACGTATCACACCTTCGAGAAGTATTGGAGGTTCTGAGGAAAGAGAAATTGTACGCCAAATTTTCCAAGTGTGAATTTTGGTTGAAAGAAGTGCAATTCTTAGGGCACGTGGTGACGAAGGATGGTGTGAAGGTCGACCCCACCAAGATTGAAGCTATGATGAATTGGGATCCGCCTAGGAGTTCATCTAAGATTCGAAGCTTCTTGGGCTTTTAGCGGGTTATTATTGGAGACTCATCCAAGACTTCTCCAAGATTGCTTCTTCATTGACGGCTCTGACTAAGAAGAACGTGAAATTTGTGTGGACCGGCACCCAAGAGAAGGCTTTTCGGACGCTGCAAAAGAAGTTGTGTGAAGCTCTGATCTTATCCTTGCCGGAGGGATCGGAGGATTTTGTAGTCTATAGCGATGCGTCCAAGATGGGACTTGGATGCGTACTCATGCAAAGGGGGAAGGTGATTGCCTATGCATCAAGACAGTCGAAGGTGCACGAGAAAAACTACCCCACTCACGACTTAGAGTTAGCGGCGGTAGTGTTCGCATTAAAGTTGTGGCGACATTTCCTCTATGGCACGAAGTACACCTTGTACACGGATCACAAGAGCTTGAAATATGTTTTTGATCAGAAGGAGCTTAACATGAGGCAAAGGAGGTGGTTAGAACTACTCGAGGATTACGATTGGATAATATTATCCTTGTGTTAACCGTTGATGTAAAATGTGATTTAGTTGTTTTCTTATTTTGTTACTGTTCTCATTTAAACCTCCCTCTACTTACGTTATTGGATAATATTATCGGTTATCAAAATGGATTGTTGGTAAGCATCTCTTACCTAGTAAGCACTAACCGGGTAAGCGTCTTCTCACTTGGTTACTTGGTAAAACTCTCTATCCTTGTTATGCTTCTTACCAGGTAAGATTCTTGGTTCTTGCTATGCTCACCCAAAAGGTAAGTGACACCCGGTACGCACTTAGGAATCGTTTGGCAAAATTAAGCTAGCTTATTTTCTAGGTACATGTTTGGATGGACATAATCTAGCTTTTTGATAAGCTACTTGGAGTAGCTTATGATGAGCTTTTTGTGATTATTCAAATTATGCCATCATTAATATCCATTATTTTAATTCATTATTTTTTCTATATATCCTTTTTGGTAATTTTACATGCTTATAAGCTAGTTTTTACCAAACTTGACTTTTTCATCGGCTAGCTTATCAGCTACTAGCTAGCTTAATTTATTAGCTACCAGCTAGCTTATCAGTCATCCGCTAGTTTATCAGCTAGTTTGCCAAACATAACCTTAGTAAACGGGCCCCAAGTCTTGTATGGTTATCATTATAGGAGAAATCATAAGAAAACAAGTTTCTCGATTGTTCTAAAAAATTTAGAAGCATTCCCAACAACAAATGTGACAAATTGTTGATATTTTGGTGTGTTATTGAGCAATAACAAAGCAGGGCGTGTTGCAACAAGTTCGTCCTTCCAAGAATTCGTGATTTAAAGTTTGATTCTTGACGAGAAATCATGTTTTTGGCCTCAATCAGTAGTGACTTAAGGTCATTGATTTGATGAACATGGATGTGTTCATGTTACTATTGAAAAATAGGGGAGGAATCAATAAGATCAAAAATGTATAATAGTTTTAACTATATTATATTAGACATACATATAATACGTGTTAAAAATGCAAAAATAATGAGTTAATTTGGAGAAAAGAAGATTCATTTAAGGTTGTACCAGTGACACAATCAAACCCTGAAAGCTAGAAGTGGTATTCGAGCATAATACATATGATTGTGGTTTTTTTTTCGTAATCACGTGTGATTTAATGTGGAAACAATATCGTGGATCTAAAAAATCGTAAAAAATCAGTGAAAGTGATCATGCAAAACAAATCAAGTGTGATATCGAAGATCATGTATGATATGTAGCCAAAAAAAGTGATAAAAATCGTAAAAAAAAGCATGAAAAAAAATTGTGGAAAAAAAATTATGACTGATTATTAGCCTAAAATAAATGAATCTAATTAAGGATGTAATGAGATTTTTAAAAGTATTCAAATATTTTACAATTCATAAAATCTAAATACTTTAATATACTTTTTAGTTTAATTTTGACAAGTTAATGACAATCATAAGAGTGGAGGAGGTGGAAGAATGAGATTTTTTGTCGTGTTTTCTTATTTTGATCATGTCTTTGTTTGAACATTCTCCTATTATCTAAATCGAAAATCGGCGAATTACAACCAAAATTGGAGTCAAATAAATAGTACCAAAAAATAATGAGCATTTTATTGTTTTTAATTTGACATCAATTGTTATACTTTTTATGGTGTTTCATGGCGTTATTGGGTTCTCGTAAATTAAGGGTATACTTGTTCGAACCAGAGAGAGAGAGAGAGAGAGAGAGAGAGAGAGAGAGAGAGAGAGAGAGAGAGAGAGAGAGAGAGAGAGAGAGAGAGAGAGGTGGGATCGTATAAGAACAACCCTTTTTTGTCAGAATGTGAAAACACTTCCGAGTCTTTCAATGAGTTGATTTTTTGATCTACCAGCCAAAAAAAAAAGACACAAACCTTCAACTCCTTCATCTGATAGCTAAAAAAACACATGGGCCTTCATTTATACCTTTCATCACCTTTATGAACTTTTACATACCTTAAATCACTTTCATATGCACAAATTTGTTAAAGTTTCATTCATAGTGATAGAGAAGATTTGTGAAATGTGAGTAGATGGAGGTGATAAGGTTTTATGCTCTCACATTCTAATCAAAAAAATTCATCCTCACAAGAACTTAACCCTACATATAAATTAGGTTGTCAAACTTAGGTGCCGTTTATTTTTTAAGAGGTCTAAAGTCTGAAGTCTTATTTTAGTTATGATTAATAAGAGGTGGTGTGTAAAAAGGTTTGAATGATTCAGACTTAAGAGTCATTAAGAGGTTTTTTAAAAAAAACAAACAACCCCTTAATGTGTTTGGTTGAATCATATAAGGCAGCATTGATAAAAACATTTAACACATATAAATTATTACAACGAAATGAAATTATATATATATATATATATATATATGTTAACACACACAAATGTATATATATATATATATATCCTGAGAACCTCAAAAATATTAAGATTATGAAAAAATACGACTTACAGTCTCGGAGAAAAGTCAACCAACAATAAGTACTCTACTTCTATTGTAAAACATAAGACCATGGCGAAAAAATAAAGTACAAATCTACATCATAGAAACCTACATCCAACATTCTACCATAGCTAAATGTATTGTATATGAAACTACGAACCTTCATGGAAGTTTAGAGTTTAACAAGTAACTAAACCCTAAATTGTTAGACACGTTGTCACGTTGATACAAATTTAACTACGTAAACTCTTGCAACCGATCAGTTTCCCTTCCTGGGGTACTTTGGTCATTTTTGGAACAACGACTCAACAATGATTTTGAGATTTGAACGTTTACAAACTTACTGTTTGTGATCATATTTACTAGTACAAAAACAAATTGAGATAAAAATAATTGGACATATTTTGGGAGAGGTACGTCCTCATAATGAAAACAAATAATGTTATAGAAGTTAGTCAGAACTCAATGAACTGATGCATCTTCAACATGTTACACAATTATTGTATTGTCATGTTATTATCATCAAAAACAGAACTTCCAAAATGCAAATCAATACCAAACAAAACATACCATTATGCCATGTGTAGCCACTGACATACCTTATATGGTTCAGTGTCACTAATTATAACGCATCTCTAACCTATACACATAATAATACTATTGAGAAATCACACGCTATAGCATTTGAATTACACTCCGTTCAAACATTGTTTACTTACTAAAACTCATTTACACATTTGTTTTACTGCTTTGAGATCCGTTTAAATTTTGTTAATATGTTTACTAACTATTGTACTTTTAGTTTTGTACAAATTGATAATTATATTTGTTGAAGTGGGAATGTCACGGGTTTATGACTATTGTACTTGTTGTACAACTATGAATACACCCAACATAACTGATTATCGCTTTTTTTAAGAAAATAATATTAAAAAAAAATAAATTCAACTAGCTTATAAAGCATATATAAAACCATTTTTATATGATTTGAACAAAACTTAATTGTTTTTTTTTGTTTTGCAATTTTAAAATTATTATTATGACGTCTAAGAATCAGAATTAAAAAGTGATTATTGCAACTCCAAATCACTATAATTAGATTTGCAACATACTCAAACAGACATGATCCCTCACAAATTAACATGTATAGAATTAAACTTGAAATATGTAATCCACAAGTGTTAACTATGGTCGTAAATAAGTCGAGCCTAACTCGAGGACAACTGTGTTCTAGCTCATCTTAATGGTATCAAGCTAAATTTGAGTTTTCACTAGGGTGAAAATCGAGCTTGAATAACCTGAAACTATCTATCACTTGAAAAGTTAATCTCAATTCAAATCAAAAATATCTATGAGAAATTCGATTAATCAAGCTCATTTCAAAACCATCCTAGGAGTATTAACACTTTGCATATGATTTGAATTCAATTACAATTCAAATGAGTGCATACTTCATATAAATATAAATTGACTCTTTATATATTATGCGTTAGTATTTAAGCTTGGGGATAAATAAAAAAGTATTGCTGAAATATCAAACAAGAGAATTTTAGTTGAGGCTCGTGTTGTAGAAGGTGTACTTAAAACAAATTCACTCCTAACAGTGGGTTTGTTTCCCCTAGATACGACTCGAGTGGTTTAGTGAATAATTGCGTCGAACTTAAAAATCGCTCAAACCTTACCTCGGTATAGTTTGCACCAAAAATCGTTTTATCTTTTAATGTCGTGTTGTTGGGTCACCAAAGATTTGAATATGACCTCCTGTTGGGTCACCAAAGATTTGAAGATGACCTCATGTGGGTCATCAAGGATTTAAAGATAACTATTGAGTCTTTAAGGATTTGAAGATTGTTGGGTCACCAAAGATTTGAAGATGACTTCCCGATCTCCTTTATAATCTTTGAATAGGGGGAGATTGTTGGCTTATCAAGGATTTGAAGATGACCTCCCCTTTTTGGATCATCAAGATCTTGAGGATGACCTCCCTCTTTGGATCATCAAGATATTGAGGATGACCTCCCGAATTCCATCTGCTATCTTTGAAACATCTTTTGTACTTAGATAATTTTTAGGTTCTTTGTAATAACTTAGCCATGCTTTTAGAGATTGGTGAAGTCGAATACCAGCCAAAATTAGCAAAAAGTGAATCTTCATATGTGAATCAAAGATGAGTTTCCAATCTTCAACTAAGTTATTCCTACCTGTTGATTTCCTCATGACAAATCGGTAGGATCCTCTTTTTTGGAGGATCCTCCTTTGTCCTCTTACCAAGAAAATATTCACCAAATCATGAAGTGATGGGGACATTATCTGAAGAACCAGGAAAATGATGTTTGTCTTTTACACCTTTTTCAGGTATTGTCCACATCAAGGTCTGAAGGTCAACTGTGCTCCATGTTGTGACAAAAAGGACACTTTGTCTTTTTGAATGACATCTCTGACATTCAATCCCAAAGTGACAAGTGTCCCAAACTTTTAATGCACATGCTAGTATTTAAAAGTGAAGATCTCTCCCATGCAAGGTTAACCCTTTTTGAAGAGATTTCTAAGTGTTCAAGCAAAATCAGCAGACTCTCTCTTTCTCTCAAACTTCATAGCTTTGATCTTTGTGTTTTCAAGTTATGTTTAGTTTTCTTGTTTCTAAGTGAAAGATTGTTAGGATAGATTTATCTATTCTTTTCCGCAACAATCTTAAAAGTTTTCTATGTGTAATTCTTGATATTTGTAACACCCGTGATTTTCGGTAAGTGAATGTCACCCGGACATTTCTGTGGCTTGTAAACAGTGGGGTTTTGTTGGTAAATGTATTGTTTAAAGTCCCTAGGAGTATCGGGAGTTTGGGCATTGAAAAAGTCGGATTTTTGGAGTTCAGGAGAACCCGGGCGACCATGCCAGTGATTGTGCCAGAGGGCACAATAGTCTGGCACTATCGCCGAAGTTGAAGAGCTCACGGTACATGCTTGGCGATTATGCCAAGCGATTGTGCCACAGGCATAATCGCCAGGCACTATAGCCTGCGTGTACCAGTGGGTTAAATGTGCGATTTTCACCCATTTCCCTCATTTCTCATTTCTACCTTCTCCCATTTTCTCTCCCAAACCCCAAAACCGAACCCTAACCTATTTTGGGGGTTTTTCCCTCCCCAAACCACATGATTCTAAATCATCTAGCTAGTTGGGATCTTGAGCCACTAAACCTCCTTCTTCATCTTCCTCGTCAAGTGCAACGGTTGGGAGCTCGGGTTGAAGTGTTGGATCGGGTGTTCTCGGAAGCCTCTTTGTCTTCAAGGGTAAGTTTTCTTGTAATAAGGTTATAAATGCTCCATTGGTGGTTTCTTAAGGTTCGATATCTCAAATCTTGGATTTGATGGTTTTAGAGAAATTAGGGTTTTGATCTTGTTTGGGATCTTGGTATTTTTATGTTTGGAGAATGTTTCCTTGTGGTTGATTATGGGTATTTATGGGTTAAAATGTTCGGATCTAGGTTTTAGAAGATTTCGGCTTGAGGATTCAAGCGGCCTTCAAAAGAGCTCGTTGGGTGAAATCTAGATTTAGCCTAAATCTAGCAAGGTGAGTTCAAGTTAATTTGTGAAAACGTTGTACATGCCAAAATGTCTATTTTAAAGTGTTTTATGTGTTTTACATGAAATTATCAAATGTTGGGTTATTTTCTAATCTTTGATTATTTGAATTATCTAACTTTACAAACCTTGTATAACACCCACAATTGGGGATTTTTGGGCATTTGATATGTGTGTCACAAATGAATGAGTTTTGAGGTCTTATTGCATGAATGGATCTTTGGTCAAAGAAATACACTTTTAAATGTATGTCGGTTTTATGCATCATCATGAAATGGAGTGTTTTATAAAGTATTACTTGCACTTTTATGTGAGGTACTTGAAAGAATGCTTATAGTCTCATTTTACGATTTTCATTCTTATCAGCAGTCAAGTTTGGAAAACGCATGTCATTTATGTTATGAGGCATTTTGAAAATATAAGGGTATAAGTCATTTGGAAAATTGATTGCCTCAACTAATGTGGAGTTTTGTAATTATTACACTTTTAGTCGCGGTGTTTACATATCCGTGGGTCGAGTGCGTTTTATTGTATTTTATTTCATTTACCAATGGGTCAATGGGTTGCTAAGCCTGTGGCTTGGTATTTTTATTTGATTTGGGGTCTTTGGATAATTGTCCAGTTTTGGTAGCTCGACTTCGAGCCTTGTTGGCAATTTTGGATGAAGCTCGTTAGGTATCGGGTGAGATGTAAGTCCTACGAGCTGCACGTTAGGTATCGGGTGAGATGTAAGTCCTACGTGTTGCACGTTAAGGTACCGGGTGAGGTATAAGTCCTTCGTGCTCAAGTATTACGATATTGGATGAGGGGCTCGGCATAGGAACCCGACGGGGTTGAACTCGAGTTTCCGTGGGTGTACATTTAAAGCTACTGAGCCTGACATCCCTTGCATGTACTTTTGTTTATATGACTAGTCATAACAACATAAAATGGGCTTACTTTGTGGACCGTCACATTTTATAGAATCGGGAATCCCCCGTCACCGAAAGGTGTTGTTTTTTTTTTGAAAGGGTATCCTGGGCCTATGGCCCAGACTAATCCCTGGCAATTAGGGTCTTTGGCCCAGCTGCTAAAGCGTGCAGCCCTGAGTTTATCCTCAGTGGCCACAAGTGCTGCTAGTGGGGCTCGAACCCGGGTTGAGCGCTATGAACTCCCCAAGCCTTTACCTCCACACCACAGCCTTATGGTTAACCGAAAGGTGTTGTTTTTGGGTATTGAGTTTTACTATCCAAGTCTTCGATGACGTTTTGTATATTTGGGTTTTACCCTTGATTTATGGGTTGAGTATTATGCCCCACCCGTGTTTTGGGTGTTTTGAGATATAAGGTTTAACTGTATCTTCTTAAATGGCGAGTTCAATTTATATTTACGTTTTGCGTGAGTTTCGGATTAAGGCTAATTTATGAATGGGCGGCTTACATTGGTGTCATTATCTTCGAAGTAGTTGGTTTTGGAAAATGTCTAAATTGGTGTTCTTTGTCTAAATTGCATATTATTGGAAAATGAGTCGTTTTCTCTTGTAAGACATATCATATTGAAGGGCTATAACTTTAACCGCATTCTTTCTCTTTTAAACGATTATTTTATATATGTTGAAAAACTCTTGAGCTCACTAGGCGTTAAGTCTAACCTTTTTATTTGTCGGCATGTGCATCAGGTTTCAAGGTTGGGAGTTGGTCCTAGCAATCCTATGAAGAGTTGAGCCTTAGTTTTGTGCAAATGTAAGTAGTTGGTGAAGTTTTCCGCAACGTTGGAGATAGTAACTATGATGGGGTTTTAGTAGCACCCGTCCTTATCATAGACTTTTGTATAGAATGAATGGTTGTATTGAGGTTAAGTCATAATTTGTGGTTGAAGATGATTTATTTATTGATGTATTTAGTAAATTTTAATAAGTTGCTATTTCCATATTTGAGGGTGTTACAACATTTATATCAATATAGAATTAAAATTAAGTGAAATATTTGTGTAATGTATTCAACCCCCCTTCTACACTACCTGTTACTTTTTGCCATTACATTTTGGGACTAACACGTGTGTTGTATGATTTACGTCTAATGATATTTGTGTTGTTTGTCTCTCTCTCTATATATATATATACATATATATGTATGTGTGTGTGTGTTTATTATGTCTTATAATTTCAATGTCCCCGGTCTACAATGAAGCATAAAAATGTTTTATGTCAGGAGCCAAATTTAATTTTTTTTTGGAACGACAAAGATATTATAAAAAAAACTAGCAAGAAGCTAGGGAAAACAAATTACATGTAAAAGATAGCAAGGAGAGGATTTTGTAACCAACCCACCCAATTAATGTTACACTTTCTACTCCTATTTGTAATCCAAAAGAACGACTGCGACACAATGTTATCCCATAACGTCGCCTTCTTAGGCTTAGGGAGCCTAAAAAGAGTCCCATCCTGAAAAGACCAAATCGACCATAAAGTTGTTAGAACAACATCCTCAAAGCAAGCCGACTCCATTTTCTTCAAGCGCAAAGATAATAACCAATCAATCCACTCTGAATTGGACCTAAGTTCTGGAAAATCCAAACTCCACCATCGACCAATCTGCTTCCAAACATCCCAAGCCATTTGACAAGAGAAAAACAAATGACTCACAAACTCAATCTCCAAATTGCAAATCGGACATAAAAGAGAATGCACATCAATTCCTCTTTTATCAAGGTTATCTCGAGTTGGAATTTTGTTCAAACTCAACCGCCAAGCAAAAACATTAACTTTGATAGGAACAAACCGATTCCATCTAGTAGGAGAAGAATCTACCACCAAAGTTTTCAATTCAATGTAACTACGAGCAGAAGCCACCGAAAACTGCCAAATTTAATTGCAATCAAGATGGAATTATTGTAACCTATAAAAGTTGTAGAAATCAAAACATAAACTATCGTAAAACTTAAAGTAAACAAAAACCAAGTATGTCCTTCACATTGATTTGATGCGACATTTGTGTTCGAAATCGCGTATATAAGCGAGTCTAATGGGTCATAAGCAATTTTGGGCACTGATTAGCAAAACAAACATTCCTTCATCAGTCCATTGAAACTGTATATAAGATAGAAGTGGGTCAAAATCTTATTAGACCATCCACTAAAACGTTTTCTAAAATAATTTTTTTTTGGGAAAGATGTCCTAGGTTATGCCTAGACTAATCATTTGGCAAATTATGATTGTAAGACATCAGCCCTGATTAAACCTCTATAGCCACAATTGTTGTGTACGCCTGGATTCGAACCCTAGGCAGATGGGATATTCCACCACATCCCCCAGGGCCTTAACTAGCATGACACAACCCTTGTGGTTTATAAAATATATGTAATTGACATGTAATAGGAAATACGTTTGGATTCTAATCCTGGGCAGATGAGATATTCCACCACATCCCCCAGGGCCTTAACCAGTACCCCAGGACCTAAAATAATTTCTTAAGTGACATGTAATAGGAAATGATGGCATGACAAACTTTTGTATTAGAAAATATATTTGTTATTAGTATGATTTCTTAATAAGAAAACGAGTTTTGGTAATTGTTAATGTCACATCAATAACTTTTGATAATGTCGCAGTGAATAGTAAAGAAATTATGGGGTATAATTTCTTAGTAAGAAATTGTTTTTTGACATGCTAATGTTACATTATTCTTTTTGGTGTTTTATAAAATATGTTTATAAAAATTGTATGATGTTGTAGGATAAGTGTGTCATCGTTTAAAGGATATGACGATAGAGATAAAGATAGAGTTAGATTAGAACTGAAATATCTCATAGCTATTTACTTGTAACTCATCCCTATTTAAAGGGATTTTGATTAATGAGAATTACAGATTCATTATCTCCATTCTATTGGTGTTCTATTCGTTTTTCCTTTAACACGTTATCAGTACGTAAGCTCGGGTCGTTTTAGCCGCCGCCAACGATTTTATGTTCATTCCCCGACACTATTGAATGGTTTGCTTCCTACTACTTTAATCCAAGTAAGATTATTGATAACTCTCATTTTTTAGAGTTATTTGTTGCTATTTTTATAGGTTTTTATCCATCTTTTTACCCACTTTTGCTTCTATCCCCCTCATTTGGTCCACATTGTTTGCAAGATATGATAATTTAACCAATTTGTTTAATCTTGTAAGAATTTGTGCTGCAGTTCAATTTGTGGGCACTGGTGTGTCCACTGTGGGCACCAGAGAGTTTTATCCAGCAGATTATAAAGGCTGGAAGTGAGCTGGAAACACAAGTTTGCTGGAATAATCTTGGCCACCCATTGAAGACTCAATCATGACCATTGGATGCTCAAGCCTCCCTCCTATAAATACAAGACTTTTGGAGAGCATTTAAACACACCATACACCATCAACATCTCATCTACCTCCCATCATCAACATTCTCCTCATTCAAGTCTAGATTACTTGATTAAAAGTATCTTGACTTGAAATGAGGCTTTAATTTTAGTCTTTATTTCTTGCTTTCCATTCTGTCTTTTATTTTCAGTATTTAAATTTTGTACTTTTATGTTTCAGTATTTAAATTTCGTACTTACTTTATTGTATTTAATTTCTGCACTTTTAAGTAATTAAATTCCGTATTTTCCTTTTATAATTGTAGTTCATTTTTATTATGCAAGTAGTTAACAAGTATTTCTTTTATTATATTATGTCTTTTATTATCATTATGAGCTAAGCACTTTCTTGGGTGCGGATGTAAGCCAACTTGGGTCTAGTAGGCTACACTTGGGTGTGGCCATCGTTATCAACTCTTGACCTTGGTCATTTGAGTCGGGACTTCAACTCAACGCAGATAAGCCGATCACTTTTATGTGTTAATATTAAATCTTGACCTCGAGAGGGGCGGATTCGAAATACGGCTTAAGTGATGCACAAAGATTTGATAGAGTCTTTGATAACCACGTAAAGATACGGGTTTTATATGATTTACTAAGGTTCAAACGCTGATCGAGATTTATATCATAAAGAGATTTTGGTATAAATCTCCATATTGGTAGAAATTGATTTTTTTATCAACTTAGTTAAATCGGCAAGATCAAGAGTCGGTAAAAATGGACACTTTATGAACACGTTTTAGGACCGGTCTATAAAAATCCACTTTCGAGAGATCGGGCTTTTTATAGACATTCCGTACTACAACGTGTCCAACCATCGTGTCGCTACGTTTTTTCCAAGAAAAGCATACATCCGTACCCAACTTTTAATTATAATTTTCATTTCGCATTTTCCGTCAAATCACCATCCAAACAAATATTTTTCCCAAACTAGAAACTTGTGCAAGAAGTTCATGAAAATCAGCAATTCTCAGTAGTTCAGTCCTGTGAGAACGATACTCGGTACTTGTACCATTATATTACTTGTAGCGATTCTAGTGAAAGTATATACTTGTGCTCTCACTAGGTATTACGGTGCCCCCGTTGTGCAGTATACGATAATCTGCTACCAATTATTTGTCTTTTTTTATATGTGAGTATTTTAAGATCATGTTAGAAACTAAATATAGTTTATGATATGATATATAGATTTTTTTTATATTTTTATTATTGATATCAATGAATTGAAAAAATTAAAATCAAATCGACAAGTTTCTTTGGAAAAATTAAAATCAAATTAACAAGATTTATTTAATATTTATTGATATAAATAATCAAATAAATAAAAGTAGATAATGATAAGAAAAGGAAGTAAAAAAAACATATTGTTTATTGGAATTCATTGTGATTTCGACGTTGTTATTTAAATTAACTTATTATATTGTTTTGTTTTTATTTTTAGCGGTAAAAAAAATACATAAAAATAATTAATTTATTTTTTGGTGGATCATAAGATTTTTTTTTTCAGTGACCAAACTTATAATAACATGATTTTTCAATATTTGTAGTCATTGATTTATATTGTTATCAATTAGTTAATAATTATAAGATTTTTATCTATACCAACTACATTTAAGATCTATTTATTTATTTATTTATTTTGAGCATGCTTAATTAGATTTGTTAGACCTATCCTTTTTGGCTACTTCAAATCACTAATAAGACTAGTAGTTAATTTAATTTTGCCTTCAACTCATTTAATTTTAAATTGAGTTAATATAAATTTTTATTGTTTTAGACATATCGTTCTTTATTTAGGCATCCTCAACTAGTTATAATTTTGATATGTTTATGGGTTAATTTTAATTATGTTAATATTGTTTATTTATTTGGTTAACTAATTTGATTTAAACCATTTAAATTTACTAATATATTATTGTGAGATATGATAATCAGTTATTATTTAAATGAGCAGTAAATTTATTTAACTTAATTGTTTTGTCATTCTATTTAATTATTTAAATTAATTATCGTTTAATTTTGGATGTATTCTTTGATTGATTTTACCATAGAATATTTAAATGTTTATCTTATTAATGTTTATCAAATTAGATTACAATATTCATATATTTAGATTATTAATTTAAATGTTCATCTTAATATTGGTAATATTTAGAGGTTTATCTAATTAGTTTACAATATTAATTATTTATTTATTATTTGATTATATTAATATTTAAATGTTTATCTTCATTAATATTCTTATAATTAATTTTTGGAAGTTACACTTTCAATCCCCATAACTTTTGTTATTTGACAAAGGCTCCAAAAATAGCATGAAAATGTTAAATTCAAACATTTATCTTGATTGTGAGTTCCTACTCATAATTTTAAACCATATAATTAATTTTTAAAAGTTACAATTCTAACCCCATATATTTTGGTCTTTACCAAAAGCTCCAAAAATACTATTAAGGTATCAAAATATTAAAATTGACTTCATATGCCAAACTCATAGTCATTTTGGCCTCATGCCAAATGCTCTATAATTAATAATGTTATATCTAAATGAAATAAATCACAAGATATCGACTGGATTTTATCAAACGGGTGTAAACAGCCCTAAGGTTTCTAGGGACTTAAGAAATCCATGTGATTCCCCTACTACCTGGAAATCCAATAGATTGAGTGATTTCTTTTTCGCAAATTAAAATATTGATGAAGTATTATCAATAAATTAAAGCATACAAAAATCCAATATGGTTATGATAATGAAATTTCATACATAAAAAAAATTATAACCACAATCCACTGTCTTATCAAGCTGAAAATCATATATTATCCCTTATATATGTAAATGGTTGAAATAACTCATCCCGAAATCAACGTCGTAAACTCAAAAGAATATGATTATCATAAATAGGTATATAAATCTCCTTTTGAAAGGTACAAGAAAATACCTAAAGTCCATAAACTCTCTATTGACCCTAAAACCAACCTCTTAAAAAGGTATAAGCAAATACACTCATGTTTTGAGACGACATATAAATCCTAACTTTCATAGGAATACCTTTACTATAAACCCCCAAAGAACTGTGGGATATCCCGAAAGGGAGAATCAGGAGTATTCATGAAATATGTACTTCCCGAACTAATCGTATTGTGGAATGAAACCTACTTGTTCGATTATAAAAAGGTAACTGATTTCAACAAAGAAATGTTATATCCAAAACACGTCTCAATCTCTGTGGCAAGGAACTCGCAGAAGATGACATGAGTAAATATTAATATAAGTTGGAATGTAACCTTTAGACAAACTCATCAACCAACTGCAAGTGGTTGAGAGACATAACAAGGTTCTTTCAAATAACACCACATATGTCGGGACAAAGAAAATTCCTGATATCGTTAAAGGTGGAAACAACTCCAAAGGATTGAGTTAAAAACAATTTCACACATGTGACATTTATGCACTATGTGGACGAAACCCTAGAACGGATCAGGGTCTTGGTAAGAGTCGGGAATGATTTTTCAACATCTGGAGTAGAAATACAACTACTGCCCCAGGTGATAATGGACAGTCAAATAAGAAATGCATTAAAGAGTGCTCTTGTCGAAAAAGGAACAAGTTAAAAATGAACTATATCATATTAATTTAAGAATAATAAAGCATAGGTTTCTTTGAAATTTATTTTGCTTAAGTAAAATCGAATATGTAACCATTATAGATGTAAAGAAATACGTCAAAACAAATACAAAACTTTCAATATTTTCCGTTCCGTATAGGAATGTATCGAGGAGAACTTGATTTTTTGTAGGACATATTCCACAAAATCTAAAATGATAGACAAATACTTATTTTATAATTCATCCAACCGAAATACTTAGACGATGAACTATCATAGGAACCTTGTAAAGATATTCGTATAAAATGGAAATGAGCATATACACATAAATTCCAATGAATATGTGTCAGGATCGAATTTTCAACAAGAATAAAGTCTCAGAAACAATATCAAAGAAGTTGCGGAATAACACTTTGATATTCAATGGAACAGTAAACAAACAGTATATAATAAACACTTTGCAAACTTGTATTAAAATCACAAGATTACACACTCAACCTCAATCTTGAAGAACAAGCTCTTTCAAGACGAATTCTACTTCTCTAGAATTAGGAACTATGCCTTGAGGTTGATTCTCTCTAGAACATAAACATAGAATGAGTTATTAAAAAATTATCTCACTATTCTAAACAATACAATATATATACTAAAGATAAAAGATAATTACAATTAATACAATATCTCCAGAATATCTTTCATCATTATCGCTAAGCTTCCATGAATATCTTCAGTTTATCCAGTTGTCATCCTTTCCATACAGATCTCCATCTCATAAGAAGTATTAATCATAAGCAGCATTAATACTCTGAGCAGTATTAACTCTAGCAGTACTAACCATGCTCAGCAGCATTAATACTCTAAGCAGTATTAACTCTAGCAGTACTAACCATGCTCAGCAGCATTAATCTCTTCAAGCAGTACTAATCTTGTTGAGCAACATTAATCATCAACTAGCAGCATTAATAACAGAAGTACTAACTAGAAGTATTAACTGTTTTCTTCTAGCAGCATTAACTTTGTTCCAGCAGCATTAACTACAACTGGCAACATTAACCACAGAAGTAGTAACCATGATGAATATTAACTTCAGAAGTAGTAACTATGATGAATATTAACTTCAGAAGTAGTAACCATGTTTGGCATATTTCAGACCCAACAATCTCCCCCTAACTTAACTTTTCAAAACTGAGAAGTTAAGTTCTTCAACATAAGGTCTTTATGATAATTTCAAAACTTTCTGCAATTACTAGTTCTTCTTGATTCAGTTTCTGCTGTTATCTTCTTTTCTGTTTCTGATGTAGTTACTGCTTTATTTCAGCTTCTTCACTTATCTCCCCCTCAAAATAAAATTTCATATCAATACAAACTTTAATTTTCTTCTTTTTCAGTACCAGCTTCTTGATATGATCTATCTGCTAGTGATAAGAAGTGATCACCTTTTCATCTCTTTTATCTCCATAATTTGATTGTGAACTTTCAGACTAATTGTACCAAGTGTATCCATCAATTCTTTGTAGTTAAACTGTCCTCACCTCCTTTAGGTGTGTTTACCACATTTGAAGGATCCTTGGATCTTTTAGTAGAGATCTTCTGCCTAGCAGAAGCACCTTCTAATCCCTTGGTTTCTTGGCACCTGGGACCTTTAGATAATTACTCATCTAAAGTTGCCATGGAAAGGTCTTAGATATGTTCACACTGTCCTGTCCTGCACTTTGTGCAAAGTCAGTAGTGTGAGTCTTACAACCCATATGCTCTTGCATCTCCTTATTGAGCACCTTCTTGAGGTTGGGATACACCTCTATGGTTTCCCTTTGGATATTCTCTGATGAAAAATGCTCCATCAGAGGGCTTGTAGGTTTTGAGGTTGAAGATACAAGAAGGGAAGGAACCTTCTGTATCTTTTCCTTATATAGTATGGTAATGGGGAATGTTGGTTTGACAAAAGGAATCTGAAGATTTATGCTTTGTAGTGGAAGGTGTGGATAGGTCATCAGTGGGTTGGTCTAATGAGGGCTTTGACCCTGATGTCTTACCTTCTTGATTGTGGGACATCACCATCATTGTAGAGAACAATGGTGTGTCAACTCCTTCCGAGTCCTTAGCAGATCTCTTCATGATTGAAAAGACCTTGCCTTTAGGGGGTTTAGGTACATATACCTCATCAAAGTGAGGTATGTCCGTCAATTCATTATTAAGTACTTCTTGTACAAACCTTGGATACAGATAAAAGCTTTTTGATTGATATCCAGGTTTGACATTAAATTATTGAAGATCATTTTAGGTATAGAAAACTTACATTAGCAGTAGTAACACTTATCAGCAGCATTAACGCAGACTGGCAGTAGTAACACTTACCAGCAGCATTAACACAGTCTGACAGTATTCACTGAACTAGAAGTACTAACTACCTTTCAGTATTAGCAACCTGAAACACTTTTCTTACCTTCTGCTGGATCAGAAGTAACATGTCCTCCATCAAATCTTTTGAAGAATTTGAAGGCAATCCATGTTCCTTGTTATGTGCCAAGAGCAACCATTATCTTCATTCCAAATGCTCTTCCTCTTGAGCTTTTGATTGCCCTGCACACTTGATAAATCAGTTAGTCTTTGATGGAACCCAAGCCAAAGTGGTCTTGGGTTGACCTTTCTCATTAATATAATCTGTCAGTTTGGTCTGAATGAGTTGTTTAGGAATCTTATGACTGGAGTACTTTGTCAAGATTATAGGCTTGGCTGCATTACTACTAGAAGCAACACTAGCCTTGTTAGCAGTACTAACTTGGTTAGCAGTACTAATCAAGTTAGCAGCACTATTCTTGTTAGCAGTACTATCTGGGATAGCAGTACTAACAGGTTTCTTTGCAATTGGAACCCAAACTTGAACAAAGTTGTTTGCTTTCTTTGTCTTTAAATTACTCCTTGGCTTATTTGGAGTATGTTTCTTTGGTTTAGCAAACTTATTTTGAACATGAGACTTTTTAGGTGCTCTGTTCTTAGCCATTTGATTCCTTCATTGCTTCCTATAACCAAAGGAGTTTTGAGTTTGTCTTTGAAAATTAACTCTTTGGTTGATAGGATTGTAATAACAGTATTTGGCAACATGATTAAGCTTTCCACAGATAAAACAAGGTTTTGGTCTATTGATTTTACTCAGATCAACCCCTTATTTTTGTGCCCACTGATTATTCCAGTTTCTTTGATTTCCCCTCCTTTTATCATGTTTTTGGGGCTCAGATTTATTGCAAGTACACTGTTTGCAAGGGACAGGATTCACAACTGTTGTCTGTTTGTAGTGGACCTTATCAGACTTTCCCTCTGTCTTTTCTATGTCCTTAGATTTGACCCAAGTCTTTCCACATCCCTCATTGGTGATACTGTGATTTTCTAGAGGAATCTCACCACCTACAGTGTTCTCCTTACTCTTATCATTAGAGTTCTCTTCTTCAGAGTCTGTTTCAACCACCACTTTGTCTAATGGATCTACCTTAGTGGCTTCATCAGACAATTCCTTCCTATTCTTGGTCTCTAGCAAGTCTGATATAGGAGGGATGTAATTGTTGTTGTATGGTGGTGGTGTGGTGTTATAGCCTATTCCTCTTCTAAGTTTGTCATGGATTTGAGTTTGGAGCAAAGAGTCCATTGCTTTAGAAGCATTGGAAAATTTCTCAATATCCAGCTTGGCTTTCTCAAACTCACTCTTTATCTTCTCATTCTCCTCTTTAGACTTTTTCAGCTGAAGTTCTAGGTCATTCTTCTCCCACTTCCAGTAATTTGTATCATAAGAATGTTGAAGTTCATTGGCTTGGAAAACTTTGATCTGTTCCTCAAAACTCTCAACAATTCTTACATAGTCTTTTATATCTCTCTCTAATCTTTTAAGGTCATCACTCATTGTCTGGTTGTGATCCCTGTACCTTTTAACAGTTTCCATACAAGTTTTAGAGCAAAGATTAGACATTACCTCTGTGGGCATTTCTGTGCTTGAAGAATCTGAAACTTTAGCCATTGATGATTTCTGATTTCAAGGAAGAATGATGATTGCAGGTTTCTGAGAATACTTGCTCTGATACCACTTGTCAGGATCGAATTTCAACAAGAATAAAGTCTTAGAAACAATATCAAAGAAGTTGCGGAATAACACTTTGATATTCAATGGAACAGTAAACAAACAGTATATAATAAACACTTTGCAAACTTGTATTAAAATCACAAGATTACACACTCAACCTCAATCTTGAAGAACAAGCTCTTTCAAGACGAATTCTACTTCTCTAGAATTAGGAACTATGCCTTGAGGTTGATTCTCTCTAGAACATAAACATAGAATGAGTTATTAAAAAATTATCTCACTATTCTAAACAATACAATATATATACTAAAGATAAAAGATAATTACAATTAATACAATATCTCCAGAATATCTTCCATCATTATCTCTAAGCTTCCATGAATATCTTCAGTTTATCCAGTTGTCATCCTTTCCATACAGATCTCCATCTCATAAGAAGTATTAATCATAAGCAGCATTAATACTCTGAGCAGTATTAACTCTAGCAGTACTAACCATGCTCAGCAGCATTAATACTCTGAGCAGTATTAACTCTAGCAGTACTAACCATGCTCAGCAGCATTAATCTCTTCAAGCAGTACTAACTTTGAACTAGCAGTACTAATCTTGTTGAGCTACATTAATCATCAACTAGCAGCATTAATAACAGAAGTACTAACTAGAAGTATTAACTGTTTTCTTCTAGCAGCATTAACTTTGTTCCAGCAGCATTAACTACAACTGGCAACATTAACCACAAAAGTAGTAACCATGATGAATATTAACTTCAGAAGTAGTAACTATGATGAATATTAACTTCAGAAGTAGTAACCATGTTTGGCATATTTCAGACCCAACAATATGAAAGGAAACATATATCATGGAAACTAATGTGTCAAACTAGTAGATTATTGGGTCATCGAAACATTTTTTGTCACCAATAAAGAACTTTGGGGAAATGACACGTATATGTTGTAACACCCGTTATTTTGTGTAAGTCTAGATTCCCAACTTGTCGGTATTTCAACCTTTATTCGTAATGTTTCACTCATTTTAGTTGTATCTGTTCCTTTTGTCGTTTCGTATGTCGCGGGTTCGAAATCTTGGATTTTTGGGTTTCGGTACCTCTGGCGCGATTGTGCCACGCGATAGTGACAGTGTCACTATCGCCAGAGCACTATCGCGGAAGACATACGACTCTCGGTACAAATGGCGCGATTGTGCCTCGCGATAGTGACAATGTCACTATCGCGAGCAGGGTCTGAGGCTTTAATTAGACCAGCTCCGAAAATAAGTCTTTTTATCTGATTTCTTGGTGAACTAGGCGATTTTCTCTGCAGTGTTGGTAAGTCACAAACCCTAGGTCTTTTCTTCACATTTATTCCTTCACCAATCTCCCTCCTCCTCATTAATGATGTTTGTCTAAGTAAATCTAAGGTGCTTTTGGTGAAGATCATCCACTCTCAAGAGCTTTCTTCATCTCTTTCAACTAGAGATTCTAGGGTTCCATCATTATAACCATTGTGAGTTCGTACTTCATTTTTATCAAACTTTATGCACATCAAAATGTATTTTTGACTCCTAGATATCTCCTTGTTTACATTTTCATTTTGATGAGATTTTGACTTAACTTGGTGTTTTTGGGAGATTTTAGGGTTTCTTATCATTTTGTAAAATATAGATACAACCCATGTCTTGGAGCTACAAATATGATTGTTGTCACATTTGGATAAGTAAATGTTCAAATTATGGCTTTTTAGCCAAGTTTATGTTTTAAACATATTATGGGTATTTTGGTTGAAAGTTGTGTTTCGGAAAAAGGAAATAAATGGTTTAAAATGAGATAGTCCATGTTTACATTAAAATGGTTTTACATATTTTTGGAAATGAGAAAATAGTTTATGATTTCATATTTGAGTTATGTATTTCTTATCAGCAATTAACCATAAAATGTGATTTGGGAACTATTTGGTTATATGAACTATATGTTTGATTATAGTTGGTCACAAGTGTTATTGTGACAAGTCTAGACTATTACAAGTGGATCCATAGGTATATAGTCGACTTATTATTTGGGGATAACTCCCGTATGTAGCTAGTTGAGACATTGAACCCTAGAGGGCAACTTGGTACGGTTATGTGGGACCGGTTACTAGCCGTGGGTCGTAAATGTAAATCCTAGTGAATGAGCATGACTAGGGATCATTGGGTGCCCTCCCCCACATCTTAGTATGAGTCGGCGTGTTCGTGACCTTGATCCTAGTATGGTGAGCTCAAAACTAGGAAAGTGGCTTACTTTGTGTTTCGCCACAATCCTTGGAATCCGGGTTCTTCCCGTCATTGCAAGATGAAGTCTGGGTCGGAAGGTCACTATGTGCTTATCAAACGTTTTACGGAAACAGTTTATTTATGTTGCAAATAAATTCTTCTTATTATCTTTCATATAAATTGTATGTTCTCACTAGGCTTTAAGCCTAACACTTTTTCTCAAATGATGTGTATAAAAGGTTCCCTTAGCGGCGGGTCGTCAAGGGGTTGAGAGAAGGGCGTGATCTCTTGAGGGCATTTTTGGAGGATAGATATTTTGGAAGCTTTAGCATTTAAAACAGTTATTCATTTTGGTATTGGGTTGACAACCTATGTAATCTAGCTAGTTGTGGTTTAGATTAGTTTGTTGTCGTTTCCCCATACATTATTACATGTTTTGTAAATGCTCACGCTTTTACCCTTTATGGGTGGTTTGCCCCATTTATAAACGTTATATTGCCCAATTTTCAAATTTCAAAAAAAAAATTACCCCAATTTTTAGGGTGTTACATATGTTTCGATATGACCATGGTTATGACATAGTGATCTGTGTATTGTCAAATACATAGACACATTTTCTTTCGAGTGAAAGGCAAAATGAGGCAAATTGCAACTGTCGACTTTTGCAGCATAAGAAGCAACATTGCCATCATAATATGCTCTCTCGAATACCTAAAACTTTTGTATATACCCTAATCCTTAGCCAAGACAGGAATGAGATCATCCTAAAGCTAAGGACATAATACAAAAATATTCCATTGTTACAACGAATAGAAGGTGATATTTATGGACATGAACATCCATAATGCGGGCCATTAAAGTAATTTATGGTTCTGGTTTCGACACGATGAACGCATGTCGTATTATTGTCCACATGAAATACTACACTCTTAGCACTAGATATACGTTTAAGGGCTCACCACCCTGATTATTTCATCAAGTCTACATGACTTGGAATGCTGGAGAATTTACATCATAAGGATTTGATGATTAATTGCATATGTATTAGGATCAATGTAGAGTTTCCTATACCCCATGTGTATATATATATATAATGCTTTCATAGAAGTTGTTATCAAAAGAATATGATGACATCTAGGGTGTAAGTAATGCGCACCAATTTACCCACATCTACATGGGGTTATGCAATTATTATATGCAGTTTTTTTTTCGTTTTTAGACCCACTGCTTGCTAACCAACCTCATGCGTACCAGTTGGTAACTGGATATAAGCCTGATAGTTTACATTTACGCATGTTTGGTTCTGTAGTATATGTGCCAATTGCGCCCCCACAGCGCATCGAAATGGGTCCGTAAAGACGACTTGGTATATGTTGGATATGAATCCCCAACAATTATCCGCTAATTAGAATATTTGACTAGTGATCTATTTGCCGCTAGATTTGCGGGTTGTCACTTTCATGAGACAGTCTTCCCGTCGTTAGGGGGAGATAGGAAAAAGGATTTTCCATGGGAACGACAGGAAGTGTCATTGAATATTCCCACTCTGTCTCATTTTGTTCCCGAAAAATTCACAACGTAATGTTGAAGTCAAACGAATTAGACTCGATACCTGATACGTTTAATGTTATTCTAAAAGTGACAAGATCACATATACGAGCTGCAAATATACTTGCAAGGTTAAAAAGTCCCCAACAGGGGCACAACGCCATTGGAAAGTGTGTTGCAATCACACATAGTGGAGGTGTGATTGAGGTCGTAGCTACCAAATGGAAGTGGTGGAAGCTACTTTGTTCGATGGATACTATTCTAAAGGAAGAGAATAGTTAGGCACATCCATTTATCATCAATACACAAAACTCTCATGAGATTTTCTCTAATTATAATTATGTCCATGAATCATCACTGGAGGACGCTCCGAAGTTAATATTGATTCAAGAGATGAATATTAATCTCAAATGAACTATGAGAGTACATATGAGTCCATGGACAGATCATATATAATCATTGATGATTTATTCGCATATGCGATGGCTCATAAGATGATCGAGCACAACGACATCGAACCAGGCTCAGTTGAATAATATCAACAAAGAGCATATTGACCTAAATGTAAAGAAACAATCCAAAAAGAATTATATTATTTGATAAAGGATCGAGTATTTGGTCTGGTAGTGCTAACCTACCAAGTGTAAAGCCCGTAGTACATAACTCAGTCTTTGTCAGAAAGCGTAACGAGAATAATGAAGTCCTAATATGTAAGACTCTCCTTTGGCGCAAGGTTTCTCACAACGCCCTGGATTGACCACGAGGAGACTTACTATCTCATGATGGATGTTATGACATCCGAATAATTTGTTAGCTTAGTAGTTTCCGAAGGACTGGAAATGCAGCTCATGAATGTGGTTACCACATATCTCTACGGGGATCTAGATTTAGAGATATATAAAAGTGTTTGATGATATCACATTACCAAAATCAAGTAACTCTAAACCACGAAATGTGTTTGCAATAAAATTGAAACACACACTTTATAGATTAAAACAATATAAGCGGATGTGGTATACCCGCCTAATGGAATACTTGATTGGGAAAGGATATATAAGAACGATGAACTGTCCCCTTGCATATTTATTGTGAAAAAAAAGTTCCAGATTTTCAAAGTAAATCTATATGTCAATGTTATGAACATAATAGGCACTCTTGATGAAATAAGAGAAACTGCAAGCTACTTGAAATATGATTTTGAGAGGAAAGATCTTGGGAAAACTTGGTTTTGTCTAGATATTTGAGCTAGGACACCGAGTTTGTGAAATATTAATTCACCGATCGCATATGTCCAAAAAATAATCAGGCAATTTAATATGGATAAAGCGCATCCGATTAGCACTCCCATGATCGGTCGAAATGTCGGATATAAGGAAATATCCATTTCGTCCAAAGGATGATAATGAAAAATGTTGGGAACTGGAATTCCCTATCTAAGTACAATATACGCATTATCGTACTTAGCATAATACATTTGACCATATATTATATTTCTCAATAAACTTGTTAGCTAGATTTAGCTCAGCGCCAACGCAAAGTCATTTGAATGATATCAAAATTAATCTTTTGGAACCATTGACATGGGCTTATACTTTCCCTATAGAAAGAAAAATGGGATTGATAATGGAACGTCAATACCTACTTAGAATATAAGCAGCAAAAGTACTAGCTCTTATAGAAAAACATCAAACAATGTCTTGGTATGTGTTTGTTGATATTAGGTATATGTCTGACTCATAGAAAGGTTGTTCTCAAACTGGATAAGGAATTATCACAATGAACACCCAGATTGCTTGAAAGTAAGCTAAGCAAACCCTTGTAACTACCTCCATGGACTATTCCAAAAATATTACTCTCCATGAGATAATTAAAGAATGTATATGATTAATGACTATCATTACATATATTAGAGGAGCTAGTAATTTTGGGTTCAACCAATATCCTACTTGCATATATAGAAATAATGCATCATGTATCGAAGAAATGAACATAAGATACATCAAGGGTGATAACATAAAGCATATTCTGCTTAAGTTTCTATACAATCAGCAATAAAAGACTCAACCTTTAGATTCACGTGAATCAAGTAAGGTGTCAAAAGAATATGACATATTTTACCAATTCATCACCTAAAACCATATATTGGGAAACATGTAGAAAGTAAATGCAAATGTTTTCCAAACTCCCTTGATTAGTGCACAAATCAGGGGGAGTGGTAGACAAAAGGGGGAGTCTACTATATTTGTGATATTGGTATGTTGTGCTCTTTCCTTCAACCAAGATTTATTTTTCCCATTGGGTTTTGTTCCTTGGTGTAAGGTTTTAGTGAGGCAACGGTTTATATACCATCATGTTTTCCTAACTCATGATTAATGTACGAATCTAAGAGAAAACTAGACTGAAGGATAAGTCTATGTATTGCAAAGAAGTTGGTGCGTTGTACTCTTTCCTTCGTCAGACTTTTATTTTTTCCCACTGGGTTTTTATTTTGGCATAAGGTTTTAACGAGGCAACAATTGTACACCGTCACTCCTTTAACTCGGCACAAGGGGAGTGTTGTAGGATAAGTGTGCCATCGTCTAAAGGATATGACGATAGAGATAAAGATAGAGTTAGATTAGAACTGAAATATCTCATAGTTATTTACTTGTAACTCATCCCTATTTAAAGGGCTTTTGATTGATGAGAATTACAGATTCATTATCTCCATTCTATTGGTGTTCTATTCGTTTTTCCTTTAACATATGAGTAATTTTTTAAAGGTTAAACGACTCGTGCAACCTCATACTCTTCGCCAACAACAACCTCATACTCTTCGTCGGTTAAAACATTAACACCGGTGAACATGTCTTTGTCGGCCATTCCCCACCCCACCCTCACAACTCATCAATTCATTGACCAAGAACACGTGAGCATGACCCGCACTTCGATTCCACCACCGTTGGAGTACTTCGATGAACGGGATCACCCCCTTCTCCTCGAACGCCTGCAACTCCCCCTCTTTGACCTCTCTCTGTAAAACAAAAGCCACATCCCTCGTTTTGTGTTTGGCACTGATCTGTATCCAAACTCTATATTTTCTTCTTCTTTTTTTCGATTTTCAATTTGACCAAGAGAAAAAAAAAAAGAAGGGGATGATTGATTCTCCTGAGATGGAGCTTTGGATGTGCCACCCGAGACAATTGTCGGCACCGGTGTTGTGGCGTCTTGGGCGAGGAAGAGGGGTCGAGCGTTGGGGTGGAGGTTTATTTGATATCTAATTATGAATTAAATAAAAATCAGATAAAGGTGAAAAAAAGACTATATTACCCCTGATTTAACGGGGTCTTCTAACAGTCGTTAAAGGCAGGAACCAAATCTGGTCGTTTTTGCATACTTTAATGGCAAAACTGTAGGAACCAAAAATGTTATAAATAAGAAACCACGGAGACCAAATTTGTAATTGACACTAGAAAATATATGTTTGTGTTTCCAAATTTTATAAAAACTCTTTTCGTAGGTCTCATGTATTTTTTCAACATCAATAATTATAATAAAAACCTAGTAAAATGCCATTTCAAACCAAATTCAAAAGAATACAAATGATATGACTCACTTATAAAAAAAACCCTCCACCATTTATGCTTATAAATAAGGGAAATTGACCCAAATGGCCCAAACATTGAACTGGATTGGCCTCCTAGCCCAATTCTCGCTATGTTTTCGGAAATAGCCCAAGGGACGCAATGGAGCCCAGGGGCGCAATGGAGCCCTAGGGCGCAATTGCTCCCGGACGCAATTGCGCCCGGACGCAATTGCGCCCTAGGGCTCCATTGCGCCCCTGGGCACTTTATACTGAAAGTACGCCGACCAGCTCCATTTTTAATTACTCGATCCAACCCCACTTGCCGGAGCTGTCATTTTCTCTCGTCGACAAACTCCATTTTTGCACATTTTTAATTACTCAATCCACAAATGGCTGAGGTTAGTGTATTTTTCACTTATATTAATAGATTTTGGATGGTTTATAGTGTTAAATGGTTGTAGTTATCATTTTAATTTTTTGGATGATTTTTTTGGTATATTTTCATCTCCATTGTTAGATTTTGTTATTGTGTATGTTGTATAGTCTTAAATGGTTGTACTTAAAAGCATTATTTTGGATGATTTTTTGGTATATTTTCATCTCCATTGTTAGATTTTGTTATTGTGTATGTTGTATAGTCTTAAATGGTTGTACTTAAAAGCATTATTTTGGATGATTTTTTGGTATATTTTCTTCTCCATTGTTAGATTTTGTTATTGTGTATGTTGTATAGTTTTAAATGGTTGTAGTTAAAAACATTATTTTTGATGACTTTTTTTGGTATATTTTCATTTCCATGGATAGATTATGTTGTTATGTATGGTTTATACTTTTAAATGGTTGTAGTTAAAAGCCTAGTTTTGGATGAATTTTTTTGGTATATTTTTATTTTCATTGATAGGTTTTGTTGTTATGTATGGTTTAAATTTATAGTTAATAATAACCTAGTTTTAAAATTTAATGTTGACATTATAGAACATTGTAAAAATTTACACATTATACAATAATCCTTTAATTTTTTTAAAAATTACACTTTTAAAAATTAGACATTACATATTAGAAATTTACACTTTTGGTGCCTTTAATTTTAAAATTTAGACTTTAGGACCCTTTACTTGAGAAACATACACTTTAGGTCCTATAAATTAAGGAATTTACACTTTAGGTTCGTTTACTTTAGAAACATTCAGTTTAGGTCCCTTAACTTTTTAAATTTACATTTTAGGCCCTTGAAATTTATGAATTGACACTTTAGGTCCCAAAAATTTAGAAACTGAGACTTTTGGTCCCTTAAAATTAGATAGTGACACTTTAGGTCCCTAAAATTTTGAAATTTACACTTTAGGTCCCTTTACTTTAGAAACATACACTTTAGGTCCCTTAACATTTGAAATTTACACTTTAGGTCCCTCTACATTAGAAACTGACAATTTAGGCCCGTATAGAAAAGTTGAATATTAGAAAATGACACTTATTATGCAGGGAAGAACTTTCTACACAGGAAAGTTGAATATTAAGAGTAAGATGTCCCTGGTGGACTCGATTCGCCAGAAATTGAACTCCCGGCGATTAGAGCTATTCAAGGAGACATGTTTCGGTCATTGGTTGCAATTGACCGATACATCTGCCGACCCGACCTTGGTCCACATATTCTTGCAGACACAGGTCTTCCCGGAAAATATACGGGATGACGAGATGATTTATGAGGTTGGTGAGCACGCGCTTCGGTTCGGCCGTGAGGAGTTCTGTCTTATCACAGCACTCCGTTTCGGACCTCACCCGAAGTTGCATAAGAATCGGTCCGGTGGGTTTGTTAGACGGATGTTCCCGCAAGGCCAGTTGACGGTGCGACACATCACAGATTTATTCAATATTATCGGCACTGCTGACGAGGGGCGGGCCCATATCGATGATGATTCTGCCGTCCATATTTGTCTGATGATGATGGTTGAGACGTTCTTCCTCGGTCATCAGTTGTCCCAGCATATTCCCGACCCTGTACTTCGGGCAATTGATGATATGAGCGTGTTTAATCAGTATCCCTGGGGATCCTATATATGGGCGCACACCTACAATCAGATGAATAAAGCGATCCAGAAACGACCGGACCATAAATATAGGATGTCGTTAACTGGTTTTTTATTTGCCTTCAAGGTTAGTAAGTTGATATCAAATTAATATTTTTACAACCTACCCGAATTCCCTATTTCTAGAAAATATTTACTACTGTCTGGGTATTATAATTCACAGATATGGATTTTGGAGACCTTTCCTATGGCCAGCACGTATTATATATTGACCACCAGGATGCCACGTGCAGTTCGTTGGGCTAGGTCTTCGACAGTTATTGGTAGCTATCATGCCCATAATCTCATGGATGTCTCGACGGTAAGTTACATCTACTACGACCAAAAAATTGTGATAAGTGGGGCCCTCGTGTGGATTTCTAACATGGTTATTTTTCAATATATTAGGATGATAGGATGCCACGTGATCGCCTTGTTCCGACGCCGTGGGAGGAGAGTCAGGAATGGTATACGGAGAGCCATCGCTGGTTTAGTAGTACGGCGGGGCGTCGACAGACGAAGAGGGCTAGAGTTACGCAGGATGTTGACGAGGGTGAGAAGTCATTCTAAGTTATCCGATATGTATAATTTTTTTTATAAAGAGAAGTCGTTTTAGATTATCTGATATTTATGATAATGTTGTTAATTGTTGGTATAGAAGTTCAAACTGATTCAGAGGGAGACCAGACTGACGATGACGCAGGCGTCAGCAGGCCACATGGGGCCAGCTCTTACGATGAGCCACCATTCCGTGCTGGGCATAGTCCAGCAGGCCACTATCAGCATAGTCCGCATGTTGACCCCTATGCTGATCGGTGGTCTGAGTTTACGCGGTGGAAGGATGATTACCATGACTTTCGGACTTCTCATCGCATTGAGCATGAAGATCTTGAGAGACGGCAAGCCGAGAAATGGGCATCTGATCGTGCATACCAAGAAAGTCTTGAGAGACGCATTGCCGAGATGGAGAGGCAGTTTAGCGCTTGGCAGGTAAGTGTTTAACTTAAATTAACGGACCTGGTTTTAAATGTTATCTTTTGAACCTTTACGTGGTTTAATATGCTTGATGCCAGATTCCATCCCAGCAGCAGGGTGGACAACCCTCCCAGCCCGACGACATACCGCATGGGTTCGGATCTTCGTACTTCGGAGGGTCGTCCCAATACACGGATAATGTTAGTTATTTCAATCGTTTTTAAACCACATATGACATCATTTTTAAACCACATATGACATCACTTAGATTAATGTGCAGAGTTCATCAGGCTTAGGCACGTTTGATGACCTATTAGGATCTCAGTTCGTTACACCACCACAACAAATTATACATGTAAGTTATTCAATTTGGTGGGTAATTTGATTTTTATATTATGAATGGAAACTGAATATCCTCAATGTTATTTTGCAGGGCTCTGGGGCAGCGTACACGGGGCTTACACAAGGCCAACATACTCAGCATGTAAGTTAAGAGATTTGTTTGTTACATTTGCTATTTATTTAATAGAACAAAGTTGTGAAGACCCAACATATTTTGCAGGGCACATTCGGGGCGTTGCTCCATGATAGTGGAGCGCAACAGATGGGTTTGGAGGGGTTTGTTGGGGCTTTGTTCCAGGATACGCCTCATCCTACAGTGTCCCAGGACACACAGCTTCGTCCGTCGGCCGTTGTTATCCAGAGGCCGCAGCGCGAGAAATATCCCGGGAAATCATTGTGCCCTCCTTTCACCGCTTTGCCTCCTACTACACGCCCACCTATCCAGCGCCGTCCATCGAAGGTCCCTCATCCTCGTCAGCAAGCAGATGCTGCCACCACTTCTTCTGCTTCCAGTTACACTTCATCCGCTATTGCCAAAAGGTGGCATGATAATGATTTGCCGGATTATTGGCTTAGGTGCATACCCACCCATGCTGTCGGACGGGACTGGTGGGGATTATTACTCGGTCTGCAGGGCTCGGGGTGGCTCGAAAATGATGTTAGTACTAAAGCGTCATTTCAATTTGTCTATCATAATGTCCATTTATGACTTAACATTTTTTTATTTATTATATAGCACATCGACGGATGGGTTCGGTTTATCCGCGAGTCGCGTTCGCCCAGTGCCACTTGGACGGTGATGACGTCCGATTTCATGCATGTCTTGCTCTTTGGTGGGGGGCCGAAATCTGTCTACAAAATGTTGAAGGAGCCGGATGGTGTACCATGGTGGTCTGTTGAACATGTAAGAATTTCAATTTCTAAAAAAAACTTGTTATTTATAACTTTCTGTATAGTTTAATGTTATTCACTGTTGGTTTGTTTTTTAACAAATATTTCAGGTATTTATTCCCATTTGCATCGACCAAAAGCATTGGGTTGTTGGCGACTTAAACCTAGAAACCATGAAGATGGTTATATATGATAGCTTCAGGAGCCCGTCATATGTGGACACCTTTAATGAAATGATGACGAAGTTCGCCAACGATCTACCGGAACTTCTTACCCTAGCTGTTTGCCAATCACTTGCAGCTGCAAGCCATGACTTCACTTGGGTACACGCAGATGGGGTACCACAACAGCAGGGTTCTTTGGGCGATTGTGGTCCTTTGTCATGCATGTTCCTCACCCATTTAGCGAATAACGAGGTCCCAAGAGCCCAGGAGGATGAGTCGACAAGGGCGGCAGCATTGAGGTGTCATATGACGGATGTTTTTTGGTCCATGATACAGACAAATCGAAATGTATGATTCATTTTAGGACCTTTTTAGGACCTTGTATATTTATCTACGTATATAAAATTTTTGGAAGTTTTAGTTAATTTCAAGACAAGCATCATTTCAATAAATTGAACATATCTAATAACATTGAACGGATACAATGCATATGAACTAAACAACCAACGAAAGAAATACAACAACACAAGCACCATGAAAGAAAGTGATAGCAATAAGGGTACAAACTAGCAACATAGAAAATCCAAAAATGCTAAGGATAAAGTGCTTTACATTGATCAATCCAATTTTGTTTCTGGGTAACCTGCGCTTGCAGTACTGCAAAATCTTGCATAAGCTTGTTTACTTGAACGTTGTCCTGGCGAATACGGTCTTCTTTCTCTTTTATCTCCCTCTTCAACCTTCTTATCTCCTCCTTGTCCGCGTCGATCCTTCGCAAGTGGCCGTCCTTCTTGGCCATCATTTCCTTCCACTCTTCGGTGAGTTGTTCGATCTCCGCTTCACTTTTCTCTATCGCTTTTTTCAGTCTGGAGGGCATTATTTGTGAAGACGGTGGGTTTGACGATGATGCATTTCCAGCCATGTGTTTGGTCAAAGAGGGGACTATTATGCTATGAAAATGTTGTATGGTGTGAACTATAACTTTGGTATAACCCCGTTATTTATAGCCAAAATCTAAGGACAGGGGCGCAATTGCGCCCGGACGCAATTGCGCCCCTCTACATTTGCAGGGGAATCGTTGTCGTTTAATGCTTTACAAGGGAATCCTGACAACAGGCTTTGCAGGGGAATCGTTCCATAACTTTGCAGTGAATCCTGTCAGGCACTTTGCAGTTGAGTAGTGGGGCGCAATTGCGCCCGGGCGCAATTGCGCCCCTCCCTATCTTCTCATCGACCATAAGTAGATTTTATGGTGAAGTAGTAATTCACAACTTGTTATCTACCCTCCACACCGTTTACAACTATTCTCTACATTTTCATAACTTAATGGCTGGTGGTTCACGTTCCAGGGGTAGAAGGTCAGCGAATGGTGCTTCAGGCTCCGCATATATCCAACAATTAAATGATGGATCAAGAAGGATTAACTGGAAGGCACCCGAGACAACGGAGGAGTGGGCACAGTTTGGTAGAACTGCGGCCGATCGTCCAATTACGCCTCAGGAGTGGGAAGAGTTTAACAATGCACGAGAGGCATACTACCATGCTCATGGGGGAGAATCCCCACCAGAGTATCAAGCTCACCAACAGCCGGGTCTACCAATGTCTCAAGTACTGCCTACCAGGTTGAGAGAGTCATGTGATGCGGCGAATGCAGATATACAAAACATAAGAAGGATGTGGCTAAGCAACATGGATATTCAGAAAGATAAAGAGGCGTGTATTGCGGAGAAGAAGGAGTTCTTGGAAGAAATGAAGCGCAGGGTTAGGGCGATGAAACGAGAGATTAATGACTTAGAAGATGAAGTGATAGAAATCAAAGACAGCTACACCGGCATGGAGGACATGATTAAGGAAAAGTCTGACTGGATCATCAGGATCCAGGAAATCTACCCGTAGTAGGCTCCTCCAAAGATGGTTGTTGTATCGATGCACTTCATCCGTTTTCTTTGGTTTCAATAAAATTTTGGTTTGATGGATACTTTTGTAAATAACAGCTTCCAACTTAAAAAACACGATAAGGTGGATAAAACGGAAGTCAACTTTATAGAGCAATAATAATATTAATAAAAGGTTTATTACATACATGGTTTACTCGTTTAGATCAACATTTAAATCAAAAGTACCATGTCTAAAACTTTCATAATTCTCTTGGGTTGATACTGGTTGTGTTTGTTGACTACCAGATGCCCTGTGAGTTTGTCGACTACCGGATGCCCTTTCAGTTTGTCGACTACCAGATGCCCTTTGTCGGCTCACATTTACTGGTGCAGGAGATGGACAGTTTGCTCGAGTGTGTCCTAATTGTCCACAACGAGAACATCTTCTCTGGATGGAATCCTCGCCCTGAGACGGGATACGGTCATGGTTACTCGGTCGACCAGCCCTTCTTATTACGACCGGTGGTCTAACGGTCATAAGCGGGTGGTCTGGAACAACCCATCCTTCTCCTGGACCGACTGGATGTATGAGCTCTGCGTAAGTTTGTCGGAAATTATCCGACGCGTAGTAACCAGTCGCCAGATGGGAGATGTTTGTACACCGTTGATTTCTTGCGACGGCGATGACATGGCCGCATGGTATTCCTGATAACTGCCATTTCCTGCACGAGCAAAGACGATTATTGAAGTCAACTTCTGCGTCCCTAACCCCATCGCGGACTTCCCAGTAACCTCGACCAATCTCATGTACAGTCCACGTTGCCGACTTGTGAATTCTCTTTTCTATTTTGGCCTCCGCCCAAGGCGTGAGACGATTCACCATTTCTTCTGCGATAACACAAATTTGTTACGTTAGTGTTGCAAAAATGAAAACATAAAATTCAAACAGTAAAAAATCCAAGGATGATAACCTCCATTTCTCCGACGAATCGAATACCATTCTTGCTGAAAACATCGGAAATAATCCATAAGGGCCACAATAGGCAGGCTCCGTGCAAAACGAGACAATGCATTCACCGACTCGGCACTGTTCGATGTCATTATGTTGTAACGCATTCCTGGGAAATGGGCCCTTGACCATTTCTCCGGTCCAACCTGGTCCATAAGCGGAGCTCCAAGAGGTAAAACAGCTCGTAGACCCGTCATATTCAGTTCAAACTCCTCCACCGTATATGCTTTACACGTCCTCCAAAATAACTTCTTCCTGTATCTGACCCTGTTGTCCCTGGTTTTTACGTTCATCATTAGATGGCGACAACAAAGTGCATGATGGGCGCCCGGGTACACCGTATTAATTGCTTGGTGAATTGAAGCAGCCCTGTCGGATACAAAAACCAACCCCTCGGGTTCCCCGATACAACGCTTCAGCATGGTTAAGAACCAAGTCCACACATCCCCACTCTCAGACCTACCAACTCCGAAAGCGATGGGCACAATCTGGTTATTTGCGTCCATAGCAACGGCTAAGAACATTGTGCCTAAGTAAGTACCCTTCAAATGAGCCGCATCGATGATAATGACCGGACGCAAGTGTGTGGTAAATGATCGAATCTAGATATTTAAGGCATTTTCATATTATAACATTATTCAATATAGCAGTTCAATTAAAATAACCACGAAAGTTATTAAAATAACCACGTACCGCGCAACCGAGGGCAGCGAAACACATCTCAAAACGTTCTCTACTGTCTGTCCTTATGGAGGTAACGGTACCAGGATTCCGAAGCTCCAGATTATAGAGAAAGCAGGGGAGTCGGGTAAACGATTCTTCAGGGGTACCACGCACCATCGTGAGTGCATAAGCTTTTGCGCGCCAGGCTTGCCAGTAAGAAATATCTATTTTCAAATCCGATCTGACGTCGTTGACAATGTCGGATCCACGGTATGTCCTGCTGGTATCCTTCACTTTAGGGTAAATAAAATTACCCAACACTCTACTGTTTGCTTGATGGTGGTTGGGATGCAGCTGCGTCCTCGAGCAAGTGTGTACGTCTTCCAATATACGAACATGAAACATATTGGTATTTTCGACAGAGGTCGCATAGATACGCCAAGAACATCCGGCTTGCTTACATCTGGCATCGTATCTGGTTTTGTTTGATCGATGAACTCCAAACTCAAAACCCTCTTCAAGAAACTTCAAACCGAGAGCGAGTGTAAGATCGTCTTTCGTCTGGAATACTTGACCCAAACTTACTCTTCTACTACGACTATAACGTGGGGGTAGGTTGGGTGTGATGACTGGGGTCGCTGATGGAAGTGGAGGGGGCATATCAAAGAAATCATTTATCCCACCGTATGATTTGATAGGACTACTTTCTGGTTCGTCGTCGTCTTCATCAGTATCAACATCAGATAAACCCAAGTGGTAAACATGAGACTCCTCATCATGTCTATAAACTTCGTCGTCGTCATCTTCTTGTTGTTCTGCTTCTCCTCCTTGTTGTGTTTCGAGAACAACATATGGGGTATCATCAGATTCATCCACACCGCCTCCGGCATTCGAAGTACCACCGAGATCGCTTCCACCGGACATCGATGGATCGACAAACACACAGAGTGTTGGTGGATTATTTTCACCGTCAAAAAATTGAATGAAAGACAAAACATCGTCATTGTTGCATAACTCATAAAGACCATCATTAACCTTATACGATATTCTAATCGTACCAAGAGCAGGATCGATACGAAATTTTCTGTGAATACAATTAACCAACCAAAGATGCGTAATGTTAGGTGCCACCTTGACACGGGTTATAGGTTGATCGGTAACATACTCCCACCCGTTACCATCCTGCTGCCATGAACCACCGCTTAGGAGATGTAACTTGACTTTATCATCTTCGGATCTCATATTTTCAAAAAAAACACGCACAGATACACAAGCAAAACAATTGTCTGAAATTTGTGGATGAAAATGGTGGTTTACAACTTCAGTGGTTGTTGGTTTTATAGCAATAATCTAGGGAATCAATTTCAAAAAACACAGGGAATCAATTTATCTGCTAAAATAAATTTGATATCACAACTTTTTGAAAAAAACAGTAAAAATCAACATGAAAAAGCAACTGGAAATCGTGAAAAATAGCAAACAAACAAAATTCCAAGGAGAAACCCTAATTAGGGTTAACCTGGGCTTGACACGTGCCCAGGGGCGCAATGGAGCCCTAGGGCGCAATTGCGTCCGGGCGCAATTGCGTCCGGGAGCAATTGCGCCCTAGGGCTCCATTGCGCCCCTGGGCTCCATTGCGCCCCTGGGCTCCATTGCGTCCCTTGGGCTATTTCCGTAAAACATAGCGAGAATGGGCTAGGAGGCCAATCCAGTTCAATGTTTGGGCCATTTGGGTCAATTTCCCTATAAATAACTCCTCTTAATGATTCATATAATAGAATTTAATTAAAATAAATAAATTAATGGGGAGTGCTATTTGCACCAAAAAGGTGCAAATAGTCCCTCCTAGTTTTCCGATCCAATCATTAATACAAATTATTATTATTATTATTATTATTATTATTATTATCTTTATTTATATATATATATATGTGTGTGTGTGTGTGTGTGTGTGTGTGTTTTGATTTTATAAATTTATAAAATTTATAACTTTTAATTTTATTTTATTCTATAAATTTATAACTTTTGATTTTATTTTATTTTATAAATATGTAACTTTTGATTTTTTTACCTTCACAACGTCTTCACTGTGAAGGTTCGGATATACATTCACAGTCTTTTATCTGTGAAGGTTTGATTTTTTTTTAACTTGGTTTAAGTTTTTTTACCTTCATAGTGTTTTTTAACTTGGCAGTGGGACGTACTTGCCGCTTAGGTCCACTTCTCATTATTATTATTATTATTATTATTATTATTATTATTATTATTATTATTATTATTATTATTATTATTATTATTATTATTATTATTATTATTATTATTATTATTATTATTATTATTATTATTATTATTATTATTATTATTATTATTATTATTATTATTATTATTATTATTATTATTATTATTATTATTATTATTATTATTATTATTATTATTATTATTATTATTATTATTATTATTATTATTATTATTATTATCTTTATCTTTATATATATATATATATATATGTGTGTGTGTGTGTGTTGATTTTTTAAATTTATAAAATTTATAAAATTTGTAACTTTTGATTTTATTCTATAAATTTGTAACAATGAAGAGGGATTCACTAGTGAACCAAGGCTCATCGGAGATGGGTAAGAAATTAAATTCGTGGCACTGTAAATTTTTGTGGGGAAGAGACATAGGGGAGTAGGTAGGTGATAATGATTTTAAATATATATTTACATTTTATACCCCTATAATTATTTAGTTAGTTTACTTTATACCTTTTACTTTTCTATTTTTCATTTTTCATTTTTATCATATTAACACATAAAATCGTATATTAACTAAAATACGTTAAAAAAATACGTTTTAATTTTAACAAGTTACACCATCATAATCGTCTACTGAGGAAGCTAAAAGAGATAGCCAGTGCATCAAAAACATGGGTTCGTGAACCTGTTGTTAACAAGACTACTCGTGGACGGCCCTCGTTGAAGGATAAACTTTTCAGAAAAACTCATGTTGATCCCTCATTTCCGACTCATGTTGACCCGTCTTTTACAAGTGAAAGACCCCTTAGACGTAGCAGTTCAAACGCGTCTAGATTTGTTGACAAGGAAAAAATGAGCTACCAAGAACCAGCGAGACACAGTTCTTTCATATTCAAAAATTATAATGCACATCCATACATCAATCAATTTCCAACATTTTTTCACCCTTATTACATCAAGCAGGTACATGATGTGATAGGTGATGGAAATTGCGGATTCCGAGCAATAGCTGTCTGGATAGGTCTTCATGAAGATGCATGGCCCACAATTCGGTATAACTTGATGGAAGAGTTAAATACTTACAAGACAGAGTACATCAACGCTTTTGGAGCTGAACATTGGGATATTACTTACAACACTTTAAACGTCTTTCGATCAGATCAAGGTGCACCATTTGAACACTGGATGACAATGCCTGAAATAGGTGTCTTGATTGCTTCAAAATATAATGTGTTATTACATGTTATAAGTATGACCGACAGTGGGACGTACTTGCCGCTTAGGTCCACTCCTCCAGTGTGGTATGAACATGTTGTTTTTACAATCGGATACGTTAATGGTAACCATTATGTCAAATTAGATATGAAAGAAGGATATCCGTTTCCGCAAATTGTATCACATTTTTTCCATTACAGTTATCCGTGTGCTGCTGGATGGGTTACCCCGTATTCAGAGCGAATAAAGAAGTACATGAAGTTTTTACGGGTTAATTGTACTACGGATAATGTTATTTTAGAATAATCGAATGTAATATAGATTATTTTATGTTCTATTTATATGTTAAATCGCAATATTTATGTTTTATTTTTATAATTATATAATTAAAAATTAGTAATATTTATATTTATAAATATTTATTTATTTTCAAATCAAAACAAAAATATATAATAAAAAAAAGACAACTAAAAGACGAAATAACAAAAAAAACAAAAAAAACCAAATGATTTTTGCAATCGTTTGGTGTATTTAGCAAAAAATAATGTGTATTTAGCCTCCCCTAAATTAAATTGAGTAACGTTGACCACATTTGGTTTGACCATGGAGGGTGACGTGGAGATGGGAATAGGTGACGTGTACAATTACTCCCGCTCTGCTCGGTCACCTGGGACGACAGCGATGTATGGTGGGCCCCAATTTGCATCGGTATACGGTGCCTCTCTCTATCCTGTCTCTTTTTTGATGATGTCATCCATCCGATCTTCTCGTGGAAAACAACTTCAATCTCCATCGTCCGATCCCACCTACCCCATGCGTCTCTACCGGTACAGCATGGGTCTCGTTGTATTAAAATACAGTACAATACGCACGGGTCTTCAAGTTGATATGGGTCGGATCCGACCCTTCATCCTGTTTCTTCGTATCTCAAACTGTTTCAACTGATTTCTCGTTTGACAACCATAAATTAACTTATTTTTTGAACTGATAATAATTTTTAGGGGTGTTCATTTAAACCATACAAACCGTACATACCGCAAAGCACAGTTTAGAACTTTCGCGATATGGTTTGCGGTTTGCATTTTTACCAAACCAACCACACATTATATATATGTATATATTTTTGATTTTATATTACACACACATATATGTATATATAAAATAAGGGACAAGTTCAAACGAGAAGCTAAACATTTTGTGAGAAAGCGAGAAGTGTTTAATCATATGTGATACACAAGTTTAATCATATATGATTAAACACATGTTATATTGACAATACATAGACGTTTAATCATATATGATTAAACACACCCACAACCCGTGTAATCATATATGATATAACACTTCTCGCATTCTCGCAAAATGTTTAACTTCTCGCATGATCCTTCCTCTATAGAATAATTGCAATATTTATGTAATATTTATTTAGAAATCAGACATGTTGACTATTTTTATTTTTTGGACTACGACACATTACCGTTGATTTTAAAATGAAGTTTTAATCTTATAATTATTAGATTGTAGGTGTAAATTGCGTTAGGTACAAACCGCATAAACCGCACCGCATTACGCGGTGCGGTTTGATGTATATGTGGTACGGTTTGCGGTTTGAGAGAATGCTCAAACCACATATGCGATTCGGTTCACGATTTTACCCCAAACTGCACCGTCGAACACTCCTAATATTTCTATTTGAAATGATAAAAATAAGTTATTAAGCTCCAACAATTACTATATTATTTCAATTATATTCTTGAATTAATTACTCTTAATTGTTAATAAATATAAATTATAAGTTATTTATTCACTTTTTCTCAAGTTCTTTCATCTATTCAAAATTTTTGGATCCCTACCACTTAGATCAAGAAAGGTGAAGCTCCTTGGTTTGTTTTGAAATGTATTGATACTATAGGAGATGAACTTTAAAGAGACAATCAATTTGATGAGTGCAATCACTATTGAAGATCCATGAGTTTTGGTCTCTTCAAATCAAATATAAGGCGAACCACACAATAGCCTTCAGAGATGTGTCCGCCTCGAATTCATACACAAAAGCTAGTCGTCGAGAGAGAAGGGGGAAGAAAGACTCCAGCCCTACCACTGGAAAATAGAGATCCAAGATTGTGACACCAACGAACAATTAACAAAACAATGTTCCACGGTTTCTAACTCAAGATCGCAGTACAGGCGAAGAAGATAAGAGAGATCCAAACCTCTGTCGTTCAAGACCATCCTCATCAATAACCTGCCTAGTTGAAGACGCCAAATGTTCGAACGAACTTTCATTGGGATTAACAAGCACCAATTATTTGGGATTGACCTATTACCTGCAAAAGTTTCTCATCAATCATGGTTCAAAGCTCCTTGACCAAAAAGAACCATCCTTGCTAAGCCACAAATCCAGTTGTCGTGCTTAGTCGGACTCGGTGAAGCATTACCAATAAGAGCACCCAACTCCTCCAATCTCCCAAGACCAATCCCACAACTCGCACCAAGACCCTAATTGTCTATGATCGAGAACCACACCATTAGGATTTATATTACTCCTAAATAACGAGGGATTATTTTTTCACTAAGCCTAAAGTTACCCAACCATTTATCCAATCAAAATAAATTGTCATCGCCACTCCCCACCCTTTTCCCATACGAGCTTGGAAAACAGATGTCGTGCTTTACCAAGTCTTTACTCACTTTCAACCCCCCCCCCCCCCCAAAGCTCTCCTTTGAGACACCCAGACTAGACGAGTTCCCGACCAAATTAAAACCCCCATCATCCCCGAAAATACTTTGGATAACCCGAATTCATAGATCATTGTACAAAGTCTTAAACCACAACCACCACTTTCTGAGAAGCCCTTAATTTGCAGCCCGAAGACTGCCAACCCCCAAATCCCACCGAACAGAAATCATTCAAAACATCTCATTTAACCTCATAAATAATTAGAATCCGACCCCTCCCCTTCAAAAAAGTATCATTTATATTATTCCTTCTAAGAATAAATATATATATTAAATTTATACAAATACACATTTATTCATATCGAGTAAATATTACTATATTAATTACATATCTGTTTTGCGTTATTTATTTATTTAAATATATTAATACTATATATTATATAATTTATATATACAACCAAAGTCCAAACAAACCACTGTGACACCAACCTCCGGCCCTACTTCCTGCCGTCACATCACAAATTACTTATCGCCTCCTACATGAGATTGATATCTATTGATTTTGATATGGTATTTTTCATGTGATCGAAATTTGTAATATAATTTATTTATAATATAATTTGACTGATCTTGGCCCAATAGTCCTAAATGACCCTGACTTGGCCAAAATTTGTTTTAAAAAATCCATCGTTTTTTCCTTTGAAACAAGTCCTGATGTTTAGACCTTTAAATTTCGGTTTTAACTAATCTGGGCCCTAATGACCAAACTGTTATAATATTTATTTTATATTATATTTAGATGATACATATGTGATTAAATGTCAAGCTTGGAGGTCAAGTTTGCCAACTTCATACTTGGTCACCACTCAAGATATTTGGTGTCTACTCCTTTGATGGCTATAAATATGACATCTTCCCTAACCATTTCTTCATCCCTTCCAAGCTTCTCTAGTTGCTATACACCAAATACTCTCCCTAGTATATCCTTTCGATATACTTAGTTTATGTGAGGTCGAGAGTGTTCTTGATATTCGGTGGTGTTCGTGAAGTTTTGTTAGGTGATCGTGGATCTCAAGATTCTTGTACAAGCACTTTGTAATCAGTGGCGGATCCAGAAAAAAATAATTGATGGGGGCCCGAGGAACAGGCGATGAGGCGAACAACGAGAACAACAGCGTCGCCGACGCTAGACCAAGGAGTGTTTTCTGTTTTCAGGAATTGAAAAGGGGTTAAGGGGCCTTTGATATATTTTGTTGGGGTCCCAGAAGCTATACCAAACTAAAATACAAGTAAAAAAAAATTAAGTTGTCACGTGCAGGGCTGGTAGGGGGCCCAAGACCCCTACCCCTCCTTACTGCATCCGCCCCTGTTTGTAATCTCCTTAGTTGGTAATAATATTATTGTTCTCTCTCTTTGGTGGATGTATACTATCACACCGATAGTAGAACCACGTTAAATTACGGTGTTATTTGTTTTGAACTTGCTATAATTATAGATAATAACGTATTTTTTATTATCTATATTTCGTGGGTTTATTTTTCTACGTAAGAGAATTATTGTGCAACATCTAGATTATTGTTATCCGCATTTGTTGTTGGGTTAATTGTGTACTTGGATTTCTACTCGTTTGGGACCTTAGAAATCAATTCGCTAGTTTTGCATTTGTGAGACACATTTTTACCTAACACAAATGTGTCCTGTTGGTCATGGTGCAGATTCGGTTTTCGATCATTTTATACATCTATATGTTTATATGTCAAAAAACAAATTTGTGGTATAGAAAAAAAAATTATAAATTATGCATAATGTGTTTATACTAAGATTATACTCTCGTTGGCCCATTCGACTTACATGTAAGTCGTTTGCATTATGGTTTATGTTTCTAAGGACCTTATATGTATTTACAGATCTAGAGAATTATCAATAAGCCATACAACTATTGCTTACAAAACCACAAGGATTGTAGCGGACTGGTTAAGGCCCTGTTAACATTGAAATAAACAAAATCCATGCCATTTCCTTGAAGTATCTTTCTTATTACAAAAATATTAACAACTCTTTTTGATTTATGAATGCCTCGCACAGCCAACTTTACGTGGCATTGTCAAGAAGGACTTCACTTGAAAATACAAAGGTATTAGTAAAGCCTACCAAAAAATTCAATCGTGGTAGAGTCTACACATCAAACGTGGTGTATCAAGAAGTTTTACGCGATTAACAAGGCACAAACGACTACTTAATATTACACATTTGTTACAACTACATTTGGTTTGTATCTATTATAATCTTATGACATTTCTTACAGGACAAGTCTACACATGGATGCTTCGAGTGATATCTCGTTTTCTGTGTGTACAAACTTGTATTGTCACAGATGATTATAATTCTATTTTGTTCAAACATACATATTAGGTTTTATTTGTTAATTATGAGTTGCATTAAGTTAAAACCACTATTCAAAAATCTAAGAACAACAACTATGTGGGTTTGGAAACCCATTAATCTTGCAATTCTCTTTCCAAACCTCCGGTCAATCAACCAAAAACCCAAAATAACCTTGAATATATACACCAAAGGGTTCTCAACTCAAAACAATATAAATCAATAAAATAAAATCAACTTGAACATAGAATAGATAGAAACAGGAATCCAGATTATGGGTTTGAGTTGTCAATCTCGAAGTCGAGATGTATTCCACCGCTTTACGCGGGTACACAACTAGTTATTATAAATTTGTTATCTATCGATTTATTAAAATATTTGGAATATGTTAAACATTAATCATCAGAAAAAAGTGATCTTGCAAAACACATACAAACACTCATGTAACACGCTTATCCCACCAAATTCTTATTAAACATGTATTGCTTGTCTTTGTAATTGTCTTGAAGGGGAAAAATGGAGAAATCAGGTCATCCTTGGTAACAATAAAGCCGCCATAGGCCCAGGATACTCTTTCCAAAAAAAACAATAAAGCCACTAACACCGCCGTTGGGCAAACGCAACTGCAACTCCAAGTCAAAACCTAGTTGGGATGTTAATTTTTGTACACCAGATTGCAAATCTAAAACTAAATAAAAGTTATGGTTTCGTCTATCAACAAATATTTTCCTTGTGTTTCTTATCAATTCATACTCAAATATTTTCCTTACTATGTCTTTTACCGGTAAAATTCCTGATCAATAATATCTTAATAAGTTACAACTTATAAATTATATAAGAAATTTTAACACCATGAAAAATTTAATAAACAAACATACGACATAATATTCCAAAAATAAGGATTGGCCTTGATTGATAGCTCAACTAGTAATAAACTTTTGTCTTTCAAAATTCTTCTTAGAGAACATCAATTTAAGTCCTCTATGAATTAATCGAGGTACAGACATTGTTTGATCCGGACATCTACAGTTAAAATTAAAAAATAAAAATAATACCCTATAAATTATAGGTTTTTTTAAGGGTTGCATTGCACAATGAACAAGTAGTTGTTTTGTTTAATATAGAGGTAATAATACTATCTATACTATATTATAAAACACGGATAAAAAACTCTTAAATACAAATTATTAAGCATAAGGTACCATCATTTTATGCAATATTTTAAAAATCTCTTAATTTACAAGTATCAAAGCAGAAGATACATATTACTACTGCAAACTTCTAACACCCACCAATTTGGTATGTGCAGGACCTTCTTTTTATGCAGACCTTTCCATGTATCACTATTAATTAATATATTATTTTACTATAATTTTGTTTTAATTATATTATTAAAAATGTAATTGGTTATTTTTTCTAGATGTCATTAAAATATATAAGATAATCATTGAATTCTAACAAAATACTTAATTTTTTTATATAAAAAACATTATATTATTAAGCCTAAATTAAACAAATTTATAAAAAAAACATTATCATTTTCTCAAAATCATCCAAAATTTGTACTGTAAATCAACAAAAAAATAAAATTAAACATTAAAATCGTGATGTATCTCATTGCATTGCACGGGTACGCTTCTAGTATATATATAACGTCGATATCGTTACGGATAAAAGTGGACAAAATATAAGTGTGATCGCATACAATTAATGTGTGACAAATGATAATTTTGAGTTGAAAATATGTGGATTTATTGAATAGGGATTTTATCGGCGATCACATTCACGACAAGTCTTTTCTTATTTGTGGAAGAAGTGGGACCCCCGATTGGCACCTTATTTGTGGAAGAAGTGGGCCCCACCAACTATTAATGTTGAAAAACAACGTTAAATGCCCAATCTTTTTCATTTTTTTTAAAATGCAACATATTATTAAAATATATAGTCCTTCATGTTGTAGTCCAGTGTTAAAATAACATCCTGAGGGGGTCAGTGGATGGTATCCCTGACTATCCAGGTTCGAACCCCGTGGTGAGCATCCTGTGACATCCATGATCATGGGTCTGCCACATAGTGGTACCCTTAATTGGGCTGGGTCGTGATCGACGGGGATTAGTCGGGTGGTACCCTTAAGTGGGTGCCCGGATAACTCAGGAACGTATGCGTGTGTTAACTTGTCGTTCAAAAAAAAATTATTAAAACATATATATATATATATATATATATATATAGAGAGAGAGAGAGAGAGAGAGAAGGGTGTTCAAATGCAACCTTTTTAATGGTGCAACCACATGCAACCCACCTATCTACCACTCATTTTGTTTTCACATTTTTAATTAAAAAAATGAAAATAAAATGAGTGGTAGATAGGTGGGTTGCATCATTAAAAAGGTTGCACAATAACTCACCAACTTGAGATCATGTGAGACCAGACTATTTCCGTGAGACCCGTGAGACCACAAAAATAACACTAAACCTTCACAGCAAAAGACTCTGAAGGTATTGTAAAGGTAAAGCTTCACAGAGGTTTGTTGTTTTTCGTTCCTTCACAATGAATCACTGTGAAGTTTTAGTGTTATTTTTTGGTCTCACGAAAACAGATTGGTCTTACGTGAACCCAACCCATAACTCACCTCTCTCTCTCTCTCTATATATATATATATATAGGGGTGAGTTATTATGCAACATTTCACATGATGCAACCCTTGCAATCTCTCTATCCACCACACATTTTACTTTTACCTTTTTTCCTTTTTTTAATTATATAAAATGTGTGGTGGATAGAGGGGTTGCAAGGGGTTGCACCATGTAAATGGGTTGCATTTGAACGCCCCCCCCCCCCCCCCCTCTCTCTCTCTCTTTATATATATATATAACAGCCCTACAAAGAAATCTGCGATAGGCATGGGAATGGGACGGAGACCTCAATCCCCGTCCCAATTCCTCATCTTCCTCCCCGTCCCCATCTCCCTCGGAGAATATGATCACATCCCCATCCCTTTCACCAACGTGGAAACAAAGATTTTTTCCCATTTATTGAAGCTATTAAAATCAAATATATGAGATACCTCACATGTTTAAATCTCACATATTTCTAATAAACCTAAAATCGAAAGAAATTTAATGTAATACAAAAAAATGACAACATTATATAATAACTAATATCCAAAAACCAAAAGAAATTCACCCTAATCCAAAAAAAAATTAACGTCACACGTACGAAAAGATATCGAGTAACATTCAAAACCATATCGTGTAATCGTATTTTAATTTGACATCCAAAATACATATTAAACATCAAAAAAATAACAATTTTATATTCTAAACCTAGTTAGAAATAGGAAATTATGAATTACCGATTTAGTTTAAATAAATAATATATAATTAATTATTAAATAAAATATATAACGGGGACGGGGCGGGACTGGGAGTGCAATACATGTCCCCGTCCCCATCTCCGGTTTAAGACGAACGGGGATCCCCATCCCCGTCCCCGACTGGAGCGGGTGGACCGGTGGGTCAGGGCCAATTTCCATGCCTAATCTGCGAGAAATAGATAACAAAGAAGGAATAAGCCAAACCACATAGAAAACAAACAGCAATCAAAACATCAAAGGCCAAGGAAGAGGACCAACGAGGGAAACAACAAAAGAAAGGGACTCAAACAAAGCCATCTTCAAAATAGACCGATCTTTGAGTCTTGTAGCAATCCAATTAAATGATTTAAGTTGGATGTCACCGAAAAAATTATCACGAGAATTTATCGTGTTGAAAATACAAGCAAAAATGGCCAATCTTCTTAAAATACAATCTTTCAAATTTTCCCTTTTATTAGCTCAATTTATAAATGCAAAAATAGGGGTGAGCATTAGAAGCGGGTACCCGCTTTTGGAACCGGAACCGGTTTGAAACTGTCGGTTCCAGAACCGGAACCAATGTGATTGGTTCCGGTTCTGGTTCCTAAAATATAGAACCGATCGGGACCGGTTCCGGTTCTCATTTTTTTGGAACGGTTACCGCTGGGTACCCGCCGGGACCGGTTCCGGGACTGGGTACCCGGTCCGGGTACCCAGAACCGGAACCGACGGGTACCCACTACTTTTTTAATAAAATATATTTTATTTATTTATAAAAATTTAATAAACTACATTTTAGGCAAGCACCACTTGTATTATTTATTAGAATCAACTATTTTTAATGACGTGAAGTGTTTTGGAATGAATGATCGTAGTATTTATATGTTATGTAAGCACCGTTTGTCGTTTGTAATATTTATTTGTTTTGTAAGTATCGTTTGTAGTATTTATTAGTTTTTAGTTTTTATCGTATTAGTTTTCACGTTTGTGGTATTTATTTTTTTACGTTTGGACTTTGTAATATATTGCTATTTATCTTTTTATAATATGAATGATAAAAAAAAAAATTAAAAATTAGATAGCGGGTACTGAACCGGAACCGGAACCGGCAGTTCCGGGACCGGTTCCCAAATATAAAGAACCGATGTAACCGGTTCCGGTTCTTTCATTCCAGGAACCGCCGGTTCCGGGAATTTTAGGCGGGTACCCGCCTTTACTCACCCCTACGCAAAACTATAGTACTTTTTGAAATTATAAAATAAAAACGTAATTATCTCTTTAATTGTTTAAATTACAAAGTTGTGAAAAACAATTGGAAAAAAAACTTTTTTTGGGTAACCGTGGGTTTCTGGGCTAGCTTACGTGCATCGAATAAAACCCTCGAGTGATCACAAATAGTCTGGAGTCATCGTAGGTGAACTTTCATGGACACAGAGTTTTGATAGCGCCTGGATTTGAACCCCTAGAAGATGAGATTTCCACTACATCTCATGATCAGTCTTAACCCACAACCCAAGTGGTTAAGAAAAACAAACTTGTAGCCTTGATTACATGCATTGACCCAAAACAATATCGTTTTTTACATTTTTTTTAGGTGGCAAGTAGGGCTACGATGTATGTAATGTAAGATTACGATGCACGTAGCATAAGCATATGCTCTTTAAAAATATGCACTGCAATGGAGTCGATCACAAAGTGAGCGAAGATTCAAGCTTGTTAGATACATGGAAGGATTCAAGCATCAGATGTCGTGGAAAACCTAAAGCAGATTACCGGAGTCTTTTTTATTATATATGTTTTTGTTAGACGGAATACTCGAGACCTTTTGAACATATCATTTTTTGTATAAGAAATCTTTTGAAGATAACAATAAACATCTCTTAACTCGATGAGAAGATAAGAATGCACTTATATTGTGTTTGGTATATGAGACAAACATGATTCTATAAGATAAAATTATTTTGTTTCATGTTTGGCATGACATAGGTTTCGGACGTCGGAGAAAATGACACTTTTTTATCCCAACAAAAAAGATCGACTAGGTGAGACAAACTTAACCAAAGTGACACTATTTTACTAAGGACATTTTCCCTCACCTAAACTTCTTTTCAACCCATGCAACTCACATCTTAACCATTGGATTAATGATAAGCGGTTATTTTTTTTTATTTTTTTTTAATTGAAAATTTTGAGCATGCATTTATTGTAACCGTCGATCATGAATCTAACGGTTAAGATGTGGGTTGCATGAGTTACAAATTAAACTGCCCCTTTTACAAAACACCTTCATTTTAGGAAAACGTGGAAACACCTTTTTACTCTAGTCAATCACATGTGATATTGTAGTTCATCACATATGATAAAGCTATGATACTAAATCAGACACTGACGACCTTTAGGCGACCTAGGTCGCGGGTCAGGTCATCCGCACACCACCAGATGCCATTATGTATATTATCACATGTGATAAAGTACATAACTCTTGCTTTCATAAAATGCAAATGTTCTCGTTTAAACATCCGCATATATATCTATATATATATATATGTTGGAAATTATGTGGAGGTTGGAAGTTTTTCCTTTTTACCGAAATTTATAGAGAAAATGAGACGTAATTATTTTCAGATAATTTTGATATTTAATTCAGTTTAAATTTGTATTTTAAATAAAAAACGTTTTTATTTATTTTATCAAAGTCGGTTGGAAACTTAGTCTCCAACTTATTGTTAATGGGCTCCTAATCTTTGGCAGGAAACTAGGGTTTTGAGGGTGGTTTTTTCAGTATAAATACTGAGTTTAACCCCCTCCCAAAAAACACTAAAAATTACATATCTTCGTCTCGTTTTCTCTACATCCTTTTCTCGGCTAGCTATTGTTTTTCCATCTTCCGATTTTGTGCACCGGTTTTGCTTGGTTTTGTGTTCATTGTTGTTGATACACGAAAGACATATTGCATCAAATTATGATTTAAGACAAATTAAAATACAAAATAAATCAACTAATGATTTAAGACAACGATAAAGAAAAAGAGGAGGATATAGAACAAACGATGAGCTCGTGTTATACACGATTTCCTTAAACAGATTTGTTGTCTATTCCCAGGGTACAACAGCCAAAGTTGTTGTACTGCCGGAGTTGACCACTTGCCTTGAAACTCCACCAGAGTTATCGTATGCACTATGAATTTCAGAGAGAGATATGTGAGAGTGTTTCGTTGTGTTTGTCGTTCTATGGAATGTGAACCGACCCCTCAACTTATATTGACGATTCGAAACTGAAATGATTAATTGTCATTAACCGATAATAAAACAAATTAATCATTATACTTAATTCGTAATTAAACGAATTAACCGTTATAACGGAAATACTTAATTCGATAATTAACTAATAGTTAAACGAATTAACTGTGCATCATCAATTTACAAAACGTGAACAGTGTTTGGCGCGGTTGGTCGCGCGGATTCACCCGCGCCACTGTTCGTACTCACATTCTAGTGCTCGGCGCGTATGGCTGCGCGGTTTAGGCCGCGCCACTGGATCAAAACAAAAAAATCACAAAAACCACATTGCGCGAGCACAAGAATTTGGAGTTGCATCCGTGTCCGCGTACAAGTTCGCCGATTTAGCCTACGAAATTCTCAATCGGCACCCCTCCTACGCGCGGTTAGGAGTTGGAGTAAACCAATCAAAGGAGCTTGTAACTCCTTCCCACATTCATGGTTATAAACCACAAAATGTTCACTCCTCCTTCCTATGTGGGACACATTCCCACACCCACTTGATTTCCACCAAATTCATTCCAAACACTCAACTTTGAGCATCGATATCTCATTCACACATATTCCGTTTTGGACACATAATATATCGTTTCGAAACTCTCATATAGGAGAACACAAACCCACTAAGAGTTAGATATATACAATACATATACATGTATTTAAATGTGTCCAAAGTTAGTAAAAACCCATATTTTACTAAATTTTCCAACAAAACACACACATAGAGACATACATAAGGGTAGGTTCAAACGAGAAGCTAAAATTTTTGCGAGAAGGCGAGAATTGTGATATCATATATGATACACAAGCGTAATCATATATGATTAAACACACGTTACATTGACAATAAACACTTAATCATATATGATATTGAGACTTCTTGCCTTTTCGCAAAATGTTTAAGTTCTCGTTTTCTCGCATGATCCTTCGCCTATATATATATATATATATATATATATATATATATATATATATATATATACATATATATATAGGGGTGGTATCAATTGAAAACCAAGTTTCATTGGAAACTTTGGAAACCAAATTTCAGCCATTGATCTTTATAATCAATGGTTAAGATTCATTTGAATTATATATGGTAGTAAATTAATTAATTTATTAATAATAAATAAAAATAATAGATGAAAAGGGTAAATATGTCTTTTGATTTTGTGTCTCAAATATGGCAAGAAATGTTTATTTTATTTAGATTACTTGAAACCAAAATAAAATTTCCCACGCAATCTAAATTTTGTTATTTTTTTTTACTATGAAAACGTGGAGCATTTGTCTTTTCATCAAAAAAATTATTTTTCTTTTAAAATGTAAGAAAATATTTTTTTTAATTTCATTTTATTATAAAATTTCCCACGCAATCTAATATTGTGATGAAACAGAATGAATTTGTGGATTACATATTTCATCAGGTTCATCGTATTAGTATTATTGTTTTATAATGAAAATAGATTAATCAGGTTCATCGTGTTAGCATTATTGTTTCATAATGAAACATGATGAATTTGTGCCATTTTTGTTAACTTCCCATTTTTGTTTCATTACCTGTTCAGTTGCATATCCGTATATGAAAATAGATTCATCAGATTCATCGTGTTAGCATTATTGTTTCATAATGAAAATAGATTCATCAAGTTTATCGTGTTAGCATTATTGTTTCATTATTACCATATATAAGCTAAATTAAAATTAAATAATTTACCTAAATTAAATATCTCATTTTTAAATTAATCAATGATTATTATTACCATATATAAGCTAAATTAAAATTAAATAATTATTAATATAATAATAATAACAGTTACCATATATATTATGAAATAATGTAAAAGACAAAAATAACCTTTTCAATTAAAAATAAAAATAAAAAAAAAGAAATTCACTAATTGGTTGATTTCGGTTTCCAAAGTTTCCAATGTAATACTGGTTTCCAATTGATCGCTCCCCTATATATATATATATATATATATATATATATATATATATATATATATATGCATGAGATCATGTGAGAAGTAGTTTTAAACCGTTGATCGCTTTTAATCAAATACCCTCCCATGAAATGCGGCTTAAAAGGGAATTGATCTAGTGCATCTCATCCTAATGTTCGTTCATTTCTCATCTAACGGTTGATAATCACTTCTCACGCTTCTCACCATGTTTGACATTTTTCACCGGAACCCAACCCTATATATATATAGGTGGGTTTATATGAGAACGGTATCTATTTAATAAAACAAGAAAAAGGTCGGTACATACAAAATCACATGTGATTCACGTACAAAATCACATGTGATCCCGCGACTTCACACGCGACTTGAAGCCGCGGGAAAAGGCGTATGTGTCCCATTTTTCTGGGTTAATGCGGAATCACATGTGATTTTGTACATGATTGTTGTTTTTCTTGTTTTCTTAAATAGTTAGCGTCCTTGTTTGAACCTTTCCCTCTCTCTCTCTATATATATATAAAATAATAAAAAGTTGAATGATACGATTTCTTTAGCTATATAAATTTTCTATCGAAAAACAAATGAAATTAGCGATTTGATTGGAAAGCCGAAAAAGTCAAAAGTTGGTTCAAGTGGAAGACACAATTAACCATTGACAAATCAAAATCCCCATTCATTTTCGATCTCTTTAATATCAAGTGGTTTTAAGGAAAAGCCATAGTATGAGTTTTTTTTTTTTTTTTTTAATTAAATGAATCGGTTAATGTCAACTTAACAACTCAAAAACTTTAAATTTATTGTTGGTTTAAAATCGGTCAACAAAATAAAATCACCGTCACTAAGGGTCGATCAATATAAGTCAGAGAAAAGTTGATATATCGAAGTCATAAACCTACGTCCACTTATTAGGGGTGAACAAAAATCGGACCAACCAGACTAATCTGACCAACCCAACGCAACCTGAAGCCACCTGATGCCTAATATAGTTGTAAATCTTCAGAGCATAGATATTTGGTTGAAATTGGGTTAGGCTTATTTGAACCCTACTCAACCCGATGAAACCAATGCACTTATGTTCCTTGGATTTAACATGATTGTTAAGTTACTTATTAATATGTACATATTCATAATGAATGATTTATTATCAGTGTTCATAAATATCTCAGTTGTTTCATAATATAAGCGTTAGTTATGTTTGTATGGTTTGTAAGAATTACATGGTTTGCATTTGAACCTCCTATATGTGTATATATAATATATATAAATAATATATATTTTGTGTAATTTAATTTTTAAAGAAAATTAGTACAACAGGTAAAAAGACCAAAATACACGTCATTTAACAGGTAATGTTTAAAAGAATTAGTGTCAGGTTCTAACCATTTTCAGAGCAAAATGCAAACCACAAAGATGATTTCTAGGCTTATTAACAATTATGTACCACTTTCAGTCATTTCAGATATTTCACTAAACCCCAATGACCAAAATTGTAGTTTACTTTATATTAAATGGACATAAATACTTCTAATCAATAGGTTAGGCCAGGCTGCATAAATGAAACCGTCCATCCACAAACCAATCATCCATAGTATCAAACAAAACATTTTCGTCTTTGGTAAGTATATCGTCAAAGCAAATGGTGATGATAGTGTACTACCTAGTTTTCATTTATTCTGCAAGTCATTATTGCGTGTACAAGAAAATATAATTCCAACTACAAAACGGTTCAAAGATACCAACCTTTTACTCTCGGAGCCGTGGGTGGATGTGGGTTCAAGGGGTAGGGGGCACATGATCAACTTTCACATTTATCCCAACTATTTTTTCGTTGTTGCCCCAACCTTCTTCCAATGATTCATGCCCTGCTTTTGGTGTCGTAATTCGAAACAATCTTAATGTTTATTTTGGATGATTTCGATATTTATTTATGGCGTTTCTTTTGGATATGCTTGTTACTTTTGTGGGATTTTTTGTTTACCACTGTCGTTAATGATGTTTTACTAAGGATTTCTAAATAACCCAAAACCGTCGGACCCAAATCTCATTCAGTTTGATGAGTAACCCGACTTTATATTTTCTTTTATACTTCTGTAACACCCGTAAAATTTAATGTATGATTGAATCCTTCTTATGAGTCTCTTTGTTAGCCTTAGAATTTTGCTAATATAGATCCTTTTTGAAACTTTGAATCTTAGGATCGTGGCTTGGTTTTGGAATTGAATTTTGAGACTTGGCTGAGAGGACAATAAGTTGCGCAGGCTAGGGTGCGGCCTCCAGCCGCGGGACTCACTGGACGTTTGGACCTCAGAGACACGTGCGACTTAGTGCACGGCCTCCAAGCCGCGGGAAGTCCCTGCAGACCCTATAGACGAGATTTCACCCATCTTCCTCATTCACTTCTCACCAAACCTCTTCTCCATCTCTTTCTTCATAAATTCGAAAATTAGAAACCCTAGGTGTTCATCTACCGTTTGGAGGAGCATTTACTCACCCTTTTGCATCAAGATTCAAGAGTACTAGCTTGGATAGTCAAGATCTTCATCCTCTCCTCAACATACTTGGTTTTCTAGGTTTTTCACCAAAAACCTAATTTGTGAGTTCATTCTTTTTTAATAAACTTTATACATGTTAAAATGTGAATTTTTAACCTTCTCAACATCTCCATTTTGATTTATTTGAGTTGAGTGAGTTTTCACAAAAACCTAATTTTGGAGATTTTTGGGGTTATGTGTAAAGGTATGGTTTGGGGTCAAGAGTATGCATTTTGGGTTTAGTTATGGATTTATACATGAAAATATGCTCCCCATAACCTTGTGATGTATTTACATGAAAATCAAGATTGGGTTTTGAAATGTGGTTAAGCATAATGGATTGGGTATTCGAATAAATTGATATATTATGGGTGAGAGTATCATATAACCATTTGAAATGGAACCTCTTGGAAACTTGGGAGTAGTTATTTGTATTCATAAATTTTGTACATATGTTGGCATTTTAATTGAGGAAATTACTATCTAGTTTTATGGACATCGTATGGAATATTTGGTTGCATCTGGGCGTCATGAACCCACATATATGTATAATCTTTGACCCAATGTTGGAACACTAGTTTTTCACATTGAGGCACGTTTAGGCATCGGATGAGGTATAAGACTACGTGCTAAGTACGCAATATTGGATGAGGATCTCAACGTAAGGGCCCTATGTGGTTGAAGTTGACTTTCCGTGGGTGTACGTTTAAAGCTATTGAGCCTGACATCCATTGCGGGTACTTTTATGTGTTTGGTTTTACTAATACATTAAGTGACTTACTTATGTGTTTCGTCACTGTGTTAGTAAGCGGGTCTCCCCCGTCAACCCAAGAGGTACTGTATTATTGTTGAGACTACCTATATGAATTCCATTGGCATTTCTTAAATTGTTTCAAATGAGAGTATTGATTTTCCACTTACAAATGTTTGATCTCACTAGGTTTTAGCCTAACACTTTTTCTTAAAATGACATGTATAACATGTACTTCTAGCGGTGGTTTTCCTCGGGCTTGAGTGGAGGGTAAATCGAAGGATTTAAAGCATTTTGGAAGGATTTTGGACATAGAATTGGTATACTTTTGTAGGTGAAATGTCAACACCCGTTTGTAATCTAGAACTAGATGGACTAGATTAGTAGGTTGTTGTACTCATTTCCCTCTAGATATTTATTTGTAAACGCCATGCAACTATTCCCCTTTTGGGATGATTCTTTTTATATTAGACTCGTTTATTCAACTTTCATTTTCAGGTTTAAATTAACCCCTATTTTTAGGGTGTTACAACTTCTAAGGATGCTCTCGATCACATGACTTCCTAAATCCGTCACTACTCGAAGCATAAAGTTTCCTATAAAACTAAAGGGATGCAACCTCTCCATACATTACCTTGTGGCTCGACCTGAAAGAACCAACAATCCTTACAAGAACATGCCATCAAATTGTTTTAAATTTTGTATTAAATTGAAAGTTGTGGTAAATAATATTTAATTAATAAGTTATTTGATATTAAGTTATAATAAATAATATGTAAAGTAAAGATTTTTTTATGATGAGTTGTCACTTAAAAATTGATTAGAAATCATTATAGTAAATGGTGATTTTTAGATGATTTTTAAAGATGACGTGATATTTTAGAAATTGTATTACAATGAATGGTTTAATATCAATTTAAATAGATATAATATATTTCTTCTTTAGTGTTTTATTGATTTGGATGTGTTTTTTTTTATTATAAACTTTATATATTCATTAAGCATTCAAACATGTTTATAATTTGATTGGTGGATTTTAAGAGTTGGAACTAAAACCATTCAGTTTAAAAAAGAAAAAAAAAACACTTACACCATCCACTACAATACAATTTTTGACATACTTTTATAGTGTTATGTCAGTTTTAGAAATAAATAAATAACTTATACAAATAATAATTAACGATCAAACTATTTGTATTTTTTTATAACCAAAATCTCATTCAATAAATTATTCATACATTTTTTATAAACATATTTCACAAAAATATCAAAAAGATGATGCGACATAAAGCAAAAACCATAGAAACCAAAATCGTAAAATCGATTTGATTGGGCAAAAGACAAAAAAGTTGATAAAAGAACGAAAATGCTCTCATTTAACCGAACTTTTTAACCTCCGTTAGAGGGACGGACCAAATTTGAATGTTTTGCAAACCATGATGGTCATCTTATAATTTCAAAACTGTAGGGGGAAAGTGCTATTTTTGACAAACTACATGGACCAAATTTGTAGTTTAATATTTACATTATTAATTATATTTTAACATTATGAAATATAATTTTTGGTTTGTTTAGAATTGCTATTTTTCATCCTTGTACTTTCTAAATTACGATTTTTGTTTTTGTGATTTGTAATTCATTTTTGTTTTCATCCTTGAGGCAATTCATTACAATTAAGTATGAGGGATTTTAAAGGCACGAGGATGAAAATAGCAATTTTCCACAAACCACGGGGACGAAAATTGTAATTTACTCTTAATTTTATGAAGAGTAAATTACGAATTTAGTCCTTGTGGTATGCAGATTTTTATGGATTTGGTCCTCAGACTTCATTTATTACATTCCAATGTCTGTTGGTTTGCACTTTTTTGTTGGATTTGGTCCTACATCCTAACGACCGTCTACCAAATCCGTTAAAGTCAAGGTTATTTCCGGCTTTTTGGTTCTTTCTTCAATTTAATTTTTTTTTTCTTTTTTCTTTTATTTACTTAAATAGTTATCTTCCCCTTCAAGAAACCCTAAATTTTTTGATTCAAACATCCTAACCAAAACCAAAATTGAAAAGAGAAGATGAAACCCTAGATAAAAAAATAGAATATGAAGATGGATCTAGTTGGTTCTAGGTGGATAACAAAGATGAAGATGGAGGGCTTCAGTTTTCAGTGATAACTTTTGCTAGATGAAGAACAATGTCGGTTAATTGGTAGGGAGTCTTCGATTCGGTTTTGGGTCCTTCAAGGTTCAACTGTGATGGTGTGGCTTTTTCATATTTTGGCTTGATTTCAGTTTAATTTTTTATTTTGGTTTGATTTAAAATTGTCTGTTGGATTTTAAGGTTATGAATGTTCTTGATGTTTTTGGGGAAGAAGATGAGTATTGAAAGTAAATGATGGAGAAAGTTAAAAACCCATTAAAATGAGATAAAGTAGATAAAAAGACGGAATTACCCTCGAACTTAAGAAGGATGGTGGATGGGCGTTGGGGCAAAGGACCAAATCTAACAGAAAGTACAAACCATCAGGCATTTGATGCAATAAATGAAGTATGAGAACCAAATCCATAAAAATCAGCATACTACAGGGAACAAATCCGTAATTTACTTTTTTATTAATTTCGGAAAGTTAACTTGACAAAATTATTTTTGTTTTTATAAGGGCAAAATGCGTGAAATAACAACCTACTTTCATAAATTTCCTTATTATAGCATTGTACTTTCACTTTTTCTTATTTTAGCAATGTACTTTCAAATTATTTTTTATTAGAACATTGTACTTTAAAAAATTTACCCATTATAGCATTAGGTAACCTTTTGATTTAATTGTACCTATTATACCAGGTTCTAATGCCACCTCATTGTCCACATAGGCTGTCCACATGTACTATATTGCTGACGTGACATTTTTTATTACAGCATTGTACTTTCAAAATTATTTTATTATAACATCACCAGTTCCTATTATAACATTGTACTTTTAGTTTTAATATTTTTGTTATTTAGACATTGTGCATTTAACCAAAAAATATAATTTCAGAAATTAAACATGTTTACAAAAGATCACTATTTCACGAATAAAAATGTTCACAAAAAGTCATTTGTTCATCGAGTTCATCGTGAATTTAATGAAGTAGTTTGTAATGCCAAAAACTAAATAAGTGGAACATCTTTTCAAAAAAAAATCCATCCTAAACACCTTTGTCTAATTACAATGATATTTAATCAACTTGAATCACCTTGTCACAACTACTACCTTCTCCATCTTTCTCAACAGTATTCTTCTGTATGTTATTCAAAGTTATCCTTTCACTTGGCCTCCTTTTTTTCGGAATAAGCTTTGGTCGTGATTCCACTTGAGATGACTCCTATTCAAATTAATGTACAAATTAGTAGGCGATTGATATAAAATGAGTATGCAACTTGGAAATTTCACATTACCTTTTCAACGCCCCTTTGTAAACCCGTTCCGCCTCGTGTATTCCCTTCACTGCTTTGTCTACCAAAATTAGTCCTAGGCCTGCCTGGTGGTCGGACATCTTTCAATGGTGCATCTTTTTTCTCATTCTTACATGATCTACTGTTATGGTCTGCTTCATTACACTTTGTACATGTCATTCTTCTTCCTTGTCTTCCAATCTGTCTGGTTGAAGTCAATAATCTTTCAACTGCATCCCTTCTTCTTTTTAGTTTTAGCCTTCCAGGCATTCGCCTTGGCAATGGCGGCAAGGGGCTGATGTGATTGGTTTTCGGCCACATTTTGATTCCGTTTAAAGGTCTTAAATAATGATTGTACGCCTGAATAAACATGGATTTTCTGAAACAATCCGAAACATAACTTTCTGGAATCTTGTTTACGTACAAGATCGCAGCCATAGCATGGGCACAAGGCAAACCCGATAGTTGCCACATCCTACAAGCACATGATCTTTCATCTATATCAACTATGAACGCATCCAAGCCACTTTTAACCTCAAAAAGATCACCCCCACATGGAAGTACATGCCAAAATCTACATGGAAATGAGAAATAAGTGAGCTAATGAACAATGAGTAATAAAGTATATAAGTGACAAAAAATACCTTTGTTGTTCCTTTAAGTGCTCAAGTTTTTTTCTAATAGCAGGGCATATATCATCGACCCATTTCTTGGCTCTCTCCCTCATTTTATCCATTCTTTCAACCATTATCACTCTAATAGCTTCAAGGAGTGTAAGGATTGGCTTTCTTCTAGCATTTACCAATAGTGAGTTAAAACACTCACTAATGCCATTTTCGACGGCATCACATGCTCTATGCATCTTAAAGAATGCACGCGACCAAGTATGAGGTGCTTTTTCCATAAGGTACAAATATACATCAAGGTTGGCCACTTTGATTTCACATGCATAGAGTAAAACAGTTTTAACAAATTAAAAGAGCTAAAAATAACTAAAAACGGCTTTAAAATAGCTAAAAACAACTTAAGAGTGATTAAAACAGCTAAAAACAGATTTACAACTGCATAAAACAGCCTAAAAACAGCATAAAACAGTTTAAAATAGCTAAAAACAGCTTAAGTGAGATTAAAACAGCTAAAAACAGATTTATAACTGCATAAAACAGCTTAAAAACAACATAAAACAACTTAAAATAGCTAAAAACAACTTAAGTGAGATTAAAACAGCTAAAAACAGATTTATAACTGCATAAAACAGCTTAAAAACAACATAAAACAACTTAAAATAGCTAAAAACAACGTAAGTGAGATTAAAACAACTTTATAACTGCATAAAACAACTTAAAACAACATAAAACAGCTTAAAAACAACTAAAAACAACCTAAAATAGCTAAAACAGCTTTGTAATTGCATAAAACAACCTAAAACAGCTTAAAACAGTTAAAAACAGCATAAAACAGTCCAAAACAACTAAAAACAGCATAAAACGGCTAATAAAACACAAAAAACAGCTAAAAACATGTTATAATAACTTTAAAACAGCTTCTGAAGTTAATACCTTTGATTTCAGCCATAACTTCTTCGAATTGTTGTTCATATGACGCTTTAGAGGCTGCCCAAAAAAGATTTCTAAATTGTACACCACTAAACTTCTTCCTAAAATTTGCATAAATGTGTCTGGCACATTGTCTATGTTCAGCTACTGGAAGCACATCCTTGACAGCCTCAATCAGTCCCTATTTCCAAAAACAAAAACAAAAAAACGTTTTGCTTAAAAACAATTATAAAGGGGCAAAAAAAAACACTTAAAAAAGATGCAAAAAATGATTAAAAATGTACCTTATGTTGATCTGAAATCAAAGTCGTACCACCACCATCATTCAAAGATAGGTCCTCTTTCAACAACTCAATAAACCATGTTCAGTTTTCTTTGTTTTCAATATTCACCACAACCCAAGCAATTGGGAATATCTGATTATTCCCATCTCGACCAACAGCCGAAAGCAACTCTCCTTTGCACATTGTCTTTAAAAAGCACCCATCAAGCCCAATTACCCTTCTACAACCACTAATCCAACCTTCTTTCAATCCTTGTAAACATATATAGAAGCCTTGAAAGTAAGTCTTCCCATCGGGGTTGACTTCAACACTCATTTTTACTGTAGATCCAGGATTGGTTCTTCTTACTTCTTCACCGTACTCCCAAAGTTTATCATAATGCTTCTTCATACCTTGCTCAAATTCATTAATTGCATGCGTCCTAGCCCTAGCACATTGGTTGATGCTAACTCGACACTTGTATTTCTTCATCATAGCAGATTGCAAGTCCACTAACTTCATATTAGGATTTTCCCTCAATCGATTAGCAAACTTCTTAGCAATAAACTTATAGTTCATTAATGAACCAAATTTAAAGTTTCTTGCACACATATGATCATCCACATAAGATTTCACTTGGAACGATCTCTCACTAGCCATCCAAGTTGCCCATAATCTCCAAGGGCATTTTGGTTGATCATCACTAACTTCCCTTCCACATCTTGCTAATAGCTTAGTGTGGTCATTCCTTTCGAACCATATTTGGTAACCATTGGCTAATGCATAATTTGTTATGCATTCTTTGAGTTGCGTTGGGCTTTCATATCTCTCACCTAACATAGGTTTCATTATCTTCCAATGTGTTTTTGGATTATGCATTGGATATTTTCCACCTTCTTGTGTAAGATCATGCCCCTCATCATCATTATTTATATTGGTCTCAACAAAATTATCCCCTTTTAATTCCCCACTAAGATCATTCAAAAACTTTTCATGCTCAAAAGCCATCAAATCTTCTTCTCTCACATTATCATGTTCTTCTCTAGTATATTCTTCCGTCACTAAACCACGCCCAATTTTTTGTCTAAATTCAATAACTTCATCTTCACCTTCGGATATGTGATCTAAAGAAGGAGCATCAGATACATCATCATCATCACTAGATGAATTATCACTATCATTATCACTACCATCTTGTCTCACGTACTTTGTTAAGTCTTCAGCAAAATCATCTAAATACACATCAATATTTTCCCTACTTTTGAGTCCATATTCAACAAAACTCTTAAAATCCACATTACATTTAAGCATTCTCAAACCATTTTCTATGCCTTTACCCGGAACACAAAAATATATATTTTCACACAATGTGTGTGTTTCATTCTTCAAAAAAGCAACAAAATCAATGTACTCCATGTTGCCAATGTCAAAAGATTCAAAACATTTTTTCAACCCATTAACATATTCAAATGGCCAAAATACAAAAACACCCGTGTAATGTACCTCGAAAGATATTGATCTAGATGTTGATAAAGATGACATCCTAAAAAAACACAAAATTAAGCAAATAAATAAGAATGTACTCAAAATATTCCACCACAAAATTGGGCAAAAATATATATAAAATTAATTGTTCTCGTTGTGCTTGTAATTGCCTAATCAGTTCTTGAAACTTTGGGTTCTTAAACTTGCATCATCCAGAATACCTCAATATCTGTTAACATATTAATCATTTCTTTCCCTGTTACTTGTCATCGTATGACTGAGTATCAAACTTGTATTTTCAAATTAGTATATCATTCTTCCTTTTTAACACCAAATTGCAATAAAGTCAATAGTGCATAGAATTGAATGGAAATACATATTCTATTCATGGTCACCATTCCACCACAAAATGCCGAGTAAAGATTATTATATTATAATATTTTGCAAGTCTAACAACCATATGAATGAGACTAGAGTTTTGAATCGATTACCTATCAGATGAGGGAGATGATGAGGGACGATGAAAGAGATGAGCTGATTGCCTGAGGGAGATGATGAGAGTCGATTGCCTGAGGGAGATGATGAGAGACGATTACCTGAGGGTTTGGAATCGATCGACAAAATTGGAACGTCAAAGTGAGGGAAGGGTTTTCTTTTAAAAAATTATGTTTGAATAGGGTTTTCATTTTAATGACATGTAAACATATCCTATGTGTCGTCCTTGTCATCTTAAGTGTGACACGTCAGCAACAAAAAACCGGTTTAAAAGGTAGCAGGTTACCTAATGCTATAATGGGTAAATTTTTTAAAGTACAATGTCCTAATAAAAAATAATTTGAAAGTACATTGCTAGAATAAGAAAAAGTGAAAGTACAATGCTATAATAAGGAAATTTATGAATGTAGGTTGCTATTTCACGCATTTTGCCCTTTTTATAAATAACTAATTTATTTAAACTCTGTTTCAGTTGCGAAATATATTGGCATACAAAATTTCTACTTTGGAATATATGCAGTTTTCACGTGACCACCGTCTCACTCAGACGTTTAATTAACAAATAAAATCTGTAAAATTACCAAACACATTTATTAAAATATTTACAAGTAAAAATTGAAGATCAAATAAATATTATTGGCTAATAAAAATAAAACTAGTCACGTGACATTCACCAATATAAACAGAGATCACGTGCAATTTGAAAGAATGTAATCTACGAAAATTTTTGGGATAGGAAAGATTTGAAATGTGATTATTTTAATCTTTTAATTTTTTTTATCGTTTGCAAATTTAATGATTAAATTACATGTTACCGTTAATGATATAATAATATTATCATTAAGAAATTTAATACTAGTTAATTATAAATATTAATAAAACTCGGGGTATTAATTGGCTATCTTGGGACAAAATCTGCGTCCCTAAGAAATTCGGTGGTCTTGGGTTTCGAGATTTTACCGCCTTCAACGTTGCCATGTTGGGAAAACAAGGTTGGAGGCTAGTTTCTAACCCCTCCTCTCTAGCTAGCAAAATCTTCAAAGCTAAATACTACCCTCGAGGGGTCTTTATGGAGGCCCGCCTGGGAAACTCCCCAAGCTTCATTTGGAGAAGTACCTGACACTCACAACTGGTTCTACATACTGGTCTTCGTAGGAAGGTGGGAGACGGCAGAAAAATAAATATTTGGCGTGACACATGGCTTAGGGATGACAGAAACTTTTTCCTTGAGACGCCTACGGACCTTCAAAATCCTAATTTGTGTGTCCGCGACCTACTTAATATAAGTTCCTCTTCCTGGAATTCAGATCTAATCACGCAGACCTTCTCCTCTCGTGACCGTGACTGCATTCTCAAACTCCCTCCCCTTCTGAGTCGGGGCCTGACAAAGTCATTTGGCATTGGTCTTCCAACGGCATATACTCGGTCAAATCTAGTTACAGGATTATCATGGAACGACTTGTTGAGAGCTCTCGGTCTTTTATCCCCGGTGACTGGCAACGTATCTGGAATGCTAACGTTCCGTACAAAGTTAGATTCTTTGCTTGGCGGGCCTTAAGAGATGCGCTCCCCACTCGTTCTAATATTCAAAAGAGAGGAATTCGTGCTTCTTCGCTTTGCCCGCTTTGCAACTCAAACGTCGAAAACTCTTGGCACATCTTTGTGGGATGTCCTTCGGTAATTCCTATATGGATAGAGGCTGGCCTTTGGAGCATGGTGGACGAGACTGCGCGACTGGAGGATTCCTTCGGGGATCTTGCCTTCCGAATGCTCCGCGACAACCCGACGAATACTGGTGACTTGTTTATCATGATTCTTTGGAGCTTGTGGCAAAGACGAAACGACATTATATGGAACAATGGGGCTCGGGACCCAAATGCGGTTTCCCGTCGCGCTCGGTCGATTTTAGCGGAGTGGATTCAGGCTCGGAGCTTAAGCCATACTGATCGAATCCCAACCTCTCTTCCCTGCCACCTTAATTGGCATCCCCCGCGACAGGGCTATAGCAAATGTAATATTGATGCTGCTACTTTCGAGCTCTATAATTCCGCCGGTTTCGGAGCAATCTTGCGGGATGCTAGAGGCGATTTGTAACACCCTGGATTTTCAATACTTATATCGTTGTAAATATCGTGTTTAACTCATATCGTTATCATCGTATTCAGTATAACGTTCGAGTTTATGGTTTCGGTGAAATTGTGAAGTTCCAGTAAGTTCCGCGACTTGCTCGCGACTTAGAGTCGCGGCATAGGTTGCGATGTTCACTGATGTATTGTGAGTTTTGGTATGTCGCGAGTTGCATGAGGAGCAGTAGTCGCGGCATAACCCGTAACGTTCACTGTTGGGTTGAGTTATTGGGCATTTCGCGAGTTGCTCGCGACTTATAGTCGCGGCATTAGTCGCGACATTCACTGTTTGGGTTTTGATGTGAGGACACGGGCGAGTTGCACCGCGACTTGAAGTCGCGGCATAACCCGCGACATTTCCTGGACCGACTTAAGGGTTTCAAAACACAAAATATCTCATTTGAGTTTCAGAAAACTCTCTCATTCTCTCTCTCTTGATATCTCTCTCTCTCTCTAAAATCGATTCTCTCTCTCTCTCTAGTTTGGTGATTATTATCTAGTTTCGATCCGAGTTTCCGGTGTAGAAAGCTTCGTCTTGTCAAAAGGGTCGATATCTGGTTCTTCGGGTTTTCGTATAAACCTATTGGGTGAGTTCCTACTACTTTTCTAAAACTTTATACATGTCAAAAGGTTACATTTTTAAGCTCCTATATATCTCCACGGTTTCAAATTTAAGTTTTCTACATATTTGATATAACTTGAGTTTTGGGAGATTTTAGGGTTCCCGATCATTTTGTTTACTAAATGATGGATCTTATCTTATTGAAGTAAAATGATGGTTTACCTGCACATTATGTGGATATGTGAAAGAATGTTTATGAACTCATTTTAATGATTTTCATTCTTACCAGAAGTTGAACTGGAAATGACATTTTGTTTATAAAATGTGTTTATACCATATGATTATCTATGGTTGGTCACATAAGTTGTTGTGACGAGTTTGTACCATTACTAGTGGATCCCTAGGTTTTGAGTCGACTTATATTTCATTATTTGAGGTTACCAAGTAATGTAAATGAAGAACTACATGTGCATTAAATTGTGAGGTTCTGGCCGTTAACAAATTATAGAACTACATGTGTATTAAATTGTGAGGTTCTGGCCGTTAACAAAATATAGAACTACATGTGCATTAAATTGTGAGGTTCTATATAGTAACCAAAACGAAGAACTACATGTGCATTAAATTGTGAGGTTCTGGAAAGAAGGTTTATGACCTTGTTTTAATGAATTTTATTCTTATCAACCGTTATCTTGGAAATGCTTATTTGAAAAGGTTTCCGTTTGGATGAACATATTTATATCTCTTGAAATTGATAAACTGTATGTTCTCACTAGGCTTTAAGCCTAACACTTTTTCTCAAATGATATGTATAACAGGTTTCCCTTAGCGGTGGGTTGCCAAGGGTTTTGAGAGACGGGCTTGGTCTCGAGGCATTTTGAGATGACTAAGTATTGATAGTTGGGCATCTGTTAAGTCCCATTCTTTTGATTAATTTTGAATCGTCAACTGATGTAATCTAGATAGTTATATTTAGATTAGTTTGTTGATGAACCCTATATCAGTACAGGTTTTTGTAAAGTCTTAAAGACTGATACCTTTTTTGGGAGGTTTATATCAATACAAATGTCATGTTGCCCATTTTGAGAAGTTTTAATTTACTCTGAATTTTAGGATGTTACACGATTTCCTTATGGCCAAATCTACCCCTGTCAACTTCCTCCCTCCCGTTAAAGAATGTGAAGCTTTGGCTCTCCTGAATGCAATGGAATGGATATCCAGCTTGGGTTTCACTCACGTCATTTTCGAAACGGATGTCAAGGACGCCGCTGATGCTATTTATGATATGGACCGGGACAACTCTGAGTTTGGCGATATTATCGTGCGCATCCGCTTGCTCCTTCAGAACCACAACAACTTTTCGGTTCATGGTATTCGTAGACAAGCTAACGAGGCGGCACACTTGATGGCGCGTCACTCTCGTTCACTATCTTGTCATAAATTGTTTCTTACTTTACCGAACTTCCTCATGCCTTGTTTTAACAATGTTTGCTACATTCATCATGCTAATGGAACGACTGGGACTCTAACGAGTGATGGCCATGCCGAAGCTCGTTAGCTCTTCTCGTCCTTTTCTTTCAAAAAAAAATTAAAGATGAATATTTTTGTTTTTTAACGAGTGAGTCGTATTCGTTTTCTAAACCAGAGACATTTTCTCCTATTCATATGTATGAAACGTCTTATCTAAATCATCGGATATGTAGACTAAAAACCAAAAATATGAAATACCAAAAGGAGAAACAAAACTTAGACATGATAGGAGGGGAGATAACAACACAGAAAGGACTAAAATAGGGGGGCTATTTGTACCAAAAAGTGCAAATATTGAATGCATGGTTTTTTAATCCAATTATTTTTAATGAATGTCATTTCACTTATATATATATATATATATGTGTGTGTGTGTGTGTGTGTGTGTGTGTGTGTGTGTGTGTTTTGATTTTATAAATTTTATAAATTTATAAAATTTGTAACTTTTGATTTTATTATAACTTTGTAAAATGTATTTTTCTTTTTGTAACAATTACATTTTATTATAACTTTATAAAATGTATTTTTCTTTTAGGGACCAATTCCGTAACAAACGCCAAAGAGATAGTCAGTGCATCAAAAACATGGGTTCGTGAACCTGTTGTTAACAAGACTACTCGTGGACGGCCCTCGTTGAAGGATAAGCTTTTCAGAAAAACTCATGTTGATCCCTCATTTCCGACTCATGTTGACTCGTCTTTTACAAGTGAAAGACCCCTTAGACGTAGTAGTTCGAACGCGTCTAGATTTATTGACAAGGAAAAAATGAGCTACCAAGAACCAACGAGACACAATTCTTTCATGTTCAAAAATTATAATGCACATCCATACATCAATCAATTTCTAGCATTGTTTCACCCTTACATCAAGCAGGTACATGATGTGATAGGTGATGGAAATTGCGGATTCCGAGCAATAGTTGTCTCTCTAGGTCTTCATGAAGATGCATGACTCACAATTCGATATAACTTGATGGAAGAGTTAGATACATACAAGACAGAGTATATCAACGTTTTTGGAGGTGAACATTGGGATATTACTTACAACACTTTAAACTTCTTTCGATCAGATCAAGGTGCACCATTTGAACACTGGATGACAATGCCTGAAATAGGTGTCTTGATTGCTTCAAAATATAATGTGATATTACATGTTATAAGTATGACCGACAGTGGGACGTACTTGCCGCTTAGGTCCACTCCGCCAGTGTGGTATGAACATGTTGTTTTTACAATTGGATGCGTTAATGGTATCCATTATGTGAAATTAGATATGGCAGAAGGATACCCGTTTCCGTAAATTATAGGACATTTTTTCCATTACAGTTATCCGTGTGTTGCTGGATGGGCTACCCCGTATTCAGAGCGAATAAAGAAGTACATGCAACTTTTACGTGCTAATTGTACTACGGATAATGTTATTTTAGAATAATCGAATGTAATATAGATTATTTTATATTCTATTTATATGTTAAATCGCAATATTTATGTTTTATTTTTATAATTATATAATTAAAAATTAGTAATATTTATATTTATAAATATTTATTTATTTTCAAATCAAAACAAAAATATATAATAAAAAAAAAGACAACTAAAAGACGAAATAACAAAAAAAACAAAAAAAAACAAATGATTTTTGCAATCATTTGGTGTATTTAGCAAAAAATAATGTGTATTTAGCCTCCCCTAAATTAAATTGAGTAATGTTGACCAAATTTGGTTAGACCATGGAGGGTGACGTGGAGATGGGAATAGGACAAAAAAATGCCTTAGTGAACGTATATAATTTGACTTATTATCTGACCCCGACAATTTAATGACAAATCTATTACTTTGTTACCTAGAGGTATTCCAAACATACCAATTGGATTTGCATTTTTGACTGAATTGAGGTTCTTATCACATGTAGTTAATTTCATTCTTAAAAACGTATTGTTGCTTTCTAATTTCATAATCTTAATTGTTGTACTTCCAATTTTGTTAAATGCTAAAATATTATATTTGTTAAAATGCAAAACAAACACAGAACTATGCCGAACTAAATGATTCAAACCACTCGTCTTTGTATTTTTGTTGCAAAAGAGTGATGAAAGTGAACTAAAATTACTCTTACTTTATGTAAATGTCTAAAAAAACACATCAACATTCATTTGACAATCTATATAAGTGCCCGACGATTATGCCCGGGTCACTGTCACGTGTCAATATCGCGAAGGTGGTACCGAAGAGTCCCTTACGCGGGCGACCATGAACGGTGAAAATGCCCATGTCATAGTCGCGGGGCAAAGCCGCGATCGGGGCGTTTGGGTATAAAAACGACCCAACTGATCCATTTCCCATTTATTGCAAGTGTAGAGCTAGTAGGGCGATTTTGGGTGCCCTAGGTGAGTTTTTCTCATCCTTCTCTTCATTTAATTCTAGTTGTTGTTGTCCTAAGATCATTTAGTCCTCTTTTTAGGTGGTCAAGTGATTATTGTGAAGATCTCAAGTCTCTTGTGTTAGATCTCTCCAACTAGAAGTTTGTTAGGGTTTAGAATAAACCCATTGTGAGTTCATACTTCCTTTTTATCAAACTTTATACACATCAAAATGCATTTTTGACTTCTAGATATCTCCTTGTTTACACTTTCATTGTTGATGAGATTTTGACCTAACTTGGTATTTTGGGGATTTCTAGGGTTTCTTACCATTTTGTAAAATAAAGAAATAACCCATGTCTTATAACTACAAATATGGTTGGTTTCATATTTTGATGAAGTAAATGTTCAACTTGTGGTATTTTAGCCAAGTTCATGTTTCAAATGATGGTATGGGTATTTTGGTTGAAAGTGACATTTCGGGAAAAGGAAATATATGGTTTAATGTGAGGAAGTCCATGTTTACATTAAGATGGTTTTACATATATTTGGAAATGAGAAAATAACTTTATGCTTCATGATTGAGCTTTGTATTTTCTTATCAACAGTTAACCATAAAAATGTGATTTGGGAACTAAATGGTACTATCAACTATATGTTTGATTATAGTTGGTCACAAGTGTTATTGTGACAAGTCTAGACTATTACTAGTGGATCCATAGGTATAGAGTCGACTTATTATTTGGGGAATTCTCGTATGTAGCTAGTTGAGACATTGGACCCTAGAGGGCAACTTGGTACGTTTATGTGGAACCGGATACTAGTCGTGGGTCGTAAATGTAAATTCTAGTGAATGAGCATGACTAGGGATCATTGGGTGCCCTCCCCCACATCTTAGTACGAGTCGGCGTGTTCGTGGCCTTGATCCTAGTATGGTGAGCTCAAAACTTGGAAAATGACTTACTTTGTGTTTCGCCACAATCCTTGGAATTCGGGTTTTTCCCGTCATCGCAAGATGAAGTCTGGGCCGGAAGATCACTATGTGCTTATCAAACTATTTACAAATACGGTTGTCGAAAACAGTTTATTCATGTTGCATTTAATTCTTCTTACTATCTTTCATATAAACTGTATGTTCTCACTAGGTTTTAAACCTAACACTTTTTCTCAAATGATGTGTATAACAGGTTCCCTTAGCGGCGGGTCGTCGAGGGGTTGAGAGAAGAGCGTGGACTCTTGAGGGCAATTTTTGGTTGATTAGATATTTTGGAGTTTTGGCGTTGGAACAATTTATTCATATTTTTGGTATTGGGATGACAACCTATGTAATCTAGATAGAATTGGTTTAGATTAGTTTTTGTCAATTTCCCATGCATATTATACAGGTTTTGTAAATGCATACTCTTTTACCCTTTTTGGGTGGTTCACTCTAATTACAAATGTTATATTGCCAAATTTTCAATTTTCAAAATTACCCCAATTTTTAGGGTGTTACAATTTTACCCTTATTTTTGACTTTTTAAATAATCAAAATTTGTCATACACTCATGCCACATAAGTGATTATTATAGCTTTAAATACCAGGAAAAAAAACATTCAAACACACTATCTCATGTAGTAGACACACACCATATTCTATAATTATCTAATTATTTCAAGAATCAGTTTCATCTTAGTTGTAACTAGAGGTATCATCGGCGGGGTTCAGGTGCACAAATCAAAAATTTGATAGAATTTCGAATAAGGAGCCCCAAATTATGGGTTTGATTGCTTCTGATTGGGGTTGTTCGGGTTAAGGTCAATCGGGGTTGGGTATAGTTATATACAAAATATATCGATTTTAAGGATGAATTCAATCTATTAAGATGATTGATGAAAATGATAGAAAGTTTAGAAATTAGAAAGAGTACAACCAATCAATATTTAGGATTTTCAAAATAATTACATAAATAAATATATTTATATAATATTTAAAAATTATATGTATATACACACACATATACAGAGGGGCGTTCAAATGCAACTCATTTACATGATGCAACCCTTGCAACCCCTCTATCCACCACACATTTTATGTAATTAAAAAAAAGATAAAAAACTAAAAGTAAAATACGGTGGATAAAGGGGTTGCAAGGTTGCATCATGTAGAGGGGTTGCATAATAATCTACCTCTCTATATATATATATAGGGGTTGTTTATTTTGCAACCCTTAAAAAGGTTGCAAACCTTGCAACCCACATCTTAACCGTCGGATTCATGATCAACGGTTACAATAGATATGGGGCCCAATATTTTTAATTAAAAAAACAGAAAAATAAAAATAAAATAACCGTCGATCATGAATCCAACGGTTAAGATGTGGATTGCAAGGGTTGCAACCTTTTTAAGGGTTGCAAAATATTCTTCCACTATATATATATATATAGACGGAGGTTCAAGGGAAAACCTCAAAAAAACGGAAAACTGAAGAACACTCTGGTAGCCCTTCGTATGGACGGTATGCATTTGTGCATACAGATAAATTATGTTGTTTTTTGGTTTTTATGCACAAGTGCAATATGCACTTATGCATATGCACAAATGCATGTTACAAATTATCTGTATGCACAAGTGGATACCGTCCAGATGAAGGACTACCAAGTTGTTCCTCAATTTTTCGTTTTTTTGAGGTTTTCCCCTGAACCTGACCCTACATATATATATATACATATATATATAGGGGGAGGTTCTTTTGTTAACCATCTCATTCATATTAACTTTGTTAACCCTCTTCAACCAATAGAAAGTCATTGTGAGTCTTGGTTTGATATATATGTCTAATAAATATATGAGGGCATTATTGGAATTTTTTTATTTTGTTAATAATTGCATTCATTTAATTAGGAGTTACAATACTATAATTCCTAATTGTAGCCATATTTTTTATTTTAAAAAATGAGTTAAGATACATGTTTGGGTTTTTCAAAATTTACCAACAAGGATTGACAAAATGGTGTACAACATGACTAACAAGGATTCATGTTTGGTAAAATCGATGTTTAGCATAAACATAAACAAGAAGATTTGACGAACGTTATTACGAATGCGAGTATTTTAACGATGACTTTCGTGGAGTCGATGTAAAGGGTCGTTCGACAATGATAATAATAATAATGGATGAAGATGATGAGACGCAACTCAATAACTATGTTGACAGTGGAAGTCCCATCAAATGAGTTGAAAACATTGAATCCAATCGAGATGATTTTATGGGTAAGATTTTTTTATGTGTGCGAAAAATTATATTTCATAGTTAGATTCATGTTTATCTTATGTCATGATTTCTTTGTAAGGGATGTTAGCATGTAATAGCTTATGTCATGAACACTAACATGTAGTGTTCGTTCATGTTCATGAATATAGATCCAAATCATCCAATATATTCACCATAGTTCATATATCTGGAGTTTTCATATGATCATGATTGTTCATGGTTCGTACGGTTTCATGAATGAACAAAAAAAAATGCAATCTGTAGTGTTCATGAACATGCAAATTTTAATACCATGGTTCATAATTGTTCCTATACAAAATTTCGTAGTGAGTAACCGTATGTGTTCATTGTACTTTTTCATATTGCATGTTCATCCTTGTTCTGTTCATATTTTAATACAAAATTTATGTTCATTAATGTTCATGATTCGAATGAACATTCTACAAAGAAGTACAAAAATAAATGTCCAATTATCTTGTTTATTATGCATACATGTTTATTGTGCATACATGTTCAAAAATAAAGATTTCATTTGATTTCGATTAGCAATCACGTCGGTTTCAAATTGGGCTAATCAATACACGGAGGTTACAGATTGAAAAAGATATTCTTTTCCCTAAATACCCTCAAGCACCTTTGTTCATTATATTAATTACTCTTTTCACCTTTTTTAAATTGGTTTATTTAATTATAATTAATCTAGGCCATTCATTCTAAGATCAAATGTTATAAATTAGGTTAATAAGGTTAGTATAAAAAATTGGGTTAACAAAATAACCCAACCCTATATATATATAGGGGTGGTATCAATTGGAAACTTTGGAAACCAAATTTCAGCCATTGATCTTTATAAGATTCATTTGAATTATATGTGGTAGTAAATCAATTTATTTATTAATAATAAATAAAAATAATAGATGAAAAGGGTAAATATATCTTTTGATTTTGTGTCTCAAATATGGAAAGAAAATTTTATTTTATTTAGATTACTTGAAACCAAAATAAAATTTCCCACGCAAAATAAGAAAATATAAAATTAGATTATATTATATTATATTTTGGTTCCAAGTAAAAAAAAATTTACCATGCAAAACAAAAATAAAATTTCCCACGCCCATGAATTTCCACATCGATAAGAAAATTTTTATTTTTCTTTTAAAATGTAAGAAAATATATTTTTTAATTTCATTTTATTATAAAATTTCCCACGCAATCTAATATTGTGATGAAACAGAATGAATTTGTGGATTACAGATTTCATTGGATTACATTTTTGTGATAAAACAGGATGAATTTGTGTCATTTTTGTTAACTTCCCATTTTTGTTTCATTATCTGTTCAGTTGCATATCCGTATATGAAAATAGATTCATCAGGTTTATCGTGTTAGCATTATTGTTTCATAATGAAACATACTGAATTTGTGCCATTTTTGTTAACTTCCCATTTTTGTTTCATTACCTGTTAGCATTATTGTTTCATCGTGTTAGCATTATTGTTTCATAATGAAAATAGATTCATCAGGTTCATCGTGTTAGCATTATTGTTTCATTATCATCATATATAAGCTAAATTAAAATTAAATAATTTACCTAAATTAAATATCTCATTTTTAAATTAATCAATGATCATTATTACCATATATAAGCTAAATTAAAATTAAATAATTATTAATATAATAATAATAGTTACCATATATATTATGAAATAATGTAAAAGACAAAAATAATCTTTTCAATTAAAAAGAAATTCACTGATTGGTTGATTTCGGTTTCCAAAGTTTCCAATGTAATACTGGTTTGCAATTGATCGCTCCCCTATATATATATATATATATATATATATATATGTATATATGTATATAGACTTAAGTTCGCGTGAGACCAAACAGTTTCCGTGAGACCGGTGAGACCATGAAACTTCACACCAAAAAACTGTGAATGTAAAAAAATCGAACTTTTCATAGGGAAAACACCGTAAATGTTACGTTCACGGTGTTTTTCGCTGTGAATGTTCGTTTTTTTTACCTTCACAGCGTCTTCACTGTGAAGGTTCGGATATACCTTCACAGTCTTTTATCTGTGAAGGTTTGATTTTTTTTAACTTGGTTTAGGTTTTTTTACCTTCATAGTGTGATTACATTATGAAGGTTCGAATGTTTTTTACCTTCACAGTGTTTCGGTGTGAAGTTTCATGTTTTAAGGTTTGGTCTCACGCGATCTCACGAAAACAGTTTGGTCTCACGTGAACCTGACCCTCTATATATATATATATATTACCTTATAATGCATTTACATCAAACTCTTAAATACAAGTCACAAAGCATAAGGTACTGCTTCTAAAGCATGATTTTTGAAAACCTATGAATTACAAGTTAAAATGCATAATGTAGAAGTTGATGATACACTAAGTTATTGAAGAAAGGTCCAGACTTTCTTTTCAAGAAAACAAAAGGTCAAGTTTCTTTTCTTTGTGAATAATTCTTCCCAATACTTAGCGGGTCTATATTTCAAGGTTGGGTTTCAGGCATAGAGACAATTATAGCCGGGAAAGTGGCGATTTAGTGTATGGAGTCATGGAGATGTCCTGATCGTTGTTTCAAGTCCTAGGGTTTCGTTCAAATTTCAAATTTCCATCTTCCAATTTTCTTACTCTATATCATCGGTAGTCATCGGCTCTCTCTATCTCTCCGTCTCTCCCTCTTGATTCTCGCCTCCCTTCACCAATCCTGATGATAAATGCTACCTCCCTCTCACTACTTTTGCTTCCTCGATCGGTATGGTTTCTAATATGTATTCAATCTCAAGAAATTAACAGAACCCTCTCTCTCTCTCTCTCTCTCTCTCATGTTCATGGCTTCTTCTCTCTAACTCTCGCTCTCTCTCTCTCTCTCTCATACTCCATGTCCATTTTTGTTAGAGAAACTGCAAGTACTCTCTATATTTGTATGTAAATGTGTGTGTATGTATTTGGGTATAGATCTCTCAAGACTTTCATGCTTCTTTCAGTGTTTTGACTTTTGCATAATATCAATCTTTTACATTCTATATGGTAAGTTGGTGAGTTTCAATCTTCTTTCCATTTTGACATAAAATCATAATGGAAATTATTGTCTAATGGGTTTTTTATCTGTTAAATGATTTACTTATTTTTTTAACTCCCGGTACATGGTTAAATGATTTACCGCTTCTTCTCTTCTTCACGAGCGATTACAGATTATCTGAGTGGAGATCTCAAAATTCTCTTGGTTGGTGATTAAATGTATGATTGAGCCTATTTCTAACTTATAGTTTTTTTTTTTTTTTTTGTTAATTTAGGATTTGGAGGATATGTGTTAAGAGATTGAACAAAAAGCAGGACTGGTGGCAAAAATGGAGAAGGAGATGGCAATAAATCAAGGTATCCCAATTTATAGGTTCATGATGTTTTCAGTTCTTTGTGAAACTGGATATGCCAAAAGTTTGATGATGATTACATGGTTATGCAGGGATCACAAATGGCATTGATGTTACTCTGTGGATGAGCTTTCCGGTATAAATCGACATTCTAACTTACTTTTTCGGGTAAGATTTTAGTCCATCAAAAAGCTATTGTATGCAACAATTTAACCGGTAAGTGTTTATCGGGTAAGAGTCGTCACCTCCACTTACCGGGTACGACTACCGAATAAGATTATCGGCCCTTGCGATGTTTATCCATTAAGGTAAATGAGTCGGTAAGCACTTATCGGGTTAAGCGTTCAGTAAACGAACGACCCCTTACTTTCATCTCAATATAATTTAAATGGATCACAAATGTGTGTAGATTCAGTTATTTTTAGTTTGATGTAGGTGGTAAAGAGTTGAGAACATTTCGAAAGTATTTTTTTTTTTTAATGGTTTTTTGATGTAGGTGGTAAATAGCTGATAAAGATCCCCTTATTCACTTATTTTTCTTAAATGGTTTTTTTTTTTGTTGGCCAATGTCAACCTATGGATGGTTTTTTGGTTGAAGGAAACTTGAGATGTTTGTTGATTATTGTTTTTGGTGATTTGGTTTTGTTTGGCAAATTGTTGTGAATTATAAAGATGAAAGTTTGTTCGGTTAAGGTTAAAAGTGACATCATTTGTCCTGTTTTTAAGTTTTTCCCAATGGTTTTTTGGTGTTATGCAAGCTCAGGTTGGAGCCGCCCTGTAGAGAGAGGTGATTTATCTCTGAATTGATATCAAATGTATTATTATGACTTAAAAGACCGATTTCATCATCGGTTAGGTTTTTCATTTTGATATGTAAGAATTGAATATTTGATTTAAAGTGTAAGCCTGTTTTTAATAATGGTGCACTTTGTTGGTAACTCAAAACTCAAACTCTGCAATAGGTCATTGGATATTGGGTCGATCATGGGTTGTTTTGTTTCAGAGTCATGTTGTGTGGATTAAGTTAAATGTCTTGTTAGAAGAATTTTCTTTTGTGTTGTATAATGATCTAAATTATGAATCTAGTAGTTTACAAGTGGTTTTCAGATTTTCAGGAAAAATTTCACCACCGTCACTTATTGCGTAAGATTATTTCATGCTCACCGGGTAAGGGAAGTGAATCGGTAAGTATTTATCCGGTTAACGTTTGGTAAGCAACCACTTATTTTATTAAGTGGTAAACAGGCAACACATTTATCCTGACAAATAAAAGAGGTTTTATTATGTTGTATTAACATTTTCAACCAAATTCGTCATTTCGAAATCTGACCGAATGATCTTTGGTTGTGTCCCAACGTCTTCCATGCTCTCTCTCTCTCTCTCCAAACCAATTTATCAGCAAAATAATAAAACACACACACATATATAATTCACATCAATGGGCGTCATAATTATTTATAATTCACATCATAATACAAAATAACATTACAGGTTTGGTTTTTTTAAATAGCAAAATGGATCAAGTGGAGATACAAAATGCTTTTGAACACCTTAATATTAAATTATATTTATATTAAGGTGCTCAAAAGTTTGGAAAAAAAACATCATATAAACTTATTGTAACACTTTTAGATAGAACACTTTTTGTTTAGTCTTATAAACTTAGGTCCTATAAAACACTCTGCTAGAACACTAAGTTATTTTGGGCATCATATAAACTCATTTTTGTTGTAATAGTTTCATAATTGTGATTCACCCGCGCTGCATCGTGCGGGTACACAGCTAGTGTATATATATATATATGTATTTCGGGTTTTCAGGCACGTCAGGTGACCAAAAATCAAACTCAACCCGAACCCAAATAACACCCCAAAAGGGCAGGTTTCGGATTTTCAGATTCGGGACATTCAGGTTTGCACAAACACCTCATATTCGGTTCGAGTTCGATTGGGCCTTTCAAACCGTTCAGGTTTTGCATACCGCTAGTTGTAACAAAACTTTTTTTTTAAAAACTTTTTTTTTTTTAATCAAAATATGGAATATGATTCTATATATGTATAGAAGATGTATTGGGGCCAATCCTTTTAATTACAGTCTTATCAAATAATTTAATCCTTTTAATTACAGTCTTATCAAATAATTTATACCTATAATTTATACCTTTAATTTACCTTGCTTTAGCTATTATTTCTTTAAATATCAGAATTTGTCAAAAGTGAGTGCTACAACTTTAATATCAGAACCACAAGGGTTGTGGTGTGGTGGTAAAGGTTTGGGGAGTTCATAGCGCTCAACCCGAGTTTGAGCCCCACTAGCAGCACTTGTGGCCACTGAGGATAAACTCAGGGTTGCACGCTTTAGCAGCTGGGCCAAAAGCCCTAATTGTCAGGGATTAGTCTGGGCCATAGGCCCAAGATACCCTTTCCAAAAAAAACTTTAATATCAGAATTTGTCGAAGATATTAGACGCACTCTTAACTCGAAAGAGTCCATATCTATCCATTGGATTAGTCGCGATGCTAACGGCTCGGCTCACTTATTGGCTAGGCATACATGCACTCTTAATTGTAATGTTTATTTTGATAGCATGCCCTTGTTTCTCATGTCGTCTATTAACAACGATTGTAATCACTTTAGCGTTAATGATATGAACGAGATTCGCCCTGGCGACGGCAATGCCGAGGCCCGGTAGTGATCCCTTTCCCTTTGCCTTCAAAAAAAAACTTTAAAGTGCAAAAATACATTCATACACCATCTCATGCATCACGTTTTATTATAAATTGAGTAAATTACAAATTTGGTCCCTATGGTTTCTTGTTTATAACACTTTTGGTCCCTATAGTTTAAAAATTACAGTTTTGCCATCAAAGTATGCAAAAACGACCGGATTTGCTCCCTACCTCTAACAGCCGTCAATAAATTCCATTAGACAAGGGGTATTTTAGTCTTTTTATATTGTTACCACCAATGTTTTAAAAATCGTTTTTGTGGTTGACCCGGTGTGGTGACCGGGTCACGGCTCAACCGGTTCAACCACCGGGTCAACCCGGTTTCAAGAATTTCTATGTAATTTTCATTTTCCTGCATACATACACACACACACACACATATATATATATAACCAAAAATTTGATGTCTACAAGTTAAAACATTAAAAATACATATAACAACAAGTTTTACATCAATAAAAAAACATTAAAAAAAACACATAACAAGAAGTTTTACATCAATCCAAAAACATTAAATAAACACACATAAGCATAAGTTTTTCATCAATCCAAATACATCAAAATGAAACATAACGAACAAACCAAATCATGGATCTTGAGACATTGGAGTGTTGGTTTTTAACGCTAATATGTATTGCTTATTAGACTATTGGTTTTTAACTTTTGTTACCGGGTCAACGGTTTTTTAATAGAACCGGTCGGTTCAATCCGGGTCATAAAATAGCATCAACCCGGTTTTTAAAACATTGGTTACCACATTTTTTGTTTAAAAATAATTAAATAGGGCTTGAAATGTTGTTAAGCTATCATCAATAGATGGGACCAAATTTGTTTATTAGATTGATTATTAAAATAGAGGTCCTGGAATGCTAGGCTTGAAATGTTGTTAAGCTATCATCAATAGATGGGTTTGCACCACCAGCAACCACCGTGTAGACACACTTGCAGGTGGGTTTGCACCATCACCGGGCCAACCACCTCCTTCCCCCCTTTTGTTATTCACACCATACACAACAATAACCCCCTTGAAACAACAAAGCTATTATCACTGGCCACCCCATCGTGAAAAACCTTGAACCCACTCTTGCCATGAAAACCCATTTCTGACCTCCCCTTTCATCGACTCTATACGCCTATGAGAAGGTTGATTTCCAGCGATTGTAGATTTGGCAGGTCGATCAAGAATCGTACACTCTCATCAATCTACAATAGAGACAGAGAGATCGAGATGATACCTACAGAGATGATCTACAACTGACAGGACCACTTCGATTACACCATCTACATTTCCATTTGATTTTGGGGTTGATTTAGATGTATCTCTTTGAAGGAATTATCTGTTTGATTTTATTTATAGTTTTAGGGTTCCAAATCAAAGATGTTTGAAGGTCTCTTTTTCTTGATATTGACTAATATTTGGGTAAACGATCCCTTACATAGGCCCAGACTAATCCCTGGCAATTAGGGTCTTTGGCCAGCTGCTAAAGCGTGCAGCCTTGAGTTTATCCTTAGTGGCCACAAGTGCTGCGAATGGGGCTCGAACCCGGGTAGTGACTCTTACCCGGTAAGCGCTTACCAACAACCCATTTGACGGACGGGAACGTTAACAGTAAACTGGATATGTATTTAACAAGTAATAGGTGTACATTAGCCCACCCCGAGGAAAAACATCACTTAAAATGAAACGAAATATCAACTTTTAAAAGACAAATCTTGTTACTTCCATTCCATGAAGCATAAAAGCTTAAATGAGGATTATAAACAAAATAGCAAAAGGACATATTACTCTCTTTAACATAATAAGATACAACAAAGGCCAAGTTCTCCAAAGGCTCACATGCAGGTTTTTTCTTTGGGGTTGCACCAGAATTCCACTATTTTAATTAATGCAACAATTTATTAACAAAATTTTTTGCACTTCAAATAATTTATTGCTAACCTTTTCTTCGAGTCATTTCTTCACCAACCGATTGTAAATGCTTGCGAGACTGTTAATATACGCGAGCCTTCGGAGGGAAAGTCTCAATCTCGTCATCCAGAGTGTTCATGTGAACCGGCCTGTAGTCTAGTCGCACCTTCTCGTTCTCCCAGTATCTGCAGATTCAGATTTGGCAAAAGTTTACATTCAGAATTCAAGTATCTGATGGTAATTAAATTTTCTGTTTGAATTAAGATGTATTGTTATTTGTTTTTTGCGCCGAATAAATGGTCTAAATGATATAAATTGTGAATTTTAACCCTCTGCAACACATTATCAAATTTTATTTTTTTAAAAGGATAGGGGCGGGTTCAAATAAGAAAGTTAAATACCGTGAGAAGACTAGAAGAAAAGGTTGATATTTGAATCATTGAAAAAAATCTATTTGAAGATGCATATGTAAACCGACATTACAAATTATTCATATGGGTTCACAAATACATCTTGAGATGGATCTTTTCCATGATTCACATATGAACCTTTCCTTAACCCTCCCTTCATATATTCTCATGATAGTTGGCCTCTTATTTAAACCTCCCACCAAAACCGATATTTATAAATTAACAACATACAATCAAATTTAACAAATGTGGATAAGTTATTAATAAAACAAAAATAACATATTTGCCAAGGAAAACTAAAAAATAAAAAATAAAGCCGGTCGGGAAAAAAGATTTACATAAATGGAAGAATAAGAAAAAGAGGGGAAAAGAGGATCTTTTTGGTAAAAGATTTGGTTGAAGGGGTAAAAGGCAACATAAGTTGGCTTACCGAATTAAGTCATGGATTTAGCATTAAGCATAACCAAACACATTTGTATAATAATCAAACACATTTGTATAACTTAACGAATTACGCTAGAAGTCCCTTAAGTTCATTAAGCCAAAATCAACCCCTTAACACCCAGATGGACGATGGCAACCAGTAGGGTGATGCAGTATTGATACTACTCAATGTTAGATTTGGAGTTCCGTTTGGAAGTGGTAGAACGGCCTCATAAATTTTGGATCACATATTTTGACAATATGGTAGCTATGGTTACAAGAGGCATAACTTTTGACTTCGCTGTTTGGTTTTCTTCATATAAAGCGACTATTTTCCTTCGTTTTATTTGTATTACTACAGACCTCACGAAATAAAATGAGGTCCTAGCAACGTCCATAAATTTTGGATCACTATTGTAGATGTGATTATTGGTTGCAAGACTTGTAAAAAATACCAAAGGATGACGAATATAGTAACTTTTTAATAAGCATCAAATGTATAGAGAGGGAAGAGATGGTTACCCGAGTGTGTGCTTCATCCACTTTTCGTCATCTCTTTTCTGCAAAGCCGGGAATTTCTTATGGTTATTAAAGGGGAAGGAAAAGAGGAAAACCTATTTTATAAGGATTGAAGAATCTAAACTAACCGAAAAGTCTTCACGGGCATGAGCTCCTCTACTCTCTTTCCTAGCTTCGGCCGAATGCATGGTGATACATGCATTGATCAAGAGGTTTTCCAACTCTAGAGTTTCTATCAAGTCCGAGTTCCTAAAAATTGTGTTCAATTTAAATACTTGAAAGGAGTATATATAATGAAATGATCAAGTGTTAGTAATTGTAAAAGTTACCATATCAAGCTTCTGTCCTTCAACTTAACATCATGAAAGCTCTCCCAAGCTTTGTCAATCAGGTTGCAACCTGCAAAACAGTGAAAGTGAGCCATATTGGACAAGAGAGAATCTGAGACAAGATTAAAGCCACATCAATATTTTTTTCCTTAATCATATACTGAATTTGATGAATGAAAAAGTTAAGAGCAAAGGCAAATGAATTCCAGAGTTGGGCTGCTCAAATGGTTGAGCCTTGCCCAGCATAACCTAGTCAGTCGCGGACTTAAAGGAGGGGGAGGGGGGGTCAGATGCCCCCCATGAGTTTTCAAAAATAAATACATCATAGACTTTATTTATTATATCTACCAACCTTATTCTGCCCCCCATAAAAAATAGTCTGATCCCCAATTAAATATTCGTCCAAATCCAAATCCATTTCCTTTGAAGCTTCAGGGTGGTTCCATAGGCCTTTATTGTAGAGTGTAAGTTGTTTCCCATTTCTATACCTTTCTATTTAACTTTTATAGTACTTTATATTTATGTTAATTAGATTCCGCCCCCTATCAACAAAATTTCTGGATCCCCCACCGAACCTAGTCATACTGACTTCAAATCCCACCCTTGTGCATTGCACAATGAATTGTCAGGCTGCATCGTTGAGTGGGCAACAAAAATTTCACCTCCTCGGGTATTTGTTTCACAGGTCTGGTAAGAAAAATAAAAACATGGGTCCGATCCCTTTTCTTCCATTAGCCAATCTTTATGTTATGGTCCTGTTTCATTTATCTTACATCAGGGAGATAATACCCACAGAGCGAGAATTAAATAGATTGGACAAAACAGATGGATCCATATCTTTGCCAATATCGAATTGCAATGTATGTATCTGGAAAAGATATGTAGTAAATTTGCATGTGTGGTGTACCTTCTTCTAATGTCTCCTGAGTCCGAAAAACAGCAGCATTATTTTGCATTATCCGCTGCATGTTCAACCTGATCTTTGAGGTAGGAAGTGAACCATTTGAATTCCTAATTTTATCTAACCATGCAAGAGTCTTCTCTCCGGCATCCTTTTCTAATGGTTTTTGCTTCTCACCTGTAGAATAACAAATTGAGGTCATGCAATGCAAATTTTAAATCAATTGTATGTGAAAAATTTAGGGTGCATTTGGTACGCAAGAGTGGACACGACCAGACAGGATGGGACTCAAGTGGACGGGTGAGAGTGAGGTAGGCGGGTGAAAGAATTGTGCAAGGTTTTATGGTTTTCATTTGACATGGGTGGTTTAGTAATTTACCAATCTTCTCTTATCTTCCTGATTTTTGTTCCACCTGTTTTTGATGGAACAAAAAAAATGCATTTTTGTCCCACTCAGTCTTGTCATGTCTCGGTCTTAATGCCGTATCAGATGTGGGACACCTTACCTGGCCTACGGATCTCTGCAACTCTATTTGCACAGGCTCGACCAAAAACAACTATGTCAAGAAGGGAATTTGCACCAAGCCGATTGGCACCATGAACGGAGGCACATGCTGCCTCCCCAGCAGCCAGCAGTCCAGGAATAACTGCATCAGGATCGTCACCTTTAATGGTAATAACCTGCAATAACAAAAGAGGTTAATAAGTTCAAAAGAAGGCTATCAAATATATCTACCACTTCCAAACAGCAGGTTTGATGTTAACATCTTATAAATATCAGGCTCTACCTCCCCATGATAATTTGTTGGAATACCACCCATGTTATAATGCACGGTAGGTAAAACTGGAATAGGCTCCTTTGTGACATCAACGCCAGCAAAGATGGCAGCGGTTTCAGAAATTCCAGGAAGCCTCTCCTTGAGAACTTCTGGTGGTAAGTGATTCAAGTGAAGATAAATGTGATCCTTCATGGGCCCTGTTAAAAGAAACTGTGGTTAGAAGCACATATAGTCGGTGAGATTCGAACACCGGCATGAACAAAGCCAACAAAACAAAGGGTCAATGGCCCAGCAGTATCCGGGTTACCGATAGATCCCAACCTTCTTGGAGGTCAAGGGTTCAATCCTCACTAAAGATGAGGATGAGTGCTAGTTTTCCCGTATATAAGTATTATATTCTTCGGAAAAAAACAAGGCCAACAAACTTCAGAATCTGTACCACCTGGTGCTACCAGGCACACAGCGGAAATTCAACATAAAATTTCAGACATCTAACAAAGGTGATGCCCTTGACTCCCTTTACTTGGAGAGAAGATCTAATATTTTTGTGGATAAGGGATGGCATCCACAATGCAACTGATAGGACGTTATTACTACCAACAGGTTCTGATTTCTGACACGAGCACAGCAATAGACTCAAATCAAGGATGACCTGGAAAGTGACTAAGGATCATATGTTACATGATTTTACTTCAGACCTAGATCTCTGGTGATGGTACTGATGGTGTTTTATATGTCAGGGGACCATAGATGATGATGATGGTGTCAGTAATGGAAGATATACTCTCCCTAGCTTTTTTGTATTTATTTTCTATCCATATTGATAACCAGTAATGAAAGGATTTGGAAGTACCACCAGGCAGCAAAGTGTCACATTCAAATGCCCTCATCTACAACTAATTTTTCCAGTCCTTTTTAACATCAATATTTTTTCCTTGTTATCTAGGTAGGATTTCAAATTATTTGACAGAAAAACATTTTTTCCCGAAGCACTTGAGATTTGAATAAGAAGCAAAATTATGTCTAGTGGAAGGGGTGACTTTGGCAGCACCAGGAAAAGAACATAGAGAAGGTGACGGAAACGGGGTGTTGAAGTTGAAGAAAATATTACCTAATATGATTAAAATGTCCTTGCAATTAATGAGATAACGGACCTAATCTTTGAATGTATAGGACCAACCAAAGACCAAAATACACATTAGATGTAAATGTAATGCATATGTCTGTGGTACTTCAAACTGAATATCCCGATGAGTGTCTTCAGCCCACTCAACTCCTAATCTCATGTCTAACTAATAGAGCATCAAGTATGGTGAAATAAACAAAATCGAAGTTCAATCACATACCAGCCAATAATTAACAACCTATGCTTCTGAACTAAATACTTACAATTCTAATCATATTCTAACGAAACCAAACAAACCCAGTATATCCTGCTCGAGAGATGGGTCTGGGAAGGGTATTTACAGGTATCTCAAGAACTAAAAGGTACAGGTTTCTCAAGAACTACAATAACAAAAAGGCTAGAACAATATTAATGGCATGGGGAAGTAAAAATCAGGTGCCCTATGACTTGGGTCCTATCAAACCAAAACAGTTGGCGAACTGAAACTGGCTGCTTAAGAACAAATTCTGGTGAGATTAGAGGAAATCTATTTTATTGTGATATCTAAGTGGCTACAAAGTCTATTGACAACCACCATAGCAGATTCTGTTGTTGCTCAAGTGGAGATGATTAGCAATGGAGCTACTGATGGGAACTTAGCTTTATACAACTGCATTTCGATAGGTAGAAGCTTAAAGATTGCTCCACATTCCATGTGATTTGGTGCCATTTTAGTTTAAACAAGTCAATGGTAAGTAGAGACCTACTTCTGTTGCCTCTAGATCATCTGCTAAAAAAGGGGATGACAGAAGCATCAGAAATTAGCATTGGGTTCACTAGTTCTTGAGTCCTTTGTTTATGAGATATCATTGTCCATTTGGATTTGAGACTTAATTATACTTTTTGGGACATTTGAATGTCGTTATTGCAATACCATGATGAGAAGTGACCTCATACTCTGTATCTCACCAGCGCAGAAAAATGACCCACTACAGGCAGTTGAGTTCAGGCTGGTCATGGAACATACCTACACCGCGACCTTCTCGGATTTCCATTGTCATTGACCTTGACACAACATCTCTTGATGCAAGATCCTTCGCTGTGGGGGCATAACGTTCCATAAATCGCTCCCCTTCACTGTTCCTTAAAATACCACCTTCACCTCGAGATCCTGCACATTGCATAAAACATATGAAAAATATACTCAGACTTCAATTTTTATCTCATCAATCCTGAAGACTGCAATGCAGAGGGAACCAACCTTCAGTAATGAGGCAGCCAGCCCCATATATACCGGTTGGATGAAATTGCACAAACTCAAGATCCTGAAAAAAGAAATAATGACTCAAAATGCTGATGCTACCAAACATCAATTTGAAAACCATGAACATGATGAAACAAACTGTAGTATACCTCAAGAGGTAGGCCTGCACGTGCAACCATAGCATTTCCATCTCCTGTGCAAGTATGAGCAGAGGTTGCAGAGAAATATGCTCTACCATAGCCCTGAGACAAAAATAAAAATGAGAGAGAGACAAAGATATAACTGTCAATCTATGAACAAGAAAAGTTCAATTGATCTATTCACCCCAGTTGCCAGGATTGTAGATGAAGAACGGAATCGATGCAATGTCCCATCCTCCATGTTCAGTGCAATAACTCCTTGGCAGCTGCCTGATACAAATTGAATAATATGATCAGATAAGTTTCCTACATACAAACATGACAGCATCGTAGCTGAAAATGGATCTATTTAATGAACCCAGCCCACAGACACATAAACTTTATTCGCCTTTCAAAATGGCTCTCATGCATCTCAAAGAACCAATAGGTGATCACAGGGGACATAAATGACAGAAAACAAGCTTTAATTTACCTAGCATAAATAACTTGAAGTTTCGTGCTCATGAGTATTAGTAGGCAAATATGAGAGAATTCTATTATGAAGAAGGTAGGCAATCAAAGTTCAAACCCAGAAGATCACTGCAGAATAAAGCTTGATAAACGGTACATATCAATGACTTTGTGATGGTTTCTATTGAACACAAATTTAGATCCACAACTTTCTTCTAAGGGCGGAGTGAACTACCAGCAAAAGGAAGTTCTGGCTACAATCCAGTGACATGTATCCTTGGGTGATAAGATCAAAAGTTATTGTTATCTTCTATGCATATATCTGGCATATCCTTAGAGAAAAAAATATCTGATTACATAAGACAGCAGAATTTAAAACAATGGGAGGAAGTAGTTTGACATACCATCACTGCCCATGAGTAGATCCAAAGCAAAATATTCAACAAAAAACTGTGTATTATGTTTCATGGCCTGTCCATACAACGTATGCAACAGCGCATGCCCAGTTCTATCAGCAGCACATGCACATCGATAAGCTTGTCCACCTACAATTATAACATGAAAGAAGTTACAGGCAGCAGATTTCCCCAAACAGCATACGCAACCATATTCCAACATTGCTTCATGTCACACCTTTGCCAAAGTCAAGACTCTGACCACCAAATGCACGTTGATATATTTTTCCCTCTTCAGTTCGAGAAAATGGTAGTCCATAATTCTCAAGCTCAATAACTGCTTTTGGTGCTTCTCTACACATATACTGTATAGCGTCCTGGTCACCTACAGAAATTCAAATCACTTGTGTTATAATAAACAGAAATGGCATGCAGCATGCTACAATTTTTTCCTTTTCTTCAAATATAAAAAACGAAGAAAACATAACAAGAAAAAAAACACTGCCACAAATGAAATAATCTATCAACACTAAGGTGCTTCAAACCTTGATACGACATGCAATGAGTTGTCTTACATATACATACTAGGAGTCCGGCTAAATCTCAGTTTTTGAAAAAAGAGAATACCTAACCAATCGCTTCCCTTCACTGTGTCATACATGTGCCACCTCCAGTCATCCTCAGTCATATTTCCTAAAGCAGCATTTATACCCCCCTGCATGTATTATTAAAAGATAAGCAAGCCTTATCACAAGCACAAGAATGTAAAAATATAATGCATCCATCTCGAGATTAATAAACTAGCTTGGTACATCAAGGAAGCACAACTAGGTACTACTAAACTGTCTAAACACATGCAATTAGGCACAGAACAGCCACTAAGAAGTAAATTTGTGAAGATCTTACCACTAAACTAACCTAAAACTTAAATTTTTCGCATAATACTAATAGAGCTTACTGCCATCCCGAATCTCTATTAAATTTTCTAAAACAATTGGAAACTACTTTTCAGCCTTAATAGGACATGTCAGTAGCATAAGACTCCTTCAACTTGTTGCCATTTCGACCATTCTGCTCCTCTTATGATTTTTCTCTGTTTCTATATAGAGCATTTAAAGCCTTGAGATGACTTGCAGGAGAAAAGAACATTTATAGTGGTGATTCACATGGCACCATCAAATGATACTAGTCTTCGATAAGAAAGTACAACACACTAGAACGCCCTTGTTGACGATATTTTACCCCCACTCTGATGGTGCTGAGTGAAAGCCCCCTATTTTAAGAAATTAATTGGCTTTTACCCTAGCTGTTCTTAGTAGTGGTTGATGCCTATATGAATATCTATGATGCTAGCAGCGACAATTGTGCTTGTAGCACATCCTTCTTGGCCAGTAATTCTTCTTTTCTGCTACTACTATTGAGTGAAAACCCCCAAGAAAACTTCATCACTTCTCATTCTTCTTTGGCAATGATGTAAAAGACGAAAGACATCCTTGTAAATCACTTCTTGTCTAGCAATTCTTACCACATCTTCAGCTTCCATATCAATACAGGTAAGGTTGCGCACTTGCGCTTCATATACTCCATTTTCTTTCAGTACAATCTAAAGCCTTTGAATTCCAAAATGTTTCTTCAAACCTCCAACTTGCATCCATCATCTTATCTAATCTTGTCAACCTACACTATATCAATGGCTAAGAACATAGACAATGACATATCCTTTTTTGTCTTCTGTAAGCTGATCTTCAATGTCATTTGATGTCTACAACTGAACATGAATGCTCTAGTAGTCTAATAATCATCAACCATGTCATATAATATATATATATATGACTCATGATGCACATTTTGAAGTTAAATGCTTAACATTGCTATTAAATTTAACTATATATACACATACAAAGTACTAATTACAACCAACACAAATTGACATATACATATGCAGCAATCAACAGAGAAACCTTTGAATAAGACACACATACATATAACATATAGTCATAGCAAACATGTGAGGTGATAAACGAGCATACAACGACAGTCAAGCTGCACTCCTCTTTCTCTCCTTTTGCCTCTCTCTGCTAGTGTAATTAGGGATCTTTTACTTATTTTACTTTCTAACCCAGCCTTAAATAGGTTAACGCTATTGAGCATCAAATTACCGGTCTTTACCCACCATAATTTCTCAAAACAGGTTAGCACTTTGCCATGAGTTCCTGAGGCAATGCAACCCGAGGGATGCTGGGCCATGGAAAAGTTTAACAACTATGAGTGTGATCACATGAATCCTATAAGGTGTCATTTAGCTTCTTTTCATTCACTAAAGTTCCAAACTTTTCAAGGCTAAAACATCATAACATATATGAAACCAGTAACATAAACCAAACTCAATGATCAAAGACCAACAAACCTGAGCAGCAACAGTGTGTGAACGTGTTGGAAATAGTTTAGTAATGCAAGCAGTATTAAATCCATGCTCAGAAAGCCCTATAGCAGCTCGAAGTCCAGCTCCTCCTGCCCCAACCACAACAGCATCATATGTATGATCTACAATAGTATACGATGACCGCCCTGTATTCTGTTTAAAACAATCGCAAAACAAACATAAATAATTAAATACAACCTCCAAAACTACTTACACAAATAAATCTATATAACATTCACAATTTATCAACAACCTTCAATTACGTTAACAATTAATCGAACAATTCATACACAATTAACCGTGAAAAAAGGTTACACACGAATAAATTAACCGAAAACGATAACTGCATGATTCAATCCGATATAACGTAGATCAATTTCAGTTCGAAAACAAAACCTAAACTTAAAACGATTCAAATATATATATATATATACAATACCGATTGAGAAGAGAAGAATCTGTGTGAGATTGAGTCGCCGGCGATGGATCTCCGGGATGGAATGCGGAGGGCACGTGACACACACCGCCACATATCTCTGTATATCGATGTATCTATCTGTATGTATAATCACTGTGAGCTGAAAGCTGATTTTCTGGTGAAGAAAGCTGTGTGTGCGTGATGACGCTAACAAATGGGGGAGTTGCGAGATATCGGAAAAGAGACGATTTACCTTAAGGCTGCTGGAGAATGGGCTTTGCAATATAATTTATATACCACGATTGCCCCTGCTTTTTTTACCTTAATTACTGAAATGCCATTATTCATTCGTCTCGTGATTTCAGAGAAATATTAATGTCAATTTATACTTATTTCATTTAACTGTAAAATAATATAGCAAAAGAATCTAAAAAAAATAATTTTAACATATGTAAATCAGCGTGACAGATTATTTATATGGGTTCACATATGAATTTTTAAATGATTTACAAATAAGATTTCTTTTAATCTTCTAATCTAACATTCTAATGATATTTAGGGGGTGTTTGGGATTGCTTATTTAAAACAACTTATGCTTATTTGCAAAAATGTTTATTAACTTATGGTTATTTGTTAGTGCTTATTAACTTATAGGAAGAAGAAGAAAATATGTAATTTGGTTAAATAAGTTAATAAGGAGTTTCAAATAAGTCAGTTGAGAATGACTTATCAAGAACTGCTTATTAGCGGAGTGGAGAAGTCATAAGCAGTTTCCAATCCAAACACTCAAAACAGCTTATTTGTTGTTTGAAGAGCTGGTACCGAAAAATATATTGATGCGAGTACTAAATGGAATATTATAAAATTTCTCGTTTTGTTCGTATAATTTGTTTAACTCAACTTTTTATTATAGTTTAAATATTTTAGATTTACATTAAGAACTTCATTTGTTTTTATTTTAGTATGAAAAATAATACAGAGTATTATGCTTTTCTTAATAAAACTCAATAACTATTATGCATCTGGATGTGTTTATCAATTGGTTATTAAGAGCATCTCCAATAGCTTCTCCATTTCGGAGAAAATGGGATTTTAGGTTAAATTATGCTCCAACAACTTCCCCAAAACTATCTTCAAAATGGAGAAAGTAGGAGAGAGAATGATTTTTTTTCTTTAAATATGGAGATTACCCCAAAAATGATTACCAAGTAAGAGACCAATAAGAAACCTTGAAAACAAATATGTAGAGAGAGAAACAATATTTTAATAAATGAATGAAATATTTTAATATTATAATTAATGTTGGATTCTCTAAAATGGGGAATCTGTTGGAGATAGATGTAAATTTTTTTGGAGATTTTTATTTTTATTTATCCATTTTAAAGAAATTTTGGAGAAAGTTGTTAGAGATGCTCTAATATCAAAGAGTTTTAAAAACTTGTACACATAAAGTAATTACATGTACCCACAATTTAAATAATATGCATTAATCAACACTATATGATCATTGAAAAGTCACTTTTAAGCCTTTGAACAAAATAAACCGTATAATTACTGGTTGTTGTTTTTTTTTTTTTTTTGGACATAAACCGAAGAAAGTTATAAACCAGTAGATTCGAATTCGATCACGGGTCCTCCCGTTTAATTTTATATATATATATATATATATTTTTTTTTTTTCAATTTTTTGGATCTCGATAGGATTTGACGAAACTAAGAAGAAAAGTGGGAATAGAAATGGAAGTGGGCGGGGTACACGGCAAGCAAGCGACGAGTGGTGGATGAATTGAACGCGATGGTCCATTTTTAGCCCAATATTTATTATGGGCTACGAAGGCTCTGGTGCAGCCACTCGTTTCCAAGGAATCACCAGCATTTGTTTATTATGCCTTTCGTTACCTAATTAATTTCTTTTTACAAGTGATTTGAAATTTATGGGATTATTTGAATTTTTTGATATGGTAAATAATTAAGTTTGTATTAGTTAACGTATTTTAATTTGATTTTTGAAATTAAAATAGTTTAAAAAAAAATAGAAATATGTAAGATGTTGCAATAAAAATAATGTTTTATGATAAATATGAAATTACTTATCTTTAAGTGCATCTACATCAGCCTTACTATTATATGTCATGTGGAGAGTTTCGGTGATTTGAAATTAATGTAAGAAGCGTGAGAAATGGTTATTAATTGTTGGATGATAAATTGATACACATTAGGATCAGATGCACCGGATCAATTCCCTTCTAAGCCGCAATTCATACGATGACATTTGATTAAAAGTGATCAACGGTTCAGATCCACTTCTCAGGTTTCTCATGTTAACCTCAACTTCTCACACGATCATTCACCTATGTCCTCTTTGGTTTGTAGGATTAGATTAAATTTGGAGGGATTTGAAATTAAATTTCATTTCAATCTCATGTTTGGTTTGAAGTATTTTCATAATTTAAAATCCCGGGATTTCATTAAAATCCCACAAACATAGGATTTTGAAATCGCACGGAGGTGGTTGATATTTCACAGGATTTTATAGGATATGTATGTAACAATGTTTTAAAATATTTGTTTTGTAATAATCAATTAATAAAATATAGTTTAATTATTTATAAATTATTTCTAAATAATGAAATTTAATTTCATTCCAGATCCTACAAACCAAACACACCAAAGATTTCAAATCCTCCGAAATCCAAATCATTCCAATTCTATATCATTCCATAAAATATAAGGGGGCGTTTGGTTCAAATAATGAAATTTGATGGAATTGAAATCAATCGAAGGAATTTGACTTTAAAGGAATTGGGATGAAATTTGATGGAGTTTGACCACGTTTTTGGTTGGTAGGAATTCAATTTATTCACTTAAGTCAAGCAATGATGAATTTCTTAAATTGTAGAATTCAGTGAAATTGAAAGTATTCCATCATTTTCATTTTGTGAACCAAACGTAGGCTTAGAATTTGGTCAATAAAATTGACCATTCTAGTTTCTGCAAATTCCTTCCAATTTCATGAACCAAATAACCCTTAAATCTTTCTAAACTATTCTATCAAACCAAATACCTTTAAGATGATGTGGTACACCTTATTGCAAAAAGCCTTTCAAATATATAATCCGATAGCATTGCCAAATCAGTATGTGGGACCATTAATTGGTACAATATAATTCTTAAACTATTAAAATATAACAATTTATAACTTATAGATAACAAAAACGATAAATTAATTTTAGTACTTTTATTAAATTAATGTTAATACTTAGATTAAATGTTAACTAATATTAATTCAACAAAAATGTTAAAGTTGGTTTTCTAAAACAAATAAATACAATTACATATGTGTTTTTTTTTTTTGTACATATTTTTTGAATTACAGATGATTAAAATATATATACTTGTAAACTATAAAATTGATAATATGGACAAAGTTGTGTGGTATTGGATAATCGTAAGTAATAATTACAGAATCTGAGAACATCTCCAACAGCTATGCTATAATTTTTCTAAAATAAAGTAGAAAAACTTAAAATCTCTAAAAAAAATTACATCCAACTTCAACAGCTACTCTATTTTAGCAATTATATCATCAATTATATTAATAAAATATTATTTATTTTTCCTAAACAAACAACTTCAATGTTTCCTATTGATGGAAAAAAATCTCTCTCTTAAAAAGTGGGTTTTAGAGATTTCTCCAAATTTGGAGATTTTTACTTTCTCTCTCTTATTTTCTCTATTTTAGCATACGATATAGCATAGTTGTTGGAGCAAAAAAGTTGCTAAAATCTCATTTTTTTTCTATTTTAGCATAGTTGTTGGAGATGCTATGATAATGCAAGTTTTAAAAGATGATTGTAATTGCATTGGTATAGATGATTTAATAACTTCTTTGTAGATAATAAAAGTAAATATTGTATTTCATTTAAAGCAATCTAAAATAAAAGTTGTTTCAGTCATTCTGCTTAAAAAGAATTAGTTATTGGTTGGTTGAAATCTATAGGATTATCATGTATATATAATTTTGTTAAAATAAAATTGTATATTTGCACCAACACATAATATACTTCTTTAGCGTGACTTTATATAAACAAGATCAAGTTGTTCTCCTTTATTTATGCAAATAAGTCGTGTATTGCTGGGTCTTTTAAACGAAAATGACTTTGAGAGATTATATATAAATATGAGTTGTGAAAACACTTTGTGGAAAGTGTTTATAAATGTATATGGACTTTCTTGGAAAATAATAATATGGACTTAATTATGAACTTGATTCGAACCGGAGATATCGTATTTTGTCTTTTTTTTGCACCGTCTATTTTTCTATCTAACAAACACTTTTTTGAATACGAATGTTCATATGTCTTGTATCAATTTCAGGATTTCAAAATGACAATTTATGTCTTCTGAACTTCAAGTACCACCACAAGAAACATGAGTGCAACGACTCTTGGCGTCGCTAAAGTCCATTTATCGTCACAAGTTGTTTATAGAGACCACTACTACAGAAATGACTTTTTTAAATACACATTTTTAAACGGTTTTTAAAAAAATTTGAAAAAACCATTTAAAAAGGTGGCCGCGTTTTTTAATATTTTTTTTAAATGGTTCTGCGGTTGTGGTACCGTTTAAAAAATTCATATGACCTTTTTAAACGATTGTTATAAAAAACCGTTTAAAAAGGGATGCGTATTTCACACGGATAATTGAACAAAACCGTTTAAAAGGCCGCCTAACTTTTTTACACGGTTTTTTCATACAACCATTTAAAATACGTACATCTTTTTAAACGGTTCTCTAGAAACAACCGTTTAAAAAGGCCTTTAAAAATTTAGAGTAAAACCGAACTACATTAATGCGTTTTTATATTTTGATAGGTTCGGAACAATTTGGAGCGAAAAAGAATAAAACGATAATTTTTGACAGATTTGCGCAACTGTGGCGTTTTGATCATATCTCACTCGTCCGATCTCCGATTTGAGTGATTCAAGATGATCTGGAAACCCAACACACAGATCTACAATGTTCGTGTTTTGAGTTTTTGGTAATTTTGAGTAAATATGGGCCGAATCTGAAGTTGAAGTTGGGAGTACAAAGCTGGACATAAAATGAATAAAAGAATTAATGGTGCTTCTATAAACATAGAAGATGATGTGGCGGAATGGTAAGTGTCGTGGGTTTGTATGGTTGTGGTTCTGAGATTGAGTCCTATGTGCAGCAGATAACATTCTTTTATTTTTTAAACGGTTTAAAAACCGTTTAAAAATGTGACTTTTTTAAACGTTTTTTTTTTAAAAAGCCTCTGCCTTTTTCAAACGGTGCCATTTCAAACGGTTGTAAAACCGTTTAAAAATGTCCAAAACAACCGTTTAAAATACATATTTCTGTAGTAGTGGACAATACGTCGCCATTATAGCTTATGGCTGAAACATGTTATCGCTAAAGACGCATCACTGAAGCTCACTTTTCTACGGACTTACAGATATTATGAGACAAAATTTTAACCTTGGATATGAAAAGATATTTGAATCTCATTCTTCATGGTTGAACGTTGACTCTCTTAAACTAAAAATATTATATTTTGTATGAGGGAAGAGAAACTCCATTATTTTGTGAAAACTTATTTTTTGACAATTTACACTTGTTTGGTAAATGCATTTTTGGTTATATTCCAATTTTAGTTATTCTATAAAAAAACATTAAAATGTATTCTTAGAGGTCCTGCACAACAACACACCCCAAGGACGGTAAACATATGTTACTTGTTTGCGTTGATTTTGGAGTGTATATGCGTTGTTGACATAGGGGCTATTCGTTTGTGGCTTAATGAGCTGTATATAGTGGATATGGCTGATTCGTACAGCCATATCCAGGTGTTCGGTATTGGCTTATTCGGTCAGCTAATGGTTGAACCGGTCAGCTAGGATTTATTGGTACTCCACATTCAGCCATCCAAAAGACATATTATACCCCTAATTCCTTCAACCCATTTCCCATCTCTCTGGAAAAACCCTCAATACCCATACCCCATTCCCACCCTCTACCTCAGTCCTCACCATCATCGTCTCGCCGCCAGAGCCACCACCATCGACGACGCCGGAGCCACCAGTAGCAGCAGCAGAGGTTTTGTTTTCTGTAAGTGGGTTTTATTTTCAATCCAAAAACAAAAACACCACCAATCCGATATGCCTATGTTGTTTTGAGTCAAATCTATGTGTGTGTATTGCTCAAGAACAAGTTTTAATCGAAGCTCTCCGCCAGAGCCACCGCCGCCGCCGCCGCCAGAGCCACCACCACCACCGTCTGTTTTTTCTTTTCTTGTAGAACTTGAATGAACAGATTTGGTTACCTGTTTTTTCTTTTCGATGGAGATGAACAGATGGTCTCGAAGCTTTCCTACAAAAGATGAAGATGAACAGATTTGGTTACCTGTTTTTTCTTTTCGATGGAGATGACCAGATGGTCTCCTACAGAAGATGAAGATGAAGATGAACATATTTGGGTTACCTGTTTTTTCTTTTATTGATTTGTTAATGCTTTTTTATTTTCTCTTTTGTTTATTTTCTAGATATCTTGTAAATTAAATATTTGATTGCTTAATTTTTAAGAGTTTCTTCTACATTTTGTTGTTATTTTGTAAAAAAATTCATCAAAAAATGTTCAATGTAAAACAAAAGGGTAAAATGGTCATTTCTGATATTCAGACTGTTAATTCAGCACAACAACCGAACAACAATTTAGTTGTTAACACACAGACAACTATATACATATAGACAGCTATATCCATACAGGTCTTAACAGAAAACGAACCGAACAGCACCATAGACATATTACCGATATGGTAGCGATACAGTACTTTTAAGATTTTATGTTTCAATGGTATTAAAACAAAATTCCAAATAATATCAAAGTAAAACAAAAATTATATAGATTTAAGTTAAACTAACACAAAAAATAGATTGTTTGATCTGAAGCCTAAAAATTAGATCGCAATCTAATTGTAGGGGCGCCTTTTTGATTCTCCCACTCGGTGTTGGAAACCATTTCCCATAAAATGAAAAAATAAAAAAGGCTACAGTTTCGAGGGAAGAGAAAAAATGTAGAAACCATAATTCGTAATAATGGTTGGAAGTGTTTTCCAGATTTTTTTCGAGAAGGCAATAATTTTCAGGATTTTTTTGTATCTTCTTTAATCGAATTAAGCCTCAATATATAGAAGGATTTAGAACATCCTAACTGTTGGTGATTTTAGTGTCATCAATCATTTTAGTGTGATTGTGATTTACTTGGGATCGACTAGGTGACAGAAAAATGTTGTCTTTATCATCTTAGATCATCATAAAGCAGGGTCCAAGGGTTAACGCCCCTGGTGATGGTTCCTCTTCTGGACATGGTGATTCTAAGTCAGCTTCTGAGTAAGTTGTAATTGTTATCATTTTCATGTGCAATAACGTTTTAACTGCTCGTAACTGTCGATCTCTCATATAAATATGTAGGCATGAACCTGGTTGTATATAAGGACTCGATCTTACAACCTTTGAGATTAGAGTTTTCATTTGGATTATCTCAATACAAAATGTGTGATAAGGCTTGTAAGGGGTCGAATTGTAACACCCGTAATTTTCGGTAAGTAAATATCAACTTGTACTTTGTTGCAACTTATAATTGATAGAAATTGTGTCAATAAATCATTTCATGTGGTCCCAAAGAGTGTCGAGGGTCTTGGCGTTGAAAAAAATGAGTTTCGGGACTTGGTACGGGCCCGACTACAATGTCCGACGACTATGACATGCCATAGTCGCACCTGACAAAGTAGTAGCAAAGGAACAAAACCCTGGGGTGACTTCGCGACAATGCCAAGCGACATTGCTATGGCATAGTCGCCTGGCAATGTCGCACCAGGGGTGCAGGGCTGTAGGTTGCTGTAAAAAACGGGATTTTCAGTCATTCTTCTCATTTCTCACTTTTAATCTCTTCCCTTTCTCTCCCAAATCGTTTCCCTTTCTTCCCTCACGAACCCTAGTTGATTTTGGGGATTTTCCACGGAGATTAAAGTGTCCCTTCTCCATATCATGCTAGTGGTTTCACCTTTTGATGCAAGATCAAGTTCTCATCTCCGACATTAGAGATTTTGGGAGTTTAATAGGTTTTGCTCAAAACCTAAGTGGTGAGCTCATCCCTCTTTTTTCTAACACTTTAATCAAGTTATAAATGCTCCATTGATGACTTCCTACTGTTTATATTTCTCAAATATCAGTTTGGATGATTTTGGAGAATTTAGGTCAAAATTAGGGTTTTGGCCAAAATGGAAATTTTGATATAAGGTGTTTGGGGGAATGATTCTAAGTGCTTAGATATGTGCATTTACGTTTGGAACTTGTGGATCTAGGTTTTTGGAAGGATTGCTTGTGGATTCAAATCTCTTCAAGAAAGCTTATATTGGGGTAAAATCTAGATTTAACTTAAATCTAGCAACGTGATTTCAAGTTGATTTGTGAAAATGTTGTACATGCCAAAAGTGTCCATTTTAAAGTGTTTATGTGTTTTACATGAAATTATCAATTGTTGAGCTATTTGGTGGGTTTTGATTATATGAAATGTTTAACTTTATTTCCTTTTAACGATGTATTTATTCATGTTGAAAACTCTTGAACTCATTAGGCGTTAGCTTAACATTTTTATTTGTCGGCATGTGCATCAGGTTTTGGTTGGAGAATTGTACTAGCGACACTGTGAAGTGATGAGTGCTTGTTATATGCACAAGAGAGAGTAGATTAGGCAAAGTCTTCCGCACTTTGGGAATATCAACTTGGATTGGGTTTAGTAGCACCCGACTTTATTTAGTCTTGGTATAAGCCTCGGGCGGTCGGGCCAATGATTGATGGGTTAAATGTATGATTAAATTTGAGGTATTTTCAAGTATGGATTTGTAGAACGGGATTTTTACCCTTTACTTGATGTAATATCAAAGTTTTTAATTAGTTGATCTTTCCAATTTTAAGGGTGTTACACGAATTATTGTATTATGAGAACAACCATACACAATCCAAGTGATTGTCTGGTCCGTATATTACCTCCAACCCTAACATCTATGACTAATCTTAGTAGGAGAGCGATTTCGAAGAATCCTAATCCCATTAACTTCCAACTTTGAGTCATTTTGCCAATTGATAGGTTTCTCCTCTTAGGCTCCTTGGTACATTTATCCTTTGAATTATTTTTTGGATTTTAAATAATCAATTAATTAATTTCATCAGTTATTACTCACCTCAAGAACTACACATTGATTAATCAATTTCTTATGCATTAATATGTCTTAAGGCGTATGACCTTTTGGGTTCTCTTCATGTGTAGCAGAGACCATAAATCTTATTTATCTTTTTATGAAAAATAATGGTATCTAGTAATACATTATCATTACCTAAGTGACAAGAATTAAGTAAGCCCTAATTAGTATCAATCATTAATTCTTGTGGCCATCTTAATGATATATCGGGGTTGTTTGTTTTTTAGTTTTCAAAACTTATTTAGCTCTTATCACTTTTTCGATCAGACGTTTTTTAAATAAGACTGTTTGTTTTTTTCTTTCTTTTCAGACCCACTTATCACTTAAATTCATCTGCAACAAAAAGAGGTAACCTAATCACTCTTTTCCACTTATTTTCTTATAACAACTGCTAAACTTACAACGCTCTAGGAGAGAAGGACAAAAGGTTTCAGATCTTCAAGGATAACCTCCGGTTCATCGACGACCATAACTTCGGTGACCATAATCTTGTTGGTGATTTATAGCAAAACACACACATAAAACATATATATAAACGTAGCGGAAAGAAATCACCAAAAGGAATCAACGTATTGCCAATATGATTAAACGAAAAATACAAATAACGGTATACCTTTGTAGCGTGATTTGTAGACAAAATAGATCCGTGTGTGTGTTCCTTTGAAACCAAGCATTCAATGGTGAATACCTCTAAAGTAGTCCACACTACACTTCCTTGATCACCACCGGATGCTAGTCCTCTTTAGTAACGATCTTAGAGCCTCGATTAACCAAGAACCGAGCTAGAAGATCAAAGGAAAAACCTTAGAGAGAGAGCAAGGGGGGGCGCCGATTTTGGGAGAGAGGAGAGATTAGGGTGAGCCCTAATTGGTTTATTTGATATTCTTATATAAATAAACCCTAAAGCTTCATTGGGCTTTTAATCGTTCTCTCTTCTAAATCTTTATGGGCCTAGTATTAAATTAAGTGTAATACGCTTGCTATTAACTTAAATCTAATACAAACCCAATAAGCCTAATTAAATGTAGTAACCATTTAATTACCCCACGTTACTTAGGTTATATATATAATGTAAATACAATAATTACATTATATATTAAATGGTATCTCAGTGTATATGTGTGTGGCCCTATAGGCCCCACGTGTGTCTAGCCATATAATTATCTATTATGACACGAGCATATTCCAACAGCTCTCACTTGCGCACGTCATAATAACAAGTAATCATACAAGCAAAGGTTAGTGTCTAGTAACACGCCAATGCCCCTAGAGACACATGAGGTTAGTTTCTTAAACGTCTCATTTTAAATGGTTTATTAAATCAGTCATCCCTTTGGTACAGATACCTTGTTGAATACTAGACATGGATCATATGTCATTCTAATTGTTCAACGATTCTGTTTCTCGATCTGTTTGTTGAATTAGATTACCAAATTTAATCAAGCATCATCTTAATTACATTTGGGTACGACCGTACAAACATCTATTCAATTCATCGAGGGGCCCAGTAGTATCTAACTCTATTACCTGTAGAGGAACAAATCCCATTTTGACTGCACGTGTCTGTCATGTGCTTCATATCACTCCTGAAGATGATTTTTATAACAGCCTTATTCAGGACAACGTTTAACCATTTCAAAGACCGATATTCCACCCACACAAAACCTGCTTGCATCTTAAGTCTAAGGACGAGTGACATAACCATCTGCGAGATTCACTGGTGACGCCAATCCATGCAGTGAACTCTCGTAGGTTGGGTCAGTCCAATGTTCATCACCAATGAACAATATGTGAGTTTGGTAGCATCATCATCAATACGCTCACATTTGCCTTAACTCGATGATACTCCCGTATCATCAACTGACAATGGACAATTTAGAACAAATAATTTATTCATGGATTAAACATGCAAATATAGAACACAGTTGATATAAATGAAAACGATCATACCTAGTACATCAATTCATTGTGAAATGAAAACTGTTCAACGTTCCAATTATTCAAATACTAAAACAGATCTACATGAGACTACTAGATGGTCGAAGTCCAATGTTCCTAGCATGTTCGATATGTTTGGTACAAGACATTGGTTTCGTAAAGGGATCAACTAAGTTGTCATCTGTGTGAACTTTGAGAAGACGAATTTCACCCATCTCGATAACCTCTCGAATGTAGTGAGTCTTCCTGCGAAAGTGCCTGGCGCCCTTTTGAACTCCAGGTTCGTTGGCTATGATAATGGCACCAGAATTATCGCAGTACATATCCATGGGTCTTTCATTACTGGGGACAACCCCAAGCCCATAAATGAATTTCCGTATCCAAACAGCCTCCATTGCAGCTTCGAAAACAGCTATGTACTCAGCTTTTGTAGAAGACATCGCAGTAGTGCTTTGCTTAGCACTCTTCCAGTCAACAGTGCCTCCGTTCATGACGAAAACGAATCCAGTCTGAGATCGAATGTCATCTCGATCTGTTTCGAAACCAGCATCAGTGTAGCAAGTAACACTGAGCTCTCTTTCTGTATCACCACCATAAACAAGGAACATATCTCTAGTATTTCGAAGATACTTCAATATGTTCTTAACAGCAGTCCAGTGACTCTCTCCTGGATTTTGTTGGTATCTACTCGTAAGGTTCTGAGAGAACGCTACATCAGGTCTAGTGCACCTCACTGCATACATGATGGATCCCACAACCGAAGCATAGGGGATTCCCTTCATCCGCTTCACCTCATCAGGTGTGGAGGTCCCTGAGTCTTACTCAAGTTTACATTGTGTTGCATTGGAAGTTTTCCACGTTTGGAAGCATCCATTCTAAACCGTTTTAGAATTTTGTCAATGTATGCACTTTGACTTAAACCAATTAACCGCTTCGATCTATCCCTATAGATCTTGATTCCTAGGATGTACGCCGTTTCTCCTAAATCTTTCATGGCAAAGCATTTTCCAAGCCAGGATTTGACATCTTGTAGCATTGGAATGTTGTTCCCCATGAGTAATATGTCATCAACATATAAGATTAGAAAAACGACGATGTTCCCACTAGCTCTCATATATACACATGGCTCATCAAGGTTTTGAGTGAAACCATACATTTTGATTTCCTCATTGAACCTTTTATTCCAGCTTTTGGATGCTTGCTTCAGTCCATAAATGGATCTTTGAAGCTTGCATACTTTATTGGGATGTTTCGGACTCACAAAACCTTCAGGTTGCACCATATAAACATCTTCATTAAGGTAACCGTTCAAGAAAGCGGTTTTGACATCCATTTGCCAAATCTCATAGTCATAGTACGCTGTTATGGCTATAAGAATCCTAATAGCTTTAACGTCAGCAACAGGCGATAAGGTTTCTTCATAGTCAACCCCGTAGGTTTGAGTGTAACCTTTTGCTACCAGACGAGATTTATAGGTGTGTACATTGCCATCCATGTCGTCTTCTTCTTGAAGATCCACTTTCTCCCGACAGTCTTGCCGTTCTGAGGAAGATCAACCAAGTTCCAGACTTGATTGTCTTTCATGGATTGCATTTCAGCATTCATAGCTTTAAGCCATTTATCGGATTTTGGATCCAACAATGTTGCTTGATAGTTAGAGGGTTCACCATGATCCCCCAAATTCTGCTCCTCAGCATCGACATAAAAACTATATCATTTAGGTACTCGAAGTGTCCTTGCGGATCTACGAATGGGAATTACATCACTCTGTGGTTCATCATCTGTATGTTTAGCCTCAGCGTGATGTTTGCTAGTGTTACCAAGAGGTTATGAATCTTCGCTTTGAATCTCATCAAGGTCTACAGTGCTCCCACTTGCTTCTTGTAAAATGAGACTGTTCTCAAGAAACTCAGCATATCGAGCAACAAATATTTTGTTTTTGGGTGGGTAGTAGAAATAGTAACCCATCGTTGTCTTTGGGTACCCTACGAAGATACACTTGATAGTTCTAGGCTCAAGTTTGTTCGGTGTGTCTCGTTTCACGAGAGCCTCATAACCCCAGACCTTCAAGTAAGACAGATTAGGGACTTTCACGTGCCATAATTCATATGGTGTCTTATCAACCTTCTTGGTCGGAACCATATTGAGTATGCGAGCAGCAGACTCTAGAACACAACCCCAAAAGGATAGTGGCAAAGTAGTTAGACTCTTCATGGATCGAACCATGTCTAGCAAAGTTCGATTTCTCCTTTCAGACACACCATTATGTTGTGGAGTGAATGGAGGAGTGAATTGTGAGACAATCCCACACTTAGTCAGATGGTCTAAAAACTCTTGACTCATGTACTCTCCTCCTCGATCAGATCGGAGAGCCTTAATAGCCTTGCCGAGTTGATTTTCTACTTCATTTTGAAAGGCTTTGAATGTTTCAAAGGTTTCATGTTTATGTTTAATCAAGTAAACATAACCATAGCGACCGAAATCATCAGTGAAAGTGATGAAGTAGCTAGCACCTTCCCTAGACACAATTCTAAATGGGCCACATACATCAGTATGTATGATTCTAAGTAGATCTTTGGCTCTTTCACCTATATGGGAGAAAGGTTTTCTTGTCATCTTCCCAAATATGCAAGAGAGGCACTTTTCAAACGACTCATCGTCGGTTGACTTTAGAAGCCCATCGTGTTGCAGCTTTATAATGCGCTTCTTGCTTATGTGGCAAAGACGACAGTGCCATAGGTAAGTTGAATCCAAATTACGTTTGGATTTTTTAGTGCTACATGTATATATAGAACTATCGTTTGAAATAAGATTATGCATGTCAATTTCACAAATACCATCACGAGGAATAGCATTAAAATAAAATATATTATCTTTAGAAACCAAAATACCATAATCCGTAAAAGTATTAATAAAACAGTTATCCTTCAAACGAAAAAGCGAAACAATACCCCTAGTAATAGTAGGTGCATAATGACAATTGTCTAAAACAATGATCAATCCATTAGGGAGGACAAGATCATAGCCCCCTATAGCTTCAACAGCTGCACGCATTCCGTACAGGTCCAAAGCTCCTTTGTTTAGCTTTCTACTTCTCCTTAGTCCATGCACATTATTACAAATGTGAGTTCCACAACCAGTGGCATAAACCCAAGATTTATTAGGAAAAGCATAGAGTTCTATAGTGAAGATACCTGATGTGCTAGCTGGGGTAGCTTTGTTCTTCTTCAACTCTGCCAGGTAGGTAGGACAATTCCTCCTCCAGTGACCTATCACTCCACAGTGATGGCAGGTGGCGTCCTTTGCAGGGTGCTCCTTTTTAGCAGGTGGGGGAATCTTAGGTTTGGGTTTGTAAACATGTTTACCCTTGCCACGACCCTTGCCCAGTGCTTGCGGTTTGGGTTTTTGGATTTTACCTGCCCTGATTACTAGAACAGCAGGAGCTTTCTTGGGCATCCCTTGCTCTGTAAGTTTCAGCATAACATGCAGTTCAAAGATAGTCTTCCCCATGCTATACATGTAATAGTTCATAACAAACTGATTATAGTCCTTGGAGAGTGAGGTAAGAATCAAGCTCACTCCAAGAATTTGTGGCATGGGGTAACCAAGACGCTCCATTTGGTCAAGATAACCTTTCATCTTTAAGACGTAAGTGCTAATTGACTGGCCATCCTCCTGTTTACAAGTGTGGAATGCTTTGACTGTTTCAAACAGTTCATGTTCTGCTTGTTGTTGAAACATGGTTTTCAACTCTCGTAGCATCTCAAAAGTTGTGAGTTCCTCCAAGTTCTTTTGGATCTCGGGTGTCATGCTCACCAGCATAAGAGTATCTACTTCTTGTTGCTCATTAAACCTACGGGTGTAGGATGTACGAAATGTAGCAGAAGCAGTGGCAGGAGGTGCCTCAGGTAAGGCCTCTTCCAGATGGATCAACTTATTTTCAGCCCTGAGGACGATCCTCAGATTTCGATACCAGTTGATGAAGTTGATACCTGTCATTTTCTCTTTTTCAAGAATTGACCTGATTGTTGAGTTGCTTAGGGTTTGATTGTTGTTGGTTGTTGTCATCTACAAACATACAAAGTTCAAGATTTAGTATTTTCAATAATTAATCATTTTTCTTTAAATTAACTACCCAATTATATTTTAATTTTACGAAAAAGGCTAAGATCCTCATTGAGGTTCTATCATTACATCAGTTGATCTGCAAGCAATGATAGATTCAATAGGTAGGTGATGTTCACCAATTGCATTACTAGTGTAATTCTTAGATCCTTATGGGACCCATGGCATCTAGTGGTCGAGCAACTAGTGTCAAGCTAGCATGTTTAGTCCCATCCTTGCCTCAGGTCAAGGTCTCACCTGCTTAACTCGATTAAGTCATCCAATTTGAAATCATGTGAAAATAGATCTAGGTCTCACGCATAGATAATAATCACCTCGGGATTACAATTCAACCTAGGTCTCACGCATAGGCAAAAGGTAATAGCGAGCAATTTCAATCCAATTGGACGACATGACTTAAAATTGTGACGGGTATGATATTTTGATACGCATCACACTTATGTACGAACTAATAGTCATCTTACTAATGTAGCCTTTAACCATGAGATTGTGGTTGTCTCCCAACCTTGGGTGACACGTACTACCTCACAGGTAGCTTGTGATCTCTACATCTCACCGGCCAATTCACCTCAAATCCACATGATTCTGAACCCAAAGCCAAAGATCGTCACCAAACTCCCATGAATCCTCAGATTCCTATTGATCAATTCTTAATATTGATAAAGATGTCCTTCCAAGGTGCACCAACGCGTCCTTCAGGCAATCGGTTAACACAGATCTGGCTATCCGGCCTATCCCTCAACTTCGTTCCAACCCCAACCTCAAAACATTCCCTTAGTAAGACCTTTATCACAACGGAAAACTTATACACATCGATACTTAATAAACAACATCTAACCTTCCGTTATGTTCCACCTCAGAGAGGTCAACATTCCCAAGACCCAACGGGGTACTTCCAAACATTTCCAGATTCATGGACTCCAAGAGAACAAGTCGATGCCTAAAACCAAATGGTGATATCGAAAACGTGGACATCCCACCCAATAATTCATTCCAGAAGTATTGTTGCTTTAAGGTTGACACCTAACAGAGGATTATTATTCCCGGTCTTACATTCCCAACAAACGGACCACCATAATTCCTTTAATCATGGAACCCACTGAGACGGTACACCATTGACATACACCCTGATGTCTAACAGACAAGTAACCCATTAAATTGAACCCAACCAAGTGCCGATAATCACCCAAGACCTTTTCCCGCAGGTTTACCGAAGCATAGAGGTCACCCCTAAGATAACGGGGAAGGCATGAATCTATTACCTCAACTATTCAAACGTGAACCGATTCAAAATTGAACCCAAATCCCAAATTGACTACAAGTCGGATCATCCGACGCTTCAATTCCCAGGGACTCCTCTAGTCCCTAATTATAACTCCTTCCACGACAGAGGTTTAAATCTATAGGCCTAATGAGTTCAATGTTTTCAGTTATAACGCCAATTTAAACTTTTATAAAACTTTCAAATACATAAGCTTTATAACGATTAATCGTGCGGTATAAATACACTACCGTTCAATCGATAGGTTTCAAAATTGATCAACACTGCACATATAAAACCATTTCCAAAACTCATTTGTTCAGTACTTGCGTTCGTAGAGACAATAACAAAACATGTGCAACAACTTACACTATAAACATGGAAATGATTTCCCGCACTCCAACACGTGTGATAAATGTTCGCATGACTCTAAAAAAAGGAACATCACAATTTTGACTTTAAATTCTTTCTTTTTAATCGCAAGACGTCGTGGCTTAAAATTTTCAACAAATCCCATATGCATCAGTTTATTCCCCAAAACTCGGTAAAACGATGGGAGCGTAAATAAATTTCAAATCGAGTTTAAAACTTTGAGCCGCACAGATAAAATACACTTGACCAAAATAGTAACTACAATGACATGAATATCGATAACTCACTTAATGCATTGCGGAAAATTTCTAACGGTAAAATCAGCAACCGAAACGTGTTCTGAGTAAAAGTTCTATCTGAAACAACATAAATCTTTTATACGTTTACTCACACCAACAGTATAATTTAATCCAAATACGAATAGTGTACAATGGTTAACGCTTGTATAAAACCCAAAGACAAATCGCATAATATTGAAACTTCTCCAAAATAACATATGGGGTGGCATCTATTAACAAAACCCATACATTAACGCACCCAATAAAGTATATACACATGTTCCAAAATTTATCTACGCGACGCAAAATGTCGTACAATAAGACACCATAAAACCCAACATGAAGAGCATAAGTGACAATAAACCTAAAATGTTAAAATCTCAAGACCACAACGTAAGATAAAACGACCCTTTTTCAACGACACTAACATGAGGCACGACGCCCAAAAGCTCATAAATTTACACGCAATAAAATTAAAACCCACGCATCTCAAGTACACTCACGCGCCCAAAACGTGTAAAACAATAATCCATAAAATTCAACACGACTCGTACATACTAAAATTCCCAAGAAAATTCCAACTCAAGAATATAGGAATAACTCTTCCTTTAAAATCTTAACATACGTGGAGGAGATCCAATGTCAAGGTCAAAAATTCTACAGTTACTTGCCCAATACCCCAAATAACATTAAAATACGGATATTACAAGATCCGTAAATAGTGTTAGACACGAAACGGGGATAAAGAGACTTTCAATAAAATATTTGCAACCATGTGCAACAATCATGCATGTTTAAGCTCACGGTTTAAAATCTGATGAGTGCTAAATGCTTTACCAAGATTTCGTAACATAACTCACTTTATACTTTGAAAACATGAGAAACAATTTATGCAAACTTATTTCAGAAATAAATTTAGTGCATGGATTTGGTCGGCCCTCAGCATCTTAGGACTACGCTTCTCAATTTTCCCGTCATACTTTTGTCATCCGGGTGCATCAAACATCTTAGCAACAATCCCACTAATTTGGTTAACTTACAATTTCTCCTCGAAATATAATTGGTTTAACAACTTATAGTTCTAATACAACCAATAATTTTGACTCAAGATGGTCAATTTAATGCATTCATCGCACTTAACTATCACTCCAAAGTGACATTGCTATAAACATCACCCCTTCCTTAGATCGCTCGCTTAGAAACTTTCTCACTACCCCAACGGTCATCATACCAAGGTAGTTCAAGCATACATATGTAGCATGTAGGTTCACCATAACACTGGCCAGGTGCCATTATGAACGTACAGTATATAATCATCCTTGCGACCCTCAACAAGTTTCCCGTTTCTAGCGACTCGATCAATCCTCAAAATATCTTATCTTAAGGTACCTAATGTGCAATTTCATTTTCAATCACCTAAAAGAACGCTAGTTTGAGTCTAGGCATCCAAAAATCAATACCTAATTCTCTCAAACTTAAGCTCTGATACCAACTTGTAACACCCTAAATTCTGGAAATAGCAACTAATTTAAAATTTTCTAAATACATTGATAAATGATTCATCTACAATCACAATTTAAGATTTAACCTCGATACTCACATTCCATTCCATACATACATACATACTATAATAAGGACGGGTGCTACTAAAACCCAATAATATTCACTATCTCCAAACTGCGGAAGACTTCACCAAATACTTACATTTGCACAAAGCTAAGACTCAACTCTTCATAGTTGCTAGAACCAAACCCCAACAGAAACCTGATGCACATGCCGACAAATAAAAAGGTTAGGCTTAACGCCTAGTGAGCTCAAGAGTTTTCAACATATATAAATTAATCGTTTAAAAAGGAAGAATGCAAATAAAATCATCATCTTTCAAAATGATATGCTTCACTTATGAAAACGACTCGTTTACTAACAATTATGCATTTTAAACGCAAGAGGCACCGAGTTAATCGTTAACCAAACCAAAATATTTTAAAGACTAAGATCTCAATAGAAAACGTTCTTTCGTAAACTTAGATTTAACCCAAAACTTGCTCAAAATGATAATAGAGAGAGGACTCCCAATTTTATAAAATGCGGGTAAAAATGTTATATCTCGAAATACCCAACACGAGTGGAACATGATACACAACTCATAAACCATAAATGAAAATCTATATAAATAAATATTGCCGTGAACACGGACATTAGACCCAAAACTCACACGACCATAAAATGGACGAAATCAAATACCGAAACGTGGAAATGACGCATTCCATTCAAACCTTAATATACGTGGGGAAAACCCAATATTAAGGCCATCAATTATCGTCGACCACACAAACCAAAGTTGGTAAAATACGACATTAACATTTAAAAATACCACAGATCTACGACGGCGAGACCCGTATACATTGAGAATAGAGGAGCACGCAAGTAGGTCGCCCATACAACTTCCTTGCATGTCGTCTAAACGTTTCCATCTTGGGTGGCGAGAACACGTGAATGGGGCCACCCGTGATGTTATTGGATTTCACCACATATCTCGGTCCTAGTTCCCATGCCATACCAAACATCACAATCCTCAGACCGTTTGTTGCCTCTTGCCATACTCCGTCGAGTTCCACCCCAAGGTCTTACGGACATGGATGCCTATCCAATCTAGACGAGTTTCAACTCAGCGGCTCGAGCCACCTAGCAAACCCAAGCGGTCACTAAATGTAACCAAAATCTCAGGCCTTACAAAACAGACAAACTTACGTGCCTATGGATCCATTACAACACTGTCTAACGTTACATGACCCCAAATGAAAGACCAAAGCTCCCAAAACATGTAACCCTCAAATGACACGAAATATACGCCATCATACTCAAAACTCCACAACTATTTTTAAACCAGACAAATGTCCTCAAGACTCCATTTAGTCAAAACCGAGCCAAAGGCCCAACAATTTACGTAAACCCCCAAATGAAAGCCAATATAAACATTGGAACACATTTGACCAACTATTATGCAAACACACGACCGAAAATATGATTAAATCGAATCTCATCATTGGTTGAGGCAAACGATTTTCCAAATGAACTCATACCCTTATATTTCCAAAATGCCTCAGAACACAATAATATGTATTTTCCGAAAAGGTTTATGAGATCAAATACACAAAATGACACTTACGTCAATTGAACTCCAAATATATGTGTAAAATCATCAAAGAAATTTTTCAACATGATTTATTTACCAAAATTCCCAAAGATCCCAAAATGGGTGTTTCACCATGTTTATAAAACTAAACATTTCCAAATAACCAAAACTTATCAGGTGATCAGCAGTTAACAATTTCATGTAAAACACAAAACACTTTAAAATGAACATTTTGACTTGTACACCGTTTTCATAAATCAACTTGAATTCGCCTTGCTAGATTTAGGCTAAATCTAGATTTTACCCCGCTTCAAACTTCCTTGAAGAATTCCGAGTCCACAAGCAAAATCCTTCAAAAACCTAGATCCATAAAATGTCCACCATAAATAAACATCCAAAACAATATAAAATCGATCCCTAAACACTTTACATCAAAACTTCCATTTTGGGCAAAACCCTAGTTTTGACCCAATTCTTCCAAGAATCTTACAAACCGACATTAGAGAAATCAAACACTAGGAAACCATCAATGGAGCATTTATAACTTATTTTAAGGTTTAGAAATGGAAGGGATACACTTACCACTTAGGTTTGACGAAAACTTAGAAAACCCAAAAACGAGTTTGAGGTTGAAGATGAAGATGGAGATGGAGATGGTGAATCCTTTACCATAGCTTTCAACTTTACTACTTGACGGTGTTTCATCTTCATAAAATGCAAGGATTTGAGCCAAAGGTAAGTTAGGGTTTGAAGGGGAAAGAAGGAAAACGATTTGGGAGAGAATAGAAGAAGTTTGGATGAAAGGAAAATGAGAAAAAGGCTGAAAGTTCGACTTAACAGCAGACTACCACCCATGTGCGACATTGACCAGCGACAATGCCCTGGGCATTGTCGCATGGCAATGTCGCCAACATTGCCAGTCTTCTGTTTCCTCCTCTGCGACTGTGACAGTGCGACCATGACATTGTCATAGTCACCGGGCATTATCGCGAGACCTTTCCGGATCCCTGAAACACGACTTTTTCAATGCCAACACTCCCGATACTCCAAGGGACATTAAACAATGCATTACCCAACAAAACCCCGCTGATTACAAGTCACAGAAATGTCCGGGTGACATTTACTTACCGAAAATTACGGATGTTACAACAACAGACCAAGAGGGCAACTAAGGACGGACCAAAATAAACCCTTAATGGGCTCCCACTTGCTCCAAGACCATCAAGAGCAAGTAGAACCCACATGAAAATCCGAACATCAAAACTGTCCGAAAAAATGCAGCAACTTCGGGGCCCGAAACGACATGCAAGGAGTCTTCCCTAATCGAAACATCCTTCTGCAAAGTTGTACTCCTATGAGATATGCAACTTCAGCAACAAGAATCAGTACATTCCGAGGTGCGAAACTCCGGGAAATCCATTTTTCGTGCCGGTTGTCCAACGGCTACGAAAATGCCTTTTCGTCTTTAACTTTGTCGCCATTCCATTCCGAGCAATGGTTACAATTTCTTGACTAAATACATTTATTCTAATACTAAACTAAGTGAAAATACATGAAATAATAATCTAAATTATTACAATTCAAAACCCCCACAAACAAAGAAACAAGACACACAAACGGTCACGGTTTTCATCGGTTTTGCACATCAACATAATAATACACATATCATTAAATGTGTTGGATTGGTCCATGGTAAAAATGCATGTTTTACCATGGATCTAAAACACTTACAATAAGAAAAAAGCAAGCCAACAAATCGAAGAAAAACTACAATAATTAACCTCCGATTAGTATATGTAATTTATGGCAAAAAAAGAAAAAAAATTATCCAAACCTCATGTGGGTCGGAAAAAAGGAGTTTTTAGCCACTTTTACATATACGTGCTAATCATATGGCACATACGATGGCTCTGATACCACTGTTGGTGATTTATAGCAAAACACACACATAAAACATATATATAAACGCAACGGAAAGAAATCACCAAAAGGAATCAACGTATTGCCAATATGATTAAACGAAAAACACAAATAACGGTATACCTTTGTAGCTTAATTTGTAGACAAAATAGATCCGCTTGTGTGTTCCTTTGAAACCAAGTTTTCAATGGTGAATACCTCTAAAGTAGTTCACACTACACTTCCTTGATCACCACTGGATGCTAGTCCTCCTTAGTAACGATCTTAGAGCCTCGATTAACCAAGAACCGAACTAGAAGATCAAAGGAAAAACCTTAGAGAGAGAGCAAGGGGGGGGGGGGGGCGCCGATTTGGGAGAGAGGAGGAGATATTAGGGTGAGCCCTAATTGGTTTATTATATATTTATATAAATAAACCCTAAAGCTTCCTTGGACTTTTAATCGTTCTCTCTTCTAAATCTTTATGAGCCCAGTATTAAATTAAGTGTAATAGGCTTGCTATTAACTTAAATCTAATACAAACCCAATAAGCCTAATTAAATGTTAGTAACCATTTAATTACCCCACGTTACTTAGGTTATATATATAATGTAAATACAATAATTATATTATATATTAAATGGTATCTCAGTGTATATATGTGTGACCCTATAGGCCCCGCATGTGTCTAACCATATAATTATCTATTATGACACGAGCATATTCCAACAAATCTTCAAGGATATTTTCCTTGTTATTTATCCTAGGAAATACTAACTCCACACCTCCACCACAACGACTTGTCGACCCAAATCGATCTTCAAGCATCTCCAAGGTATGTCACTCCAGATTATGATCCCTGTTTTCTCGACTTTTTTCTGTTTTTGTTGACTCCTCTGTGTTAGATCCCTGAGTTTGATTTTCTGGGTTGGACTCCCGATTTTCTGATGTGTTCGACTTTGTAGGAAGTGGTTTTTATGTGGTTCATGTTGGAAAATTTTAGTAATAATGTGATTTTTTACTAACTTTGGACACAAATAAATACATGTATATGTATTGTATATATCTAACTCTTCGTGGGTTTATGTTCTCCTATATGAGAGCTTCGAAACGATATACTATGTGTCCAAAACGGAATATGTGTGAATGAGATATCGATGCTCAAAGTTGAGTGTTTGGGATGAAAATTGGCAAAACCAAGTGGGTGTGGGAACTTGTCCCACATAGGAAGGAGGACCAAAGTTTTAGTGGTTTATAACTAAAAATGTGGGAGGGACTTTCAAGTCCTTAGTTTGGTTTTACTCCATCACCTACCCGCGCGCAGGGGGGGGTGCCGATTGCGACTTTCGTAGGCTAAAATCGGCGAACTTGTGCGTGGGCGCGACCCGCGGACACGAATGCAACTCCGAAATCTTGTGCTCGCGCAAGTTGGTTTTTGCAAAAATTTTGTTTTGAATCAGTGCATTACGCGAGTTTACCCGCGCCATTAGTCGCGAAACTCACTGTCTTGAAGAGGATAAAACAGTGAGTGCCGCAGGGCTTACTCGCGTACCAAGTCGCGATGTACACTGTTTATAGACGAGGAACAGTGAATTCCGCGGGTTATGCCGCGACTTCACCCGCGTGGCAAGTCGCGAATTTCTCTGGTTCAAAAACCGGTTTGTAACTCCTTCATACTCATTATTGGAAATGATTAATAGGATTAATTATCATTAATCCTTCGGTTTTCCAGTCTTTAGTATAAATAAAGGACTCCGCTTTCAGTCCAATAGACACATCAATCTTGAACACAAACCTTTCTGAATTCTCTCAACCATACGTTGTTTCTCCGGCGATATTTTTCAGGCAAGTTTAATATCCGGCAGTACGCTGCTTCTGCTGTTGTACCCTGGGAACAGACGGCAAATCTGTTTAAGGGAATCGTGTTCAACACGAGTCTCAACATCGATTGTTTCGATATACGGTTTATTCGTTTTACGATTTCTGTCGATTCCCTTTCTATTTGATTTGTTCTAATCATTGGTTGATTAAATTTTGTTATTCGATATTTGTAATTATATATATTATTGAAATATATATCTGTGTACTAACAGTTCATACAATCTATATTGGTATAATAAGATAATTTGGATTGTTGAAAGTAGTTTTTATGCCTCATTCTTTTGTATGACAACAATATTGAGTTTTGGTATAAAATTTGTGTCTGAATACTTTGCTCCTAATACCAAGAAGAAATGGTGTGTCTTTTTGTATGGAAGTGAATTTGGCAAGTCTCTTTTTGTTGCTGTTGTTGGAAATCGAGAGAACCAGAACTTTGCTTTGCTTTGCTTTTTATGAAATCAAAAGAGAGGAAAAACGAGGACGAAATCGAAAGAATCACAATTTTCCTTTGATTTTTACGAAATCAAAAGAGGGAAAACGAAGATGAAATTGAAATAACAATTTGTTTTTTACGAAATCAAAAGAGAGGGAAAGTTGTCGTGGTACTGGATTATGAAACAAAACAACTTGTTTTTTATTTTGTTCAATCCTTTGCTTTGATTTTGTTCTCATGACTTGTTGTTTTGGATGTTTTGGATTATGAAACAAAACAACTTAAATCAAGATTATAAGCTTGTATGTGTTACTCAAGATTATGTTTTGTTCTCACAGCTTGTTGTATGTGAATTTCGATCTGTTTTTTGTTGTTGTGTTGGATTTCCTGCTGTGTTCGATTTTCTGGATTGGACTCCAGATTTTCGATCCATGTTTGTTGTTCAATCCATGTTAGTAGAATATAGTTGTTGGTTCGATTTTCTTTTGTAAATGGCTGTTGAGAGCTGAAAGTTGAAATCATCTTGTGTTTTCCTGTTGTGTTCGATCCAGATTTTCAATATTTAAACTTGAAATCATTTTGTGTTTTCACTTATAGCAAAAATCATTTGTGTTTAGATAAATTTATGTAAATAGATGAAAGTTAAATGATTGTAATTGCACCTTGCTTGATTTGAAGTTGGGTTATGTTTGAAGCAATTACGCTTTTAGCTTATTTCACTTGGTGATTTACACAGTGATTTGAATTTGTGTTGGAGTTTCTTAAAGGTGATGTTTTGAAGAAGAAAAAAGTGATCACCCTCTTGGTTAATTATTCTCTTGTTATATTACACCCTATCATCTTTCAGTCAAATGTTAGAGGACGATCACTTGATCATGTTCAACAGTCAATAATTTTGTAATTGCAAAGTTTTTGCATTTGTATTGCAAGCATCATGCATTATTTGGTTTTAAATAGAGGGCTAGAGGCTTGTTGCTGGATTTCCGATTTCAAGTTTCAGACTTCAACTTATAAAAACAAACGGTCTTTTTGATTTAGATTTCAGTTTTCAACACCACTTCTTAAAAATCAGAAGTGAAATGAGACTTCAGAATTCAACACCTCTTAAAAAACAAACGCCACCATCATGTCCTATGTATCGTAATGATACATAGCTTATGTCATTTTCATTATATTCAATATGTAGTTCTTGATCTTTGAACATAATATGCAAAAAGTAAAGAAAATAAGGAGTTAGGGTTGGGGAAAATGACAAAAATAGTGTTGAGTATAAGCTTTTTAAATTTAAATAGTGAGGAAAAAGAAAAATTCCACTTCAATTAAAACATAAGTAGGCTTTAACAATTAGGGGTGTAAAAGATTCGAACAAAAATAAACCACAATCTACGTTTGGTAAACGACCCCTTAGTTGATTTAGTTTTTGTAATTTTTTTCCCCAATCTTGGTTACACCAAATTAAGGGAAAGTCAAATGTATAATTTTTTTATATAGATTTTATATTATATTTTTTATAAAACTATAATATTCATTTTGTAACCTATTTATAACCCTTTTCGTTTTTTCGCATCTTACCATAGAAAATCATAACCATTTCATATACAAAATTTCCCGAAAAACAAACAAAGTAACAAACAACCATTGTTTAACAAACGCAATTAAAATAAAACCCTTAATCGGTCTATTCAATTACTGAACCGAATAACCTGAAAATGAATAACTCAAAACTGATTAAACTGGATATTATTTGGTTTGATTGTCCTGTAGTTTAAAAAAAGTTAAAAAACCAAAAACCAATTAAATCGACCGAATAACACCTCTAATAATAAATAACCTATATGTTCACCTATCACTTTGTCATGAGATAAAATATTTTGATAATTTAAAAGTTGTTTACAATAATTCGTAATTTTAAGAGTATCTTCAACTGATCTTCAAAAATTAAATTTTAGAGGTTTTTTTTTTGTTTCAATAGATTTCCCAAACCTTGAGAAAGTAGGAAAGAAAAAGTAAAATTCTTCAAATATGGAAAATTCCCTAAAAATGATTGTTTAGGAACGAGAAATGATATTTTTATTGTTTCCACAAATAAAAAGTCTTTGAAATTAAATGTATACGAGACAGAAATAATACCTTATTAAAATCGAATATTCTAATAACGTAATTTATGTTGTAATTTTAAAATGAATATTCTGTTATAGTTAAATGTAACTTCTTTAGAGATGTTGATATCTAAATCTTCATTTTTGATTTTTTTTAAAAAAATATGTTGATGTCCAAAATAGATTTGATGATAGCCACTGGCGTGTAACTCGGCTGACAAAGGAGTGGACATCTTTGTCCAAATACAAAACAGGTCATGGGTTCGAACTCGGGCCCCTAATACTTGCCTCAGCTGTTGAGTGAGATAAAAATACCCCATCAAATTGATGTATTTGAAAGCAGGTTTCGTGTAAGGCCGGTTGTTTTTGACGATAATCAATTTTTTGCCCATAATATATGAATGATAAATTGATAAAGTAGGCTGTTACTTTTATTGAATTTATAGAAGGAATGTTTTGGGTTTAAGAAAATGTAACATGAAAGTTAAATGGGCCTCAATGAACAGCCCAAAATCAAATCAATAATCTGAGTGTTGGGCCTATTGGGCCTTAAATGGATCCACAATCGGAGTCGGTTACCCGGTCTAGTAACCCACAAACATTTAACCGCCAAAATAATGTCGGCAGATCGGAAATAACACAACGTCGTTGTCGGTGCAACGGGAGAAGCACCGTGACAAAATTCAAATAATATAATATAATTTTCTGAATAAAAGATATATTAATAAAAATTGTTTCATTAAAATTGATAATTAATAATTTGATGGAAAACCACGTTTTTTTTAATAAAAAAAATTGTATTTATTTTGAATAAAGTACATATTTATATTTTATATCTTTCAAATAAATTGGTTTCTAAACCGACATATTATGTACGGTTCTCATATATACTTCAGTTGTTTGTCTTTTTGTATTTTATAATAAGATATGCTTTTATACTTGCATTCTTTTTAAAGAAAACCGAGGGCATCAACCAATTTAACTTTTGATATATATGCAACCCTGTGTATAATATACACCTATAAATATTATTAACGAGTGAGATTTATATAGGGAGGATCAAAGAGTTAACAGTGGTTTTCACAAATATTTGAAAAAGAAAAAAAAACGAGTTTGAAAGAAGGCCAAAATCCTGCATCAAGAACCTGAAGACAGACGTTCCGACGACTTCTCCCTCGACCTGGGTGATTATACATGCATACAAGCATGTACAATAGTTTTCTTTTCCATTTCTGATAACTACTTATTCAATAAACATGTTTAAATGTAAAAGCTGGACAATTAATAAAAATAAATGCAATTCATGTAGATACTTGCATACTAAAATTAATTAAAGTATTAAAATTTAAATAAAATGATAATATATGGGTAAAATCACATATACAAAAATTTAACTATAATATGTATTTTTCAATATTTTTTTTTTTTTTTTAATTCATGTATTGAGAAAAGGCCCTTTCACATGGACATTTTTGAGCCATTCATTTCTTGATTCTCTCCTACCTAACATAAGATTTGATGAGGCCTCTCATCATTAATGATTATTTTGGACGATATTGATGTTGTTTTTTTTTTATTTTCTAAGAACAATGTTTTAGATGTCGAATTCTGATTGGTAGACCTTTCGGAAAGTCTAGATATGGATAAGCAAAAGCTTGATCTGAATCCACCATTTTCCAGTCGTATTTCAAGACCAGATGATGGATAAATATCGCCATCTCTAACTTGGCTAACTCGGATCCGGTACATAATCGAGGTCCTCCTCCAAATGGCATGAAGTTATTAAGGGACGGTGTGGTTGCACTGCTGGAGGACGTGCCACAAGCGCGCTGTAAAAATAAATAAATATTTATTTTATCAGATAATGATCACTATAAAAATGATTCTTTCTTAAAAGAAACCACATAATTTCGAAGTTAACTACCAAATAATTAAGTCCGAAAAGTGTGGTGATTTGGCTCTTATTAACTACCAAATAATTCAATCATTTATTTGTTTGAATATCTTTTGCTAAAGACATCTGGCCGTCCATACAACAACATAATTTTTGAATCTTCTACACTCCCACATTAACAAGTTTTGAACTTTTAATTTGCGCAGCTATTTCATCCGGTCTATCTGTATTCCTTTCTTTTTTAATTAATTATCTTTATGAATTCTTATACATTGCGTTTTCAATAAAAAAAAAATTAGTTTTACATTTAATTTCATTAAATGATTCTTTTTACAACAAGTTCTTACCAATTTATTTAAATATAGTTATCTCAATTTAAAAAAAAAACTGTAAAAAAAAAGCATACATAATTATAATCAGGCTAACAAATAACTCAAAACTAATTATTATGAAATTATAGTCTTATCAAACTTCTAAAATATTGCAATTTAAACTCTTTTTAATCAAATAAGTATATTCAAAATATATATTAAAAAAAATTATTTCACCCAGTTTTTATTAAATTTTATGGTTAAATTGATAAATAAATATATAATATCCAAAAACAATGGATATTGAAAATGGTGATTGGAGGAGAATGAATACACGTGCAGATGCACGTGCCACCACACATCCCTATGGAAGAAAAAGTGTTTGTTTTTAATGATAGTTTTTCCCCCACCCCCACACGCACGGGAGGTGCAGTTGGATGTGGGCCCATCATCATCAACATTCCTTATTGGGCCCCACGCGCCGTACACGTGCGACCAATACTAGGCCTGCTTATTTTGGGCCCCCATCATTATACGTCCATACCTTGACTTCCTTCTTTTGGGCCCACACTCACTTTCCTTTCGGCTCCTTTCTTCAAGTGCCCTTTTTTTTACTTATTGTTTTTACGAATTTATTTATAATTTCAATAAAATTATATCTATTGGATGGGTTCCGGTGAGAAGTTGAGGTTAACGTGAGAATCGTGAGAAGTGGTTGTCAACCGTTGGATGAGAAATTGACGCACATTAGGATGAGATGGATCGAGATAAGATGCACCAGATCAATTCTCTTCTAAGGCGCAATTCATGGGAGGACATGAGATTGAAAGGGATCAACGGTTCAAATCCACTTCTCACGCTTCTCACGTTAACCTCAACTTCTCACAACCACAAGGGGTGTGGCGTACTGGTAAGGCCCTGGAGATGTGGTGGAATATCCCATCTGCCCAGGGTTCGAATTCAGACGTACACAACAACTGTGGCCACTGAGATTTAATCAGGGCTGATGTCTTACAATCACAATTTGTCAAGGGCTTAGTCTAGGTATAGCCTAGGACGCCCTTCAAAAAAAAAAACCCTCAACTTCTCACATGATCCTTCGCCGATATCTCTATCTATATTACTTAAAACAATTAATTAGAAAAAATCATTTGGACACGTTTACATTTGAAAAATTAATTAAAGACTTTTAAGTTCAATAAGTATAATCTAATATGACTTATCTGGGTGAGCGTTAACCGATAAGAAGGACCAACATTACTTACCTTATCGGTTAACATTCTCAACCATTAAAATGGACTGTTGATAAACATCTTTTACCCAGTAATAAAATTCTTCTCCTCACTTACTAAGTAAGATTCTCGATCACTGTTACGCCTCTTATCGGGATAAGACTTCTCAGTCTTACCTAATAAGTAAGTGACATCTAGTAAACACTTGCCCAGTAAACGTTTGGAAAGCAATCCCTTAAGATTAACCAACATCTAAAATTTATTTTATTAAATGTTTTCTAAATTACTATATATATATATATATATATATATTTTTAAAGTCTTTTATTCAAAATGACTTTTTTGTCCATTGCCATAACAACTTATTGTTGTCCACATGATTCATTGTATTGTCTTTATTAAAAAAGCATTTTATCTTTTTAACACATTATAAAATTATTTTTGTTTTGTACATAAACCTTGAAATTTTGACATAAAAATTTTAAAATCTTGTTGTCTGGTGATTGTGACTTGAAAAGGGAGAACTTTTTTGAATTTTGGCAACAAGTGATATGAATAGAACTTGGGGGCAAATTTGAACATTTGTTCTTCAATAATTAAAATGAATAAAATGTTTGACCAAGACAACTCTAACAACTTAACAAGAAATACATTATACAATATATATTATATTATTATAATATTTTTAATTACACGTTTAAATACAGTATTTATTATATAAAATGCTTATAGTTATTTAATTATGATATTTTTGTTTGACTTCAATTAAATTGATTAATATAAAATATTTAGCATAAAAACACGATGGAAATTAAGATAATCAATTTATTCGAATATATGATTAAAAGAAAAGATATAAAAACATATATTTATTTTGGCTAATAATTTTCCTAGAATTTGACATTTTAGTGGTAGGACAAAATGTGTCCTACGAGTATAAATACCATAATTATGCAAGAACACCAAGCTTTATTTCGGTTCATACAGACAATTAAAACTTAATATCATTGTCACCCCAAAAATTGCACGATTTAATTAAAAAATCTTTTAATAATTTCCCCATAAAATATCCGGAATTGGAGAAGTACGTTTCAATTCAATGCAGTGATAATGACAGAAACATAACCTCTAGGTTAACTTTAAAAAATATGTATTTTTTGTATATTTTTGGTTTTATAAAGCAATCATGACCCGCTACAAGTAGCTGACATTTAAGGCTTTACATAGAGGCCTGCATTCATGTTTTCCAACTGATTCATGGTGATCAACCTTTCTTATAATCATATTGGAGTCATAAGCTAGCTTAGATGTTCGACACTTGATCTGATTTATTAACAAACAATTTTATTTTACAGAAATATAACAGTACTAGTTTGAGTACGAACCTGCCATCTCCACGGATCGAAATGGTACGGTTGATCAAAGTACGTAGGATCCAAATGCACCGCCGAAATCACCGGTAGAACTTTCCACCCACATGGAATGTCATAACCTTTTTACAAAGTCAAAGTTACAAAAAGTGTTGGTAAAATTTTAATTTACAAAAGTTACAGGGGTCATTATGTCATATACAAAAGAACGAGGGGTTTAAATGTAAATTAAAAGATGACCAATATGTTACCTTTATACCGCACATCTTTAATAGCCTTTCTATGGAGGAATCTCACCACATTCCCGAATCTTAGCGTCTCATTGATCACCTTCAATCACACAATTTTTTAATTTAATTTAATTTAATTCAAAAAAGAATATTATTCGATTCGATTTTGGTTAGATAAGTCTCTTTATATATGTTGTATCGTCATACTCTATATATGTAAAGATGTACAAAAGAAAAACCGTAGAATAAAAGCTTACACACTGCGTAAATTCCATCTTTTTGTAGTCGTCCCAAGTCAAATGTTCCTCACCACACCGCTTCTTCTCGTTGGCAATTTCTTCATGTTCTTCCTGAAAACCATATACAAAAGGGTTTTCAGCATGGTGTCGTTTTTTCGACATTAACATGTGTTTTCATGCGTTTTATGCTATTGCAAAAGTGTTAAAGTATGTGGGACGATACATAATTTCTCTTTAAAAAGAACCCTACAAAGAGAATGAGAAGAAGAAAAAAATCTGTTGTCCTCAAATTCCATGCATGTCTCCCCTATCCTAACAATCACGTGAATACACGTTGTTTATTCTCTTTCCTCCCCAAAATGATGACGTGGCTTCACGTGATTTGGTGGACATGAAACAACAGATTTTTGTTCGAAATGAAAGAGATTTCTTATATTTTGCTGTTGTGGGAATTCAACAGAAAGAATGAACATGAGCAAATAAAAGATGGTTGGGTTAGGTTCTTACTCTAAGTTGTTGAACCGCTGTCGGACAAGCCTCCAAGAAATAAATGGCTAAGGATATGGAAACCGAAGAGGTTTCATGGCCCGCGAAGAGCAAACTCAATACCAAATCGAGAATTTGCTCTTTCGAGAGGCTAGAATTCTTTAACACCCATCCGAGTAAATCGTCGTCTAGTTTCTCCAAATCATTTCCATCATCCAACTTCCGAATCCTCTCATCCATTCGTGTTTCAATGAACTTAAGAATCGTCGCTCTAGACTGTCCCATTTGTCCAAAACAACCGAATCAAAACCCATACATTTCATGGGGTTTTCGTGCTTTTTTCGAATATAAAACCACAAAAAATTCAAAAATAAATAAATAAAGATGATAAAAAACTAGGGTTTAATCAATTACCTTTAAAGCTTTTCTGTATGCAGTTCCAGGGAAGTTTAAAGGGGCAGAAACCACACCTTTCATGAAAGTCACATATTCTTTCTTGAGTTGCTCAGTTTCTGGTTTTCCAGGGTCTAAACTCATAATATGTTTCGCCATTAAATTGAAAGTAAACTGCAAACAAATTAAACAGTCGAAATCAAAAGATTATATATATCGTATAATTCAATAACAAACCATACTGTATTTCTGGGTATCTGGGCCAGTTTACACACACCGACTAATCCCAAACAACCAGAAAATCCCTGGAGTCATCACAGGTGAACCTCCATAACCGAACAATTCATGCATATATATATATATATATATATATATATATATATAGGGGTAGGATATTTTGCAACCCTTGAAAATGTTGCAACCCTTGCAACCCACATCTTAACCGTCGGATTCATGATCGACGGTTACAACAGATATGGGGCCCAATATTTTTAATTAAAAAAAAAAGAAAAAGAAAAATAAAATAACCGTCGATCATGAATCCGACGGTTAAGATGTGGGTTGCAAAGGTTGCAACCTTTTCAAGAGTTGCAAAATATCCTTCCACTATATATATATATATATATATATATATATATATATATATATAGGGGTTGTTTAATTTGCAATCCTTAAAAAGGTTGCAAACCTTGCAAACCAACATCTTAACCGTCGGATTCATGATCGACGGTTATAATAGATATGGGGCCCAATATTTTTAATTAAAAAAAAAGAAAAATAAAAATAAAATAACCGTCGATCATGAATCCAAGGGTTAAGATGTGGGTTGCAAGAGTTGCAACTTTTTTATGGGTTGCAAAATATCCTTCCACTATATATATATATATATATATATATATATATATATATATACACACATATACATATATAGAGTTAGGTTTAAACAAGAAGTTAAACATTTTGTGAGAAGATGAGAAGTGTGATACCATATATGATACACAAACATATGTTACATTGACAATACATAGACGTTCACATACTGTGTAAACATATATGATATCACATTTCTCGCATTCTCACAAAAATGTTTAACTTTTCACATGATTCTACATATATATATATATATATATATATATATATATATATATATATATATATATATAAAAGATTATAGATTTGATACCTTCTTGGCTTCTTCTTGGGCACAAAAAGATGAAGTTTGTTGCCAAGAATCTAATACCCACAAAGCATTTTTCTCAACTTCTCTAAAAAGATGAGTCTTGAGCCTAGCATTGGTCAAGAAATTGAGTGAGATTAACCTCATGTCTCTATGCATGTCGCCAACCTGAACCAACATGGACCATTTCCCAAGAATCCCACCAATACTTCTTGGATAACTGCATTCGAATAACTTCCCTTCATTTTGCAATATGTATCGATTCAACCCTGGATCCACCGAAACTATCGTTGGCTCCCCAAAAAGATTCGACTTATATATCTTCCCAAACCTGCTTTCATCACATCAATCCCATTACAACAACAACCAATCATATATAACTATATATATATATATATACACATAGAGGGCCAGGTTGAAGGGAAAACGGAAAAATAAAATAAAATTGAGGAACATCCTGATAACCGTTCATCTGACGGTATGCATATGTGCATACAAACAATTTGAAACATGCACATGTGTATAAAACCAAAAAATAGCTTAAATTACTTATATGCACATGTGCATACCGTTTCGGCGTCTAGACTAATGGTTGTCAGGGTATTCCTCAATTTTCATTTTCTTGGATTCCCCGTGAACCCATATATATATATATATATATATATATATATATATATATATATATATATATATATATATATATAAGATGTGATGGAATTATGGAAAACTTGCTTTGATATGTGTTGTTCCATGAAATATATATAAAAGATGTGATGGAATTATGGAAAACTTACTTTGATATGTGTTGTTCCATGAAAGCTCCGATGGTGGTGGCCGAGTAGGGGCGAAGGTAACCGATGGTTTCTCCGATGAACGGCAAACCCATGTTTCCGGGTGGAAGATTGAGGGTTTTTGAGGTTGTTCTTTTGACAAGATTCATGACAAGAAATAAGGTTGAGATTAGAAGAGATATAAAGATGAACTCAAAGGCAGACATATTTGTTTTTGTTTTTGTTTCAAGATGTTGAGAAAAAAACACACACAGTGAGTGTGTTTTTAGTGTGTGTTTTGTGGGTAGGGGTGGGGGTGTGGATGGCAAGGGAAAATAAATGGGATTAGAGTCTACCTTTATACAAGTACATGATGCTGGCAATGTTCCATCTGATGGAAAAGGAAATTTCAACTTTTTTAGAAGATTTTTTTTATAAGGTGACTACTTTAACTTTTTTTGAAGGGGGTGGGGGTTGAGATAAAAGTATGTGTCTAAAATGTTTTTTCTATAACCAATTAAATATAATATTTTTATTTATTTTTTTATTTATTAAGGAGAGGGAATAAAAGGTTGAATTTATGTTTTAATAAAATAATTATATATGGTTTTATATGATTGGTGGGACAAGAAAACGACAAAAGAGTTGAAACAAAATTAAATAGAGTCAATGCGGAGGTGGAAGGGTTGAATAAAAATCGTTTGAGAACATATATTGTATCTCTTATCTGTTCACCAATTATGTGAAAACATATTATCGGAGAAAAAAATGAAAATATTTATTAACTAAAATGATTATATATTTTCACGTAATTGATGAGATGAAAAAGAAACACAAGATTTACCATGTGTATATAAGAAAAGAAAAGAAATGGAAGGAAAAGAAATAAAAAGAAAATAATTTTTTATGTTTGTTCTTGATAAAGAAGGAAAATAATTGAAAGGAAAAAATTGAAAGTAATTTTTTTTATGTTTTTGAATAAGCGAGAAAGGAAAGAAAATATTTCATTTTTACAAATTTACCTTTTAAAAATCTATCATTTAAAGTTTAAAATGAAAAATTAGGTAATTTTATAAATTTAATATATTTTTAAAGAGTTTTAATGTCTTAACTTTTATTTCCTTCTATTTTTTGCCATATCAAATTGGGAGGAAAGTTTTGGAATGAAACTTATTATTATTTTTCTTCCATTTCATTCCTTTATCTCCTTAAAATGTTTCAAGAACACGATTTTTTTTTAATTTCCTCCTATTTCCCTCTTTTCGTTTAGAGAGGAGAAAAGAAAAGTTATAAGAACATCTCCAATAGCTTCTCCAAAATGGAGAAGTAAAAAGTGAAAATCTACCAAAAAAAAATCACTTTCATCTAAAAGAGATTCTCTATTTTGGATAATATACAATTAATTATATTATTAAAATATTCAATACAACTCATAAACTATTATTTCTCTCTCGTAAACATTTAATTTAAAGCAATTTAATTGGTAGAATGAATAAAAAAACCATTTTTCTCTCATATGTAATGATTTTTGGAGATATATTCGAATTTGAAGATTTTCATCATCCTCTCACACTTTCTCCATTTTGGAGAATCTATTGGAACAAAAAAATCCCCAAAATCTTCATTTTGGAGAAATTGTTGGAGATGCTCTAAAAACACACCGGTAAGGGCATGAGATTTATGTTTGAGAGAGGGGCGTGAGAGCATCTCCAATAGATTCTCCAAAATTTCTCCAAAATGGAGAAACAAAAGTTAAAATCTCTAAAAAAATTTACATTCATCTCGAACAGATTTCTCATTTTGGAGAATCCAACATTTATTATAATATTTCATTCATCTATTAAAATATTATTTAGAGTGAATTGTGGATTTGGTCCATGTGGTTTTGTGTTTTTTTTACCATGACCCTCATTCTATATTTATTGTGGATATAGTCCCTGTGGTATGCAATATATTGTGGCTAGGGTCCCTGAACACTAACACTGTTAATTTTGAAAGGTTAAAGGCATCATGTGCCTTGCACACTAGTGATGTCCATCTTGGCCTGGTCTGACTCGACCCGATCGGTTAATCGGAGCCCGACCCGCCTGAAGCCCGACCCGGTGGAAAACCGGTTTGAAGACGACCAATGTTCGACAACCTTTAAGACTTACCAATAAAATATCATGTGCGGTAATGCCAAGTAATCATATATGACAACACTAAGTAATCATATGTGATAGACTAAGATGCTCGTATGATAATACTAAGTAATCATATGTGATAATATTAAATAACCAATTCGTTATCACATATGATTACTTAGTACATCAACATATTTTGAAAACAACATGTCAATAATCGATCACATGTAATCATATGTGATTGACAATAGAAACAAGCTAACCACTTGGGTTGTGGCACACTGGTTAAGCCTTAGGGGGATGTAGTGGAAAATCCCATCTATCCTAGGTTCAAATCCAGGCGTTGTCAAATCCCTTGTGGCCATAGAGGTTCACCTGCAATAAATCCAGACAATTCGTGGTCGCCCGGGGGATTAGTCAGTACGCGTAATCTGGCCTGGAAACCCATGGTTACAAAAAAAACAAATTAACCAATCAAGTGATATCACATGTGATACTACTTCATAATCAATATATTATCAAATGTATAACTATCAATAATCACAAGTGTTACAAAAACATCAACTTATCTTGGTCTCTTTATTCAACACAAGATCATATGTGACTTGGATGAAGGAAGGAAGAATTGATAAGCAATACAATATCATATGTATAATTGAATGAAAGAATTCCAAAATTGGAAAATTGTGACTTGGATCCATTGGTTGATGACAACCAAACAGTAACTAGAAAACAAAATGAGATACTGAATTATGCAATAATTCTTCAAGAATGTAATAAAGAATCGTTTAACAAAAAAAATACATAAACTATTAAGGGTATGTTTGGCAAACTAGCTGATAAATATATAAAATAACTAAAAAGTACATCTTGAATAAATAATGAAACAATATTTCATAATATAATTAAAAACAAATTTATAGTAATATAATATGTTAATTAATAAAAACAAGATAGTAAAAAAAATTAAAAATATAATATTTGAATTAAAAGAATTTAAAATTTATTGTTATGTATATATTATAAATTTTGAATTTGTTAAAACAAATTTTAGAAAAAATCTATATTAATTTATGATTTTAAATAACCACTAAATATATATGAATAGAAATAAATAATTGAATAATAATTAAAAATATAATCGTAATTGATAACTAAAATATGTTAACTATTAAATAAATAATAATTTAAAAATAATTAATATGATTAATAATAATTCTAAATAATTAAAAATTAACATCAATGTATAACTAGAATTTAATTAATAGTTTTCAATTAATATTAGTAATTTTTACTTTTAAAAAATTAAAAGTTATTTATAATTAATAATTAAATAAATAATAAGTAATATTCATAATGGTATAATTAAAAAGAGTCACAAAAAACTCGTTATAATTTACTTCAAATAGCTTACCAATAAGTTAGTTTTTGTCTATCCAAATATGTATACAAAAAATAGGCTAGCTTATTTTTGCCAAACAATACCTATTAAAAATTGTTGTTTAATACATTACTATGACTGATGGGTTTGTCCCTCACATCCACAAGTTGTTTAATGTGGTTTCAAACAATTGTTATTTTTTTGGGATGTTGTGTTGGTTTCAAACAATTATTATTTTTAAATGCAAGTAACTTTTTTTATGCACTTTAACAAATTAGTTTTTCTTGTACTTTGACAATGAAGAATGGATGAAAAAAAATTAAGAGAGATGATATATGGGTTTAAAGATGATGAGTGATGCACAGGGACCAAATCCACAATTTAGTATTCTTTGTTTTAAAGATGTATAAGTTAAATTGAAAGAGAAGTAACTTGAGAATTATACTCATAGTGTACAAGACACATGATGCCTTTAACCTTTCAAAGTTAATGGCGTTAGTGTTCAGGAACCCTGACCACATTATATTGCATGCCACATGAATTATATCCACAATAAACATAAAATGTGAATCATGGCCAAAGAAAACACAAAACCACGGACGAAATCCACAATTCACTTTATATTATATAAAAGTATACTATATCATATAATAAGAGGCTTATAATTAATTACAAGCCTAGGAACACCTCTTTCTTGTTCCGAATGTTTGTTAACATAAAAAGCAGTACAAGACCAAGGTGACTGAGAAGGGCGAATAAGACCTTTAGTAATGAGATGAGAAATCTCATTCTTACATAAAACTAGATACTTAGAATTCATTTGACAAGGTCTGGCCTTAGTCGGAATACTGGATTCATTGAATCCGTCTTCATAAGGAAGAGAAATAATATGCTTTTTTCTTTCCCAGAAAGCATTAGGATGATCATTACAAATTTTTAGAGAAAAATCATTATGAATGAAATCTATCTTAGTTTTTAATCTAGGATTGGAAATCTTTTCTTCAATAGTTAAAGAATTTATTTCATCTTTAAGAGAATATAAATGAAAAGTCTTTCTATCAATCCTCTCTTGGAGATTATCTAAAAATCTTTTAATAGGTTTGTTTATGAAGTCAAATCTAATAGGCTTATTATTATACGTACCTGTAAGACCAACTTCATCAATTCTAGCTATAGGATATATATTATATAAAAAAGGTAAGCCAAGAATTATTTCGTGACAAATATCTTTGGCTAGGAGGAAACTAGTAGAAATACAACTAGCTTGATTGCAAATTTTTGCATTTGAAAGCTTATATCTTATATTTAAAGGACCTCCTCCAGCATGGGAAAGAGAACAAGAGGTTTTTTCAAAATACCTACTAGGAATAAGACCCTCTTGTATAACATTTAGATCAGCACCACTATCAATCATAGCAGTAAACTCTTTTTTAAAATGCCCTCCTATAAGAAGAGTTATTTTGGTAAACCATTTCTGGGATATTATCCTGCTAAGAGTAGAAAGAACCGCCTCATCAGGTGGTTTCTTAGAGAAAGGTTCTTGAAAATCTTTAATATTTTCAAAATTCTCTAAATCATTCTTATCAAGAATTAAAGAAATATGTTTATGGAGCTGAAGATTGTCACTCTTCAAAAATTTTATTTCATCTTTTAAAACATTCACCTCTCTATTGAGGTCTTGAAGGGAAATCTCTTTACCTTTAAAATGTTTATTTTTAAGAAGTCTATTTGCTTCTTTCATAGAATAGTCTATATTATTAGATGTACTCTCATGAATTTTAGAAGTAGTACCTACATCAATGTTTTCTAAAATCTCAGCACAAATAACTGGATCTTTAATTTTCTTTAAAAGTTTTAAAACATAATCATCAGATAAAACATTTATATTTAAATCTTGAAATTGAGAATAGAGTTTATAAAACTCTTCTTCTTCATGTTCTTTATTGATATTATTAATATCTTTAGAACAATCTGCACAAGGTTTTCCTATAGCACAAACATCACAATTAGAAGAAGAACCCTCAGTGCTAGAAGAAATAATAGACTCACTATCATGTAAATCAGGATCACTATTAGTGTCACTCTGATTTTCCTCATTATAATTTAAAAAAATGTTTAAAAGAGAGTCTTTTATAGTTTGGTCAATATTCAAACTATTTATTTTCTTCTTGGTCCAACAATTTGTTGAAGAATGACCAATTTTACCACAATTTTGACAAATGATTTTATTTCTTTTGAAGTTATTAGATTTTTTAAAAAATCTTTTCTCTCTAAAATCATTTGATCTAAAATCTTTTTTTTCAAGATTTTTATTTTCAAATCTTTTCTTATGGAAGCGTTTTTTATAATGACGGAAATCAGCTTCCATATTATTTTTATGAAAATTCTTTTTTGGTTTCTTATAAGGAACCTCCATACCAAACTGGTCACAAAAATCTCCTAGCTGTTTTCTTTCCAAAAGATTTTGTTTCTTAATTTGATGATTTAATTTTAAATCATTGCACAAAGAAAGACCTTCAGCAACGCAAATACTGATTAATTGACCATAAGTATAATGATCATAGTTAACAGATATGTTATCCTTTTTGAGAGTTTTTCTTATTTTCTCAGCAAAAAGATGAGGAAGACCATCAATAAATTTGGCTTTCCAATGGCTGTTATTACAGTCTTTGAGCTCAAAGATTCTAGATAGAAAGGTATCTTTGTACCATCTGAACTCAGTTAAAGTTTTACATCTCAGATTACTAATAAGAGTTCGAATATTCTCACTATCATCAGAAAATCTACCAGTAAAATGCTCAATAATAGTAAGAATAAGAGGATAAACAACATTTGTTGTTACCTTACCACCATCTTCGGTTTTAACAGAACTATAAATTTGTTCTTTTTGGTCCTGAGGGATGTAATTATCCCACCAACCTTTTAGCTGACCAGTAAAACCGGCGATAATCATTTTGGCAATATTTTTATCAGTATTACCAGTGGTTTTACAAACAGTGCTATACATAAGCATGCGATGAGCCATATTATAAATATGCTTATCAGTGAAGCCATCAAGACTCCATTCGTAAATACATTTACCATTATAACTATTATTTATAATGTACTCCTGTTCTTCATGAAGAACATCATAATGTACTCCTGTTCTTCATGAAGAACATCCATGGGAGTAGGACAACCATAATAATACTTATTCAAAGTAGGCTTGCTAGCCCATTTTATTTTATTCATTTGATCAAAATCTTGATTATTATGATTAGTACTTTGACTAATATTAGAATCATCTGAATCATTATCCTTATCAAGAATAGACACAGAAGGCTTGGAAATATAAAGACTGGCTAACTTAACATCAAGTTGGTCCATAAAATTCTCAGATTTGTTTTGCAACTTAAAATCTTTGATTTCAGGGGGAGGCTGAATAAAGCTTGAAGTAAGAATAATTTTTCTAGAAGAAGAGGGATCAGTATTGTCCATTTTCTTCTGATTTTGTTCAATTTGACAAATTTTTTTATATATAGAAGAAATATGACCCCCCAGAGACGAAATTTGTTCTCCAAGAATACGAACTAATAAATTAGAATAATTTTGTTTTTCCAATAATTCATTAATATGAGATGAAGTAATAGAAAGAGTATCATCTTTAAGAAGTTTCGAAAAAGCCGAAAACTTAATAGTCGAATCATTTTTTATTATTTGAAAAGGCATTTGGGGAGGATAAATAGCAGTCCTGATTTCTCCTGTCATTAATTGATAATCTCTTTCAATAACATTAATATAATGTTTAATATGAGTATTTATAAACCAAGGGATAAACGAAAAAACTTCATTCTCCTTTTCACAGAATTTATAAAATTTTTCAGAAAAACCTTTAATTTATCATGAACAAAACTATCAGTATACCAAGTTCTAAAAGGAACCCATTTAATATCACCATAATAATCATTACAAACAACCTGTCTAGCAGGTGATCCTGTGGAAAAGTCAATTTTGCCATTTTCCAAAAGCCAATTTCTTTTAGTTGTATTAATCATGAAATCATATGCTAAAATCAGACATAGTCTCAATTTGTTTATTTTTAGGTTCTCTGGTATTATTATGAACAATACCATTTCTGTGAACTTTAAGATCATTGATATGATCTTCCAAAGAAGATCCTTGTCCTTCATCTTCTCTAGGAGAAGAAGAAGTTTCATTACCTCTTATATAAGAGGTAGAAGCTCTAGACGGTTAAGGCTGATCAACCATATAACCAAAAGGAGAAATATGATTATGAGCCAAAGAATTTGATCTTAAGAGAGATCCTTTTTCAGAGCAAATTCTTCTCTGAATATCATTGAATTGTATATTAACAATTCCTTCATTGGTTTGAGTGATATTACTAAAATCACTCTGAATAATAGGGTTTTTAGGAATATTCCTAGTCAAAGTCCAATTTTCTGGGAAATTTATCTCATTCCATTTTATAGATCTACGAGTAGTAATATTAGATCTATTGAAATTGGTTTCTATAAAAATCGTTTCATTAATATCTTTATCAATTCTTTTACACCTAGGATTAAGTGTAAAAAGAGGTTTAAAATATATGCGATAACAAATACAAATAACTTCTGTTCCTGCCGCATAATTATAACCATGAGTTTTAACATTTAATGTTAAAGAGTCAAGAATATTAATATCAGATAAAGATAGACATAAATTAGGATAAACATCAAAATAGACTGGTCCATGGGCCAGACTGGATTGGATCATGCCAATTAAAGATTGTTGCCAATCAAGATTTCTTCCATCTCTAAGGGCTGCAAGAAAACTTTCAGGTAATCCTTCAAGAGTAAGGGGTCTGAAAGCAATTTGGACAAGACCAATATGTAAAAACTTATGAGTTTTTAAATAAGGGAAAATATCTTGTTTATTTAAAAGACGAATCATCATCTCATCCTCATGAAGAGGTACTGAAGATTCAGTGGTTTTAACAATATGTTTTAAACCTAGTTTTTCAAAAGTCCCAATTTTATAAATAAATTTGGGTTCAACCTTTGGAATAGTCCAATTGTTTAAAAGTTCTAAATTCTGGGGAATATCATATTCCTCAGTCATACTGTTATGAACAGTTTCATCATTTCCAGATCTGAATAAATTCATCAAAAAAAGAACTAGAAGGAAATGAGTTAAAACAGAGTTTGAGAAGATATAACTACAAAAAAACATGGCTCTGATACCATTTATACCCAGAATCTAGAAAACAATACATATATCTTATTACTATTTTCCTCAAACCAAGATCAAAATACCCTAAAACGGCTCTTTTGGCCTCAACGGGTGACGATCAGTCTCAGAGGAGGCAAGTAACAAAAAATAGGTATGTTACTAAATTTGAACATATAAACCATTCCATGTAAATTTACAGATATATCTTATCAAAAACATGTTTTAACTCATATTTCCTAATTTAGCCGATCATTATTAGAATATAAGCAATAAAATGTTTAATAAATTATGGAAGAACTTACTTTGTAACCACAAGATGTGCTCACTGGATCGTGGCCACTAAATCTTTTATTGAAAACTCACAGATTACAGAGAAACCAAGAAAATACTAAAGTGGTAAAGAAAACTCTGCTTCAGAAGAGAGACATCCCTCTCTTTAAATAGAGTCTAAGAAACTAATCAAGAAAACAGCTGTATCACAGCTGTATCAAAACAAAAGACTTTATAAAAGTCAACAGTAAAAAGGACTAAAAACCAAAGCTTTATGAAAGCATCTTTTGACAAATTGATACATTTGTCGGCCACCTTAAAAACCAAAGCTTTATGAAAGCATCTTTTGACAAATTGATACATTTGTCGGCCACCTTTGACAAAAAGGTACAATATCTGGCAAATTCTTATTTTCCTTGTTTCAATGAATCTTTCAAGGTTTCTAGAGCATCGTCTAGTGAAATAATAATTTCTTCAGATCCTTCTTCGCTTTGAGCATCTTGGTGTAAGTCTGAGTTCATGGATGCATCTGACTTTGAAGAGCATGGCCCTATGTTTTCTTGAAGATCTTTTTTCATTTCTTCAATATAAAGATCAATGATCTCTTCCTTAGAAAGAGTTCCTGCATATTTCTGAGAAATTTGCTGGAAAGGACTTGGAATGTCTGAGTCCTTCTTAACCTTTTTCTGCTCAAAATTCTGCTTATAAAGCTGAATTTTCTTCTCAATAGAATTGTAGAGATCAGCTCCTTCTATAAAAGTAGAACCAGGACAAATACGATCTAATTTATCCCAATATTTGGTTAGACCTTGTCTCTTAATACAAGGAATCATTAACTCATTATAACCAAAAATTGGTTTCCATTTCCAAATCCAAGGAAACCCAAATTCTATAAAAAATAAGCAAATATTGCTTCCTTCAATATTATACAAATTTTTACAGTCATTGACTGTTGGAGAAAATAACATCCAATTTTTTAGATGTTTCTTCATTATATCTGGAAAAATATCTGAAGAGGTTCCAAAATTTTTCCACCATATAAAAAACCAGTTAGGAATTGGTGTATGAAAACAATTTTCACAAATTTTTAAGAACCAAGAATGTCTTTTGTTCTCATTTTCATAAAGAAGAACATTTGAAAAACTTTGGATATAATCCCAATAGTTGAATTTAAAATTGAATTTATGAATTGGGGAATACCATTCTTTCTCTGCAAGAGGAGAAAACCCCCATTCTTCAAAAGATATAATCTTTTTAATAACAAGTTTAGAAAAACTAAAATTGCCCTGAACTTCATCTTTGCTATTAGCAGTGTGATGAGTAATCTCCACAGATTTTGTGGAAAGCAAAAGACCTTCAAAATATTGTCTTTGCTTTAAAGCACCATGTACAAAAGATGTCTTATTAAGATACCTTTCTAGGATATAATCCGGGTTGCTTTTCCATTGAAGATCTTTTTCTTCAATAAGAAGTATAACTTCTTTAAATGCAGTCTCATGGAACTGTGAATTAGAAGAATCTTCCTTGCTAATATTGGCGTAGGAATTAGCTGATTCAGCTGCTGAAGAAGACTCTGCTTCCTTCTCCTTAATATAATTAAGGTATTCCTTGGCTAGAGGATGATCTTTAGGAATATTATCCATGAAACCTTTTAACTGGTCTTTGTCATGAGACAAGTCTGAAGCTATAAGCTTCTGTTTACCCATCTGGGAAATAACAATGTTACCCCTTCCTCTATTAGAGAAATTGCTACCTCTTCCTCTTCCTGAGGAACTTCCACTTCCCCTATAAGAGGAATAGGAGCTGTAATTATAGCTCATACCTGAAATCATGATAAATATTCACGAGTTAAAAAATCAGGAAGATGGTTATCAACACCTTTAATACGTTGAATTATAAAATCAAAAGGAGCAAGATGAGCTTGCCATCTGGCAAACATTTGTTTTGAAACATCATGTTTAAAATCTCTGCTAAACATAAATTGAGCAGAGCTACAATCAGTTTTGATTATAAACTTTTGATTATATAAATCATCTTGAAATTTTAAGACACATTTGACAATAGCAAAATGTTCTTTAACAACAGTAGAATAGTTAAGCTGAGCACCTTTCCATTTTCCAGAATAAAATCTAATGAGGTACTCTTGCTTAGAACTAGGATCTATCTGTTTTAAAATGCCTCCATATCCTATGTTAGAAGCATCAGTCTCAACAATCTTTTCCCAGATAGGATTGGGAAGCATGAGATAAGGAAGGTTTTTAACCTTTTTCTTAATTTCTTGGACAGCAAGAGTATGATCATCTGTCCAACTTCCAGAATCTTTTTTAAGACGATTATAAAGAATAGAAGTATAATTACTGAGGTTTTTAATATAAGCCGAAATATAATTTAATATAAGCCTAAACATTAAAAGCAGTCTTATAAATTATATTTCGGCTTATATTAAAAACCTCAGTAATTATACTTCTATTCTTTATAATCGTCTTAAAAAAGATTCTGGAAGTTGGACAGATGATCATACTCTTGCTGTCCAAGAAATTAAGAAAAAGGTTAAAAACCTTCCTTGTCTCATGCTTCCCAATCCTATCTGGGAAAAGATTGTTGAGACTGATGCTTCTAACATAGGATATGGAGGCATTTTAAAACAGATAGATCCTAGTTCTAAGCAAGAGTACCTCATTAGATTTTATTCTGGAAAATGGAAAGGTGCTCAGCTTAACTATTCTACTGTTGTTAAAGAACATTTTGCTATTGTCAAATGTGTCTTAAAATTTCAAGATGATTTATATAATCAAAAGTTTATAATCAAAACTGATTGTAGCTCTGCTCAATTTATGTTTAGCAGAGATTTTAAACATGATGTTTCAAAACAAATGTTTGCCAGATGGCAAGCTCATCTTGCTCCTTTTGATTTTATAATTCAACATATTAAAGGTGTTGATAACCATCTTCCTGATTTTTTAACTCGTGAATATTTATCATGATTTCAGGTATGAGCTATAATTACAGCTCCTATTCCTCTTATAGGGGAAGTGGAAGTTCCTCAGGAAGAGGAAGAGGTAGCAATTTCTCTAATAGAGGAAGGGGTAACATTGTTATTTCCCAGATGGGTAAACAGAAGCTTATAGCTTCAGACTTGTCTCATGACAAAGACCAGTTAAAAGGTTTCATGGATAATATTCCTAAAGATCATCCTCTAGCCAAGGAATACCTTAATTATATTAAGGAGAAGGAAGCAGAGTCTTCTTCAGCAGCTGAATCAGCTAATTCCTACGCCAATATTAGCAAGGAAGATTCTTCTAATTCACAGTTCCATGAGACTGCATTTAAAGAAGTTATACTTCTTATTGAAGAAAAAGATCTTCAATGGAAAAGCAACCCGGATTATATCCTAGAAAGGTATCTTAATAAGACATCTTTTGTACATGGTGCTTTAAAGCAAAGACAATATTTTGAAGGTCTTTTGCTTTCCACAAAATCTGTGGAGATTACTCATCACACTGCTAATAGCAAAGATGAAGTTCAGGGCAATTTTAGTTTTTCTAAACTTGTTATTAAAAAGATTATATCTTTTGAAGAATGGGGGTTTTCTCCTCTTGCAGAGAAAGAATGGTATTCCCCAATTCATAAATTCAATTTTAAATTCAACTATTGGGATTATATCCAAATTTTTTCAAATGTTCTTCTTTATGAAAATGAGAACAAAAGACATTCTTGGTTCTTAAAAATTTGTGAAAATTGTTTTCATACACCAATTCCTAACTGGTTTTTTATATGGTGGAAAAATTTTGGAACCTCTTCAGATATTTTTCCAGATATAATGAAGAAACATCTAAAAAATTGGATGTTATTTTCTCCAACAGTCAATGACTGTAAAAATTTGTATAATATTGAAGGAAGCAATATTTGCTTATTTTTTATAGAATTTGGGTTTCCTTGGATTTGGAAATGGAAACCAATTTTTGGTTATAATGAGTTAATGATTCCTTGTATTAAGAGACAAGGTCTAACCAAATATTGGGATAAATTAGATCGTATTTGTCCTGGTTCTACTTTTATAGAAGGAGCTGATCTCTACAATTCTATTGAGAAGAAAATTCAGCTTTATAAGCAGAATTTTGAGCAGAAAAAGGTTAAGAAGGACTCAGACATTCCAAGTCCTTTCCAGCAAATTTCTCAGAAATATGCAGGAACTCTTTCTAAGGAAGAGATCATTGATCTTTATATTGAAGAAATGAAAAAAGATCTTCAAGAAAACATAGGGCCATGCTCTTCAAAGTCAGATGCATCCATGAACTCAGACTTACACCAAGATGCTCAAAGCGAAGAAGGATCTGAAGAAATTATTATTTCACTAGACGATGCTCTAGAAACCTTGAAAGATTCATTGAAACAAGGAAAATAAGAATTTGCCAGATATTGTACCTTTTTGTCAAAGGTGGCCGACAAATGTATCAATTTGTCAAAAGATGCTTTCATAAAGCTTTGGTTTTTAAGGTGGCCGACAAATGTATCAATTTGTCAAAAGATGCTTTCTTAAAGCTTTGGTTTTTAGTCCTTTTTACTGTTGACTTTTATAAAGTCTTTTGCTTTGATACAACTGTTTTCTTGATTAGTTTCTTAGACTCTATTTAAAGAGAGGGATGTCTCTCTACTGAAGCAGAGTTTTCTTTACCACTTTAGTATTTTCTTGGTTTCTCTGTAATCTGTGAGTTTTCAATAAAAGATTTAGTGGCCACGATCCAGTGAGCACATCTTGTGGTTACAAAGTAAGTTCTTCCATAATTTATTAAACATTTTATTGCTTATATTCTAATAATGATCGGCTAAATTAGGAAATATGAGTTAAAACATGTTTTTGATAAGATATATCTGTAAATTTACATGGAATGGTTTATATGTTCAAATTTAGTAACATACCTATTTTTTGTTACTTGCCTCCTCTGAGACTGATCGTCACCCGTTGAGGCCAAAAGAGCCGTTTTAGGGTATTTTGATCTTGGTTTGAGGAAAATAGTAATAAGATATATGTATTGTTTTCTAGATTCTGGGTATAAATTCATCAAAAAAAAAACTAGAAGGAAATGAGTTAAAACAGAGTTTGAGAAGATATAATATATATTTTAAGATATAAACATATTGTAATTTTTTTAATCTATATTATTTTTATATAATATACCCTGTTATAAAATTAATATTTTATTATATATATATTCGGTCAAAAAATATTATATATATAATTATATTTTTATATTATAAAAAAAAATTATAATAATACACACTCCTTAAAGGAGGATAGTATAAGAAAGAGTCAAATGCAAATTTGGTCTTTATGGTTTATATAAATTAATGAGTAAGGTCTTAAAAAAAATTATTAACTAGAAAATCTTTATAGTTTTATTTTTATAACGGATATTGTCCCTACTATTAATTTCTTCCGTTAATTTTCTATTAGTGAGAGACAATTTTGTCCATTCATCCTTCTCTCCCTCAACTTTCATTTTAAATAACTAATTGAGTAAATTACATATTTGGTCCCTGTGGTTTATTGATTTTAACACTCTGGATCCTTACTTTGAAATATCTATGGATTGCATCCTCGTGGTTTGCATTTTATAACGTATTGGGTCCCTAAAACTAACTCCGCTAATTTTTTCTGTTAAGTATGTTAGCTAAATGGGTATATTAGCCATTTTACTCTTTTTTATAATTTTCAATTAAAAATAGCACCAAACATGTAATTTACTCTTTTTTTGTTATTTGTATATAGGAAACCCATGATTTCATCTTCCCCGACCACACCCTCATCGCCCCACCATTCCCTCCGGCGACTTCATCAATGCCAATCACCGCCTTCATTCTCACGTCTTCTTCCCTCTTCGTCTTTCATTTTACACCTACCACGCCGTCGTTCCCACGGAACCGACTGGTTTGGGTTCAACCGGGCAAAATGTAAAGGGGTCTGGATCTGGTTACATGTAACACCCTAAAAATTTGGGTAATTTTAAAAATTGAAATTTCGGCAATATGACATTTGTATTTGGAGCAAACCACCTAAAAAGGGTAAAAGAGTATGCGTTTACAAAACCTGTATATGAAGCATGGGAAATCGACAACAAACTAATCTAAACCATTTCTATCTAGATTACATAGGTTGTCAACCCAATTCCCAAAAATGAGTAAATTGTTTTAAACGCCAAGACTCCAAAATATCTATCATCCAAAAATTCCCTCAACGGTCCACACTCTTCACTCAACCCTTTGACGACCCACCGCTAAGGGAACCTGTTATACACATCATTTGAGAAAAAGTGTTAGGCTTAAAGTCTAGTGAGAACATACAATTTATACGATAATCTAGTAAGAATATTAAATACAAACGTAAGTAATTTGTTTTCCTTAATCGCCTCTGAAATCAGTTTGATAAACACATAATGACCTTGCGGTCCAAAATATATCCTGCGATGACGGGAAAACCCGATTTTCCAAGGATTGTGGCGGAACACAAAGTAAGCCACTTTCCAATTTATTGGCTCACCATACTAGGATCAAGGTCACGAACACGCCGACTCATACTAAGATGTGGGGGAGGACACCTAATGATCCTAGTCATACTCATTCGCTAGGATTTACATTTATGACCCACAACTAGTATCCGGTCCCACATAACCGTACCAAGTTGCTACCCTAGGGTCCAATGTCTCAACTAGCTACAAACGGGAGTTATCCCCAATATTAAGTCAACTCTATACCTATGGATCCACAAGTAATAGTCTAGACTTGTCACAATTTCATTTGTGACCAACTATAATCAAACATATAGTTCTTAACACCATTTAATTCCCAAAATTCATTTCTATGGTTAACTGTTGATAAGAAAATACAAAACCCAATCATGAAACATAAGGCCATCTTCTCATTTCCAAATATGTTTCCTTACTGTAGATCCCAGATACAGTGCAATCACGAGATAATAATCAATAATACGCAATAACGAACAATGAATAATCCACAACTGCTGGTCATATGATTAGATTCAGCAATAAAGGGTTTAGGTTTACAGAGAGAATATCTGATACGGCTAGGTAAACCTTTCTAATGACCACTCTTCTAACCTAAAACTAGGTTAAACCATACTTTAAATATGGTCGAATAAGCCTAATGGGCTTTGAGGCCCAATTACAATAACTTTGAACATATTACAATTCAAACCCTTATAAATGCGTTATACAACTTTCAACGCACTAGGACTTTCAGTCCTAACAATCTCCCCCTAAAGTTGAATAAGGCATTTTTCACCTTGAAATCTTCAGGCTTTGATCTTCTTTCCCTCTTGAATCTTTGAAGAGCTTTGGTGTTGCATGCCTTCATGTCTTTCAAAACTCCCCCTTGAATAAAGCTCTTTGTCTTCATAGTTTCAACTTTGTAACCAGATTCAATGTACAATAGCCTCGACTGGATGCACTATCAAGCAACTTTCAACTGTAGGAACTCAACACATCGGATCAACACACAAGAAAGATAATGTGTGAGTTACGTGACATTCCACAATGCATCTTCAGTTTAATAACAAAGAATTTGTCTTTGAACTGCGAGTTGAATTGACTTTCAGCTTAAGAACTTGTAAAACCAATATGCTCGTAGGAGGTACAAACTTGTAGCAGACACCACATGATACGGGATAGAAGAACTAATGCAATAAAATCTTTTCTACTTAGCTGCAAACTTTGAATCTAAAGGTTTTTCAACCTCATATTTAAGAAATTTTGTTACTCCCCCTCAGATTTTGCTAACTCCCCCTCAACACGATGATCTGTGTCTTTGAATTGTGTGACATTCTCCCCCTCATGATGATTAGGAGAATCCTGAGCATCATGTAACTTCAAAGACTAACCAGATGAGTAGCAAAAGATTAGATAAAACGATTCAGTAACCAAGGGTAACAGCTAACACAGAAACACAAAAGTAACTGTTATCACAACAATTTGAAACAAAAAACGCGATAAAGATGAAAATTAAATAGCCGCCAAACTAAATTATGGATGAAATTGGATTCAAATTACTCACAGATGAATTGGTAAATAATTAGCAGCCGTCGCAGATTAAACCAATCACCGACCCACTTTGATTTTATAACCAATCACAATTATACAATCAATCTCCTTTTCATAATGAATTCTAAACACCACCGATTGCTAACAAAAACAGCCGCAAAACCAATCAATTCAAATCAATTTTTTTAGAAATCGAGACGAACACATATAGCACCAAAAAAATTTCAGATCTAACTAAAATCCTCCAAAATTGATAAAATCAGAGAATGTAATCGATTCCAAAAAGTTTATCAAGTAACGTAGAATCGATATAAGTAATCAAATCACAAAAACTCAAACCTAATACTTTTGATTATGAAAAACAGCTGAAACAGAGTTGATTAAAACAGAAAAATCGATAATAAGTAGGGATTTAGACAAACCTTTTTGATCGCATCGAATAAAAGTTAATTCGATCCCGCTCTGATACCAATTGTAGATCCCAGATACAGTGCAATCACGAGATAATAATCAATAATACGCAATAACGAACAATGAATAATCCACAACTGCTGGTCATATGATTAGATTCAGCAATAAAGGGTTTAGGTTTACAGAGAGAATATCTGATACGGCTAGGTAAACCTTTCTAATGACCACTCTTCTAACCTAAAACTAGGGTAAACCATACTTTAAATATGGTCGAATAAGCCTAATGGGCTTTGAGGCCCAATTACAATAACTTTGAACATATTACAATTCAAACCCTTATAAATGCGTTATACAACTTTCAACGCACTAGGACTTTCAGTCCTAACACTTACCAAGTAGACCTTTCGAGTGTAAAAACCTTTTTAATGTGAACATGGATTTCAACAACGTTAACCCATATATTTCCTTTTCTCAAATACCACTTTCAACTAAAATACCCATAAAATGGCTTAAACATGAACTTGGCTATAATGCCATAGGTTAAATATTTACTCATCAAAATGTGAAAACATCCATATTTATAGTTCAAGACATGGATTATTTCTTTATATTACAAAATGGTAAGAAACCCTAAAAATCTCCAAAATACCAAGTTAGGTCAAAATCTCTCCAACAAAGAATATGTAAACAAGGAGATATTTAGAAGTCTAAAATGCATTTTGATATGTATAAAGTTTTAGAAAAGCAAGGATGAACTCACAATGGGGTTATTCTAAACCCTAGCAAATTCTAGATGAAGAGATCTTGAACTTGAGATCTTTACACCAAATACTTGACAACCTAGAATGAGAAATAGAGGATATTAGGATTCCATTAACTCACAATGAATGAAGAGAGAGGATGGAACTTACCTAGGGTTCAAGAAAATCACCGTACACAAAGCTGGAATGAAATAAATGAGTTTTGGGTCGGTTAAGGTCTGATTAATACCCAAAATCCCGCTCGTGACATTTCCCGACAAGAGTGACATGGTCACAATCGCCGGGGCACAATCGCCCGCTCCAAGGAGCTCTCGGTACCTCTCCCGCGAGAGTGCTAGGCGAGAGTGACATTGGTCACAATCGCGCCGTTTGTACTGTGGGGTATTACCCACTCGCGATTGTGACCTGCGATATTGACAAGCTGTCATAATCGCGGGTTCAATCGCCGACCCTGCTCCGGGGCTAGATTTCGTTCCTAACACTGCTAAACCCCTCTAAACTTTAAGGTTATGGTTTTTGTGATCAAGGGGCGATGATCTAACATATGCCAAAAATAGGATAAGGTACACGGTGAAACTTACCGAAATTCTGGGTGTTACAATCCTCCCCAACCTGGAAATAATTTCGTCCCCGAAATTCCAACTACACGAAAAGGTGAAGATATCTTCGCTTCATATCCTCCTCGGCTTCCCACGTCACATTGGCACCGCGATGATGCTTCCATTGCACTTTGACCATAGTGACTTCCTTGTGGCGAAGTTTCTTTGACTTTTTCTCCAAAATAGCTTCGGGTTCTTCAACACAATGGTTACCCTCGTCCACTCTAATCTCGGAAAGAGGGATAACACATTCCTTTTCCGCCAAACACTTTCGAAGGTAACATATATGGAATGTGTTGTGGATCCCGTTCATTTTTAGAGAAAGTTCCAATTGGTAGGTTTGCAAGCCCACACACTTAAGCACTTTAAATGGTCCAAGGAAACGGGGACTCAACTTCCCGTGTTTTCCGAACCGGATAATTCCCTTCCATGGCGACACCTTTAGCATCACACGGTCGCCCACTTGGAATTCTATCGGTCGTCTCTTCTTATCGGCATAGCTCTTTTGCCGATCTTGAGCCGCTTTCAATCTTTCCCGAATGCTTTTGACCTTATCAGTCGTCTCTTGCACGATTTCAGGTCCGGCGAATTGCTTCTCTCCCGCTTCAAGCCAACATACGGGAGTTCTGCACTTCCGCCCGTATAAGGCCTCAAACGGAGCCATTCCGATACTCGAGTGGTAGCTGTTATTTTAAGCAAACTCCACCAAAGGTAGGTGAGAGTCCCAACTACCCCGGAAGTCGATAATGCAAGACCTTAGCATGTATTCAAGCGTTTGGATCGTTCTCTCACTTTGACCGTCGGTTTGAGGAAGGTAAGCCGTACTCAACTTCACGCGCGTACCAAGTTCCTTCTGCAAGCCATCCCAAAAGTTTGAAGTGAACCGACTGTCATGATCTGATACAATAGACAAGGGCACTCCATGCCTCGAAACCACCTCATCGATGTAAAGCTTTGCTAACTTGTCCATCGGTAGTGTCTCACGCATGGCCAAGAAATGAGCGCTCTTGGTCAACTGATCAACTATCACCCATATGGTATTGTGACCTCGAAGAGTCTTGGGCAACTTAGTCACGAAGTCCATGGTAATGTTCTCCCATTTCCACTCGGGGATCTCCAAGGATTTAAGACTCCCGTACGGTCGTTGATGCTCGACCTTCACCTGCAAGCACGTCACACAACGCTCCACGTATCGTGCCACATCAAGCTTCATTACCGACCACCAATAATGTAGCTTCAAATACCGATACATCTTTGTACTCCCCGGATGGATGGAGTACTTGGAATTATGGTCATCTTCGAGGAGAAGTTCCCGATTGCCCCCAACCTTGGGCACCCACACACGACCGTTGAACAATTTTACTCCACGACTATCTTCCGTTAAGAGAAAACGTTGTTTTGTCATGACTTCCTCCTTGAGATTTTCCTCCAACAAGGCTTCTACTTGAGAAGCCTTAATCTTCTTTATGAGACTCGACACGAGCTCGATTCTTGAGAGGGTAGCCCTAATGCTCCCTCTATAGTCCTTCCGACTCAAAGCATCGACCACTACGTTTGCCTTACCGGGATGGTAAAACAACTCACAATCGTAGTCTTTGAGTAACTCGAGCCACCACCTTTGCCTCATGTTCAACTCCTTTTGATCAAAAAATTACTTCAAACTTTTATGATCCGTGTAGAGAGTACATTTCGTGCCATAGAGGTAGTGTCGCCAAAGTTTCAAAGCGAACACCACCGCCGCCAACTCCAGATCATGGGTAGGATAGTTCTTTTCGTGAATCTTGAGTTGCCTCGATGCGTAAGCTATTACCTTGCCTCTTTGCATCAACACACAACCCAACCCCATCTTCGAAGCGTCGCTATAAACCACGAAGTCTTCCGATCCCTCGGGTAACGATAAAATCGGGGCTTCACACAACTTCTTCTGTAAGGTCCGGAACGCTTTCTCTTGCGTTTCTGTCCAAACTAACTTCACATTCTTCCTAGTCAAAGCCGTCAAGGAAGAAGCAATCTTGGAGAAGTCTTGGATGAATCTCCGATAATAGCCCGCCAAACCCAAGAAGCTTCGGATTTCGGACGGACTCTTAGGAGGTTCCCAATTCATCATAGCTTCAATCTTGGAGGGGTCCACCTTCACCCCGTCTCGAGTGACAATGTGACCCAAGAATTGAACTTCATCAAGCCAAAAGTCGCACTTGGAAAACTTGGCATACAACCTCTCCTTCCTCAACACCTCTAAGACTTCATGCAGGTGTTGCTCGTGTTCTAACTCGCTCTTGGAATACACGAGTATGTCATCGATGAACACAATGACCGAATTATCAAGGAATAGTCGAAACACTCTATTCATCAAATCCATAAACACCGCTGGTGTGTTAGTTAGGCCAAACGGCATCACGAGGAATTCATAATGGCCGTAATTCGTCCTAAAAGCCGTCTTCGGAACGTCTTCCCATCTCACCTTCACTTGGTGATATCTCGAACGAAAATCGATCTTTGAGAAACAACCCTCTCCTTGGAGTTGATCGAACAAGTCGTCGATCCTCGGGAGTAGGTGTAACACCCCGAATTTCGTTTGGTCTTTTGCAAGGAAGAATAAAGGAAAAAGGGGCTGCCTGCGCTGGTCTACAGGGCGCACGGGTCGTGCGTTCCTCCTTCAGCGAAGCCGCACGGGTCGTGCGTCGTGTCAGTGGCCACATTTACTTGGGATTAATGAGATATTTCCCAAATCTCATTCATATCTCATTTCTCTCTTCCTTTCCAAGTTTCCTCTTTCTCTCTCTCTTTCTTCATTACTCTCCTAAGGGTTTGGTTCAACCTCAAGCTTGCCATTTATTGCTAGTATAAGAACTCCTTCCAAGGTTTCGGTATTGGATTCTCCACCTACATTGTCATCTTCTCCAGAGTTCAAGGTCTAGATTTTAGGTTTTCTCCTAAAACCTACTTGGTGAGTTCCTACTATCATTTTACAAACTTTATACATATCAAAGCTTACATTTTGAACTCCTACATATCTCCTTGGGTTTGGATTTAAGTTTATTGCATTTTGAACTAACTTGAGTTTTGGGAGATTTGTAGGGTTCCTAATCTTTTTATGAAATGTAATGAGGTTTCATCTTAGTTGAAGGAAAATGAAGTTTTACTTGTACAATTACATGGGTTATTTGAAATAATGTATATGAACTCATTTTATGATTTTCATTCTTATCAGCAGTTAAACTTGAAAAAGGCATTTTGGTTATAAATGTTTTTGGAAGCTATATGTTTAGCTTTGGTTGGTCACACATGTTATTGTGACAAGTTTAGACTATTGCTAGTGGATCCCTAGGTTTTGAGTCGACTTATATTATTGGGATGTCTTTTCCCCTTTTTGTAGCTATAGATGCACTTGATCCTCGGGAGCGTTTGGTACGGTTATGTGAGACCGGTTACTAGCTATGGGTCAAGTGTAGTCCTAGTGAACGAGTATGACTTGGTTTCCTCGGGGGCCCTCCCTCACATCTTAGTACGGACCGAAGTGTTCGTGGCCATGGATTCCAAGTATTTAGCTCACAACTCGGGTCGTGGCTTACTTTTGTGTTCCGCCACCATCCTTGGTAAATCAGGTATCCCCCGTCATCGCTAGATGAACTTTTGGACCGGTTGTCCTTTCTTGATGAAGATCTTTTTTTGTGAACTAAAATTCTTGAAAAGATTTACTTATGTTACAATTGTTTATATCTCTTGAAATCTATAAACTGTATGTTCTCACTAGGCTTTAAGCCTAACACTTTTTCTCAAATGATATGTATAACAGGTTCCCTTAGCGGTGGGGCGTCATGGTTGTGAGTGACGGGCATGTCTTAGAGGCATTTTTGAGATGACTCGTAGTCGTTGTTGGGCATTGTTTAAGTCCCATCTTTTGGTGATTTTGGATCGACAACTGATGTAATCTAGATAGATGTATTTAGATTAGTTTGTTTTTGATTTCCATATCCGTTCTCAGGTTTTGTAAAGGTTTAATACTATACCCCTTTTTGGGAGTTTTATACCAAATGCGAGGTCATATTGCCTATATTTCCGAAGTTTTATTTCACTATGATTTTTAGGGGGTTACAAGTTGGTATCAGAGCTCTAGTTTAAGTGACCTAGGCATGAATGTAAGATATCTAGACTTAGACTGAGTATTTTAGGCAATGATTGTGAGTTGGGTAGAACTTTTAAGATGGGTCAGTCTTAGGGTCGACGGAAGTTATGTTCATCAAGCGTTGTGATGATGGTAACAAGAACTCTTATGTGTTATATGTTCATAATCTCAATTAGCTAATGTTATTATGAGAATATCTTACGTGAGCGTGCTCAGTTTACTATTAGTGTGACAATTGGTAGATGTAGTTGTACGTTCCTTTCGTGTTTAATTCTGTTAACCTCTTTCTCGTGCTTGTGTGACAACCATTTCTCAGTTATGGTAAACACACGTAGTCTTCAGTTAGACGTCGAAGACCTTCGCGACGATAGTTCGCCAGAGCAGAACCAGGTGGTCAGAGTACCGGAGGTTGTTCCTCCCGGTATGCCACCAATATTTACTGGGGAGGTGGAGCAGGTACCTCGGGTGGAGTTGGCATCCACCAACCCAGTTGTGCAAGTGGCGAACCCGCAAACCGACATGATGGCCAACATCATGCAGATGGTATCGACGGCTATGGAGAAGCAACAAGAGGCGTTCATGAAGGTGTTAGAGGACCGCGATGCTAGTCTCAAGAGAAATGAGATGGTCGCGGAGAATGTTGTTGTTCTTGGTTCGGGCGGCGCAGACAATGGGGTTAGAACTGAAGAACACAGAGTGGTTGGTGCTCCAAGGGGCGGGAAGAGTTGCTCGTATAAATCCTTTCTGGGGTGCGGACCGTCGGAATTCTCCGGTTCTGACGACCCCGTTATGTGCGTGAAATGAATTAGAGCCGTCGAACAAGCTTTCGGCTCTGCCGAATGTGGAGACGAGCAGCGGGTGCGGTTTGGCACTCAGTTGTTGAGGGATGCGACACTCACTTGGTGAGATGTTACTCAATCCATTCTCTCATCTACCGTTTTGGCTCAGTTGTCTTGGGCCGAGTTCAAAAGAAAGCTTATGGAGGAATTCTGCAGCGAAAGATCGATGGACCGTATCGAAAAAGAGTTTCCGTCCTTAGTGAAGGGAAACTTGACGGTGAGGGAGTACACCCGTCAGTTTATGGAGAAGCTGAGGTTGGTGGGGCATGTGTCCCCAACGGAGAAAGATAAGATGAAGACTTATCTCAATGGCCTGCCAGCGGACCTGTTGTCCATGGTCCACAATTCTAAAGCTTCTAATCTCAGGGAGATGGTTGAGGAAGCTCAATTTATGGAGGAACTGTTCGCGAGAAGCAAGGCTGAGAAAGCTGTGGTGGTGCTTGAAAAGAGAAAATGGGAGAGCAATTCCGCTCCCCCTAAGAGGACTCGACCTGTTGTCGGGAACCGAAGCTTCAACAACACCAACCAAGAAGCTAAGTGGTTCCAGAGTTTCCGGTTCAAGCATCGTGGTAACTGTAACTCCACTCCGCGATTTTGCGGCAAGTGTGGTAAGAATGATCACGTTGCCCGCGACTGCTCAAACACGGGGATGGTCTGCTTCGAGTGCAAGGCACCGGGGCACATGAAGAGAGATTGCTTGAAGCTCAAGATGGGTAACGCACCGGAGAAAAGAGAGAACCCATCTAGGGTTCCGGTTCGAGCGTTTCAGATGACGGCCGATGAGGCCAAGGCATCCGCTGATGTGGTGTCGGGTACGTTTCTTCTAAACTCCGTACCTGCTCGTGTGTTGTTTGATTCGGGTGCCAGTTTCTCTTTTATATCTGATTTGTTTCATGAAAAGCTTGCTATGCCCACTAATAGTCTTGAGGATGCGTTAGTGGTAGAAATAGCAAATGGTAGTCAAGTGCTGATTCGTGATGTTCTGAGGAAGTGTACTCTCGGTATCGAAGGGAGAGAATTCGCGATTGATTTGATGCCGATGACTATCGGGGGTTTTGATGTGGTGGTCGGCATGGATTGGTTAGCGAACAATCATGCCGAGATTGTATGTTCCAAGAAGTTAATTCGACTTCCCAATCGATGTGGCGAATTCGTTTTCATCTATGGTGAGAAGAGGAAAGGTGAAGTGGCGTTAATCACGATGGCAAAGGCACACAAGTGTTTGGTAAAAGGATGCTCGTCTTTCCTAGCCTACGTGATCGACGCCAAGTTTGAGAAGTCAAAGCTGGAAGATGTGAAGATAGTGCAGGAGTATCCCGATATCTTTCCGGACGACTCGACAAGTGGAGTTTCGGATTGATCTCGTACCGGGAGCGGATCCTATTGCGAGAGCTCCTTACCGTTTGGGGACATCGGAGATGCAAGAGATGATGGCACAACTCCAAGAGCTTTTGGAGAAGGGTTTCATAAGACCGAGCTCGTCACCTTGGGGAGCTCCGGTATTGTTTGTCAAGAAGAAGGATGGCACGATGAGGATGTGCATCGATTACCATGAGTTGAACAAAGCAACGGTGAAGAACAAGTACCCGCTTCCAAGGATAGACGACTTGTTCGATCAACTCCAAGGAGCGGGGTGTTTTCCAAAATCGACTTACGTTCGGGTTATCATCAGGTGAAGGTGAGAGAAGAAGACGTTCCGAAAACCGCTTTTAGAACGCGTTATGGCCATTACGAGTTCCTCGTGATGCCATTTGGTCTAACTAACGCACCGACGGTGTTTATGGACTTAATGAACAGGGTGTGCCGACCTTTTCTCGACAAGTCGGTCATCGTATTCATTGATGACATACTCGTGTACTCCAAGAGCGAGTTAGAGCACGAGCAGCACCTTCGCGAAGTTCTATAAGTGTTGAGGGAAGAGAGATTGTACGCCAAGTTCTCCAAATGCGACTTTTGGCTTGATGAGGTACAATTCTTGGGTCACATTGTCACTCGAGACGGGGTGAAAGTGGACCCCTCCAAGATTGAAGCCATGATGAATTGGGAGCCTCCCAAGAGTCCGTTCGAAATCCGAAGTTTCTTGGGTTTGGCGGGTTACTACCGAAGATTTATTCAAGACTTCTCGAAAATCGCTTCTTCATTGACGGCTTTAACTCGAAAGAATGTGAAGTTCGAGTGGACCAAAACGCAAGAGAAGGCGTTCCAGATTCTGCAAAAGAAGTTGTGCGAAGCTCCAATCTTGTCGTTGCCCGAAGGGTCAGAAGACTTCGTGGTTTACAGCGACGCTTCAAAGATGGGGTTGGGTTGTGTGTTGATGCAAAGGGGTAAGGTAATTGCTTACGCATCGAGACAACTCAAGATTCATGAGAAGAATTACCCTACCCATGATATGGAGTTAGCAGCGGTGGTGTTCGCCTTGAAGCTTTGGCGACACTACCTCTATGGCACGAAATGTACTCTCTTCACAGATCACAAGAGCCTAAAGTATGTCTTTGATCAAAAAGAGTTGAACATGAGACAAAGGCGGTGGCTCGAATTGCTCAAGGATTACGATTGTGAGTTGCTTTACCATCCCGGTAAGGCGAACGTGGTGGCCGACGCGCTAAGTCGGAAGGACTATAGCGGAAGTATTCGGGTGACCCATTCGAGAATCGAGTTAGTGTCTAGTCTTGTTGAGAAGATCAAGACGTCGTAGGTCGAAGCATTGTTGGAAGAGAACCTCCAGGATGAAGTCATGACAAAGCAACGGTTGCTCCTAACGGAAGATATCCGTGGAGTCAAACTGTTCAGTGGTCGTGTGTGGGTGCCCAAGATTGTGGGCAGTTGGGAGCTACTTCTTGAAGATGCCCACAAGTCCAAGTATTCCATTCATCCGGGAAGTACAAAGATGTACCGGGACTTGAAGTTGCATTATTGGTGGCCGGTGATGAATCTCGATGTGGCACGTTACCTAGAGCGTTGTGTCACGTGTTTACAAGTGAAAGCCGAACACCAACGACCGTATGGGAGTCTTCAGTCCTTAGAGATTACCGAGTGGAAGTGGGAACATATTACCATGGACTTCGTGACAAAGTTGCCTAAAACTCTTCGAGGTCACGATACCATTTGGGTAATAGTCGATAGACTGACTAAGAGCGCTCACTTTCTAGCAATGCGCGAGATATTACCGATGGACAAGTTAGCAAAACTGTACATTGATGAAGTGGTCTCGAGGCATGGAGTACCTTTATCGATCGTATCGGATCGCGATAGTCGGTTCACTTCGAACTTTTGGGATGGCTTTCAGAAAGAGCTGGGTACGCGTGTGAAGTTGAGTACGGCTTACCATCCACAAACCGACGGTCAAAGCGAGAGAACGATCCAAACGTTGGAAGATATGATAAGATCTTGTGTCATCGATTTCGGGGGCAGTTGGGACTCTCACCTACCTTTGGTGGAGTTTGCTTACAACAATAGCTACCACTCGAGTATTGGGATGGCACCGTTTGAGGCGTTGTATGGGCGAAAGTGTCGAACTCCCATGTGTTGGCTTGAAGCGGGAGAGAAGCAATTTGCCGGACCTGAAATCGTGCAAGAGACAGCCGATAAGGTCAAGGGCATTCTTGAAAGATTGAAAGCGGCTCAAGATCGGCAAAAGAGCTATGCTGATAAGAAGAGGCGGCCGATGGAGTTCCAAGTGGGCGACCGTGTGATGCTTAAGGTGTCGCCATGGAAGGGCATTATCAGGTTCGGAAAGTGTGGGAAGTTGAGTCCCCGTTTTCCCTGACCTTTTAAGGTGCTTAAGCGGGTGGGTTTGCAAGCCTACCAATTGGAACTACCGCCGGAGTTGAGCAGAATCCACAACACATTTCATATTTGTTACCTTCAGAAGTGTTTGGCGGTTGAAGAAAGCGTCATTCCCCTCTCCGAGTTGAGAGTGGACGAGGGTAATCGATGTGTGGAAGAACCCAACGCGATCTTAGAGAGAAAGTCTAAGAAATTGCGTCACAAGGAAGTCACTATAGTCAAAGTGCAGTGGAAGCATCATCGGGGATCCAATATGACGTGGGAAGCCGAAGAGGATATGAAGCGAAGATATCCTCATCTCTTCGAGTAGTTGGGATTTCGGGGACGAAATCATTCCCAAGTTGGGGAGGATTGTAACACCCCGAATTTCGTTTGGTCTTTTGCAAGGAAGAATAAAGGAAAAAGGGGCTGCCTACGCTGGTCTACAGGGCGCACGGGTCGTGCGTCCTCCTTCAGAAATTACGCACGGGTCGTGCACAAAGTCAGGGGCGATGACAGTAGCTTTGGCATGGGTCGTGCGTTCCTCCTTCAGCGAAGCCGCACGGGTCGTGCGTCATGTCAGGGGCCACATTTACTTGGGATTAATGAGATATTTCCCAAATCTCATTTATATCTCATTTCTCTCTTCCTTTCCAAGTTTCCTCTTTCTCTCTCTCTTTCTTCATTACTCTCCTAAGGGTTTGGTTCAACCTCAAGCTTGCCTTTTATTGCTAGTATAAGAACTCCTTCCAAGGTTTCGGTATTGGATTCTCCACCTCCATTGTCATCTTCTCCAGAGTTCAAGGTCTAGATTTTAGGTTTTCTCCTAAAACCTACTAGGTGAGTTCCTACTATCATTTTACAAACTTTATACATATCAAAGCTTACATTTTGAACTCCTACATATCTCCTTGGGTTTGGATTTAAGTTTATTGCATTTTGAACTAACTTGAGTTTTGGGAGATTTGTAGGGTTCCTAATCTTTTTATGAAATGTAATGAGGTTTCATCTGAGTTGAAGGAAAATGAAGTTTTACTTGTACAATTACATGGGTTATTTGAAATAATGTATATGAACTCATTTTATGATTTTCATTCTTATCAGCAGTTAAACTTGAAAAAGGCATTTTGGTTATAAATGTTTTTGGAAGCTATATGTTTAGCTTTGGTTGGTCACACATGTTATTGTGACAAGTTTAGACTATTGCTAGTGGATCCCTAGGTTTTGAGTCGACTTATATTATTGGGATGTCTTTTCCCCTTTTTGTAGCTATGGATGCACTTGATCCTCGGGAGCGTTTGGTACGGTTATGTGAGACCGGTTACTAGCTATGGGTCAAGTGTAGTCCTAGTGAACGAGTATGACTTGGTTTCCTCGGGGGCCCTCCCTCACATCTTAGTACGGACCGAAGTGTTCGTGGCCATGGATTCCAAGTATTTAGCTCACAACTCGGGTCGTGGCCTACTTTTGTGTTCCGCCACCATCCTTGGTAAATCAGGTATCCCCCGTCATCGCTAGATAAACTTTTGGACCGGTTGTCCTTTCTTGATGAAGATCTTTTTTTGTGAACTAAAATTCTTGAAAAGATTTACTTATGTTACAATTGTTTATATCTCTTGAAATCTATAAACTGTATGTTCTCACTAGGCTTTAAGCCTAACACTTTTTCTCAAATGATATGTATAACAGGTTCCCTTAGCGGTGGGGCGTCATGGTTGTGAGTGACGGGCATGTCTTAGAGGCATTTTTGAGATGACTCGTAGTCGTTGTTGGGCATTGTTTAAGTCCCATCTTTTGGTGATTTTGGATCGACAACCGATGTAATCTAGATAGATGTATTTAGATTAGTTTGTTGTTGATTTCCATATCCGTTCTCAGGTTTTGTAAAGGTTTAATACTATACCCCTTTTTGGGAGTTTTATACCAAATGCGAGGTCATATTGCCTATATTTCCGAAGTTTTATTTCACTATGATTTTTAGGGGGTTACAATAGGTATTTATTCTTCACCGTAGCCTTATTTAGTTCACGATAATCGATGTACATTCTCATTGTTCCATCCTTCTTCTTGACAAACAAGACCGGAGCTCCCCAAGGCGACGAGCTCGGTCTTATAAATCCCTTGGAGTTGAGCCATCATTTCTTGCATCTCCGATGGTGCCAACCGGTAAGGGGCTCGCGCAATTGGAGCTGCCCCTGGTATAAGATCGATCCGGAACTCCACCTGACGATCGGGTGGCAAAACGGAAAAATCGTCTGGGAAGACATCGGGGAATTCGCGCACAACCTTCATATCATCGAGCTTCTTCTTCTCGAGGTTAATGTCTATCACATAAGCTAAAAAGGACAAACATCCTTTCACCAAGCACTTTCGTGCCTTGGCCATGGTGATTACCGCCACATCACCTTTATTTCTTTCTCCATAGACTAACACCATCTCATTGTCGGGCATAGGGAGTCAGATTAGTTTCTTGGAGCATAGGATTTCGGCATGATTATCCGCCAACCAATCCATACCGACCACTACGTCGAATTCACCAATGATCATTGGCATCAAATTGATTAAAAAATTCTTCCCTTCAATACCAAGGGTACAATCTTTCAAGACATCATGGATTATCGCTTGACTACCATTAGCTATCTCGACCACTAAAGCATTCTCTAGACTATTAGTGGGCATGGAAAACTTTTCACGAAACGAATCAGATATGAAAGAGAAACTGGCACCCGAATCAAATAGCACACGGGTAGGTACGGAGTTTAGGAGAAATGGACCCGATACAACGTCAACGGATGCCTTGGCCTCATCGGCCGCCATCTGTAAAGCTTGGCCCTGAACTCTTGGAGTGTTGTCCTTCTTCTTGGGGGCACTCCCCGCCTTCCATTTCGGGCAATCCTTTCGGAAATGACCTGGCATCTTGCACTCAAAGCAGACAATCCCCTTGATCGGAAAATCTTTGGTAGGATGGTCGGTCTTACCACACTTGGCACAAGAGGTAAAATTGGGGTTACAGTTGCCGTGGTGCTTGCTTCGGCGCCTATGGCACCACCGTGCCTCTTGACGATTGTTGAAATTCCGATTCCCAACGAATGGTCGATTCCTCTTAGGAGGTCCGGAATTGCTTTCCCACTTTCTCTTGTCTACTACCACCACTGATTTCTCTGGCTTGCCTCTTGCATAAACCTCTTCCATAAATTGAGCTTCCTCTATCGTCTCACAAAGGTTAGAAGCCTTAGAGTTGCAGACCATAACATCATGTCCGCTGGCAGGCCCTTGAGGTAAGCCTTAACCTTCTCTCTTTCTGTTGAGGCCACATGCCCCACCAACCCCAACTTCTCCATGAATTGGCGGGTGTACTCCCTCACCGTCAAGTTCCTTTTTTCAAGAGACCGAAACTCAACTTCAATACGGTCCATGGCACTCTCGCTGCAGTACTCTTCCAAGATTTTCCCCTTGAATTGGCCTCAAGTTAATTGAGCCAAAACAGTAGGAGTGGGGGTAGATTGGATGACATTCCACCATGTGAGCGCCGTATCTCTAAGCAGTTGAGAACCGAACCTCACTCTTTGGTCATCTCTGCACTCAGATGAACCGAAGGCTTGTTCGACCGCTTGGATCCATTTTACGCATGCAACCGGGTCTTCAGAACCAGAGAACTCCGGTGGTCCACATCCTAGAAAAGATTTATAGGAACAACTTTTTCCACTTTTCTGAGTACCAGCAACCCTGTACCCTTCAGTTCTGATTCCGTTCCCGGTGCCACCAAAACCAATTAACACATTCTTTTCAACTGCCTCGGGCCTCTTAGGGCTCACATCTCGATCCTCTAGCATTTTCAGAAACGCCTCTTGCTGCTTCTCCATAGTCGACGTCACCATTTGCATGATGTTGGCCATCATGTCAGCTTGAGGGTTTGCCTCTCGAATAACCGGGTTTGTGGATGCCAAGTCCACTCTAGGCACCTGCTCCACCTCTCTCGTGAGTATCGGTGGCATACCCGAAGGAGCGACAGTCGCCTCCCTAACCACTGGATTTCGTTCGGGCGAGCTATCTTCATGCAAATCTTCATCGACCAACGGCCGACTGCGCGTGTTCACCATTTTGGAGTAATGGCTGCCACACAAGCACGAGAAAGAGTAAGAAAGAGATTAACATAATTAAGCACGAAAGGAACGTACTACTACATTCACCAATAATCATAACAACCGTAAAACAAGCGCACTCACGTAAAACATCCTCATAATAACGTTAGCTAAGTGAAATTATGAACATATGATACGTAAGAGTTCCCGTTACCGTCCCTACAACTCTTAATAGTTTCCATAGACTCTGAGACCAACCCATCTTAGAGGTTCTACCCAATCTCACAAATCATTACTTAATAATCTCAGCCTAAGTCTAGACATCTTACATTCATGCTTAGTTCACTTAAACTAGAGCTCTGATACCAACTTGTAACACCCTAAAAATTTGGGTAATTTTAAAAATTGAAATTTCGGCAATATGACATTTGTATTTGGAGCAAACCACCCAAAAAGGGTAAAAGTGTATGCGTTTACAAAACATGTATATGAAGCATAGGAAATCGACAACAAACTAATCTAAACCATTTCTATCTAGATTACATAGGTTGTGAACCCAATTCCCAAAAATGAGTAAATTGTTTTAAACGCCAAGACTCCAAAATATCTATCATCCAAAAATGCCCTAAACAGTCCACGCTCTTCACTCAACCCTTTGGCGACCCGTCGCTAAGGGAACCTGTTATACACATCATTTGAGAAAAAGTGTTAGGCTTAAAACCTAGTGAGAACATACAGTTTATACGATAATCTAGTAAGAAATTTAAATACAAACGTAAGTAATTTGTTTTCCTCAATAGCCTCTGAAATCAGTTTGATAAACACATAATGACCTTGCGGTCCAAAATACATCTTGCGATGACGGGAAGACCCGATTTTCCAAAGATTGTGGCGGAACACAAAGTAAGCCACTTTCCAAGTTATTGAGCTCACCATACTAGGATCAAGGTCACGGACTCGCCGGCTCGTACTAAGATGTGGGGGAGGGCACCCAATGATCATAGTCATACTCATTCGCTAGGATTTACATTTACGACCCATGGCTAGTCTCCGGTCCCACATAACCGTACCAAGTTGCCACCCTAGGGTCCAATGTCTCAACTAGCTACAAACGGGAGTTATCCCCAATATTAAGTCGACTCTATACCTATGGATCCACTAGTAATAGTCTAGACTTGTCACAATTTCATTTGTGACCAACAATAATCAAACATATAGTTCTTAACACCATTTAATTCCCAAAATTCATTTCTATGGTTAACTGCTGATAAGAAAGTACAAAGCCCAATCATGAAACATAAGGCCATCTTCTCATTTCCAAATATTTTTCCTTACCAAGTAGACCTTTCGAGTGCAAAAACCTTTTTAATGTGAACATGGATTTCAACAACGTTAACCCATATATTTCCTTTTCTCAAATAACACTTTCAACTAAAATACCCATAAAATGGCTTAAACATGAACTTGGCTATAATGCCATAGGTTAAATATTTACTCATCAAAATGTGAAAACATCCATATTTATAGTTCAAGACATGGATTATTTCTTTATATTACAAAATGGTAAGAAACCCTAAAAATCTCCAAAATACCAAGTTAGGTCAAAATCTCTCCAACAAAGAATATGTAAACAAGGAGATATTTAGAAGTCTAAAATGCATTTTGATATGTATAAAGTTTTAGAAAAGAAAGGATGAACTCACAATGGGGTTATTCTAAACCCTAGCAAATTCTAGATGAAAAGATCTTGAACTTGAGAACTTAAGATCTTCACACCAAATACTTGACAACCTAGAATGAGAAATAGGGGATCTTAGGATTCCATTAACTCACAATGAATGAAGAGAGAGGATGGAACTTACCTAGGGTTCAAGAAAATATCCCTACACAAAGTTGGAATGAAATAAATGAGTTTTGGGTCGGTTGAGGTCTGATTAATACCCAAAATCCCGCTCGCGACCTTGGCCGGCGAGAGTGACATGGTCACAATCCCTGGGGCATAATCGCCCGCTCCAAGGAGCTCTCGGTACCTCTCCCACGAGAGTGCCAGACGAGAGTGACATGGTCACAATCGCCGGCACAATCGCGCCGTTTGTACCGTGGGGTATTACCCCCTCGCGATTGTGACCTGCGATATTGACAAGGTGTCATAATCGCGGGTACAATCGTCGACCCTGCTCCGGGGCTCAATTTTGTTCCCAACGCTGCTCAACCCCTCTAGACTTTACGGTTTTGGTTTTTGTGATCAAGGGTCCACTTTAACCAAGGTAAAATCACGAGGCAATGATCTAACATATTCCAAAAATAGGATAAGGTTCACAGTCAAACTTACCGAAATTCTGGGTGTTACATTACACCTGCCACGCCTGCAAATGAGTTTTACTGATTTAAAAATGACCTTTTCTTTTTCATTTCGTCCATTTTTTCATCGTCCCTGTGTTCCATCCGTCGTGGGTTTTGTCGCCGGCGATCCGGTTTCCAGATTTCTAGTCACCGTCGTTGCCATTTTCATTCTCTTCACCGTCGTCGCCCCAGAAAAATCGAAACCACCGAGGACTGGGAGATGGTGAAGGGATCTGGACTAGCCGGGGGATGCGCCGAAGGGGGAGGGTACGCCTGAGGGGGGAGGGGGAGCGACTTTGGTCCGGGGGTGTTTTTATTTTTTAGAGTAAATTACACATTTGGTCCCAGTGTTTTTAATAAGAAATAAAAAGAAATAAAATGACTAAAATACCCTTGTATTTAACCTATTTAACAGAAAAAAACAACGGAGTTAGTTTTAGGAACCCAATGCGTTATAAAATGCAAACCACAAGGATGTAATTCATAAATATGTCAAAGTAGGGACCCAAAGTGTTAAAACCAATAAACCACAGGGACCAAATATGTAATTTACTCTAACTAATTTGGTTCCTCAAATCACTTTTCATTTTATAACAGATTTGGTCCCTCAAACTACTTTTTATTATTATAACAAATTTGATCATTCAAACTTCTTTTCATTTTTATAACATATTTGATCCCTCCCTTAACTTTCTATTTTAGGATTTGGTTCCTCCCTTAATCAAGAAATTTTTTGTAGCACATACATATACCTTCTAATAGAGTAAATTACATGATTGGTCCATGTGGTTTACATAAAATTGCATTGTGCGTCCCTAAATCAAAATAATTATGGAAAACGTCCATGTGGTTTACATTTTCACATGCCTTTGGTGCCTCTGTCCTAACACCGTTAACATGAATCTGTGAAGTTGGTTTATTTGGAGGGTAACTTAGTCATTTCATAATTTATTTATTTTCTCTTAAAAATGACAAGGACCAAAAATGTAATCGATCCTATAACTTTTTAATTTTTTTTTAATATAAAATGTAAAACCCTAATTGAGTTCACTACCCCTGTCCAACATAATGCATCTCATCCCTTTCTTCCAGCCATAACCGCTGTCATCCCTCTCTTCCAGCCATAACCGCCGGCAAACACAAAGTTGAAACCCCTTAATCGACGTCGACCTTCAATTCTCCCTCTTTTTTCACTGTGCTGAGAAACCACGCCTAGGAATATGTCCCTCAACTTATCATATCCGGTGAGAGTGTCCTTTCTCCGGTGAACATAGTGATGTTTCCCTTCTCCTGCAACACACAGGGACCTTCTCCATCAGATATCGTGAAGCTCCCTCCCGCCATCTGATTTCATGAATCCCTACCCCCAAACCATCATCTCTGGAAACTCATCAATCTACGCCTCCACCTAACGATATGCTCTTCCATATTTGGTCCTCCTCTAGATATGCTCTTCCAGATTCAAGGTGTTCTTTCACCGTCACATGAACGATTTGATTCAAGAAAACTACAAGAATCAAGATGACGATAAGTTTGGGTTTGGGTTTGATTAAAATGTTTGGTGCAAGTGTTCTTCCACCATTAAAGGGTGCTTTGATTCAAGATTTGACTATTTAGACTTTTTAGGTTGTTTTTAGGGTTTGTTTGGGTTGTTGATTGAGATTTTTTATTTTAGGGTCTGTGTTGCATATTTTTTATGAATTTATAAAAAATTATTTGATTATACTTGATGTTTGTTATTGTATGATGATGTTCTAGTTTTTGAAGTCCTATTTTTTGTATATTGAGATCTGAGTTTTTGTTTTTTGATTTTAGGGTTCTAATTTGAGGGATCTATGATTTATTTAAGGTTTTGATTTTGTAAAATTTTGTATTACAAACATTTTGAATGAGCTTATATAAACTTGCTATTGATGTTCGTCGTCTTAATTTGTTATGTAGATCAATGTTTATGTTCTTGATTTATTGTTTTCATTCTTCAATCCTTTGTTTTTAATTTAGATCTAACAAAAGTTAAAACTAAACAAGTTCCAATCTATATTACTATATGGATAACATATTCTTAATCTTGGCCGGAGTTGTTTGCCGGAGAATTCACCGGGAGTAAAGAGGTGGAGCCATGTATTAATACATTACGTTCTTGGTCCCTGTAGTTTTAACAAAAAAACAAAAAAAATTATGAATTGACTAAATTACACATCTAAATAACCCACTTAACAAAACTTTTTAACGGTGTTAGGGTATGGCGACTTAACGGGTGTGAAATTGTAAACCACAGGGACCAAAGCCATAATTATTTCATTTTAGGGTCCAACAGTGCAACAATGCAATTTTATGTAAACCACATGGACCAATCATGTAATTTACTCCTTCTAATATAATGAATAAAATAATTAAATCAAATTTGAAGCATAGATTTTTTTTGCCATAAAATATTTCATCTTTTTCAGAAAAATTACTTCCATTAAATTTAGCTTAAATAAAATATAATTTTGATAATTTTTTTTTTTTAATTAGTTGAAAATAAAAGAAATTTTAGAACTAAATACCTAACAAAATTTTGGATAATAAGATATAAAAATATTAAGTTTAAGTGATTTACTAAAACTAATTACTATACAAGAAAATATCTATACTATCTATACTATATTATAAAGCATGAATAAAAAACTCTTAAATACAAATTATTAGGTATAAGATACCATCATTTCATACAAGATTTTAAAATTCTTTTAATTACAAGTATCAAAGCACAAGATACATATTACTACTGCAAGCTTCTAACACCCACCAATTTGGTATGTGCAGAGCCTTCATTTTATGCAGACATTTCCATGTATCACTATTAATATATTATATTACTATAAATTTGTTTTAATTATATTATTAAATATGTAATTGGTTATTTTTTCTAGATGTCATTAAAATATATAAGATAATCATTGAATTCTAACAAAATACTTATTTTTTTATATAAAAAACATTATATTATTAAGCCTAAATTAAACAAATTTATAAAAAAAATATTATCACTTTCTCAAAACCATCCAAAATCGTACTGTAAATCGACAAAAAAACAAAAAATAAAATGAAACATTAAAATCATGATGTATCTCGCTGCATTGCGCGAGTACACTTCTAGTATTATAAAGCACGTATAAAAAACTATTAAATACAAATTATTAGGCAAAATGTACCATCATTTTATGCAAAATTTTAAAAATATCTTAATTTACAAGTTTCAAAGCACAAAATACATATTACTACTGCAGGCTTCTAACACCCATCAATTTGGTATGTGTAGGACATTCCTTTTATGCAAACATTTCCATGTATAATTATTAATTAATATATTATATTAATATAAATTTGTTTTAATTATATAATTAAATATGTAATTGGTTATTTTTTTCTAGATGTCATTAAAATATATAAGATAATCATTGACTTCTAACAAAATAATTATTTTTTTTATATATAAAACATTATATTAATAAGCTTAAATTAAACAAATTTATAAAAAAACATTATTATTTTCTCAAAACCATCCAAAATCGTACTGTAAATCAACAAAAAAACAAAAAATAAAATGAAACATTAAAATCGTGATATATCTCGCTGCATTGCACGAGTACGCTTCTAATTATAATTAAATTAGATATAAAAATATAAATTTAACTAATCTACTTAAATCGACTAATATACATTAAAAATGGTTATAGTGAATTTATAATATATATATATATAAATAACTGGTTGAAAATTATCAGTGTTACTATGATGAATAGTGTTATAATTTAACACATCATAATAACACTAATAATTTTCAACCGGTTAATGCTAAATTATAACATTTGTATATATTTTATATATTTATTAAATTATTAGTTTATTAATTATAGCGTTTTTAGTGTATATAAATAAATCAGTTAAATTTATATTGTTATATCTTATGTAACAGTAATATTTTTTTCGTATATTAATTAGTTTTAGTAAATTACTAAAACTTTTACTTTTATATCATATTATTTAATATATTATTGGGTATTTAGTTTTAAAGTTTTTTTTTTTAATTTTCAACTAAGTAAACAAAACATTTATATTTTATTTGAGCTAAAAGATTTTTTTGGAAGTAATGTTTTTGAAAAGATAAAGTATTTCATTGCAAAATCTAATCTTCAAATTATATTTAAAACATATATGTTTGTGCCACCAAATTTTATTAATTAAAGAGAGGGACCAAATGCTAAAAAAGAAAGTTGAGGTATGGACAAATCTATCATAAAAATGAAAAGTAGTTTGAAGGAGCAAATCCGTTATTGAAAATGAAAATTGAGGCCTTGAGGGAGAGGAGGGTAAAGTAGGGGTGAGCAGAACCCGCCCAACCCAAGATACCCGACCCGACCCGAATTTAGGCCTCCCACCCGATATCCGCTATATCCGAACCCGAAATGCACCGATCCGAAATTAATATCGGGTATAGTAGGATCGGGTTGGGTACCCAAATCCCAAACCCGTTCGATCCGAATATCCGAACTCCTTTTAAATTCTGCATTTTTTGATTAAAAGGTCACCGATCCGAAATTAATATCTCACTTCGCTCGCATACTCTCGGCTCTCGCTGTCTCGCACGATTCATCGTCTGTCTCTGTCTCTCTGATCCTCATCGTCTCATCGCTTCATCTCCTCCGGCGAGCCACTGTCCAGTCCACTAAGGAGAGGCTCCAGCGGTCCAGCCACTGTCCACTGGCGACGACTACCACTGTACATTCTATACTCTCTCTACTCTCTATTTTGGGTTTTTGATTTGAATGTTGATTTCTATTTTGGGTTTTTGATTCGTAAGCACTTTTGATTCTAATGGTAGCTTTTGTTTGAAACTGGATATGATTTGGTTTAGAAACATTTTTGGTCAAATTTTCAAGTGTTGAGTTTGAATTTTGATTAAAAGGTAAGTTCCTAAACCTATTAACCCACTTTGATTGTTCATTTGAGATGATGAGATATCTGTTTGTGGCGGTTTGGGTTTCAATTTGAGAACAGAGATATGTTTGAGTTTTGATTTCAGATGACCTAAACCCTAATATCCGAACCTGACCCAAACCCACCCGGAACCCGAACACCCGATATCCGAAATACCCGAACCTTTTTCGGTCGGATTTCGGGGTTCCTACCCATCACCCGATATCCGATCGGGTTTTGGGTTTTTGGCCCCGACCCGACCCTCCCGATGCTCAACCCCAGGGTAAATAGACAAAATTTCTCTCACCAACGAAAACTTAACTGAAGGAGTTAGTAGCAGGGACCATAGACGTTATAAAAATGAAACTATAGGGAGGTCCCTTAAAAATATTTTGTAGAGACCTTACTCGTTAATTTATGTAAACCATAGGCAGGGGTGCTCACGGGTTGGGTTGGCCAGGTTGAAGGCATTTGAACAACCCAATCTAATGTTTGCGATTTGAAAAATCTCAACCCAACCCAACTCAATCAAAAGTGCAACCCAACCCAACCCAAACCATGCGGGTTGGGTTGGGTTCGTCGGGTTGAAACTTTAATACATCATTTTACAATCTAACTAAGTGATTCCATTTAAAAAACTAAATCAAAATGGAAATATAAAATAAGGCTAATAAGAGGAGAGAAGAGTAGAAGAAGAGTATCCTTTGCCTCTTGATTCTATCGATGTTGAATTTTTTTTGAAGACATGAATGTTAGATTCGTACGATTTTAATCCGCGTAGTCTCGTAGACAGATCTAAACTACGATTATGATAGGAAGACTTAAGAATTAATAGAATGAAAAACCCGCTAAAACTCAAAAACCATAATAAAAAAAAGTAAAAGCGTACAAGTTTTGCTTGGGTTGACGGGTTGGTCGTGTTACTTTGGGCCCAACCCGTTTCCAACCCAATAGATGCGATTTGGACAAAATTTGTATCGATTATGTATCGGGTTACCTCGGTTTGAATTTTTTTTTTACGTTTTTTCAGATTGGGTTGGTCTGGTTGGTCGGAAATTTGAGCACCACTAACCACATAACCAAATTTGCATTTAATTCTATACTAAATTTATAATAGAGTAATGAATTACAAACTTCGTCCCTGTGGTGTGGTGAAATTTTGGATTAAGTTCCTTGAGTGAAATAATTATGGGGACGGTCATTGCGATTTAATTTTTGTAACAAAATCCGGTCTTTCATGTTAAGTTGTTTATAATCTCCATTAACTTAAAAAAGATTTTCATTTTTTCGATGTGTTATGAAATTTGTAATTGTTTCAAAGAACCATTTTACCAAATTTTAAAACACACGTCTTTGTAATTATTTAGAATTTCAATCCATAAGTTTCAACAAACCACATGGACGAAATTTATAATTTTCTTTTTTATAGTTTACAATTGATTCATTTCCAAAATAAATCATAAAATATAAATTTAAAACAATTCATTTTTTTGATTTACAATTAAATTTAACATTCTACTACATCATACATGTACATTTTTAATTATTTGTATAATATTTATAGACTTGGGATCATATGAAAATTTTATCTTTTATTATGACTATGAGAACTACCTCGTAGCCCTCGTATGATTTTTTCTGATTGATTGAAAGGCCAAAAAAAAAACGCTTTGATATAAATGTAATCAACTTGAACTTTGATGGCATGAATGTACACATGCCTTAAATACATTAACGTTAAAACACTAAACATTAACATACCATAACTTAGCTTTAGGGGTGTTCAAAAAAACCGCTGGACCGCTCAAACCGGTCGAACCGAGTCTAACCGGACCCTTTTTGGCGGTTTAGACGGTCTGACGGTCTGGTCTGGTCTGAAAAATCGCCAAACCAGGCGGTCCGGTCTGGTCTGCGGGTTGGAGGTTTTTTTGGGCGGTTTGGACCAAACCGACCGCCAAATATATCTATATATATATATTTTTTATTTTTTTATATACATCTTTATATCATCTATTGTTTAGCCCAAATATCCAATTTATCTTTAGACTTAAATATATACAAAAAGGCCCAAAGATAATTTTTAATCGCCGTGGATTTTATGTACACTTTGCATATTACCTTTTTTTTGTGTTTTGTCTTGAGATATTTTGTTAACTTTTGTAGACTTTGTTAACATTGCTGTAGAATTTTATTTATTTCAAATGAACTCAAGCTAATGAACCTTTAAAGTTTAAATTTTTATATGTTTTTTATGTTTAAACTTTAGAGCCCACTAAAAGGCCCAAACCGCCTAAACCGCGGTCCGACTTGACCGGTCTGGGCACTTGATGTCAAACCGCTCGGTTTGAAAAATCAACAAACCGCCACTAGCGGTTTGGTTTGTGGTTTGAGGGGTTAAACCGCCCAAACCGGACCGCGAACACCCCTACTTAGCTTAACATACTATAACATTAAAACCTTAACTTAGCGGATGTTTGGCAGTTGCTGAATGGTTTGATCCAAAATGATTAAGTGGTCATAATGTTAAAGAAACTTTTATGATATAGTGCAAAATGAAATATGGTTGTTTGGTAATTGTTCAGAATGAAAATAGGGCGTTGAATGGTAAAGGGGGGGCCCAAGATACAAAATCATTCAGAGAGTTTTAAAACCATTAAGAGACAAGACTTTTATTTTGCCAAACAAGATTCATTTTTTAGCGATTCAGAGGTTGTTTTTTTTAAAAGAACTATTAAGAGGTAAACAAACAACTCCTTATCTTAACATACTTTTGTAACACCCCAAAAATTGGGACAACAAAAATTTCCGGAAATGGAAATGTGATATACTAAGACATGTCAAAGCACGAGCTCATCCCAAAAAGGGAAACAATATACGCCTGTTAAGATTACAAGTTTGTAATGAATAACAAAAGGGAAGACAACCCTTTAATCTAAATCCTATCTAGGAACAAGATTAATACTAGTTGTGATCCAATCCAAGAATAAAACTTCTATAGTTGGCGTCCCAAAATGTCCCCAAGCTCGCACCTAAGTCAACTAGACCTTCTTGGTGGTCTCGCCACTAGAACCTGGAATATACATCAACCAAACAAGTGTTAGGCCAAACAAGCCTAGTGAGTTGTACAAGAACATGGCATAACATTTATAAACATGGTATGAACATTTATATCATTTTAGTCATTAAAGGCCATAAGGGAATCAATGGGGGAGACCCATCACACCAATGAGTTTTACCTCAAGTCAATGTACCTTAATGTTCACTCGCATGAGTAACATCCAGAAGGCCCGACACACTTGAAGACTACCTGCCAGGCATTACTCCAAGTGGCGGAGGTCTAGGTTCATACCATCATGGTGGCACCTAAGACTACATCCTCCTAGCACGTACTCATGGTTCATCCAATATACATGCAATACCCATCTCTATACATATTCCATATCCACAAGATACATGTATAAGACCTCACATATTTCCAATCCCATTTTAGGTCAAAACCCTTAAACATGTAAATTCAACAATGATATGCACCATTCCCACGATATAACACATTCACGTCTAAAAAAGGTTAATCATACTATCTTTATAACCACATGAAGCAACAACACCAAAAACCCAATAATCTCAAAGATAACAGTTAGGTCAAACTTATCAGGTGATCAAAATGTACATTAATATGAAGTTAAGGTAAATAACACACAAGACATGTATCTCATTTGAAAAGTTTAGTAAAAACTCACTATCTAGGTTTTATACAAAACCCTAGAAAAGAAGTGGATGAATGCTTGGGCCCTTGAACTTAAATCTTGAAAAGATCCTCAATAAATGCTTCCAAAACTCTTGAATCTTTCCCCAACCACCAACAATTAATGCTTTGCAAGAAATTAAGGGGAAGAGGTGTGGAGTTGAACCAAAATCGCCTACTAGGGTTCTCTCTCACTAAATATATCTGATTTTGAGTTTTTGAGGAGTCCAAAGTGAAAATAGCAACTAAAACCCGTTTTAGGACCTGCAGGTAGTCCCGCGGCTTTGAGGTCGCGCCCCAGGACACTTGTGTGTCCGAAGGTCTGAACTCTAGAGAGTCCTGTGGCTTTGAGGCCGCACTGTAAGCCGCGTAAGTCACTACCTCAGTGTTTTAACTTAGATTTAAAAGATATAAGGACACACACACAAATATATATATATATATATATATATACATATATACAAGTTCTAAAAGAAACTACGGGCGTTACAATCCTCCTCACCTAATAAGGATTTCGTCCCCGAAATCTCACTCTCTAAACAGATGAGGGTATCTCTTTCTCATGTCCTCTTTCGACTCCCACGTCACGTTTGCACCTCGGTGATGCTTCCATTGGACCTTTACCATGGTTACCTCTTTGTGTCGCAATTGCTTCGTCTTTGATTCCAATATGACTTCCGGTTCTTCCACACATCAGTTACCGTTGTCCACCCGAATTTCTGACAAAGGGATAACACTTTCCTCCTCGACTAGGCATTTGCGAAGATAACACACATGAAACGTAGGGTGGATCCCGTCCATTTCTAGTGGCAATTCCAATCTATAGGCTTGTAGTCCGACTTTCTCTAGAATTGTAAAGGGTCCAAGAAAACGAGGACTAAGCTTCTTGCGCTTCCCAAAACGGATGATCCCCTTCCATGGTGACACTTTCAACATAACCCGTTCCCCCACTTGGAACTCAAACGGTCTTTGCTTTTTGTCTGCATAACTCTTTTGTCAGTCTTGAGCCGCCTTCAACCGCTCTCAGATTCTTTTCACCTTATCTGTCGTTTCTTGTACTATTTCCGGACTCGCAAATTGTTTCTCTCCCGCCTCGAGCCAACACACCGGTGTCCTACATTTTCGTCCATAGAGTGCCTCGAATGGTGCCATCCCAATGCTCGAATGATAACTGTTGTTGTACGCGAATTCCACCAACGGTAAGTGTGAATCCCAATTTCCCCTAAAGTCTATGACACATGAACGAAGCATGTCCTCGAGAGTTTGGATGTTCCTTTCACTTTGACCGTCCGTTTGAGGATGATAGGACGTACTCAATTTAACTCTCGTACCCAACTCCTTTTGTAGGCCATCCCAAAATTTGGAGGTAAACCGGCTATCCCGGTCTGAAACTATGGATAGCAGGACACCGTGGCGTGACAATACTTCGTCAATGTAGAGCTTATCTAACTTGTCCATCGGCAAGGTTTCTCGCATCGCCAAAAAGTGCGCGCTCTTCGTGAGTCTATCTACCACCACCCAAATAGTGTTGTGTCCCCGCAAGGTCTTCGATAGTTTTGTGACAAAGTCCATCGTGATGTGCTCCCATTTCCATTCCAGAATGGCTAATGGTTGCAAACTCCCATAAGGTCTTTGATGTTCCGCTTTGACTTGGAGGCACGTGACACACCTTTCCACATAATTAGCCACATCGAGCTTCATCACCGGCCACCAATAATGAAGTTTCAAATCCCTATACATCTTGGTGCTACCGGGATGTATGGAGTACTTTGACTTGTGAGCCTCCGCCAAAAGCAACTCACAGTTTCCTCCAATCTTCGGCACCCAGATCCTCCCTTGGAATAACTTAAGGCTACGACTATCCTCCATTAGCATTTCCCGTTGCTTCACCATGATTTCGTCTTTGAGATTTCCTTCTCGGAGTGCCTCCGCTTGACTTCTCTTGATGTCCTCCACTAAGCTTGATATTACATCAATCCTAGTTAGAGTTACTTTGACTTTGCTTTCGTAACTCTTTCGGCTCAAAGCATCCGCCACCACGTTGGTTTTAACGGGATGGTACAACAACTCACAATCATAATCCTTCAAAAGCTCTAACCATCTTCGTTGTCGCATGTTGAGGTCCTTTTGGTCATAGATGTACTTCAAACTTTTATGATCAGTGAATAAGGTACACTTCGTCTTGTAAAGGTAATGTCTCCATAGCTTCAAGGCAAATACCACCGCTGCTAGCTCCAAGTCGTGCGTAGGGTAATTCTTCTCGTGATCCTTGAGTTATCGCGATGCATATGTGATCACCTTTCCTCTTTGCATCAAAACGCACCCTAGACCCAACTTAGAGGCATCGCTATAAACCACGAAGTCTTCGGATCCTTTGGGTAAGGATAGGATCGGTGCTTTGCATAACTTCTTTTGAAGCGTCCTGAAGGCTTTCTCTTGTGTTTCGGTCCATAAGAACTTAACCTTCTTCCTTGTTAACGATGTGAGTGGAGAGGCAATTTTTGAAAAATCTTTCATCGCCGGTAGTAGCCGGCCAGACCCAAGAAACTTCTTATCTCTGTTGGGCTCGTCGGTGGTTCCCAATTTATCATTGCCTCGATCTTTGCCGGATCCACTTTCACCCCATCCTTTGACACTACGTGCCCCAAGAATTGGACCTCTTGTAGCCAAAACCCGCACTTCAAAAATTTTGCGAATAACTTCTCCCTTCGAAGAATTTCCAAAACCTCCCGCAAATGTTGCCGATGTTCCACCTCGTTCCGAGAGTAGACAAGGATATCATCAATAAAGACTATAACCAACTTCTCCAATAAGGGTCGGCATACTCGGTTCATCAAGTCCATAAAGACGGTCGGAGCATTAGTCAATCCAAATGGCATGACTAGGAACTCGTAGTGACCATATCTCGTCCTGAACGCCGTCTTCGGAATATTGCTCTCCTTCACTCGCACTTGATGGTAACCGGATCACAAATCTATCTAGGGAAACATCCCGCTCCTTGAAGTTGATCGAAGAGGTCGTCGATTTGGGGAAGTGGATACTTATTCTTCACGGTGACCTTGTTGAGTTCACGGTAGTCGATACACATCCGCATAGACCCGTCCTTCTTCTTCACAAATAAAACTGGAGCTCCCCAAGGCGACGAGCTCGGTCGTATAAATCCCTTCTCTAGAAGTTCTTGAAGTTGCGTCATCATTTCTTGCATCTCCGTCGGGGCTAGTCGGTAGGGAGCACGAGTGATTGGAGCGGCTCCCGGAGTGAGGTCGATGTGGAACTCCACTTGTTGTTCCGGTGTTAGCCCGGGTAGATCCTCTAAAAAGACACCCGGGTATTCATGCACCACGTCCACATCTCCCACTTTCTTCTTGTCTAGCTTCGCGTCGATCACGTAGGCTAGGTACGAAGCACATCCCTTGGCTAGGCTGTTTTGTGCCTTGAGGGACGAGATAATCATGTTGGCTTTTCGGTTCTTCTCCCCGTAGATTATCACTTCTCCACCCTTCGGCAAGGGTACTCTAATTATTTTCTTGGAGCAAAATATACCGGCGTCATTCTTGGATAGCCAATCCATCCCAATAATCACGTCAAACCCCCCGATATCCGCCGGTAATAAGTCCATTGCAAATGACTCCCCATCTAAATCTAAGGTACATCCAAAGTAGTATTCCCGAACTAACAAATGTTCCCCGTTGGCTACTTCTACCACTGGAGCATCAATCAACAAACTAGCAGGGGTAGTGAAACTCTTGCAAAATGGAGTAGACACAAATGAACGGTTCGCACCCGAATCAAATAAAACATGGGTAGTTAGAGAGTTCACTAGAAACGTACCCTTCACAACATCTGTTGTCTCTCTCGCCTCGTCTGTCGTCATTTGGAAGGCCCCACTTGGCGCCTTCGGTTGGATCTCTTTCTTTGGCATGGCCACGCTCGGAACCCCTTGATGACTCCTTGCTATCTTAGGACAATTTCTCTTGATATGCCCCGACTCTCGGCACTCATAACAAAATCCACTTTGGGAGGGGTAGTCCCTACTCACGTGGTCCTACCGCCCACACTTAAAACATTCGATGGAGCCGGAGAAAGGTTTTGGATTACAAGGCTCGAAGTGCTTACTTTTTCACTTAGGACACCATTTTGCCTCACGCCGTGGCTCAAAGCCCTTCCCCCCGTTAAAGGGTTTGGATGGTCGCGTGGCCCCGGTTGGCCCTTCCCACTTCCTCTTCTCTCCTTGTTGCCTCTTCTCCTCTCTCTCTCTCTCTTGAACCATGTCGTCCTCTACTAGTTGGGAAGCCTTGATCACTTCTTGCAAGGTAAACTTTTGAGCGTTCCTTACGCCCGTCTTCATTTCCGCCGGCCAACCCTTCACGAAAGCTTTTATCTTTGACCCCTCATCAGTCGCTAAATGCTCAACCAGACCGAGCTTGTCCATGAACTGCTTGGCGTAGTCGGCGACCGATAAATTACCCTTTTTCAGATTTCGGAACTCTTCTTCAATCTTGTCTAACACTCTCTCGTTGCAATACTTCTCCATGATCTTCTTCTTGAAAGTTGGCCAAGTGAGCTGGGCCAAAACTTCCGATGTAAGGGTCCTTTTGGTACCGTTCCACCAACTCAGTGCATCCCCTCTGAGCAGTTGGGACGCAAACTTGACCCTTTGAGAGTCCGCGCACTCTCTCAACTCAAACGCTATCTCAACATCCTGGATCCATCTCATGCACGCTAGCGGGTCGGTCGTCCCGGAGAATTCCGGAGCCCGACTGCAAAGAAAAGTCTTGAAAGAGGAACCCCCATCCTTCTTCTTGTCAGTCCTGATTGCATGCTCCTCTGTTCCTATGACGGTTGGTCTGCCACCCGACCCATTCATGGCATTCTCCTCCATTGCCTCGGTCCGCCGGTGACTGGTTGTAACACCCCGAATTTTCGTTATGTAAATTATAGCGCTAAGAATTCTAGCCTTGTATATCGTTAAATCTTGGTGTTCTTGTGTTAAACATTTGTCGTTAGCACCACGTTTTGTATCAGGTTTGAGTATTTGGGTTTTGGTGGAAATGGTAAATCACAGGGACTTACGCGAGTTACACCGCGACTTGCAAGCTGTGGCACAAACAGTGTAACCCACTGTCTGGGTTCCCTCACAGAGGCACGGGCGACTTATGCCACAACTTGAGGCCACGACATAACCCGCGGAACTCCCCTGGACGCCCAAATATGGGTTTCTTCCCCATTTCACCTCAATTACTTCTCATCTACCCTCATTACTCTCTCTCTCTCTCTCTCTCTCATCATAACTCCTTCATCCGATTTTAGGGTTTCACCAACCTAAATGTATCTCATTTATTGTTAGAGTTGGGTATTTCAATCAAGGTTTCAAGTTTGGGCATTAAGTTATATCCTCCATTGTCATCTTCCCCAAAGGATTGAATCTAGGGTTTGGGTTTCTCCAAAAACCCACTTTGTGAGTTCATACTTCTCTTTTATTAAACTTTATACACATCAAAATGCATCTTTTAAACTTCTAAACATCTCCTTGTTTAACATTTTCATTGTTGATGAGATTTGACTTAACTTGGTATTTTGGGAGATTTTTAGGGTTTCTTACCATTTTGTGAAATAAAGATATAATCCATGACTTGGAACTACATATATGAATGTTATCTCATTTTGTTGAGTATGTGTTAAGTATATGGTATTTCAACCAAGTTTATGTTTTATGCATATTATGGGTATTTTTGGTGGAAAGGGTTATTTGGTGGAATGGAGACAAATGGTTTAAAACATGAAGAAATCCATGTTTCAATAAAATGGCTTCTACTATGGAAAGGTTTACTTGGAAAAGGAACATTTTGGGAAATGGGATGATAACCTTATGTTCTATATATGGGCTTGGTCTTTCTTATCAGTAGTTAACCATCAAAATGTGATTTGGGAACTAAATGGCAAAAGGAACTATATGTTTGATTATAGTTGGTCACAAGTGTATGGTGACGAGTCTAGACTATTACTATTGGATCCATAGGTATTGAGTTGACTAATTATTTGGGGGTAACTCCCGTATGTAGCTAGTTGAGACATTGGACCCTAGAGGGCAACTTGGTACGGTTATGTGGGACCCGTTACTAGCCGTGGGTCGTAAATGTAAATCCTAGTGAATGAGCATGACTAGGGATCATTGGGTGCCCTCCCTCACATCTTAATACGAGCCGGTGTGTTCGTGGCCTTGATCCTAGTATGGTGAGCTCAAAACTTGGAAAGTGGCTTACTTTGTGTTTCGCCACAATCCTTGGAATTCGGGTTCTTCCCGTCATCGCAAGATGAAGTCTGGATCGGAAGGTCACTATGTGCTTATCAAACCATTTACGAAAACAGTTTATTTATGTTGCAATGAATTCTTCTTTCTATCTTTCATATAAACTGTATGTTCTCACTAGGCTTTAAGCCTAACACTTTTTCTCAAATGATGTGTATAACAGGTTCCCTTAGTGGCGGGTCGTCAAGAGGTTGAGAGAAGAGTGTGGTCTCTTGAGGGCATTTTTGGATAATAGTTATTTTTGGAAGCTTTAGCATTTAAAACAATTATTCCATTTTGGTATTGGGTTGACAACCTATGTAATCTAGCTAGTTGTGGTTTAGATTAGTTTGTTGTCGTTTCCCCATACTTCCTTACAGGTTTTTGTAAATGCTTACGCTTTTACCCTTTATGGGTGGTTTGTCCTATTTATAAACGTTGTATTGCCGAATTTAAAATTTTGAAAATTACCCCAATTTTTAGGGTGTTACACTGGTATCCCGATCTTCCAAAAGCTTCATGAAAAATTCTTGTTGCTGCACCATAGCCGAATTCATGGCTTGCATCATACTGTCTCGGATCCTTGTCTCCATGGTTACTTCCTCTATAATCGGGCGAGTGGTTTCGAGATTGATCCTTGGTATGTGTTCGGTTCCCCCGCCCAAGACATTGGTTGTGGGTGGCCTCTCGGTAGCTACGACCAACGGGGGTTGGTCGGCGGTAGATTCATCTTCAATGTGGCCCTCCCGCGGGTTTTGGAGCATGTTCCGAGTGTTTACCATTATGCTCTGTCACATATGATAAGGATCACACCGGTTAATTCTTTAGAAGATAAACGGTTCAATACGTACTACTACAATGATTAATCATCATAATAACAAATTTCAAGCATGCTCACGTAATCATAAATTCAGAACAACACTGGCCAAGTGAGATTGTGAACGTATTTTACATAAGAACCCTCGTTGTCATCATCATAAGTTTCAATCAATGCAATTCCGTAATCCTAATACTCTCCCCACCTAGGAATGTTCTACCCATGTGGACAGTGATCCTATAAGCACAACTAGTCTAAGTCTAGGTATACTAGAGTCGACACCTAGTTCACTTAAACTAGAGCTCTGATACCAACCTGTAACACCCAAAAAATTGGGACAACAAAAATTTCCGGAAATGGAAATGTGATATACTAAGACATGCCAAAGCACGAGCTCATCCTAAAAAGGGAAACAATATACGCCTGTTAAGATTACAAGTTTGTAATGAATAACAAAAGGGAAGATGTGTGTCCCACAATCAGTATATATCAAGATTACAACAACAAATTTCCAATTGAAATTCTCATTTATTGATTTCAGATTCAATGTACAGTAATACTCAAGAATACGCACAATGAACTAACCAAGAACTCTCTGAAAATATTACAAGTCTATAACACGCACACGACTATTTAAACAAGAAAACTACTTCTCTCAAAACACTGTTTACGCACAACAGAAACGCACAAACAACAACTACAAGATTAAAGCGCGCAAACACTAAAAACAGAAAATACAAAGTTGACTTTGACTTTTATTACAGTTTGACTTTGACTTTTACTGAGAGTTGACTTTTCAGCGTTTGACTTCTTGTACTTTGACCTCTGGTCTTCATGATCTTGTATCCAACATATTTCTGCTCTAACAATTTCCCCCTTTGGATTCAAGATCACCACAAAAAGATTTAGCAAAACAATTTCCCCCTTTAGTTGCATTGAAGAACGTTAAATCTCCCCTTTAAGCTCAGTCTGAGTACAATTTCCCCAAAGTCTATCTTCAAGAAATACCAACAATCTCTCCCAAAGATGATAGAAACATTCTTTAATAATCTTCTCAAAATTGTCTCAAACCTCTTTCAGTCTTCAGAAAGAGATTATCTACAGGTTTATCTCAGATTGTTTTAGCAAATAATCTTCAAATAAAATTTCAGCAAAATCAGCACAACTTGAGAAATCTTTAATCGTTTCTTGAAAAATCTTTCACCCTTTCAATCTTTGAACTGTAACTTCTTCAAGCCTTGAATTTTGCAATTTCTGACTTGGACATTTCTTTAAAATCATCTCCCCCTTTTTGATGAATAGAGCATCGATATCATCAAAACTTTAAGCAAGAAATGTCTTTGACCATTATGATCTGTCCAAGAGCCACTGATTCGTTGATCCGTAACCAAGTCTGCATCTAGATCTTTTCAAATCCAGACAAAATATTTGTGTAACTCCTGAATCAACAAATGAATCAGTTAATATGCTTGTCAGTAACACTAAGTCACTATGTGTAACGAATACACATTGTAAAGGAGCTTTTTGATGTTCACTCCCCCAGGGCTTCCATCCAATCATCGAAACACCACAAAGGAAATTTCTATGAATGTTATGACAAGAAAACAAATTCCTTGTGTGTTCGTGCAAGTGTAGAAAGAATTAAGCGCGTGATGATTGCTTTTATAAAGGCTCAACATTGTGTAAACCACTGAGACAACAGTAGATAAACACAGACTCAATGTGCATGATTGAAGTGCGAAGGTGGGACAAACTTCCTTCTTTTTCAATATCCAGATTTTCCAAATGAAACTCAGATAGATTATATGATGCGTCCCCAGAAAAATAAGAAACATTTTCTTGTTAAGAAGAAAATGAGTGGTTGGTGGGGTTATATCAAGAGTTGGCATGGGCTAGTTGCCTGTTTCAATAACGTTCACGAAGAAATGTGAAACATTAGTAATGTGGCTGTCCGACTCAGAAAGTAGTTGGTGCAGAGTTTGGTATTCTTTTACTCTGATCTTACACCCTCTTTCTTTTAATCATTAAGCTCACATCTAACCAAACTCTCATTTCCATTTTACCTCAACACACAACCCACACTTATTTATTTTCTACTCCTCACACTCAATCACTATGGAGTAACTTCTTGGGTAGGAGACACTGGTAATCGTGAATCCATAGAAGTTCATTTAAGTCCTAACACAAAGAACCCATATTCCTATGAAGCATATGTTGCTCAATATGGTTTAAACGCAAATACAAATGTCAGATGTTGATATGCTCAGAATATAATCATGAAGATTTGAGCATTTTGAAACATTGAAGTATTTTCAAACAAGTATATTGAAAGAATAAACATGAAAGCAAGAGACTTGTTTGAAAATCTGACATTGTATGAAAAATGATCAGAAATGAATGATATAACAATCAAAGATTATGGTCAAGAATAATGGATATTGTCTATATGAAACAAAATATAGACATTCTTGAAAAAACATTTCGAAATGAAATAACGCTAAAAATTCTTTGAAGTACAAGCGGTGTGTCTTACCATCGAAAAATATGTTTCAAAATTTGAGACATGGCAAGAACATTTTGAACAAAAAGTCAAACCAGTGTGTGTGTGAATACTTGAAAGTATAAAGAAAAGACAAAACGCAAGTATTTATCTTTGGAAACACACGGTTTGTAATCATGTAAGCACAATTAAATCTTGAAAACATTTAAAAATCACACTTCCAATTCATGAAATCTGTTTAAGAATCGGGAAGTGGTTTGAACATTTACGAACATATTTTCTATGATTGAAAGTTGTCCTTCTTTCAACCATATATGAGATTAAGATAAGAAATTTAACCTTTCTATGTAGTCTTAAATCTCATGAAGTCAGTTGAAGTCATAAAGACATGATTGTGATAGCTTCTCTCATTCTGCACAAGTCTCAAAGTCATGTCAAAGCAACTTTATTCACAAATTTATTCAAAAATTAAAAGATATAAAGCAGTAAAACGATTAAAGTACAAGTTCTGATCTGAAATAATCAGAAATCTTATCCTTACTCCTTTTGTTGTACGCATAGACTCCCCCTAAAATCATGCATCACAAAAATTTAACAGTTAAGTAAATACAACAATTCTATAAACTCCCCCTCAAAATAATATTGATCATGTTAATGTCTTGTCTCACTCCCCCTGAGATCATGAACAACACGTTAAAGTGAAAATATTCTTTCAGAAATAATAATAAAGAAATGATGAAAAATAACAATAAGAAAACTTTAATAGGTAATTACTGATTAGATTTTGAGATTTAGCATACCAAGCTTAGACACAAGGAAATTAAATCTATTTTCATCTAAAGCTTTGGTAAACAAATCTGCAAGTTGATAATCAGTTTTTACAAAGTAAAGTTCTATTGTACCTTTTTCTACATTATCTTTTATAAAATGATACCTGACATCAATGTGTTTTGTTTTAGTATGTTGCACAGGATTAGCTGATATAGCGATAGCACTCTTCGAGTCACAATATATTGGTATTTTGTCAAACTTGAATCCATAGTCTCGTAGTTGTGTCCTCATCCACAATACTTGAGAGCAGCAACTGGCAGCAGCTACATACTCTGCTTCAGCAGTCGATGTGGAAACACATAGTTGTTTCTTTGATGCCCAGCTAACGAGTTTGTCTCCAAGAAATTTAATAAGACCTGAAGTGCTCTTCCTGTCCAACATGTATCCAACATGATCTGCGTCTGAATAAGCAGTTAGTTCAAACCCAGTATCTTTAGGATACCACAGACCAAGATCTGCAGTCCCCTTCAGATATCTAAAGATCCGTTTGACACCAGCCAAATGGGATTCTTTAGGATCAACCTGATATCTTGCACATAAACATGTTGAGAACATAATATCTGATCTACTTGAAGTAAGATACATTAAAGAACCTATCATACCCCTACAAGTCCTAACATCAACAGCTTTTCCCGAAGGATCAGTGTTAATCTTAGTATCTGGTGCCATTGGGGTTCCAATTGGTTTGCAATTTTCCATTTTGAATTTCTGAAGAATATCAAAAATGTACTTAGATTGATTAATGAAAATCCCCGTTGAAAATTGTTTTACTTGTAATCCGAGAAAGAAATTCATCTCTCCCATCATACTCATTTGAAATCTTGACACCATTAAGTTTGAAAAGTTCTTACAGTATTTAGGATTTGTAGAGCCAAATATTATATCATCAACATATATCTGAATAAGGATGATATCGGTTTTTTCCTTTTTAATGAATAAAGTGGTATCGACTTTACCTTTTGAAAAACCTGACTTGACCAAGAATTTTGATAATACCTCATACCAGGCTCGAGGCGCTTGTTTTAACCCATAAAGTGCTTTATCCAAGATGTAGACATGATCTGGTTTATCTGGATTCACAAAGCCTTCTGGTTGTGAGACGTAGACTTCCTCCTTAAGTATGCCATTCAGAAAAGCAGTCTTCACGTCTATTTGATAGACAGTGAAGTTTTTGTGAGCAGCGTAGGCTAGAAACATACGGATTGCTTCTATACGCGCTACTGGAGCATAAGTCTCGTCGTAATCTATGCCTTCCTCTTGCCGGTAACCTTTGGCAACAAGTCTTGCTTTATTCCTTATGACAATACCATATTCATCCTTCTTGTTTTTGAATACCCATTTAGTGCCTATCACAGTCTTTCCTTCTGGTTTTGGCACTAATCTCCAAACCTTCAGGGCTTCGAACTGGTTTAACTCTTCTTGCATAGCAGAACCCCAATCCGAATCAGTGAGAGCTTCTGATACTCGAGTAGGCTCTATCTTGCTGAGGAATGAATCATGCAGACGTTGGTTTAAAGTTGCTGACCTAGTTTGCACCGGTTTGTTGAGATCTCCAATTATTTGGTGTAAAGGGTGCTCTTTGGTCCAGCGATGTTCATGAGGGAGTGGATTAGATAAAGATTGATCATGATTATCATCCAAAAATCCACTATCAACTTCTTCAATTTGATCAATATGAGGGAGGGATTCAGTTGAAGTATTTGGTGCTGAAGCTTCAGTAGGTACAGCTTGTTCAGTCTGTTGATCTGTCCTTACAACACACTCTACTGATTCATCAACTTATGGCTCTGCGTTACTAGATACATCTTCAACTATCGGAGTAGGCATTTGAACTGGAATATCTTGCTGAATCTAGGAATTTGATTCAGTAGAAACTTCTGAAGTGGTTGGATGATTAGCCGTTGAATCTTCCATCCTGTCAACCACAACAGGTTTATACACATTAGACCCAAGATATTCATCATAAAATAGTTCAAATAAAAGATCTAAATCAGATAAATGAGTAGTAGAGCATGATGCTTCATCTGATTTGTCCTTTTCAGGTACAGGTTCTGAACGGAATTGTCCAGAAGCTAACACTCCAGTTAACACGGGTTCTGAACTGACTTGTTCAGAAGCCATCTCCTCATCAAATGTAACGTTTATGCTTTCTTTAACAGTCTTCGACTTCTTCAAGTAAACTCGATATGCAGCAGATGTAGTAGAATATCCAATGAAGATGCCCTCGTCTGCCTTAGCACTGAACTTGTTAAGACTCTCTCTGTCGTTGAGCACAAAACACTTACACCCAAATATATGAAAATATTTGATAGACGGTGTTCGGTTGTTGATCAAAGCATACAGAGTCTTTTGAAATCTGCGGTGAATCATGGAACGGTTTTGAGTATAGCACGCAGTCGAAATAGCTTCTGCCCACAGAAATAGAGGTAAGTCTGATTGGCTGAGCATAGTGCGAGCGGCCTCGACTAGCGTTCGATTTCGCCTTTCGACTACTCCATTCTGTTCGGGCTTACGAGCAGCAGAGTATTGATGTGATATCCTGACCGATTCGAGATACTCTTCAACGGTTCTGTTTTTGAACTCTGTGCCATTATCAGTTCTGAGAAGCTTGACTGGTTTCTGTAAATTCACTTGGTCGTCTTCAGAAATGTAATGAGAACTTCGGGCGTCTCATCTTTTGAACGTAGAAATTTAACCCACGTGTATCGCGAATAATCGTCCACGATAACAAGAACATATTTCTTTCCTCCTAAGCTTTGCGTTCGCATCGGACCACAAAGATCCATATGCAACAACTCTAATGGAGAACTGGTACTAGGTTCAGGCTTCGGTTTATGTGGATCTCTCTTCATCTTCCCTTTTTCACATGCTGCACACAAGTGTTCCTTCTCGTATCTCAGCTCAGGAAGTCCATTCACCAATCTTCCTTTGACCAACTTGTTTATGTAACGAAAATTCAGATGTGATAGTCGTCGGTGCCATAACCAACTTTGCTGCATCGAAGCTTTTGTCAGTAAGCAAACCTGATTGTCAGTCTGACACTTTGAGAGATTGATGGTGTATAGGTTTGACTTGCGAGTACCAACTAAGAGTTCTTTGCCGTCTTCAGTACGTACCGAACAACTCTTAGCTTTGAAATTTACCTCTAACCCTTTGTCGCAAAATTGACCGATACTAAACAGGTTGTGCCCTAGGCCTTTGACATAGCTCACCTTCGTAATTGTTATGTTGTCTTGAATGATGTCACCAAATCCTAAGATCGGTGAAAACTGGTCGTTCCCAAATCGTACATTGCCGCTGAACTTCTCTGTATATTTAGACAATAAAGCTTTATGCCCGGTCATATGCTTGGAACAACCGCTATCCAAGTACCACATATGTCGGGTCTACAATAGAAATCAGGAAACAATATATTTAGGTACCCATTTAGAAACGGGTCCTAACAAATTAGCACAAGATGTTGGTATCCATTTGAATATGGATCCTCTTTTCTTTTGAAAACCTTTGAAAACATTTTGTTTAGAAGAATAAACGTGATAAGATCCAAACCAATCATTAGAATTATGATGATAAGCAAAATCATTCCACCGATAATTATAAGATTTAGTAGTAGATGGAGATAATTGGAACAATTGCTTTATTGAATATCTCTTGTAAAAGGTTACAAGGTTTTTATTATGAGAAGCAACAGAACCAATTACATCAGTAATACTACTATCAGATCTATTACAAGAATTATCAGGAAAAGAATCAGCCGTCTCATCATTCTTCCTTTTTGGTCGCCATTCAGTTCTTGCTTCCGACCTTTTCGTTCTTAAAACTGAAACAGAAGATTTAGATTTATTAGGAAAATCAGATTTCTGAGATTGACTTTTCTTGTGTTTACCAGTGTTGTTCTGTTTCGGTGAGCGTTGTTTCTTATGTTTCTTACCTTTAGCATAATAATCAGCATTCACAAAAACTGGTTCACCAACCTTAGTTGATGATTCACCAATTTCATAAACACTTGGTAAAGCTTCTCCATTTATAAGAAAAGTAGAATGATCTGGAAGTGGAGCATTAAAATCAAGCATATCAATTACTTCTATACACCCATCATCAGAATTTAAAAAATCATTTGCAGACTCAAATAAGTCATCAAAATTATCAATTGAAATTTGAGGTGCCATTGAAACTTTAGAACATTCTGTAGATTTAGATTGAAAAACTGTGTTCTTTAAAACTGTAGAAAATACACTTTGTTCTATTTCTACCAAAAGTCTTTCATCAGATAAAACATTTTCAAGCTCAACTATTTTGCTTTCTAGAATGAGTGGAGGAACATAAACTTTTGCAATTGCAGGTTTTGCCTCCATCTCAGGAACAGAATAACTAGCAAAATAGTCATTTGAAAGTAATTTTGGTGTTTCAGAAAGGTAACTATCATTTAGCTTTTCATAGTTAAATGGTAGTTGCATTTTCTTTACACTATTTCTATTTTCAGTTTCTCTGGCCTCAACCTCTTCTGGTAATTTGGTAACAAATTTGGGTTTTAAATGAGTATGTTTACCAGCAACAACAAGAAAATCAAAGTTATATAATGCTGGTTGTTTTCTGATGGCTTTCTTTAAGTAATGGGGGTTTTCATAACCAAGTCCCCATTTTTCCTTAACATCAGTCTCCTCGTTAGGTGTATTAAGAAAAATAATTTGATCTGTTTGTCCTCTTGCATAAAGTTTGGCTTCCAGACCATTTACCTTCTTATTTAAGCTCTTGTTCTCAACTTGCAATTTATGAACAGTTAGTACAGATTCTTTCTTCTCTAAATCAGACTTAGAAATTTTAGCTTCAAAATCAGAAATCTTCTTTTCAAAACAATCTATTTCAAGTTTAGAATCAAAAGCAGATTTGCATAAAGAATCAATTAGATCTTTGTTCCCAATAACTGATTTATTAAGCTCAAAGATCTTCTGATTTCTTTTAGCAACTCTGTCTTTTTCCTTTTTCAGTTTGGTTTGAAGGTCTTGAAGTTCGACCATCATGGCTTCCATTTTGGTCATGAAATCATTTTCAGTTAAGTTGATTACCTCATCAGCAGTTTCTTCATCAGAATCATCATATTTCACCTCTTTTCCCATCAAACATAAGTGTGTTGTCTCTTCTTTTTCTACCTCAACATCCGAATGATCCAAACAGAATTCGTCTTCAGCCATTAATGCCTTGCCAGCTTCTTGTTGCTTGGCCAAGAGCATTTTGTTCTTATAATACTCCGAATTGCGAACCTTCGGCTTCCGACAATCTTTTGCATTATGTCCAACCTTGCCACAGTTGTAGCACTTGATCAGATCATTAGTTGTCCTTTCAGTACTAGTGTAATCATTCACATACTTCTTTTCTTCAGGCTTCCTCTCAACAAATCTATTTCCTTCCACCCTTTTTTTATGCTCATGGTTCTTTGAGCTTGATGAAGAGTACCTCTGAGAATTAGATCCCGGCTTCTTGTAGAACTTCTTTTGAAATGCTCGGGTCAATAACAACATTGCCTGCTTAAGATTCTCTCCATCATCTCCATCTGATTCAGATTCTGATCCAGAACTTGAAATAACTATCTTCTTCTTTTTCTTCTTCTCTTTCTTTTCTTTCTCTTTCTCTCTAGCCACCAATGCTATGGGATCTGGTACTTTCTCAACCTTCTTTTTCTCAGCTCTTTTCTCTTCCACCTCCTCTTCGTTTTGTCGTAACGTCTCATACACCTCATGCAACGGAATGTCACTTAGGTCCTTCATCTGTTTCATCCTGCGCGTATGCTTCTTCCATTCGGGTTGCAGGATGCTTAGGGCTGGCAATGGGTAAGGGTAAACCCGTTACCCGTTATGTTTCGACCCGTTGGATAAGGGTATGGATAAGGAAAATTTTATCCATTTATCCACTTATCCATTACCCGTTTACCCGAAATTTTAGTGGGTATGATATGGATAAACGGTTTTTCGTTATCCATTACCCGTTACCCGTTACGATAATATATATATATATATATATATATATATATATATAATTATATAAAAATAAATATTAGTGTATATATACATAATTATATTAAGTTAATTATTAATATTTTTTTAATAATGTTGTCGTATTTTAACGTGTACTTTAATTTATTTTTATATTTATCGAGTAAAGATTTCATGTTGATTAAATGAGAAACAAGATGGATTTAGAAAATAATCACAACGAAAAGTGTTAGTCTTACACTTTTTAAATTGTTTTCAAAATATTATACTATGATTATATTTAGAGTAATTAAAAATGTTTACTACAACAAATTAGATATAAAATAATAACTATATTTATGAACTTATGTTTTACTTATATGTTTGAGGTTTAACAATATCAATTATAGTTCAAAATGAAATTTTGTATAACCATTTATCCATTACCCGTTTCGTTACCCGCTACTTTTAATGGGTAGGGTAGGATACGGATAATGGTTTTATGAAATGGATAATTACCCGTTTCGTTACCCGCTATTTTAAATGGATTGGATAACGGATTAACCCTTATCCTACCCATACCCTACCCGTTGCCAGCCCTAAGGATGCTCAGGAACTTGACATTGTTCTCAATCTGCTTCTTTTTCACCTTGTTCTTTGATAGTTCATTCAAAAGCAGGACAAACCGTTCATAGGTGTCTTCTAAGCTCTCATTCTCTTTTGCTTTAAACTCTTCATAGTTGTTTATGCAATTGGCTACCTTCATTTGATTTCCAACTTTTGAACCCATCATCATCTTCTGAAGTTGATCCCACATCTTTTTAGCATTAGCCTTATAGTTGTCTATCTTGACGTAAATCTCGTTCGGGATACTTTGAAGAAGTAATGATCTTGCTTGTTTATCTGCTTTGAAGCGGTTCTTTTGCTCTTCAGAATATGGAGCATACTCTTTTGGAACTGTTTTCATCTTTTGCTCTCTGTCCTCATCACCATCCTCACTGTCAGATGAATCGTCATCAGGTATCTGGACAATAGGTGGTACCATAGGACCCTCTATGATTGACAAAAGAATATTTTCTCCGTTTGTGTGCCGGTCCACAAAGTCAAGGAATCGATCCTTCCATTGTTCGTACTCCCCTTTAAATAAAACAGGGGGCTTGACATCTGTGCCGATAGAAAGAGCGTCCTTTGAAGTCATCTTGAAATATATTGCTTACTGATCGTCAGAAATTCAGAAAACACAAACTGGATCTAACAAAATCATACTCAGTTAAATTTCAGAAAAGTTCAGAGAAAGAAAAAAAAATTTAAGTATAAAACTCACATACCAAAGAGACCCAAAGAAACTCGCTAGAGCCTGCGTGCGAGTTTAAGGAGAGCGCACGACAAAGAGGTTTTTCACACAAAGAGATGTGCGAGTTTTATGCTTCGCGCAAGAAGGGTTGTGCGAGTTTGAGGTTCGCGCACACCAAAGCTTGCGCGTTTTCTCACTTCGCGCACGACCTTGCGAGTTCGAGACTTAGAAAAATTTTGAAAAACACTTCGTGCAAAATATACTTATCGCAAGCATCCACTTCTCGCACAACACCTGAAATGAACAGTAGAAACTCGCACCTAGGTATGTGCGAGTTTTAGCTTCGCGCACAACCCTACTAGCGAGTTTTACACTTGCGAGTTCTTTGTCTTTGCGAGTTCTTCGTTTGCACGAACTGGAGATCTAGCGAGTTCTTCAGTTTGCTCGATTTTTCCCTCTGATTCGATTAACCACTTGACCAATTGACTTGATTATTTGCAGTGCTCCTCGAAATTGATATTCAAACAGATTACAAAACTTGATTTTACAAAACAAACACAAATCTAAGCTTTTTGATCCTAGAACAGTTCGTACAAAGTCGAAGAAAAAAAATCGCACTAAAATCCAAAATTCACCCTAAAACAATGTGAATTAGCCTAAGTGAATGAAATACAATCCATTCTAAACAACAAACCGAGTCTATTTCAATCAAATTTACAACCAAATCAATATTGAATCAAGAAATTCAATGCTACAGTGAGTTCGTAAAAAAAATGGTCTAAAAATCATCAAATCGATCCATGTTTCTCCGAATTTCTCTGTTCTGATACCAATTGTGTGTCCCACAATCAGTATATATCAAGATTACAACAACAAATTTCCAATTGAAATTCTCTTTTATTGATTTCAGATTCAATGTACAGTAATACTCAAGAATACGCACAATGAACTAACCAAGAACTCTCTAAAAATATTACAAGTCTATAACACGCACACCACTATTTAAACAAGAAAACTACTTCTCTCAAAACACTGTTCACGCACAACAGAAACGTGCAAACAACAACTACAAGATTAAAACACGCAAACACTAAAAACAGAAAATACAAAGTTGACTTTGACTTTTATTACACTTTGACTTTAACTTTTACTGAGAGTTGACTTTCCAGCTTTTGACTTCTTGTATTTTGACCTCTGGTCTTCATGATCTTGTATCCAACATATTTCTGCTCTAACAGAAGACAACCCTTTAATCTAAATCCTATCTAGGAACAAGATTAATACAAGTTGTGATCCAATCCAAGAATAAAACATCTATAGTTGGCGTCCCAAAATGTCCCCAAGCTCGCACCTAAGTCAACTAGACCTTCTTGGAGGTCGCACCGCTAGAACCTGAGATACACATTAACCAAACAAGTGTTAGGCCAAACGAGCCTAGTGAGTTGTACAAGAACATGGCATAACATTTATAAACATGGTATGAACATTTATATCATTTTAGTCATTAAAGGCCATAAGGGAATCAATGGGGGAGACCCATCACACCAATGAGTTTTACCTCAAGTTAATGTACCTTGATGTTCACTTGCATGAGCAACATCCCGAAGGCCCGACACACTTGAAGACTACCTCCCAAGCATTACTCCAAGTGGCGGAGGTCTAGGTGCATACCGTCATGGTGGCACCTAAGACTACATCCTCCTAGCACGTACTCATGGTTCATCCAATATACATGCAATACCCATCTCTATACATATTCCATATCCACAAGATACATGTATAAGACCTCACATATTTCCAATCCCATTTTAGGTCAAAACCCTTAAACATGTAAATTCAACAATGATATGCACCATTCCTACGATATAACACCTTCACGTCTAAATAAGGTTAATCATACTATCTTTATAACCACATGAAGCAACAACACCAAAAACCCAATAATCTCAAAGATAACAGTTAGGTCAAACTTATCAGGTGATCAAAATGTACATGAATATGAATTTAAGGTAAATAACACACAAGACATGTATCTCATTTGAAAAGTTTAGTAAAAACTCACTATCTAGGTTTTATACAAAACCCTAGAAAAGAAGTAGATGAATGCTTGGGCCCTTGATGTAACATCCTAAAAATTAGGTTGAATTTAAAAATTGAAAATTCGGCTATATAACGTCTGCAAATGGAGTAAACCAGTCCACTCGAAAAGGGGGACCAAACAACCTGTATAAATTGGATAAGACAAACTAGTTCAAGAGTATGTCAACCCAACACGGGGACTAAAGTATGACAATTACAAAACCTTGAACAATTTAAAGAATATAAATCGACAACCTAATAATCTAACTTGGACAAGTAAGATTAAGGTCGGGTGTCGATGTTCTTCCAAAAAGGGTAATTTCTATACTTCAATGAATTGGTCACTAAATCTTCAAAAAGACCGCTCTTCACCCCAAGGTGATCCTCTCAATCCCGACGAGCCCCATCGCTAGAATGACTTGCCATACATGACCACTAAAGAACGTGTTAGGCTAAAGCCTAGTGAGAATAATTAAGCGAAAATAATATTTAAATGATAAACCCAATCGAAGTCATGCGGCCGATCTAGCCGTGAGCTAAATCAAATAAACCAACATATGATACCAATAATTACAAACCATTTAGCAAGCTCAACTACTCCAAGTCTATTGCCCGAAAAACATCAAGTCAACCACTCCATGTCTATTCTTGAGAGTTCCAAAACAGGGGAACTCGAGGACAAGGGGATTACACCTTACTGTCCATGGGACGCTGCCCGACCGTATAGTCCCACACCTTACTTACCATGGATCCCGATGCCTATCCCGTGCCAAGGGTAAACCTAATGTCCAGACGAGACATAGGAATACCGTGCCTATGGATCCATTGCACTAAAACCAAATACAATACATTTACATAATTGACATTAATCATTTACATACGTGTTAAACCAAATTGTTCATATACAATTTACCAATATGAAGTCTAGGTTCCCCAACTTGGAGAAGTCCCCCATTCACAATCTAATACCATCATACCATAAATCCCAATTTCAAGATAGATTTTCCCATAACTAAACAGTTACTTGAACCATGACCCAAACCCTAGTTTCTCTTGAAGTGTACCAAACCTTCATAAGAACGAGGGTAAATTCCTAAATATGTGTAAAGTTGTAGAACACTATTATTCATAGTTTAAACCCAATTTCTAACCACCTTTGTTTAGGTCATAAACCCTAATATTCCCAAAATTCACTTTTAGGTCAAAATATAACAAAACCCATTATACGATTAAGAGGTGTGGATTAAGGTTATAACACATTAGTCAAGTAAATATGAAGAGCACAAAAGTTAAGAAAACTCACCTTGGAAAGAGTTATGGAACCCTAAGTAATAAATGTAGGAGAGAATGGAGTAGGTAAACTTGAAGCTTGGAATCTCTAAGAACCTTTAATGAAAGCAAACACTCCTACACCAACCAACATAATGATCACCAAGAGTTATCGTCCATAATGATGAGGGAAGAGGAAGAGAGACTTACCCTAGATCTCTTCAAAATCGGACCCAACCAAGCCAAAATGAGAAAAGTGGGAAAATGAGGTTGAAATCTGCAATAAATGGCCCTCTCCCCGACCACGACAGTGCCCTGCGAGAGAATGACATGGTCATTCTCGTGTGGCATAGTCGCCCGCGTACAGTACCCCACGGTACGCCTTCGATGACTTTACCCTGCGAGATTGACACATGTCACTCTCGCCGGACATTGTCGCGCCCTTCTCACCACTCGCGGTACATCCTCCGCGATTGTGCCCCGCGAGAGTGACCTTTGTCACAATCGCGGGCACAGTCGCCCGGATGCTCCGAAACCCGATTTCTCTTCTGTTTTCAACCCGAAGACCCTGATCTCGAAATTTAAATAAATCCAAGGGAAAAGTTAGATTTGGGAACGTACCTAAAACACGGGTGTTACACTTGAACTTAAATCTTGAAAAGATCCTCAATAAATGCTTCCAAAACTCTTGAATCTTTCCCCAACCACCAACAATTAATGCTTTGCAAGAAATTAAGGGGAAGAGGTGTGGATTTGAACCAAAATCGCCTACTAGGGTTCTCTCTCACTAAATATATCTGATTTTGAGTTTTTGAGGAGTCCAAAGTGAAAATAGCAACTAAAACCCGTTTTAGGACCTGCAGGTAGTCCAGCGGCTTTGAGTCTGCGCCCAAGGCCGCACGTGTGTCCGAAGGTCTGAACTCCAGAGAGTCCCGCAGCTTTGGTCGCGGCTTTGAGGCTGTAAGCCGCGTAAGTCACTACCTCAGTGTTTTAACTTAGATTTAAAAGATATAAGGACACACACACACACAAAAAAAAAAAAAAAATATATATATATATATATATATACAAGTTCTAAACGAAACTACGGGCGTTACAACTTTAACATTAAAACATTAACATAAATTAACATGAAAATCTTAACATACAACTTTAACAAACATTAATGCACCTCACATACTATAACATACCAGAGTGTGCCCATATACGAAAAATTAGGAGACGAAAGTGGCCTTTCCTTTACAAAAATACGCACGTTAATCATTGTTTGATAAAAAAAATGATCGAAGGTCGCAAATGGGTTCTCACAGAAAAGGGATTTCTCATCAGAATCCAACAATATATATATATATATATATATATGTTTGTGTGGGGTTGGATTCCGGTGAGAAGTTGACTTAATGGTGAGAAGCGTGAGAAGTGGTTATCGACCGTTGGATGAGAAATGGACGCACATTAGGATGAGATGCACCGAGATGCACCAGATCAATTCCCTTCTACGCCGCAGTTCATGGGAGGGCTTGAGATTAAAAGAGATCAGCGATTCAGATCCACTTCTCACGCTTCTCACCGTTAATTCAACTTCTCACACGATTCTTTGTCTGTTTGTGTGTGTATGTATATGTGTGTGTGTGTGTGTATATATATATATAATTGTGATCGTGTATGATTTTTTTGGATGAGAACCGTACAAACCACCTCAAAGCCTTTGAATAGGAATGGTGATCTGCCTCGTGTCGTTAGGGAACTCGGTCGCCCGTCCCATTCAGGGTCGGGGATTCTTCATAAAAACGGGTACCGGGTCCGAGGATCCTCGACATGTCGAAAACCGTAACTGGGGTCGGGTAATTACTTCCTAACCTGCCCCGTCCCGTCCCCATATGTATATATATATATATATGTTAAATAAAATTATATTTTTAAATATATATTATATATTAAATTATATTTTTCAACCAATTTTAACGATTTTTTGTTGAACCGAGAATTGACTGGGGATAAATCGGGGGATGGACCAGGGAGGCTCAACAAAAAAAATGGGAGGGGATTTAATTCCCCGTACCCACCGGGACGAGGATGTGGTAGTGAAACCGGGGTTAGGGATTGCATTCCCCGCCCCATACCTGCCCCGTTGCCATGCCTACCCTTGAATGAAATTCGCCTTGAGATCCAATGTCCTACAAAACGCAATGGCATTTTGGTAATATACTGGAACTTCGAAGGCAAAGATGTAAGCAAACACGGTGGTTAACGTACCTTAACACTTTTTAAATACGTTAACATGCCCTAAATTACCAATATTAATATAAATTCACATGAAACTATTTGTCTTGAACATACCTTAGTTTACCCTAACAAATCTGAAGATGTATGAATGCAACTTAATATACCTCACAATCTTAACAAACAGAAAAACCTTTATCACATCTTAACAACTTTATCATACCTTAACATGGAAAATAATGAGCATTAACACATTAACATGAAAACAATGAACAGTAACATGCCTAAACAAACTTTAACATGAAAAAAATTGAAGCTTCACCTTATACTCTAATTTGTGTGAACAAACATGTACCCAGAAAATAAGCTAGCTTATTTTTGCCAAACAATGCCTTAGTAGTGATTGAACTTTCACTTAAAAGTTAAACAATTTTAAAATGAAATAAAAATGAAAGTTTCACCTTATACTCTGATTTGAAGATTCAAACTAATTTGAAAAAACACATGTTGTTAAGGTGAAAAAGATGTAATAAATTAACAAACTATATAAAAACAACTATTATTGATTGAGCCTTCACATAATACTAAATCAATTAAAAAAACTGAAACTTCACATTATGGTGGTGGGTGGTAGTGGAGATAGGTGGGTAGTGGTGGTGGTGTAGGTGGATGGTGGTGGATGATGGATGGGTGGTGGTTGGGTGTTAGGTGGTTGGAGGGGTTTGTGGTGGCAGTGGTGGTGGTAGTGGTGGGAGGAGGGGGGGGGGATGGTGATTAGTGGTGGTGGTGACGGACCAATTCCAAAACAAAATGCAAAACTGAAGGATTTATTTGTAATAAATGAAACTTGGGTACGAATTTCCTAATTCCCACGAAACCATCGAAAAAAGAAATCCAAAAATTCAGTCCATTTTTCTTTCTGTGGACAAATACCCATTTGTAAAATCCCATTCTTTGCCCTTTGTATTAAATCGCGAACTTGACCCGACGCCTAAAAAAACACAAAGGTAGAATGGTAATAAATCCAAACTTTAGTGATAATGTTGTAAGGGAGGACAAACGTTCACATAAGTTAACATACTTTAACACAAGTATATTGACATACATAATACACTAAAAATACCTTAAACTAAAATGTTAACACAAGTGATATACATTGAGAAATCAATGTATTAGCACTCATTTTCTCTCTTTTAGGACAATTTATTTTACTTTCACATCCATACTTTGAGTCTTTTTCTATATTATTTTTCACTTTTTGTCATGAAGTTAAAAGTTGTGATGCTACCTATTTTATTCTAATAGTAGGCTAATTTCTCTCTTTCTTTTCGACAAAAATCAGCACCATTGGCAGCATTCCCACAACATTTGTGTGAAGATGTCTTTTGGATGGCTTAATTCATTCAGTCAATTATTTTATGGGATCAGATGTTGGAAGCTTGGGAATGAAGACTTTTTGAAGAAAAATCTGCTGATTTATTTTATCTATGGAAAAAACAATTTAATTGCTTTCTATACTTTTTGTTGACTTTGTCAAAACTTTGGCCCTAAGCAACCTCTAACCCTTGGGCTTTACTCTTATGTTTTTGTATAAATAGAGGTGCTCCAGACCTCTTTTAGGGCAGACCCAATCGGTCTTAGACCGATTGTTACATTTTCCTCTCAAGTTATTTTTATGTTTTAATCTAAGTCCTGCAATTCCTTTACATCTTGCTCTTAATCGCTTTCTTGTCTTTACGTTATTTACTTTCTTACACTTATCGCACTTACATTCCGTCATTTAATTATTTCCATTTACATTACGCCATTTACTTTATGCATTTACTTTCCGTTCTTTACATTTCTTGCAATTTACTTTCCATTCTTTACATTTCTCGCAATTTACTTTACGTTATGAGTAGTTAATTTTATTAAATTGGGTGTGAGACAATGGGTGAGTTTTTAAACCAAAAGAAAGTGGACATCGTTTCTCAATAATGATGTTCCATCGTTTCATTCTAAGTTTTATAAATCCACATGCACTTCTTGACGAATTGATCATTTTGAAAGTGTTAAAGTGTAGTGGACTCAGGAATGAGCCACATGAATACACGTCAATTTGAATGATATCGGAAGTAGACTTGGAAAAGTTGCTAACAAAGGAATTTGTTATCTATGTTTTTCTAATTGATATATTTTCGATGGGTTGATCACTAGTTAAAGTGTTAAAGTGTAGTGGACTCAAAAATGAGCCACTTGGAACACATCAATTTGAATTATATGGGAATCGGCTCGGAAGAGTGATTTTTAACAAAGGAATTTGTTTGTCCATATACTTTGAGGACACCGTTCGACACTATCACTGGTCCTGATACTGCACATGAATGTGCTAGTAGAAGATAAATATTAGTGTTACGGTGATAATTCGGAAGGATTACTCTTGTCTTAGGTTTTGGATCTTTGGAAGTGAATGAAACACTTGACAAATGTTGGATCTAAAAGTTATGAGGTGTTGCTTGTGGATTCAAGTTTTCACCAAGAAAACTCATAGTTTGGGGTAAAAACCTAGATTTAGCCTAAATCTGACAAGGTGAGTTCAAGTTACTTTGTGAAAACTATGTACATGCCAAAATATGTATTTTGAAGTAATAATGTGTTTACTTGGTATTTATCAATGTGTTGAGTATTTGACAAAGTTTTCATATTTGGTAAATTTGGGTCGATAAATCTTTTACAAAATACCTATATTTGGATTTTTGGATATTCTGACAAGTAAATCTCATAAATGTGTTCTTTTGGTGATTTATTGTACAATGGATTGATTACGTAATTTTTTTTTGAAAAGCAAGCATGTATTACCAAACCAAACCGAAATGTACAACAACAACAAAGGTCATAGCAACGACCGACCTCCAGAAAAAACCAAAACACCACATGCTACATGATCCATCGGCTTGCCAGAAGCAAACTGCATCAGACCCCAACAATCTATCTATAAAAACAATAAAAACACACGACTTTGTTGAAGAATAGGAGGAACAACACCAAAATTATCTTCGAACTTGTCTTTGGTCGATGTTCACCGAGATCTTTTCAAGGACCATCGAACTAGAGCCAAACACAGATCACACCGAGGGTTGTTCAGCGCCCCACGACCGGAACCTGTCACGGATAGCCAACAGCAGCCCGCAGTAACTCGAAACCCAATCACGGGTAGTCGACTGGAGCTTCCATCCACCTGGCCCATTAGAAATTGACTTCGCGACTTCTCTTGCCGATCCGTTCGAAGAACGTACGCTACAGTTCCACAAAACTATCCTCCAACTTCCTTCTATCATTTTTTAACATGATTTGATTTCGATGCATCCAAATCAAATAAGCCACAGACCACACCATTTCTGTCCAGAACTTGAATCGCGAACCATTACCATTCGGGTTGTGGGCCAACTTCACTAATTCTTGTAAGGTCGAGATATTTTCGTCCTTGATGTTCCACCATCGTAACACCATTTGCCAAACTTTTGTTACTTCTTGACATTTTACCAACACATGATTCACCGTCTCTACTTTTTTTTCGCAACGAGGACATAGCACCGAGTCTAAATCTAACCCCATCTTTTCTAAGACCTCTCTACATGGAAGCCTTCCTATGTTTGTTTTCCAATAAAATATGCACACTTTCTTCGGAATCGTCTTCGACCATTTGGTAACTTCGTATTGATCACCTCCCACCGCCACTCTCTCATCTAGTAAATCCCTAAATTCTTTACCCGAAAATATTCCATGCCTCCCCATCCATTTGACGCTATCTTTTGCATCTACTTTCGGTATCCAAGATTGGACGAGAGCCTTCAAATCGTCTAACTCCCCCGCCTCCCTTCCTCTCGGTTCCCTTCTCCAACTCCACACCCATTTCCAATTTTCTTCTACCCAAGCTCCCTTATCGACAATCGTACCCTCCCTTCAAGTGTCAAGTTGAAAAAGCCTCTTGAATCTCTCTCCTAGCACCTCATTTCCCACCCATCTTTCCTTCCAAAAACTCGTCTCATCCCCTCTCCCCACTTCTTTCCCGAGATAGGCTTTAATGATTGACCAATATTTCTTTACAAACGTAAACGTAATCCCATCCGGCCCCGGAGATTTATTGCTTCCGCACAATTTAACGGCTTCCCATACTTCTTCCTCCGTAACCGATCTTTCCAACGATTATGCATCCTCCGAAGATAATTTCTTTAATTTGTCATTTACCAACTCCGGCCCTTTTTACCCATACTAGATTTGAATTTATCCTTGAAATATTCCCACACGTAGTCCTTAATTTTTTCCGGATCTTCCATCCAAAACGCGTTTATGTTTAACCCTCGGATTCCGTTTTTTCTTTCTCTATTTCTTATAGCCATGTGAAAAAGTTTCGAATTCTCGTCACCCTCTTCTATCCACTTGATCTTCGCCTTTTGTAAAGCCATCTCCGATTTCTTCTTTTCTGCTTCCAACCACTTTTTCCTCGCCTCAATCCACCATTCTCTTTCATTTTCGTCAAAAAGTCTCATGCAATAATTTTACGTAATTGCATCAATGATTACTGGTTTCATGCAATAATCATACCTATAATGCATAGTATATCATTAAATGCCATGGAATGCATACTGTTTCATGAATGTACCACGTTCATCCGATACATCACATGAACCGTTATGTGCATTAACATATTTTGCATAAATTCAACAAATTCGATGGAATTACGTAAATTCATTTAGACAATCAATGAGAATCCAAATGCAATAGACGATTTAGATGAAAGTTGCATTGGGTTGTAACATTTTACTGGGTTGCAAAATAACCGTAATATATATATATATGATGAATTTGTTTCACATAATTCTTTTTTTGATGAAATTGTTTCATGTGTTTTTGTTTATATGTAATAATGAAATTGTTTCATATATTTTTCCATTTTGATGAAACTTTTTCTTATAATCTTGAACTCTTGATTAATCAACCCTCATTTATTTTTGAATAAATTATTTCATATATTATTGACTAATAAACCATTATATAAAAACGCATTAATATAGTTCGGTTTTACCCTAAACTTTTAAAGGTCTTTTTAAATGGTTTTGTGATAGTGAAAGCGTTTGAAAAAGTATTTGGCCTTTTTAAACGGTTGTTTCTAGAGAACCGTTTAAAAAAATGTATGTATTTTAAACGGTTGTATGAAAAAACCGTGTAAAAAAGTTATGCGGCTTTTTAAACGGTTTTGTTCAATTATCCGTGTGAAATACGTATATCTTTTTAAACGGTTTTTATAACAACCGTTTAAAAAGGTCATATGACTTTTTTAAACAGTACCACAACCGCATAACCGTTTAAAAAAGTCTTAAAAAAACGCGGCCACCTTTTTAAACGGTTTTTTCGATTTTTTTTAAAAACCGTTTAAAAATGTGCGTTTAAAAAAGTCATTTCTATAGTAGTGATAATTAAGAAAAAGTGAAAAGAAGAAAAAAAATTATGATTGTTTGAATGCGGTTTATACGGTTTGTTAGATTTCACCGGTTTGTAAAATTACCGGACCCCCCCCCCCTCTCTCTCTCTATATATATATATAGAGAGAGAGAGAGAGGGGGGGTTCAAATGAAAACTCAATTTTCATTGTGCACGTGAGGACAAATCTCAGCCACTCCATCTCTATTGATCCAAGAACTCATATTAAATAGAGTTTTTTAATTTTAAGATGTTTAGGGGTAAAAATGGAAGATAATTTAACTCGCGCCTACAATATTTGACTTTTGATTTTTTTCTTCTTTAATTAAAAACTTTTACCCAATTAAAGTTTAAAATAAAATATCTTAAAAATTACTAATATTTTAATCAAACAAATTACATCAAAAATAAGAGAATTTCGTGCTCTTCGACCCAATTAAAGTTTAAAATAAAATATCTTAAAAATTACTATATATGTGTTATATTCATTATAAATATTTATGTATGTTCAAGTCTGTACAACACCTCGACACCGTAAGTATGTAACTCGACATCACCTTCTTCAACAGTTTCTTCAACGTCATAAGGCATCGCTTTTTCTTCAGCAGCGTAACCCAACACCCATCAAGACAAATCGAGAACCTATCGAGTAATTCTGTTGTGAATCGGGGAACAAAAGAGAGTGTGTCACGTCTCCATATCTTCACGGGTCATTCATGTATTATTCATCACGAATAATGTACCATTCAGGATGAATAATACAACATTCAGGGTGAATAATTCACGATTCATGAATTCGTGTATTATTCATCATGAATGTTGTGTAATTCATCCTGAATATTGTATTATTCATCATGAATAATGAATGAACGTTCACATTTGTTGTTCATACTGAATGTGGGACATCCGGGGATGCGCATACATATTCATAATGAATTAAACCAAATTTCGGTTGTGAATTGGGAAACAAAAGAGAGTGCACCATGTGTCTACACATTCACGGGTCATTCATATATTATTTATCATGAATAATGTATCATTCAGGATGAATAATACAATATTCAAGGTGAATAATACACGATTCATGATAAATAATACATGAATCATGAATTCGTGTATTATTTATCCTGAATATTGTTTTATTCATCCTGAATAATGTATTATTCATCATTAATAATGAATGAACGTTCATATTTGTTATTCATACTGAATGTGGACACCCGAGGACGTGCATGCATATTCATAATGAATATAACACATATATAGAATTTCACGTAAAAAACGGTTAAAACGAAGAAAAAAAAACTATATCGAGATGGATGTCATATAGAAGAGCACGAAATTCTCGTTTTTTGTGTAATTTGTTTGATTAAAATAATAGTAATTTTTAAGATAATTTATTTTAAAGTTTAAGGGGGGAAAATTTTTTAATTAAAAAATAAAATAAAAAGTCAAATAAGTTATGTGCTAATTCAAATTTTTAATTTTATCCTTAATCACTTCTCAATTAACCTTATTATGTATTAACCACTGATTAATTTTCTAAGTTTTGATTAATAATTAAGATTTATTCTCATATACATAATAAAAAATGAGTTTTCGTTAAAAAGATGAGTTTTCGTTATAGACTTCAAATTTATACGTGTCCATTAAAACAAAAAACATAAATGTGTAAGATAATATTTCTTAATCCAAAATACATATATATAATTTAAAAAGAAATTAAAAAAGGAAAAGGAAAGAGTTTGAAATTGAGGGGACATGATTGGGATTCACGTGAACACTCATCTGCCAACGTAGAATCCCACTCCCTACAAAACGCTTTGATTCCAAAATCTTCCATCATTACTATGTTCTAATAAATATATATTTACTTCAAAAATATAATAAATATATATTATATTTTATGGATCAGGTTTAGAAAAAAAAAAACTTCAAAAAAAATGAAAAACTGAGAAACACAATGATAGTCCTTGATTTAGACGATATACACTTGTACATACAAATAATTTATAATATGCACACATACATAAAAACAAAAAAAACAACTTAATTTACTCATATGTACAAGTACATAACGTCCATATCAGGGGCTATCAGGGTATTACTCAGTTTTCCGTTTTCCCTTGAACCTCACTCTATATATCCTCCAATCATATAAAATAAAATAAAAATAAGTCAAGCAATTATGCTTGCATAATACTACTCTTTTTGTCACAAAATAAGTGTTCATATTTTTATTTATCTTTGTTTTAAAATAAGTGTTCGGTTTCAAAAATAGATAACTAAATTCTCAATATGCCCTTAATTAATGCATAAATATTGTGAAAAGAGATATTAAATAAGGGTAAAATTGTCATTTGACTAACTAAATATAATAATAATTACACATGTATAAAACTGTGTATTATTTCAATTATAGACACTTATTTTGGAACGGTGAGAGTATTTCTTTACAATATGTTCAACATATTCTTTAAACTAGAGAAGATATATATTTTATTCTATTCTATTTTAATAGATTCTTTATATTGTTCTATAAATACATAAAAGACTACAAATTTAAAATATTTTACATAAAATTTTGAGTAAATTACATATTTAGTCCTCGTGGTTTATGCGTTTTAACAGTTTGGGTCTCTAAAATGAAATATCTATGGATTGCATCATCGTGGTTTGCATTTTATAACGCCTTGGGTCCCTACTTTTAACTCTGTTAAAAAATTTATGTTAAATAGGTTAATTACAGAGGTATTTTAGTCATTTTTATTTTCAATTAAAAACAAGAAGAACCAAATATGTAACTTACTCTATTCTTTATCAATAATTGGTCTCACATTTTTCTCTCTTGCCAATTAAATGGTGCCACCTGTTTTTTTATTTATTTATTTAGTTTTGTCTAACCCCACCCACCACCACCACCTGTAAACCCTGTTCATCACAAAATCAATATACATAGTATGAAGAAAAACCCAAATCAAAATCAATCCACCACCACCTGCAACCCTTTTTGTCATCTCCGGCGATCTAGAAATCCAGACCGACCGCCTCCTCCCCACGACCACTTCTGCTCCACCCTCGCCTGTCTCTTCGTCTTCATCTCTTTGGTCTTATCATGCAGTTCCATCTCTCTTTGACTGCGGTGAAGGACTTCCCTCTGCGATTGCTCAAGGTTCCACTCCGAGAGCTCATGTTCAGTAACGAAGCCATCGGAAGGATCGACATCAATCTTGGGGAAAAGCAAAACTAATCTATGGATGATATTAAACTTATGTTCGTTATTCAAGTAATCTTATGCGTCAATGATGTCCTCTCATTCTGGTTGTGACTCCATCCCTCTGGTGATGAAGACGAAGAGATAGGTGGTGGTACGTGGAAGAGGAAGTCGTCGGAAGGAGGGTGGGACGGGGAGGGTTTGTCGATTGAAGTCTTCTCAATCTAGATTTAGGGGAGGGCTGAATCTGGTCGTTGGAGGTGGTCTGGATCTGGTCATTGAGGTCTGGATTTAAGGGAGGTCTGGATCTGGGTAGGACGGTGAGGTCTTATTAGGGAAGATGAGGTTTCACCGACGACGGTAATTTACTCTTAACGGAGGGACAGGAGGTGGTGGGGGGGGGGGGTAGACAAAACTAAATAAATAAATAAAAAATAGGTGGCACCATTTAATTGGTAAGAGAGAAAAAGGTGTGAACCAATCAGGGTCGTTCCTGGGGGAGGGCGGGTCGGACGTATGCCCAGGGCCCACAAAACAGAGGGGACCAAATTTTTTTAGTATGTATATATAGTATATAGTAGTAGTTCTAAAAAATTAGTAAATAAGAGAGACAAGTTTTTTTAGTGTTTAATAGGACCTAAAAAGAGATTAGCATTATATTAAGTGCTCTAACTTGTGTTAATTAAGTACATTGGATAAATAAATACCTAAAAAGTTAATTGATCATTCATTTTATAATATTGATTATTTCCTTATCGCTTTTCTAAGTTTTTTTATTTAACTTTGCCTAGAAAACCTTGATGCATGCTCCATCATTAATCTCATACTGATTCTTTTGATTATTCCATACACATGCATTCTATTTTCATATTAGAATATAGTAGACTTCTTGTTATTAACTAAGAAAAGTCCTACAATTAAAAAAAATTATCAACCATATGAAATGATCCAACTTATATCTATATTTAGGATTTCAAAATTACCTTTGATTTGTCATACATTATTGACTCCTTATTACCTAATATTGAGTGCAAAAACTTAAGTACTTATCTATCTCTCAAACAAGAATAAGATCTCAAACTATAACCAACATAGACTTTTGGTTCTAAAATTGATGGTTCCTAAAAGAATTGATTTAACCTAAAAGTAATTGTGACAAAAACATTAACATGAGGTGACATGGAAACGCAACTTATTTATATTGATTTACATAGAGTGTTATTTCGAATAGTCAATATTGTGATCTAAAATGATGTCAATCTATATATTAAAGATATATCATATGATGTGTTTGAAGGTGAACCAAATTCAGGATGCTACGTAAATTTGATATGGTAGATAATATTACTTTATAAATAATTATTGATTGATTTTACGTGTAGTAATACTCGGAAAAATGGTTTTATATGAATTATTAGTACTTACTGAATTCAATATTATTTCTGATGATAAAAACAATATATTGAAAAAAAATCATGTAACTTATCAAGGGCCCTTTTTTACAATTTGCCCACGGCCTATAAAATGTCAGGAACGGACCTGGAACCAATTATTGATAAATAATAGAGTAAGTTACATATTTGGTCCTTCTTATTTTTAATTGAAATAAAAATAAAATAGAATGACTATAATACCCTTGTAATTAACCTATTTAACATAAAATTTTTAACGGAGTTAAAAGTAGGGACCCAATGCGTTATAAAATGCAAATCACGAGGATGCAATCCATAGATATTTTATTTTAGGGATCCAAACTGGTAAAACGCATAAACCATAGGGACCAATCATGTAATTTACTCTAAAATCTTAAAATATATTGAGATAATAAAATTTTATAATATTTTAATAATATAGTTAATATCGAAATCTCTAAAATAAAGAATACATTGAAGTTGAATATAATTTAATTTTAGATATTTTAACTTTTGATCCTCCAATTTTAAAAAAATATAAATATTATGTTGGAAATGCTTTGACAATACATTAGATGATAAGGAAGTCGATAAATCAACACATCTCCAATGGAGTGACTTAGGGGCTGTTTACCAAATTTTTCATTAAGTCCTGTATGGATAAATGTGTCTGTCTGGATAAATTTGTCTGTCTGGATAAATTGATGTTGTTGTTTACTTTTTTATCTGAATTAACAGTCTGAATAACAGAAATGACCAATTTACCCCTGCATATGAATTTTAAGTTGTTTTATAAATTGTTGTTTATTTTTTAAGTCATATATTCATAAATTCATTGACATAATGCAAAGATCAAACAAAAATTCATTAAGTACTTAAACTTCCAAGTTCAAACACAATGTAGCCAAGTTCAAACAAAAAGTAGCAAGTATGAAACAAGTATGAAATCGACATTGTAGAAATCATGGTTACAAAAATCTACATTGCAAAAATGTCGAGCAGCTATGGAGAAGAAACAAGTATGGAACAAAAATCGACTGAAAAAACAAGTAAGGAACAACAATCGACTGAAGAAAACAAGTATAAAACAACAATCGACTTAAGAAATAAGTATGGAACAACAATCGACTAAAGAAACAAGTATGGAACAACAATCGAGTATGAAGAATAAACAAGTATCAAACAATCAGTAAAATAATTACCTTTGGAGAAATCGACCAAAGGAAATTATTGTCTAGGGTTGAAATCGAACCAGCAGTGAATTGAAATAGTGTAATCGAACCAGCAATGAACTCGAAGCAGTAAAATCGAACGAGCGGTGAAGGTGAAATCGAAATCGAACAAGCAGTGAAGGTGAAATCGAGCAGCTAGGTTTTTATTGCGTGATTATTGAGTAGAAGGGTAGGCATGTCTTTATTTTTAAAGGGTAGAAATGTCAAAAATGTGTCTTAATGGGTACAACACATATTTCCCCTACTTAGTGAATAAGCCGGAAATGTCTGTGTGAATAAGCCGGTTTTGTCATTAAGCCCCAAGTAAACACTCCAAACGTCTGCGCGAATAAGCCGGTTTTGTCATTAAGCTCATTAAGCCTCAAGTAAACACCCCCTTAGAGCATCTCCAACAGAAAGTATCTTATAAATTAGAATATGTGAAATGACCAATTTTATTTTTATTCATATTATACGTAATGGTTATTTAAAATCATAAATTAAATTTTATTGGTCAGTTAGTTTTTGTCAAACATGATTAGTTCATCAGCTAATTATCAACTTGTTTACCAGACATAGACTAAGCTTAGAAAATAAGCTAACTTATGGTTGCGAAACATAGTCTATGTAATATTTAAAATGGCATTTGAATCAATATTTTTAAATGGTAAAATGCATTAAAATAAATTTTTTTTTCTTAGTCACTATTTAATGCAACGATGCAATTTTTAAAACTTCCGGTTCTTCTTATTTCGTACTCATTTGACATGATAAACAAGGTTTTAGCTTAACTGACATCAGTTGATTTTGATGTTGGTGATTTTACTATGATCAATCATTTAGACGTAGTAATGATTTACATAATATCTATATGGTTTATTAGTTAAGTTATAACTTGAGTTAGAAAGTGCAAAGTGCATCCTCGTATAATTAAGTTATTGTAGACCTGAGATTGCCATGAAGCGTGGGTGAATGAGAGTTGTGCCCCTTGCGGGATCCTTGGGGCAGTGTGTAACACCCGTGATTTTGGAGACCCTTAACCCATAATACCGTAACCGTATGACCATCATAATGGAGGTTTAGTAAGTTTTTACTTCCCTTTTTGTAGTGGAGCCATCGAGGATCGAATCGGACGCGAAAACGGAAGGAAACCGAGGGAAGTGGATTCCCACGGTTAGGTGTGTGGCTTTGAGGTATTGGAACAAGCTGCCCAAGTCGTTGGGTCGACATCAAAAGACACGTGCAGCCTACCACGTGGCCTCAAGTCGCGGGCAAGGCCGCGGGAGCGACCTGGAAGCTTAAAATCGACATTTTTGGGATTTTTCTTCATTTGGTTGCATCTCCTTCATCCTAGGTCCGATTTGGGTGATTCTTGGACTAGGGTTTCATTTTTTGAAGCTTTTCAAGATGAGATAGAAGATTATTGGTGATCTTGGGTTGATCCAAGGGTTTATGGCCAAGGTAATTATTAGCCCCAATTATGAAATCTAAAAGTATTGAAAATATTCCAAGTCTTCCTCTGAAGACTTCCAGAGACAGTATCAGAGAAAGCCAAGTCTACTTTTGAAGTCAGTTCAGAGATAGACTCTTCAGCCGAGAAGATTTCAGAGATAGCTTCATTAGAGGTCTATGTTAGAGCTCTGAAGACATTATCTCTGAAGATCAAGCTGAAGAATTTCTACAAGTGTTGACAGAAGAACAGAAGACACGTCACCTAGTGATTAGCTTACTTTTTAGATAGGTTACTGTTCAAGCATGTCTTGAGCTTACCTTTTAGGTAATACACTGTTCAAGCATGCTTCTTATGCCAGGAAAGTACACTGTTCACTTTATGGTCCTATAAATAGGACCATCTCCCTATTGCTAAAAGTGTGCTTTTACTTTACAACTTGTAGAGAGAATTATTTCTTTATATACTGAAAAGTATTCTAAGAATATCTTGTAAGATTAAACCACCTTTTGGTGTTCTTGATAATCTACTTGAATTATCCAATGAATATTTGATTGTTCTTATATTTACTTTTGTGGATATCTTCTTATTACTGTGATTTGAATATGCTTTGATATTAAACTGTTTTGCTTCTGCTGTCTTTATTATTATTGAATGTTTATATCATTGTTAAAAGACTAAATCTGGGATCCAACAGTAATCTACTCACCTCTTCATTTAGATACTAGGGTTTGATGTTTTTATCATCTTCCTTACACTCTTCAACTTTGGTTTTAGTAGCTTTGAGGTAAAGGAAACCTTGTGGGGGTGTTGGATCTAACATCTATAAGAGATTCCTTGAAAATTCCAAGTCTCCATCAAAGGAGACTCACATTTGGGGTAAAACCTATATTTAACCTAAATCTAGCAAGGTGAGTTCAAGTTGATTTGTGAAAACGTTTTACATGCCAAAATGTTCATTTTAAAGTGTTTATGTGTTTTATATGAAATTATCATTTGTTGAGTTATTTGGTGGGTTTTGATCATTTGAAGTGTTTGGCTTTATAAACCTTGTAAAATCCCCATATTTGGGATTTTTGGGCATTTTGATAAATCAGTCATAAATAAAGTGTTTTGATGATTTATTGCATAAATGGAAACTATTTGGTAAAGAGGCACTTTTAGTGTTTGTTTGGGGGAAAGGCTTGATTTTGTGTTATGTGGCGTATTGAAAGAACAAAGAATATGAATCCATTTGGAAAACCATTTGTCCCAATTTAAACTGTATTGGAGTCTATTCAAGTATTTTGGAGCATGTGTTTGCATGACGTGGGTCGAGTGCGTTTATTATTTGGGGATCGTTAATCGTTGGTCAAAAAGGATTTTGAGCACTTTAGCTCGGTGTCGACTTAAAAGAGTCTTGGGACAATTGTCTGGTTTTAATGGCTCAATGTAGAACCCAGTTATGATTTACATACTAATGCATCGTGTTGCATATTGAGGTTGATTGCATGCTCGAGTGCGTTGGTCATTCATGTGTAGTCATGTAATGTTTGACTGTGTTTCATTGGATCCATAGGCACGTAAGTCAGTCAGTTTTGATGGTCAATTGGGTATTTCAGGGTTGGACTCCGGGACCCATGTTTTACGACCGTGAACTTTTCAAGTAGGCACTAGGAAGGTTGAGTCTGGAAGTGCTACCGGGGAGGTAGGCACTAGGATCTCCTCCACTTGAAGTAATGCCTTAGAGGTATTCTTTAAGTGTGTCGGGCCTTCAGGGTGGAGTTCATTGTAATGTTCACCAAGGTCAACCGTCTATTGAGGTGAAACTTGTTAAGAAGTCGTAGGGACACTTGGGCTTTTATGTCGTGAGGTGTCATGAAATTAACGTTGCAAGGGTGCCATACTTTTGTGTTCCTCCACTCTCAACGGATACAGGTCTCCCACGTCGTCGACTAGTAGTATTTTAAATGTTAACGCCTTACTTTATTATCGTTGGATTTGTGTGGTCGACTGTAAATGATGACCTTAATATTGGGTTTCCTCCGGGTATATTAAGGTTTGAATGAAATACGTCTTTCCCATGTTTTGATATTTGGTTTCCTTCCATTTTATAGTCGGGTGAGTATTGGGCCTAGTGTCCATGTTTTCGGTGGCGTATCGTATATGTGTGGGTTATTAACCATGATTTATGGGTTGAGTATTGGGCCTAGTGTCCGTGCTTGGGTGTTTTGGGATACAATGTTTTATCCACGTTTCTAAAATTGGGAGTCAATCCCTATTCTCGTTTCGAGTGAGTTTGGGGTTACATCATTTTATAAAGAATGTTTGTAATGAGGTGTCCATCTTTGAAAATGTATGATATTGGAAAAGAGTCGTCTCCAAGTTTAAAGTAAATCATTTGAAAGATTATGATTTTAAGTGAAACTCATTTCTTTTAAAGATATATTTATTCATGTAAAACTCTTGAACTCACTAGGCGTTAGCCTAACCTTTTATTTGTCGGCATGTGCAACAGGTCTCGGTTGGGGATAGTTCTAAGGACACTGTGAAGAGAGAACTGCTAGTTGTATGCTCGTAAAGTGAGTACCTTGGTGAAGTCTTCCGTGTTGGTTGTGAAAAGCAACTTGTATTGGGGTTAAGTAGTACCCGACTTCGGTTTAGTCCTTGTATCTTATTGGATTTTATATTTGTTGAGGTTAATTATAGAATTTTAACTTGAGGTATATTGAGTTTTGATTTGTAGGAAGAAGTTTTGTCCCTCACTTGATGTTATATCAAAATTTTAAATTAATTGTTCTTTCTAATTTTGAGGGTGTTACATAGTGTCCCTTGCAATGGTCCCAAAACTAACCTGGCAGTGCAAAAAAAAAAACGAAACTGAATGAGATTTGATTTAAACAATTTTGGATTATGCCAAAAGTTGTCATCTTGTATAAAATTTACCAATAATTTTAATTGTTTGTTGCAAGATGGATAAATTTTTAAGGCATTGGTTTTAGAGGTCACTATGTGGTGTGTGGTTTATGAAATAGGATAAAAGGCTTAGTTAACTTTTTGGTGATAAGCCCAAACTTTGTTTCTTGTTCCTAATCTCACATTCTTTTTACTTGTAGTGAAGTTAGTGATCTTAATACTTTCATTTACAACATAATGTAGAATTTATTCATAATCCATTTTTCTTGTCAAACATTGTAGATCTTAACACAAAGTGGCTAATCTTCTTCGACTCCACATCTTAGGGTTTGAGAAGGAAATATCTAAAAATTTGAGGTTTAAGTCTTTAAGATCAAAACTCTGACATTGAGAAGAGACTAGAGAGTACCTAATAAGCAAGGTCGGAGTAGGTAATCAACGAGGGAGATAGTGGACTGACAAGCATTGAGGAAAAGAGATGAGATACGACAAATTGGGAGGGGATTGGGTCTGGGGCGATTTGGAGTTCGGGTCAATGAGGGAAACTAAGTAAAAGAAAAAAAAAATTCCCTTCTTTGACTTGACTTTTGACTTGGGGCACTTCCCCACTCCCTTTTCAATGCTATGTCCGTCAATGGAAACTTTATCAGCTAGTTTGCCAAACATTGCCTAATTGAGGAAAACAAAACTTCATTATACTAAATAGGAACTAATGTATTTTTTTTTCTTTTGCATTTTGGCCCTTTTAAGGGGGTTCATATTCATACCCCCTCTTCACTCACATATCATGTTATTTCTTACCCCCTACCTCACCTCACTCACATATTCCCTATAGGAAAGGGTATGAATAGAATTCACTTTTATTTTATATCCTTGCATAGTACAACTATGAGGCCAACCATATGCTTACACGTGTTCTAAAATAAATATGACACTTTTACCGGCCTTTAAAAAATTAAAATATGTGTTTTGAATGAATTATAACAGACTCATAAATTTTGACAATTTATTTATCTTTAATAAATTGCAACATTTTCATTTTAAATTATATTGATTATTAAAAACTGACAAAATAGAGGTCTTTATGTTTTTTTGAAAAGTCAATGTCAATCTACAAGATGCACGAATGCATCAGGAATTAAACATGAATGAATAATGGAATATTGATCTAATGAAACTTATGATAAAATACATACATGATTTAAGAAATAAACACGTGTACACTATCTATATTTTAACAAGTATTATGTTGAAACTTCGTTTTTTTATTTATTGGCGTGACGACTTTTTTGCTTTGGAGAGGAAGATTATTGACAACGGGTGTAAAGATGGAAAAATTTTAATTATGATTTCAAAAAAGATTTTATGAGTCGATTGCAAATGTTTTAAAAAGCTCACCGCAACAACCGCCATGGCTTAACCACAAGGCTTGTGACGTACTGGTTAAGGCCTGTGGGGGATGTGGTGGGATATCCCATCCACCCCAGGTTCGAATCCAGGTGTACACATCCTGTGGCCACTGGGTTTAATCTCAGGGCTGCATGTTTTCGCAGTCGGTTGCTTTGCCAAGGGATTAGTCTGGGTCATAGGTCTAGGACACCCTTTACAAAAAAAAAAACCCCGCCATGGCTCGTCGTAACACAAAACTTGTGTCTCATACCACGTTAAGAATGTGACACGCCATGTCCTAATGCAATGTTTTTGTAACATGATGTTTGATTTTATTTTATTTTACATTTTTTATGTCTTGTTTGCTAGGTTTAATATATAACATAATTTAACTTGTTTATTATTATTGATTCACTAAGTAACAATATTAAACAAATGTTTTTATATATAATGTTATATATGATATAAAAATTTGACTTCATAAGTCATGTCTTGAAAACGCCATGACTTTGTCGCGTCTCTTAAGGCTTGAGGTTTGGCCTCGCTGTCATGTCATGTCTCACGTCCTATAGAACCTTGGTCGATTGTGAGTCTTTGGTTAAAAGTATACATGGAGTTAAAAAGTAAGCTTTATAAGGCAAATTGCATAATAATATGCTAAAGATATAAAATGAAAAATGAAAAAGTAAGAGATTAAAGATAAATTTAATAACTAATTACAAGGGTATTAAGTGTAACATTTAATTTAAAACGAAGAAAAAATACAACCTCATAAACGAGAGGGGTTTCACGAGGGAGAGGGACCAAAAATGTAACTTTAGGGTTGGGTTCATGGGGGAGGTTGCAATTAAAGGGTGTTTCACAAGTTGGTTGACTACTTTGATAATTTTGGAGAAAAAATGGCTATTTCAGAAAATTGAAATTGAGAAATAGAGAGATAACTATTTTAATTAATTTCCTTTAAATATTATATTAATTAAATATGGTAAAAGAAACCACTCGTGCGGGTGGGCCTTTCTGGTACACGTATCTTGTCTAATCACAGTTTCCGCCAACCACATATAGCCACTTGGCAATTGGACATTGGCCCGCTTCCTCTTAATATTCCTCTCAGTTGATTCTCTGCTCCGCACGAGTGGATCCACTTCAACTTTAACCCATCTCTTGGTATTAGAGTAAATTACGTTTTTAGTCCATATGGTTTGTTAAAAATTGCAGATTTAGTCCCTGTGGTTTTGAAATTTCAGTTTTTAATCATATGGTTTACAATTCATTTCTATTTTCGTAAACACTACTTTTAAGCATGAAAAACTAAAATATAAATGAATTGTAAACCATAGGGATAAAAAAGACAATAAAATTTCAATCATAAGCACGAAAAAGGTGATACATTACAAACCATAGGGAGGAAAATTGTAATTTCAAAATCACAAGGATGAAAATAAAAATTTCCAACAAACCACAAGGACTAAAAATGTAATTTACTCTTTTTATTATGTCATAGGATTTACCTTTTTTCTTTTCGAATTTATAAAAATTCCAATAAAAAAATTATTAATATCTATACTACATTAATAAGCATTCTAACTAAAACTCTTAAGTGCAACTACTTATGCATGAAGTACAACGTTTTCATGCATAAAAATTGAAAATCTCTTAATTACAAGTTCTTATGCTTTATGTTCAAGTGAGAAATACAATATCCCTTAAGTTTGGTAGTTTCAAACCTTCTTTTTTTCCATCAGACTTCTAAGTTCCTCTAATGGCAAAAGCCAATTCTTACAAGCTTACAAACTCACAAACTTACAAGTTTTTTATGCAGTGGGTTTTAAACCCAGGCCACCAAGCATGTCTTATAGCATATATACTTCAGGCGTGCTTTCTTCCCTCTCAGTCCTCTTATTCCTTATTTCATGTCTCACTGCTACGCCAAAACCAGCTTAGGTAGGTTCAGACTTTGCTTTCTTCCCTAGCTCACAGTCTTCAGGCATGCTTACAGTCTTCAGACATCCTCTCGAACAGCTGTATCACGTGATTTGATGTATCACGATGTCATTGATACATATAAGTCCCCTCCTGAGGTTTTGATTTCACAGGTTTTTCAAAACCCTAGAGATTTGTATGCTATCGATTGTGATTTCCACTTCCATTTAGATTTTAATTTCTCCTAGGTTTTGATGTCTCACGACCGACCTCATCGATTGGTTTTGATTTAAGACGTGATTTTTATTTATCCATTCACCCACATTGCTTCTGCTTTTATTTCTACCATTGGTAGCAGGTAAACTTGTTTGTTCTTTTTTGGATGAAATATATTTTCATAACCGTGTTTGTGCTTTTCTACTTGAGACCTGTTTGAGAATCCTTATGATCAAGCGATCAACATTAGAAGTTGGTTGCAGTAATCTGTAACACTTTCATAGATTCATATGATTTACAAGTTCCAGGTGATTTTGTTCCTTCCAAAAAAAAATCAGTCATAAAGCCCATATTTTAAGTGAATCATTGCAATTTAAGATATGTTCTCACCTTCCTCCAGTGTCTAATAATAACATCATGCGGTTGTTTCTTGATGACATTTAGGGACCGTTTATCCAAATGCTTACGCGGTAAGCGCTTACCGATAAAACTCGACATACTAACTTACTTTACCGGGTAAGATTGTAATCATCACAATGGTATCGTATACAACAATTTACCCGGTAAGCTCTTATCCGGTAAGAGTTGTCAATCTCACTTACTGGGTAATCTTCGCTCTTACCGGGTAAGATTCTTTGCTCTTGCCATGTTCACCCGATAAGGTAAATGCTCTAGTAAGCGATTACAGGGTAAGTGTTTAATAAATGGCTCCTTAGCATCACAATAGGTTCAAGTAGCTCTCTGATGATCTAAAAGCCAAAACAGAAGAAATAAACATGCATGAAAACCTTCAAATTATCACATATATTTTTGCTCTTGATATTCTTCTGTTCAATGTTATTGGCTTGGTGTTGTTGGTACTCTAAACTTCAAGCCTTATAGAACCTACTGACTTTTCTTATCATCCCTTTTGGGCCAATAAAATTCATATGTTGCATATTCTCATTTGTCCAACTAAGGGATGTTGTCATATGGGGTACCAATCGGATTTATTTAATTGAGAATATGACGGATGGGTTTTTATAATAGAAGAAATATGGTGGATAAAATTTGGACTTCATATTGAAAATCAGAAAAGTGGCTTATGGAGTAGAAGTTTGAGAATGTTATCCGATGAAAATCTATGGGTTCTGTTTTTTTGGTGTATAGATGCAATACGTTCATTTTTTATCTTTTGTTGTCTTAGACATGCATTTAAGTCTTAAATTGTATTGATTGTTGTACAATCTAATTTTGTTTTGTTCAAGTATAAGGTGTGGAAATTTTTTTTTGTTATTTGATTGGAGCTGAAAAGTGAACAATCAAAACCCACCAACTTTCCAAAAAAATTCACCTACCTACCTCATTCTTACTTGTCCATGTCTTTACTTGTCCATGTCTAGTCTTGTCCAATTGTGTCCGGTCAAATTCGATCCACAAGTTTTGAACTAGAACTTGTTGTGTAATTGAGCAAAGTCGTTTTGCACACCAAAGAACTTTTCAATTTCTATCTACAATAATGTAACACCCCGGTTTCCGGCATTGTAAGTTAACCTCTTTACTCGTTATTATAACCTACCTATTAGTATAAGTTGATAGGAGGTTGTGTATATGTTCCCTATAGTGCCGAGAGTGTCGAAGTGGAAAAAAAATCAAAATTTGGAAGTCCGGGGAGCATGGCGCGACAGTGCCTCGCGATTGTGACACTGGCACTGTCGCCATGTCACAGTCGCCGAGAGAGTGAGTCTCTCGGTACACCGGGCGCGACATTTCCTGCGAGAGTGACAATGACACTCTCGTCGTGTCACTGTCGCTCGATGACTTGAACTCGCGGTACGTATGTCGCGATTGTGCCTTGCGATAGTGACAATGTCACTATCGCTTGGGCACTGTCTCCGACGGGCACCTGATGTTTAAAACAAAAATTTTTAGGCCATTTCTCATTCAATACACAACCACCTCTCCTCATTTTCTCTCTAGAGGTAACCTAAGGCATTAATGGCAATTTTGGTCAACTAAAACCTAGATCCTTGAATTCTAAGTAGTTCATCTTCTTCAAGACAAGAGTTGGAAGCTAGAGTCAAGTCTTCACCATCACCATATTCATCCAAAGCTAGACTTGAAGGTTTTCTAGGGTTTATACCAAAACCCAAGTTATGAGTCACTCTTTCATCAAACTATATACATGCTAAACAATGGTGGTTTTTACCCTTTCTAAAGCTACCTTGATTTCTTATTTGATGGATGAACCAAAACCCCATTTTAGGAACCTATGTTACATTTCTAGGGTTTTGGATTTTGAAAGTAAACTTGGATTTTGGATTTCAACGGGTTAACATATATTTGTTAAGGAACTAATAAGGTTATCAACCTTCTCTTATTTTCAATAAAAACCATGGAGAAGTAAATGATGAGTTGGGTATGTGTTTGGCCTAAATATGAGTAGTCAATGATTTTACTTGCTTATCCTTGTACAACATTTTACAAAGTGTGGAGTTTTGAAATAAAAAGGAGTATCGAAATGTATATTTAAGTTTTGGGTAATTGATACCTATTAATGACTATGGTAAAATATGTAGGTGTATTGTGTCCAAGTGTGGGCATGTATGTGTTAGACCTTACGTAATGGATCCATAGGCGTACGAGTCTCGTTTGGGTTGGAATGTTGGAATGGTGTAACTCCCAAATGAACCAAGAAATAGGCATGGGGTCGAGATGGATAATAGTTGTGGACTTTAAGTCGGGCAACGGCCAAAGACCAATAATTGTAATTTCTTGTGCATGAGTGAAATCTAGAATTGACGGGATGACCGTTGATTTGTAGTGGGGCTCTTGAACATGAATGTGTGACCTACTTATGTGTTCCGTCACCAACATGGAAACTGTGTCTCCCCCGTTATCGTAAGTGGAATGTGTGACACAACTGTCGAGTTGGAAATGTATTTATATTTTGAAATGGGTTTAGTCTACAACTTTCCGCAACCTTATATTCTTCTGATTAAAATTGTTTGATCTCACTAGGCGTTAGCCTAACACTTTTTCTTAAATGTGGCATGTATATCAGGTTCTTTGAGTAGCAGGGCGGCAAGATTGTGAGTGTAGTGTCGATTGTCGAATGAGACAACTTTTGGACACGTGCTTTTGGAGAAGAGTTACTTGGAGATTTTTTGGAATATAGTTACCTTTTTTTTGGTGATCTTAGCGACACTTGTATATAATCTAGATTATATTTAGTCTAGATTAGTAGGTTGTTGTTTAAGTATCCGTATGAATTTTTGTAAACTCTTATTCTACGTTTCCCCCTTTGTTGGGCGATAATTTATGCATAGATTGGATTTGGTTGCATATTTGCAGGTGTAACACCCTAGATACCAGAGTGAATTTAAAATACGGAAACTGGACAAATAAACATCAACACCTGGTATAAACCTCCCAAAAGGGGAATGTACTAAGCCTTTACAAAAAATCTGAATACGGATATGGAATTCAACAACAAACTAATCTAAACATAACTATCTAGATTACATCGGTTGTTAATCCAAAAATCACCAAAAGAATGGGATATAAACAATTGTCCAACATCAAATACTAGTCATCTCAAAAGCCCCCGAGACCAAGCTCGTCACTCAAGCCCTTGGTAACCCACCGCTAATGGGAACCTGTTATACATATCATTTGAGAAAAAGTGTTAGGCTTAAAGCCTAGTGAGAACATACAGTTTATAATTTCAAGAGATATAAACAATTGTATCAAAAGGAAATTTTTTCAATAAGTTTCGGTTTACAAAAGAAATCTCTTCCACATAAGGACTGATCGGTCCAAAAATTCATCTTACGATGACGGGGGATACCCGATTTACCAAGGATTGCAGCGGAACCCAAAAGTAGGCCACAATCCGAGTTGTGAGCTAAATACCTGGAATCCATGGCCACGAACAACAAGGTCCGTACTAAGATGTGAGGGAGGGCCCTCGAGGAAACCAAGTCATACTCATTCACTAGGACTACAATATGACCCATAGCTAGTAACCGATCTCACATAATCGTACCAAATGCCCCCCGAGGATCATATGCATCCATAGCTATAGAAAGGGGAATAGACATCCCAATAATAAAAGCCGACTCAAAACCTAGGGATCCACTAGTAATGGTATTGACTTGTCACAATAACATATGTGACCTACCATAGATAGTCATATGGTATAAAAACATTTTATAAACAAAATGCTTTCCTTCAAGTTTAACTGCTGGTAAAAATGAAAATCATAAAATGAGTTTATATACATTCTTTCAAATAATCCACATAAATGTGCAAGTAAAACCTCCTTTTACTTCAAATAAGATGGAACCCATCATTTTAGTCGAAAATGATCGGGAACCCTAAAATCTCCCAAAACTCAAGTTATATCAAAATGTAGTGAAAGTAGATCCAAAACCATGGGGATATATAGGAGTTCAAAATGTAACTTTTGACATGTATAAAGTTTATAAAAAGGTAGTAGGAACTCACCAAATAGGTTTTAGACGAAAACCCGAAAAACCATATATCAACCACCGAGAGAAGACGAAGCTTTCTATACCGAACCCTTGCTAGATGCACTTAATACTAGCAACATACGAGGTACAAACGAGGTCTAGAAAGAGAGAGAGAGAAAAGAGAGAGAGAGAGACTTGAAAGAAAAGAGAGAGAGATATGAAACCCAAATGAGATATTTGTTGAAGACCCACCTAAGTCGGCCAGGGGATCTCGCGGGTTATGTCTCGACCTTAAGTCGCGGCATAACTCGCCCGCTTCCTTAAAACCCAAAACAAACAGAGGGTTTCGGGGGTTGTACCGCGACCTCAAGTCGCGGTGCAACTCGCGTAGTTCACTGTGGCTTGTCCAAAACCACCAAAATCCAAACTCAAACTTAAACTTCAAACCAAACGCGGTGCTAACGACCACACTTAAATACAAGAATACCAAGATTACATAACAAAAATCCGGGGTGTTACAATCCTACCCAACTTGGGAATGATTTCATCCCTGAAATCCTATCTACTCGAAAAGGTGAGGATATCTTCGCTTCATATCCTCCTCAGCTTCCCACGTCACGTTGGCTCCCCAATGATGCTTCCACTGCACCTTGACCATAGTGACCTCTTTGTGACGCAACTTCTTAGACTTTCTCTCTAAGATAGCGTCAGGTTCTTCTACACAACGGTTACCCTCGTCCACTCTTAAGTCTGAGAGGGGAATGACACTTTCTTCTTCAGCCAAACACTTCCGAAGGTAACAAATATGGAATGTGTTGTGGATTCTGCTCAACTCTGGCGGCAGTTCTAATTCGTAGGCTTGCAAACCCACCCGCTTAAGTACTTTAAAAGGTCCAAGGAAACAGGGACTCAACTTCCCACGTTTTCCGAATCTGATAATGCCCTTCCATGGCGACACCTTAAGCAACACACGGTCGCCCACTTGAAACTCCATCGGCCGCCTCTTCTTATCGGTATAGCTCTTCTGCCAATCCTGAGTCGCTTTAAATCTTTCACGAATGCTTTTGACCTTATCGGTTGTCTCTTGCACGATCTCAGGTCCGATGAATTGCTTCTCTCCCGCTTCAAGACAACACACAGGAGTTCGGAACTTCCGCCCGTACAACGCCTCAAATGGTTCCATCCCAATACTCGAGTGGTAGCTATTGTTGTAAGCAAACTCCACCAAAGGTAGGTGAGAGTCCCAACTACCCCCGAAATCGATGACACAAGACCTCAACATGTCTTCCAGCATTTGGATCGTTCTCTCGCTTTGCCCGTCAGTTTGTGGATGGTAAGTCGTACTCAACTTTACTCGCGTACCAAGCTCTTTCTGAAACCCATCCCAAAAGTTCGAAGTGAACCGACTGTCGCGATCCGACACGATCGATAAGGGTATTCCATGCCTCGAGACCACTTCATCGAAGTAAAACTTTGCTAACTTGTCCATCGGTAAAGTCTCGCGCATAGCCAGGAAGTGAGCGCTCTTCGTCAATCTATCGACTATTACCCAGATGGTATCGTGATCTCGAAGAGTTTTAGGCAACTTCGTCATGAAGTCCATGGTAATATGTTCCCACTTCCACTCGGGAATCTCTAAGGAATGTAAACTCCCATATGGACGTTGATGTTCGGCCTTAACTTGCGAGCACGTCACACAACGCTCCACATAACGCGCCACATCAAGCTTCACTACTGGCCACCAATAATGCAATTTCAAGTCCCTGTACATCTTTGTACTTCCCGGGTGAATGGAATACTTGGACTTTTAAGAATCCTCGAGCAATAGATCACGGTTACCCCCAACTTTGGGCACCCACACACGACCGCTAAACAGTTTTACCCCACGGCTATCTTCCGTTAAGAGCAAACGTTGCTTCGTCATGACTTCCTCCTCGAGATTTTCTTCCAACAAAGCTTCAACCTGCGATGTCTTGATCTTTTCAACGAGACTAGACACTAACTCGATTCTCGAATGGGTAGCTCGAATACTTCCGCTATAGTCCTTCCAACTTAACGCATCGGCTACAACGTTAGCCTTACCGGGATGGTAAAGCAATTCAATCGTAATCCTTGAGCAACTTGAGCCACCGCCTTTGCCTCATGTTCAACTCCTTTTGATCAAAGACGTACTTCAAACTCTTATGATCTGTGTAGAGCGTACATTTTGTGCCATAGAGGTAATGTCGCCAAAGCTTCAAGGCGAACACCACCGCTGCTAACTCTAAATCGTGGGTAGGATAGTTCTTCTCGTGTATTTTAAGTTGCCTCGAGGCGTAAGCGATTACCTTGCCTCTTTGCATCAACACACATCCTAATCCCATTTTCGAAGCATCACTATAGACCACGAAGTCTTCCGACCCTTCAGGCAACGCCAAAATTGGAGCTTCGCACAACTTCTTTTGTAGTATCCGAAACGCCTTCTCTTGCGTTTCGGTCCAATCGAATTTCACATTCTTCCGAGTTAAAACTGTCAAGGAAGAAGCGATCTTCGAAAAGTCTTGAATAAATCTCCAGTAGTACCCCGCCAGACCCAAGAAACTGCGGATCTCGGACGGACTCTTGGGACTCCCAATTCATCATAGCTTCAATCTTGGAGGGGTCCACTTTCACTCCGTCTCGAGTGACAATGTGACCCAAGAATTGCAATTCTTCAAGCCAAAAGTCGCACTTGGCAAACTTGGCGTACAATCTTTCCTTTCTCAACAAATCGAGAACTTCGCGTAGATGTTGCTCGTGCTCTAACTCGCTCTTAGAGTACACGAGTATATCATCAATGAATACGATGACCGACTTGTCGAGGAATGGTCGGCACACCCTATTCATCAAATCCATAAATACCGCTGGTGCGTTCGTTAGACCAAAAGGCATCACAAGAAACTCATAATGCCCGTAACGCGTTCTGAAAGCTGTCTTCGGAACGTCTTCTACTCTTACCTTCACTTAGTGGTAACCCGAACGTAAGTCGATCTTGGAAAAACACCCCACTCCTTGGAGTTGATCGAACAAGTCGTCAATCCTGGGAAGCGGATACTTGTTCTTTACTGTTGCTTTGTTCAGCTCTCGATAATCGATGCACATTCTCATTGTGCCATCCTTCTTTTTAACAAACAAGACCGGAGCTCCCCAAGGCGACGAGCTCGGTCTTACGAAACCCTTCTCCAAAAGCTCTTGGAGTTGTGCCATCATCTCCTGCATCTCCACTGGCGCTAACCGGTAAGGGGCTCTAGCAATAGGAGCCGCTCCCGGTACGAGATCAATCCGAAACTCCACTTGACGATCGGGTGGTAACCCGGGCAAGTCGTCCGGAAAGACGTCTGGAAACTCACGCACAATCTTTACATCTTCAATCTTTAACTTCTCTAGCTTGGCGTCGATCACGTAGGCTAGGAAAGACGAGCATCCTTTCACCAAAAACTTGGGTGCTTTAGTCATGGTGATTATTGCCACATCCCCCTTCCTCTTCTCACCATAAATCACAACAACTTCGCCACTGGGATTCGGAAGTTGAATTAATTTCTTGGAACATACAAACTCGGCATGATTGTTCGCTAACCAATCCATGCCGACCATAACATCAAAACCCCCGATTAACATTGACAACAAATCGATTGGGAAATATCTCCCTTCGATTCTGAGAGTACACTTCTTCAGAACATCGCGGATCAGAACTTGGCTACCATCTGCTATCTCAACCACTAACGCATCCTCAAGACTAGTAGTGGGCATACCAATCTTTTGACGGAACAACTCAGATATAAAATAGAAACTGGCACCCGTATCAAATAAAACACGAACAGGTACTGAGTTTAGAAAAAATATACCCGATACCACATCAGCGGATGCCTTGGCCTCATCGGCCGTCATCTGAAAAGCTCGGCCCGGAACCCTAGATGGATTCTCTTTCTTCACCGGCGCACTACCCGACATAAGCTTCGGGCAATCTCTCTTCATGTGCCCCGGTGTCTTGCACTCATAACAAACAAGTCCTCTGATCGGACAGTCACGAGTGATGTGATCAGATTTAACACACTTGTAGCAAGATTGAGGAGTGGTGCTACAGTTACCGTGGTGCTTGGTTCTGCACTTCTGGCACCACCTAGCTTCTTGATAACTGCTAAAGTTTCGGTTTCCGACGAAAGGTCGGGTTCTCTTGGGAGGTACTGAACTGCTCTCCCATTTCCTCTTTTCAACAACTGTCACAGCCTTCTCCGGTTTACCTCTCGCGTAAACCTCTTCCATAAATTGTGCCTCTTCAATAGTCTCACGAAGGTTGGAAGCCTTCGAATTTTGGACCATAGTCATCATGTCCGACGGTAGACCCTTCAGATAGGCCTTAATCTTCTCCTTCTCAGTTGAGGCCACATGCCCCACTAACCCAGCTTTTCCATGAATTGACGGGTATACTCTCTCACCGTCAAATTCCCTTTCTCCAGCGCTCGGAATTCTGCCTCGATCCGATCCATAGCCCTTTCGTTGCAGTATTCTTGCAACAGTTTTACCTTGAATTCGCCCCAAGTCAGTTGGACCAAGACAGTAGGAGAGAGGGTGGACTGGATAACATTCCACCACGTCAGCGCCGTATCCCTGAGCAGTTGAGTACCGAATCTTACGCTCTGGTCATCACCACACTCGGATGAACTGAAATCATGTTCGACCGCTCGGATCCACTTAACACACGCAACTGGGTCTTCGGAACCAGAGAACTCTGGTGGTCCTCAACCTAGAAAAGACTTGTAGGAACAACTATTCCCACTTTTCGGAGCACCTACAACCCTTTGCTCCTCAGATCTGACCCTGTTACCGGTGCCCCCAGAGCCAACCAACACATTCTCCTCCACTGCCTCATGCCTCCTGAGGCTCGTGTCCCGATACTCCAACATTTTCTGAAAAACCTCTTGCCGTTTCTCCATGGCCGACGTCACCATTTGCATGACGCTGGCCATCATATCAGCTTGAGGGTTTGCCACATGAACAACGGGGCTGGTGAATGCCAAATCCACTCTTGGCCCTAGCTCCACTTCTCCAGTAAATATCGGTGGCATGCCCGGAGGAACGACTACTGACACCCTAACCACAGGATTCAGCTCATGCGAACTAACATCGCGAAGATCTCCGCCGCCCGACGGACGACCACGTGTGTTCACCATACCTAAATAATGGTTGTCACACAAGCATGAAAAGAATGAGAGACAGATGGGTGTTCACTATGGGTTCTGTTTTTTTGGTGTATAGATTCAATCGAATGTGGATTTGTGAGTTTATAGATGCAATACGTTCATTTTTTATCTTTTGTTTTCTTAGACATGCATTTAAGTCTTAAATTGTATTGATTGTTGTACAATCTAATTTTGTTTTGTTCAACTATAAGTTATGGAAATTTTTTTTATTATTTGATTGGAGCTGAAAAGTGAACAATCAAAACCCACCAACTTTCCAAAAAAATTTACCTACCTACCTCATTCTTACTTGTCCATGTCTAGTCTTGTCCAATTGTGTCCGGTCAAATTCGGTCCACAAGTTTTGAACTTGAACTTGTTGTGTAATTGAGCAAAGTCGTTTTGCACACCAAAGAACTTTTCAATTTCTATCTACAATAATGTAACACCCCGGTTTCCGGCATTGTAAATTAACCTATTTACTCGTTATTATAACCTACCTATTAGTATAAGTTTCTAGGAGGTTGTGTATATGTTCCCTATAGTGCCGAGAGTGTCGAAGTGGAAAAAAAATCAAAATTTGGAAGTGCGGGGAGCATGGCGCGACAGTGCCTCGCGATTGTGACACCGGCACTGTCGCCATGTCACAGTTGCCGAGAGAGTGAGTCTCTCGGTACACCGGGCGCGACATTTCCCGCGAGAGTGACAATGACACTCTCGTCGTGTCACTGTCGCTCGATGACTTGAACTCGCGGTACGTATGTCGCGATTGTGCCTTACGATAGTGACAATGTCACTATCCCTTGGGCACTGTCTCCGACGGGCACCTGATGTTTAAAACATAAATTTTTAGGCCATTTCTCATTCAATACACCACCCACCTCTCCTCACTTTCTCTCTAGAGGTAACCTAAGGCATCAATGGCGATTTTTGTCAACTAAAACCTAGATCCTTGAATTCTAAGTAGTTCATCTTCTTTAAGACAAGAGTTGGAAGCTAGAGTCAAGTCTTCACCATCACCATCTTCATCCAAAGCTAGACTTGAAGGTTTTCTAGGGTTTATACCAAAACCCAAGTTGTGAGTCACTTTTTCATCAAACTATATACATGCTAAACAATGGTGGTTTTTACCCTTTCTAAAGCTACCTTGATTTCTTATTTGATGGATGAACCAAAACCCCATTTTAGGAACCTATGTTACATTTCTAGGGATTTGGATTTTGAAAGTAAACTTGGATTTTGGATGTCAACGGGTTAACATATGTAGGTGTATTGTGTCCAAGTGTGGGCATGTATGTGTTAGACCTTACGTAATGGATCCATAGGCGTACGAGTCTCGTTTGGGTTGGAATGTTGGAATGGTGTAACTCCCAAATGAACCAAGAAATAGGCATGGGCTCGAGATGGATAATAGTTGTAGACTTTAAGTCGGGCAACGGCCAAAGACCAATAATTGTAATTTCTTGTGCATGAGTGAAATCTAGAATTGACGGGATGACCGTTGATTTGTAGTGGGGCTCTTGAACATGAATGTGTGACCTACTTATGTGTTCCATCACCAACATGGAAACTGTGTCTCCCCCGTTATCGTAAGTGGAATGTGTGACACAACTGTCGAGTTGGAAATGTATTTATATTTTGAAATGGGTTTAGTCTACAACTTTCCGCAACCTTATATTCTTCTAATTAAAATTGTTTGATCTCACTAGGCGTTAGCCTAACACTTTTTCTTAAATGTGGCATGTATATCAGGTTCTTTGAGTAGCAGGGCGGCAAGATTGTGAGTGTAGTGTCGATTGTCGAATGAGACAACTTTTGGACACGTGCTTTTGGAGAAGAGTTACTTGGAGATTTTTTGGAATATAGTTACCCCTTTTTTTTGGTGATCTTAGCGACACTCGTATATAATCTAGATTAAGTTTAGTCTAGATTAGTAGGTTGTTGTTTAAGTATCCGTATGAATTTTTGTAAACTCTTATTCTATGTTTCCCCCTTTGTTGGGCGATAATTTATGCATAGATTGGCTTTGGTTGCATATTTGCAGGTGTAACACCCTAGATACCAGAGTGAATTTAAAATGCGGAAACTGGACAAATAAACATCAACACCTGGTATAAACCTCCCAAAAAGGGGAATGTACTAAGCCTTTACAAAAAATCTGAATACGGATATGGAATTCAACAACAAACTAATCTAAACATAACTATCTAAATTACATCGGTTGTTAATCCAAAAATCACCAAAAGAATGGGACATAAACAATTGTCCAACATCAAATACTAGTCATCTCAAAAGCCCCCGAGACCAAGTTCGTCACTCAAGCCCTTGGCAACCCACCGCTAATGGGAACCTGTTATACATATCATTTGAGAAAAAGTGTTAGGCTTAAAGCCTAGTGAGAACATACAGTTTATAATTTCAAGAGATATAAACAATTGTATTAAAAGGAAATCTTTTCAATAAGTTTCGGTTTACAAAAGAAATCTCTTCCACATAAGGACTGATCGGTCCAAAAATTCATCTTACGATGACGGGGGATACCCGATTTACCAAGGATTGCAGCGGAACACAAAAGTAGGCCACAATCCGAGTTGTGAGCTAAATACCTGGAATCCATGGCCACGAACAACAAGGTCCGTACTAAGATGTGAGGGAGGGCCCTCGAGGAAACCAAGTCATACTCGTTCACTAGGACTACAATATGACCCATAGCTAGTAACCGATATCACATAATCGTACCAAATGCCCCCCGAGGATCATATGCATCCATAGCTACAGAAAGGGGAATAGACATCCCAATAATAAAAGCCGACTTAAAACCTAGGGATCCACTAATAATGGTACAGACTTGTCACAATAACATATGTGACCCACCATAGATAGTCATATGGTATAAAAACATTTTATAAACAAAATGCTTTCCTTCAAGTTTAACTGCTGGTAAGAATGAAAATCATAAAATGAGTTTATATAAATTCTTTCAAATAATCCACATAAATGTGCAAGTAAAACCTCCTTTTACTTCAAATAAGATGGAACCCATCATTTTAGTCGAAAATGATCGGGAACCCTAAAATCTCCCAAAACTCAAGTTATATCAAAATGTAGTGAAAGTAGATCCAAAACCATGGGGATATATAGGAGTTCAAAATGTAACTTTTGACATGTATAAAGTTTATAAAAAGGTAGTAGGAACTCACCAAATAGGTTTTAGACGAAAACCCGAAAAACCAGATATCGACCACCGAGAGAAAACGAAGCTTTCTATACCGAACCCTTGCTAGATGCACTTAATACTAGCAACATACGAGGTACAAACGAGGTATAGAAAGAGAGAGAGAGAGAGAGAGAGAGAGAGAGAAAAGAGAGAGAGAGACTTGAGAGAAAATAGAGAGAGATATGAAACCCAAATGAGATATTTGTTGAAGACCCACCTAAGTCGGCCAGGGGATCTCGCGGGTTATGCCGCGACCTTAAGTCGCGGCATAACTCTCCCGCTTTCTTAAAACCCAAAACAAACAGAGGGTTTCGCGGGTTGTGCCGCGACCTCAAGTCGCGGTGCAACTCGCGTAGTTCACTGTGGTTTGTCCAAAACCACCAAAATCCAAACTCAAACTTCAAACCAAACGTGGTGCTAACGACAACGCTTAAACACAAGAATACCAAGATTACATAACGAAAATCCGGGGTATTACAACAGGTCTTCTCCAGTTATAGACGCCATATTGTCGAATTTTCATTTTAAATTTTACTCTAAATTTTAGGTTGTTACAAGTTGGTATCAGAGCCCTAGTTTAAGTGAACTAGGTATGAACGTAAGATGCCTAGACTTAAGCTGAAGTATTAAGTTACAATTTTTGAGTTACGGGTAGAACTCTTATGTATAATGTGTTCATAATTTCACTTAGCTAATGTTATTATGAATATATCATTATGTGAGCATGCTTATTCTACTATTGTTGTAATGATTAATGAATGTAGTAGTACGTTATCTATATGTGCTTGTTAGCCTATCTCTCATCCTATTCTCATGTGGTTGACAGCTTGCTATGGTTAGCACTCGGAGTAGAGCGCCTAACCTCGAAGATGCCATTGAAGTCAGTTTGACGGCTCCTGGTCCGTCAAGACAGGAAACTGCTCTCGAGCCTCCGATCCCTCGAATGTTGGTAGGAAGGGTTGAGACAGTGCGTAGAGTGAGCTTGGCCACTGAAAACCCAATCATCCAAGAGATAAACCCTCAAGCTACCATGATGAGCAACTTCTTGCAAATGATGAACATGACCATGGATAGAAGAGACGAGAGATTAATAAAGATGTTGGAAGACCGGGATGCCGGTAACCGAAGGACGGAGGCAGTCGCGTAGAATGCGGTAATGGGGTCTGGGGGTACCGGAAACGTTATTGGTACCGAAGAGAATGTCGTTGTAGGGGCCAGGAGGATAGAGAAGGGATGTTCCTTTAAGTCATTCCTATGTTCTAAGCCATCTGAATTCTCGGGGTCGGCAAATCCTGTTGCGTGCATGAAGTGGCTTCGGGAGATCGAGCTAGCCTTCGAATCGAGTGAATGCAGAGAGACTCAAAAGGTTAAATTTGCTTTGCAGTTTTTTAGAGGGGAAGCTCTTGAATGGTGGAACGTGGTTCGGTCAACCTTAGAGCCGGCGGTCTTGGCTCAACTCTCGTGGGGGACCTTCAAGAAGAAGGTAATGAACAAATATTGTAACGAGAGAGCGTTAGACCGGATTGAGGAGGACTTCCGGAACCTAAAGAAGGGTGACAAGTCGATCGCGGAGTACTCCCGACTGTTCGTGGAGAAACTGAGTTTGGTGGGGCACTTGGCCCCCGACGAAAAGGCAAAGATTAAAGCATATTGATAATGTCAAATTTTGGACATTATTGAGGCATTAAACCGAAAGGAAACCATTTGATCCCAAGTAAAATAATGGTAATTCTAATGGTTTTGAGAGAAAAGTACAGGTCAAGTTAATTTAAGGAGAAGGCGTGAATAGTAAGAAGAAATTGTTAGAAAATATGTTCTGGAAATTAAAACTCATTGTCGGACTGAATGATGCCTGGCGAGACTCAAAATCTGTTGGAAGCAGTGTACCGGGCGACTTGGGCCGCGAGTGACGTGGGTCGCGCGGGTTAGGAAAACCAGGCGACTTGTGGTGCGACCCAACCTGCGTCGCGTGCTGGAACAATTTTAATCGACTGTTTTAGCTAGGTTAAAAGGGGAGAACAGAAAAGATTAGACGGCCACTGCAAGAGGCGATTTTTGGGAGCAGAATCAAGGTTGAAACAATAAGAAAAGGTGCGGAGACTTGGTGGAACAGATCCTCGATCTTGTTACAATCTTTTGCTGCAAGATTCAAGATCTCATGGAGTGTTTGTATTTCTCAAAGCATTTGTCAATTCAAGAGCAATGTTTAGATTTACTTTTATTTCATTTCCGGATTTCATTTTTGTTAACCCCAACATGAGCTAAACTTCTCATGTTGGGGGTTGGATGATTATTTGGTGATGTTTTCGTTAAACTTATGATTTGGTTTTTGGGTTTTGATGAATGTTTATCAATGAAGCATATGATGAGTTTTTATGTAATTCATTTGGTCTGATCAGCTATTTGGATATTTCTTGATTGTCGTGTATCTTCGAGAGAAGTGTGGGATAATTAGATGCGTTTATCATATGCCTACGGTGTGAATTGGATAGAGATATATTGATTCCACCATAGATGTGTTAATCATGTTTTTCATAAGTAATTTAACATGAACTTGAGATCGAATGATGAAAATTTCACTGTTATTTATTATTATCGTTATAGCTTTAGAAAGTATAATGGTTTCTTTTGAGATTAATTTCATTGAATCATTTGTTAAAATCTCTAACCATTCACGGTTTAAGGAGGAACAATCTGAATATGATTCCAACCCCCAGTTTTTCTTATCAGCAGTTAACTAGTCCAGTTTCCAGTATTTTTCTGTCTGCCTTAATATTTTCTAGCTCTGTTTCCAGCATCAAACAAACCATTTTTCTTAAAGTCTAGTTAATAATCGATATAGTCTTGTGGTACTTAATACCAAGTTCCTACGGTTCGATACTCGTACTTCCGTACGTATTACTTAATACGACACCGTACATTTGTAGTCCGTGTGGGAAGGGTGTAAACCCGACCTATCACATATCACAAGGGACTCTCAGCAGAGATGAAGATTGCTGTGAGAAATGCTAAGGTGAACTCACTTCAAGAAGCTATTGAAGAATCGCAGCTGGTAGAGGACGATCTCGTTCAGGGCAAAGAGGAAAGGGCTCGTGTGGGTGAAAACGGAAATAAGAGGGTCGGTCGGGGCCTCCTCAAAGGCCAAGGTCTTTCGTTGGAAACCTCAGATTTGAACCACGTCGGGAACCTAATTGTGCCCAAAATGCAAGAGCAAGCATTTTGGCCCATGTTGTGTCACCTCAACTGAATTTTTTAGGTGTGGGAAGGCCAACCACATGATCAAAGATTGTCCTATCAAGGGAGCGACTTGTTACGAATGCAAGGATCCTGTCCATGTCCGAACGGATTGCCCCAAGTTGAAGGTTGGGGGAAGTCAAGGAAGAAGAGATAACCCTCCCAAGGTGTCGGGTCGAGCATTTCAGATGACTGCGGAAGAAGCAAGAGCATCATGCAGATGTTGTATTGGGTACATTCCTTGTAAACTTCGTACCCGCATATGTCTTATTTGATTCCTGTGCGAATTTGTCTTTCGTATCGAACTCTTTTCCCAACATTTGTCTGCACCTATAACTGCCTTAGAGGAAGCCTTAATAGTTGAGGTAGCTAATGGTTGTCAAGTTTTGATACAAGAGGCGTTCAGGGGTTGTATGGTCGTGTTAGAGGGAAAAGAATTCCCAATAGATTTATTTCCTATGCAAGCGGTGGGTTTGACATAGTCATAGGTATGGATTGGTTGGTGAGCAACAATGTAGAAATCGTTTGTGCGAAGAAACTAATCCGAATTCCGATCCCCGGAGAAGATGTGGTGCTTGTTTATGGGGAGCGAAGAAGGGGTGAGGTAGCAATGATTTTCATGGTAAAGGCACGAAAGTGATTGGTCAAAGGATGCTCGTCATACTTGGCATATGTTCTAGACTCCTAGTTAGAGAAGAAGAGGATTGAGGATGTGAAGATAGTCCGCGACTACCCCGACGAACTTCCCGGTTTGCCACTCGACCGACAGGTAGATTTCTGAATCGACCTTATTCCGGGAGTGGCTCCGATAGCACGTGCACCCTACCACTTAGCCCCGACCGAGATGCAAGAAATGATGTCTCGGTTGCAAGACCTTCTTGAGAAAGGATATGTAAGCCGAGTTCATCACCATGGGGAGCTTCGGTGTTGTTTGTGAAGAAGAAGGATGGCACCATGAGAATTTGCATTGACTACCGTGAGTTGAACAAGGCGACAATCAAGAACAAATACCTACTCCCTAGGATCGATGACTTGTTCGATCAACTTCAAGGAGCGGGTTGTTTTTCCAAGATAGACCTTCGTTCTGGGTATCATCAGGTGAAGGTAAGGGACGAAGATGTTCTGAAGACGACATTTAGAACGCGGTACGGCCATTACGAATTCCTAGTTATGTCGTTCAGCTTGACGAACGCCCCTGCTGTCTTCATGGACTTGATGAATCGCGTGTGTCGACCCTTCCTAGACAAGTCGGTGATCGTATTCATTGACGATATACTTGTTTACTCTAAAGACGAGAAGGATCATGAGCACCATCTCCGCGAAGTCCTAGAAGTGTTGAGGAAGGAGAGGTTGTACGCCAAATTCTCGAAGTGTGATTTTTGGTTGAAGGAAGTGCAATTCTTAGGTCACATAGTCACTCGAGACGGCATGAAAGTGGACCCGTCAAAGATCGAAGCCATGATGAATTGGGAACCACCCAAAAGCCCGTCGGAAATCCGAAGTTTTCTAGGCTTAGCAGGTTACTATCGAAGGTTCATTCATGATTTCTCCAAGATCGCTTCTTCCTTAACGGCCTTGACTCGGAAGAACATGAAGTTCGTGTTTGAATTTTATAAAAATAATTGATAAAAATGTTTAAATACTGAAAAAATGTTAAGTCCTACTAAGTGACCAAAATATATATATATATATATATATATATATAGAGAGAGAGAGAGAGAGAGAGAGAGATGTAGGTTCATACGAGAACATATATATTTAAGAATATACGAGATTGACCGAGTATATACAAATCATATATGATTCACGCGACTTTGTCATGCGGGCAAAGTCGCCCGTGTCCATTTTATTGGCAATTAATGCCGAATCATGTATGATTTTGCATATGATTTATTGTTTTCTTGTTTCATTAAATAGTTAGTGTTCTCGTTTGAATCTCCATCCCTCTCTCTCTCTCTCTCTCTCTCTCTCTCTCTCTCTATATATATATATATATATATATATATATATATATATATAAGATTCGTGTTTGAATTTTGTCAATCAATTATATTAACCTTAGATTTATATATCAATCAATTCAAAATTCAAAACCACACAATATCTTAAAAATAAAATTAAGCAGGATGAAAAATAGTAAGAAGCAGGAAGCAAGATTGATGATTCGAATCCTCGGCTTCTGAATTGAGATGCATCACACCTGTAAACAATAAAATTATAAATTGGATTATGATAACTTTGTCAAATGTGTAACAGTTATGCAATTGAGATAAATCAGGTGTGAATGATAAGAGACAGTTTGCTCCCAATTGGACCTTGTCACGAAGTTGTTTATTCAACCTCCACAAATACTAGAAGGGAATGAAAAACAATCATTGATCTGACCATGTATTAATGGTGTGGTTGGGTAAATGTGGGGAGGTGAATAAGTAAATCAGTTCGTAAATCAAGATAGATGTTTGAGAAGGTTAAAAGTTTCTCAAATATTTAATTCGTTGTTGAACTACAGGTGTGTATACCTAATAAGAAATTGAAAACCGATCAAAGCAAATGCATCCCTAGGGGTGAATGCGAATGAACACGTGTCTAAAACTCGAAAAGTAAGATGGTGGCCATGAAGAGGCGCTTGATAACGGTCCTGAAATAAGGTTGAATCAATGTGTTGGTAGTGGAATTCTCTAGTTATTAAGTTATATGGTCAAAACTCGAAATAGAAGACACAAGCGTATTGGTTGAAATGGAAAAAAAACAACGGATGAAAAATAAGGAAATAAAAATAAAGCAATCAACTGCTCTTTTTCCCAATGTTCAAGACTCGAACTTTTCTTTTGTAGATGTAAACAATATTGATATAACAAGTAAAATTGTAATCAGATAACATTTTATATCTTTATTTAAGATTTAGCATTATTAAGCATAACTCAAATATACCTAATTAGATAATAATGCCATTGAACAACTAGTAGTAGTATAATCCTATATAGTTGATCTGACGTTTGAGCTTGAAATATGTGAATGATGACTTTTATATATATATATATATATATATATATATATATATATATATATATATATATATATATAGAGAGAGAGAGAGAGAGAGAGAGAGAGAGAGAGAGAGGGGGGATCAATTGGAAACAAATATTAGACTGGAAACTTTGGAAACCAATATTGACCAATCAATGAATTTCTCTTTTTTACCTTTTTTTAATTGATAAGAGTATTTTAATATTTTACCTAATTTCGTAATATATAGGATAATTATTATTATTATTATTATATTAATTATTTAATTTGAATGCATTTTATATATGGTAATAATTGATGTTATATTAATTCAAAGTATGCATTTTTTTAATTCCGATTTTAGTTTCTTTTTAATTTAAAATATTCATTTTTAAATTCCTATTAATTTAAACTATTTTCCTTGTTTCCGATTTTAGTTTTATATTAATTGGAATAATTAAGGTAAACTATTTTTTTTATTTATTTGATTTCCGTTTCATCAAATTTTGGAAAAAAGTTATTTATATAGAAAATTCAAATATTTAATTATATTTAAAATCAATATTTGTTTTCATCGAATTCAAATATTTTTAAAATATATTCTTTGTTATATATTTGTATGGTTTTTTTAATTGGAGTATAAAAAAGTAATCATACGAAGCAATGAAGGTTAACATGTTTGATGGTGTTTCAGCTAACGAAATTCATGTTCGAGATCTACTCGACAACGATGAAACGTTTTTATCGTATTTTATTCGTTCGGTTGATGAAATTCCTAGTAATGATTCTGATAAGATTCCCGATAGATGAAACACGTTTTTGATGAAACAATGTTAAAACTCATAAACCAATACGTGTTTCATCAAATACTTGTTTGATGAAACAATGCTGAAACTCATGAACCAATAGATGAAAGACGTTTACATATGATGAATTTGTTATAGATGAAACAATGTTGAAACGTGTTTCATCAAATACGTGTTTGATGAAACAATGTTGATACTCATGAACCAATTTGTTTCATAGCTTTCATTAGATTCCAAACAATGCACACAAATGTTTCATCATCGATTTCATCAACAAAAATAGGTTTAATCAATAATGTGCGTATACCTTTTCATCACTCCATCCCTTCACCAGCTTTCTAATAATCCTATTAATTAGTTAAGCATAGATATATAAAAATAACCCTAAATTAGGTCTATTGATCATTATGTTTAAAGGTGCAAGAGAGTTATATAAAGAAACAACAAGTTTAAAAAGTTTTCTTATTCAACGGAGTTCATCTTGTTATCAAAATTGAAACAAAAAAGCAAAAGACACTTTTGCCCTTTTAGCCTATTATTATTAATTTTCATTAATAAATTAATTCATTTATTACCATATTTAAGTCAAATGAATCTTGACCATTGATTACTAAGATCAATGGTATATAGATGGTTTCCAAAGTTTCCAATCTAATGTAGGTTTTCAATTGAAACCACCTATATATATATATATATATATATATATATATATATATATATATATATATATATATAGAGAGAGAGAGAGGGGGGGGGGGGAACGTTCAAACGAGAACGCTAACTATTTAAGAAAACAATAAAAAACATCAGATCATGTATAAAATCATATGTGATTTTACATTAACCCGAAAAAAACGGATGCGGACGACTTTGGACGCGACCTAAAGTCGCGCGCAAAGTCGCATGAATAATATATGATTTTGTACGTGAATCATATATGATTTTGTAGTACTCGACTGTTCTTGTGTTTTCTTAAATAAATGTTGTTCTCATATAAACTCACCTATATATATATATATAGAAGTTGTTTTATTTGCAACCTTTAAAAAGGTTGCAAACCTTGCAACCCACATCTTAACCGTCGGATTCATGATCGGCGGTTACAATAGATATGGGGTCCAATATTTTTAATTAAAAAAAACAGTAAAATAAAAATAAAATAACCGTCGATCATGAATCCAACGGTTAAGATGTGGGTTGCAAAATATCATTCCACTATATATATATATATATATAGAGAGAGAGAGAGAGAGGGGTTCAAACGAGAATAATAACCAAATAAAAATAACATAAAAACAGCCAAATCACATGCAAAATTTCACATGTGATTTTACAGTAACGGAAAACTCCAAATGTGTGTGGGGCGACATGGCCAATGATTTCAGTCTGCGGTCAACGTCACATTAAACACGTGTGATTTTACACGTGATTTTAGTGTAAAATCAAATGTGATTCGACTGTTTCTTATTCTCTTATTTGTTTACTTTTCGTATGAACCCGACCCTTTTTTTTCTCTCTCTCTCTCTATATATATTATGTTATTACACAATCTTAATAACAAATATTTCAAATCACTAAATTTGCAACTTGAAATGATTTGAAAGAAAAAGAAATTGTAGCAACTAAAAAAGGTCAAATCCCAAAGGCTTTCACAAAATCATCTTGGTTTCTTATACAAACCATCACCACTCATGTACAAAGACAAATCAAAGGTCAAAAGTTAGATTGCCATGAAAGTTAGCATGAAAAAGATAGCCCTAAGGTTTCAAATAGCACATGGTCAAAATTACCATATTTCCATAATTGGGTGAGTAACAAATTGATTATTAAAATAAATATAAAGTTATATAATTTGTTCTTAAAAAGGAGACGGTACCTCGGACAAATTTATTAAGAAAGAAAAAGATATAGCGATTTGATTTTGATTCTTCAAGTTATGATAATCATGTTGAAAACATAGATCCATACAAACACGTGTTTAATAAGTAATTCCTTCCGTCCCCTTTTCCCCAAAAAAAATTAATAATAAGTAATTCCAAAATTAGAACTTTTATGGATTATTTGGTAATTATTCCATTTTTTTTTCAAGTTATGATTATAAGTCGTTATAGTTTTTTCAACTTAAATTATTGATGTCAATATCAAATCAATACATTTTCAAATCATTTATCAATTGGCTATTGTTGTTTACACTCTTTCTTAATTTGATGTTGATTGAGGGATGAGGATGACAATCTGATGACTCTTTCTCACACATAATGATACTGATAATAAATATATTACATTTATATAACACATATATATAGGCGAATGATCGTGTGTCAATATATATATATATATATATTGAAAATATAACATTTGTTTGGATGATAAATGATAAACATTGATAATGATAATGTAAATATATATTAACATGTGTTTAAATTATAATAACAATTATATTAATAATATCACACTAATAATTAAAAAAGAATCGGCACGCTCGGGCTTTTAGGTGTGGCCTAAGCTTGGGTTTTAGGCTTATTAGTCCCAGGTTTTTGGACTTCGAGCTTTTTGTCCATCTCCATAATACACACATGTAAATACATACACACACATATACAGGGAGGTTCAAATAAGAAAGGAAAAAAGATCGAGAATGTATGAATAAATGATTCATATGTAAATCACCGATAAAAGGAAATGTACACATACATCTTCATATGTGAATAATTGGTAAAAGGTAGGTTATCGAACGCAGGTTCATATAGACATCTTCAAATAGATCCCTTTTCGAGTATACCAAGGATTCACATATGAATAATTTATTCTTACGTTTTCAACCTATTTATCTTTCTTATTTAAACCTTGTCATACATACATATATATGGTCAATTTCAAACAAGAAGACGGTCAATTTGCGAAAAGTGAGAAGTTGCAGGCCACATGTAATGACATGTGATACAAACATGTTGCGTTGACCGACCATGGAGCGGGCAATCTTCCCCCGACCTTAGTCGGGTTGACCAAGTCGCCTATGACCCTTTTGCACCTGGTGTATCACATGTGATTTTACTCTATAATCACATGTGATCTTGGAACTTCCTGTCTTCTCGTAAATGGACCGAATTCTCACATGAGCCCACCTCTCTCTCTCTCTCCATATATATATATATATATAGATATATATAGAGAGAGAGAGAGAGAAATGAAGGATCGTGTGAGAAAAAGAGTTAAGGTGAAAAGGGATTTGGACCCTTAATCACTTTTAATCTCACACCCACCCATGAATCGCGTTTGATACGAGAATTGATTTGGTGCATCTCATTCTAATGTGTATCTAAGGGTAGAGATCCCTTCCTACTATTCTCACTATAACTTTCATTATCACCGGAACCCAACTCTCTCTCTCTCTCTCTCTCTCTCTCTATATATATATATATATATATATATATATATATATAAGCGAAGGATCGTGTGAGAAGTTGAGGTTAACGTGAGAAGTGGATCTGAATCGCTAATCAATTTTAAGCAAATGCCCTCCCATGAATTGCGGTTTAGAAGAGAATTGATCAAGTGTATCTCGGTGCATCTTATCTTAGTGCATCTCATCCTAATGTGCATCCATTTCTCATCCAACGGTTAATAATCACTTCTCACGCTTCTCACGTTAACCTCAACTTCTCACCGGAACCCAACCCTACACACACACACACACACATATATATATGTGGGAGTTATTATGCAATCTCTTTACATGATGCAACCAATGTAATCTCTCTATCCACCACTCATTTTATTTTCAGTTTTTTTCCCTTTTTCTTAATTACATAAAATGAGTGGTGGATAGAGAGGTTGCATAGGTTGCATTATGTAAATTGGTTGCATTTGAACGCCCTTCTATATATATATATATATATATATATGTATATGGGAGAAATCAAATGCAAACCACCTTAATTTTGCAAATTGTACAAACCGTCAATTTTATTGGTTAAGTTAATGAAATTGTTTAATTTGATGAAATTGTTTCATATAATTATTTTCTTGATAAAATTGTTTCATATATTTGTGTTTTTTACGTAAAAATGAATTTGTTTCATGCATTTTCTCATTTTGATGAAATTGTTTCATGTATTTTCTCATTTTGATGAAACTTTTTCATTTTTACTTAAAAACACAAATATATGAAACAATTTTAGCAAAAAAAGAATTATATGAACCAATTTTATCAAACTAAACAATTTTCATAAAACGATTTTATTAACCTAACCAACGAAATCAACGGTTTGCACAGTTTGCAAAATTAGGATGGTTTGCAAATGAAACTACCCGGTATATATATATATATAGAGAGAGAGAGAGAGAGAGAAAGAGATAGAGAGAGAGAGAGAGGAAGGTCCAAACGAGAACGCTAACTATTTAAGAAAACAACAAAAAACAGCGGATCGTATAGAAAATCATATGTGATTTTGCACTAACCCGAAAAAATCGGATGCAGGCGTCGAGCGATGTCCAGCGCGTGAATCATATATGATTTTGTATGTACTTGGTTGTTCTCGTGTTTATTAAATAGATGTTGTTCTCGTATAAACTCACATCTCTCTCTCTCTATATATATATATACATATATAGGGGTCATTCAAAGGAGAACTCAGTTATTTGTGATAACTGTTAGATCCAATGTGAGCCACATATTAAAGAATAAATTAGGAAATTATTAATTTTGGTAATTTTGATTGAAATTTTAATTAAAGGACATTTTAGGTATTTAAATTTTTTATCTCTCCTCTCTCTGACCTCCGGTGACCCTTATTCCGTCGAATACACAATGTGATATCTTCAAAAAACGACACTTGTTAACAAAAGATACATACAAACGATCATGATTGTGATATCCAAAATAAATTGTGTTACACTTTGATACTTATTGTGACACCCATAATTGTGATACCAGGGTGATACTTATTGTGATACCCACTGTGATATTCGTGATACTTTCATGTGATATATATATAACCACTGTGATACCCATTGTGATATTTTCATGTGATACATCCAAACCCTAAAAAATTAGGTTAGGTTTATGGTAGAGAGAGAGAGAGAGAAAGTTAGATAATACGTATGAGAGAAAAATGAGATATTTTAAGAATTCTTAATTTGATTAGATATAAAAATATATTTACTAAAATATTCTTTTCTATTTATTTAAAAATTGTATTAATTATTCAAAATGTGTGGCTCACATTGGATCTCACAGTTATCACAAATTATATAGTTCTCATTTAGGCCCATATATATATATATATATATATATATATATAGGAAGATAATCAAATGAGAACCAAAAAAAGATTGTGAATTGTGAGAACCGATGTAAGCCATTTATTGCTTTTTAATCTATGGGTATTAAACATAATGGCAATTTTGAAATAAACTACAACTTGATGATTTATTATGTATTAAAACTAAAAGTGAAAGGGCATTCCTGGGATTTTAATTCATCTCCCACCCTTCTTCATCATCCCCATATCTGATTAAAAAAAATGTCATCTGCAAATAAATGAACCACCATTAATCAACCCCGTTAAAATCACCTCTCCGATCGAAAATGGCAATTTTTGCATATGTTCCAAACCCTAATATCTCGACCCATATCTGATTCAGATTCTTCTTCTTTCTCATATGTTCACTCAATCTCCAACCCCACGAAACGATATAATTTCAGAAAATCCTTCAATAATTACAGAACCCCGCTGAAAAAAACACTTTGAAGAAGATCAGAAAACACTAGTGCAAGTGGAGTTTAACTTTTCCCCCTTTTTCTTGACATGGAATTCCAATTAGTGAATTGAAAATCAACATGTTGTTAATCCAACGATTTAGGTGTTGAATGTTTTCATTCTACGTAGAATTGATTGATCTGTTTGTCATGTGGTGTATTAATTCGTGTTCTTGATCGTATATACTAGGGATTGGCTCACACACACGAGATGTTTGACTAATTGTCGAGAAGAACAAAGATGGATACCCGAAAATGCATCTGTTCCAAACCCTAAAAATATATCTCTCCATATGAATCCTTGTTGAATCTTCGTCAGCGTTGAGACCGCCGCCGAAAGAATTATCAGTGATGAAATCAAAAGCGGAGTTGAGGGGTTATTTCCACGGTTGTTGGAACGATTAGGATTGTTGTAGTTGGATGTGGTTCGGTCGGCAATACGGCCAAGTTTGTCGGAACGGGAGAAAGGGCATTCTGATTATTAATATTTTTATGAATTTTTGTTTGATTTCATGTGGTGAATTAAGATATACATGAACTTATGTTTTGGATTTCATTAGATGAAATAACATATTTATGAAAATTGTGATTTATTTCATGTGGTGAAATAAGGTTAGTGTGTGTTTCATATGGTGAATATGTGTGTTTCATGTGATGAATGAACTTGTATGTTTCATCTGGTGAACTTTTGTATGTTTCATCTGGTGAATCTTGTTACCAAAATGAATATTATGTCTTTTTTATATGGTGAAACAATTTTTAATTAAAACAATTGAATCAAAACCAAATTACGGCTTAGATCGGTTCTCAAGATTCTCAATCTTATTTTGGTTCTCACATGATTTAACCCATATATATATATATATATATATATATATATATATTGTATGTTTCCACCCACCATGGAAGGTAAGGTTCCACTTGGTCAACAATATTGTGATGTTACAGGAGAGTAGCTGGGATAGAATGGTCCAAATTTTTTGATAATGTTTTTGTTTTATTTTTAATTAATTTTAAAAAGACTTTGGTTTATAATTTTTTATCATTTAGAAAAATAATAATATCTCAAAATCCATTTGGAACAAAGTTGATGTTACTAATTAACTTACCCTTATCTTTTTAGCATTATCTAAATAGATATTTCACAATTACTTTTTTCTTTTATAATTAAGAGTAAATTATGGATTTGGTCCCTGTGGTTCTTTGAAATTTTGGATTAGGTCCCCCATAGAAATTAATTACAGACAACATCACCATGGTATCGGTTTTGTTGCGGATCAAGTCCCTCCATCTAACCCTGGTTAATCACGAGCTGTTAAACCCCTCACATGCCTCCCATGTGAGGGGCATTCCTGTCAATTTAAATAACCCTTTATTTCTGATATTTTTGTTCCTAATTCTTTTTCTTTTGTGTGAGTAAAGACGATGAGGGTTTTTCTCCTCTGTAATTCATCGTCTTCTTCCCTCTCACCACCACCACCACCACCAACCGCTCATCACCGCCGTCAAAAACCTCTTCTTATCCCTCCTCAAAAACCTTCATTCATCACTTCACTAATTGGAGCTGCCTTGTTTTGAAATATTTTGAAATCTTGAAACCAACTTCTCTCTATCTGTCTTCAAAATCCATCACCAAGCATTCCAAGTGCTTAGTGAGAGAAACTGAAGCAAAAACACATACCCACTTCTTCAAGGTTCGATTTCTTATCAATCCCTCTTTTTCTTCATTTTTCTTCATTTTTCTCATTAATCATCTCTCTTTATGTAATTTGAGTTCAGATTTCTTGATGGATTTTAATCTTGCATTCATTGTTTACTCAAAAATGTTCAAGAATTCTTGAAATCAATCTCTGATTTCAGTTGATAGACTCACAAGGGTATGATTTACAGTACTTTTTTCTGCATTTTTCTGATATGTATGTGTATATGTATATGTATATGTATATGTATATGTATATGTATATGTATATGTATATGTATATGTATATATAGATTCATATATCTTTATGTGCTTTTAGATTAAGTGATGAGAGAATGATGGGTTTTCAGGTGGGTTTCTGATTGATCAAGAAAATGAATGATCTAATGCCGAAATCGTTTCTAAGTTATGTGGAGTTAAAGAAACAGACTCGGATCGACAACAAGTCAGAGGAAACCGATATCGAGAAAGGGGTTCAAGAACAGAAGATCAATCAAATCCAACATGGAAGAGATCATGAATCTCCTTTTCGATCTCCAAACTTTAAACGAAGAGACCAAATCCACTCACATCGTCGAAGTCCTTCGGGAGTTAAGAAACATAATGGAATTCTATATGGTTTCGGTCTTACGTAAAGCGAATGTCGTCCGTGTACACCTCGAATCTCGACAATTCCAACGAATCTCGACAATTCCAACGAATCTCGACAATTCCAACGAATCCAACCGAAGTCGTTACAAACAAGGCAGCGCTGTGGACAGGACTCGCGTTTGAAATCAAAACCTCCTCAAAATTGAAATTTGCTTACTCGTATGCATCTGCTAATTAGTCTGAGATCACTACCAAGAAAACCATCATTAACAATCTCCCATGCTTCCTTCATAATCTCTTCATTTGTCACCAATTCAGGCGCCTTTTCAAGCATTCTCTCCTTTTTCTCGCCGTTGATCTTCTTCTCGACACTCCGATTGAAAGACTGAAGGGGCAAAATCCGAAGCGATTGAAGGCGGAGGAAGTGGAGATAGTGGTGAGATGAAGATGAGATTGAAAGAGAGCGCAACTCCAGTTAGTTAAATGATGAAAGAAGGTTTTTAGGAGGGATAAGAAGAGGCTTTTGACGGCGGTGATGAGCGGTTGTTGGTGGTGAGAAGGAGAAAAACCGTATCTACTTTACTCACACAGAAGAAAAAGAATTAGGAACAAAAGTATTAGAAATAAAGGGTTATTTAAATTGACAGGAATGCCCCTCACATGGGAGGCATGTGAGGGGTTTAACAGCTCATGATTAACCAGGGTTAGATGGAGGGACTTGATCCGCAACAAAACCGAAACCATGGTGATATTGTCTGTAATTAATTTCTATGGGGGACCTAATCCAAAATTTCAAAAAACCACAGGGACCAAATCCGTAATTTACTCTATAATTAATTATATTTGTCTTTGGAATCAAAAAATAAATGTAAGATAAAAAAAATTAAGAAATAAGAGTATAAATTATTTAGTTTATGATGTTATAATAAATTATGAAAACACAAATAATAATTATAAAATTTGAAGTACAGAGACTTTGGTGGCGTTTGTTTTTTAAGAGGTCTGAAGTCTTAAGGCTTATTTCACTTCTGATTAATAAGAGGTGGTGCTGAAATCTGAATCAATAAGATTGTTTGTTGTTGTAACGTTTGAAGTATGAAATCTTAATCTAGATCAATAAGATTGTTTTGTTTGTAATAACAATTAATCAGAAAAATGTCACCACTTCTAATTTCAAATGTATTTAAAAGTTAAAAGAGTTTGAAATCCAAAAAAAACATTCTTAATGTAAAAATGTCTGACCGATTCAGATTTAAGAGGTTTTTAAAAAAACCAAACAACCCCTTTATCTCGGAACACACATAAATTGGATCACCATTTTTAGCATTTGATTAGATGAGGATGGACGTATAAGAACTGTTCTCATGTTCTCTTGTTTTGTCTTTATTCTTGTCTATACACAACATCATATATGATTGGATAACCATGGTTGATCAAACCAACTTATGCACACCTCAACTAATTACCCAAGACCCTAAAATTGACAGCAAACACAACTCCAAATGACCTTGAGAAGATATAAATTCAAAACAACTGTTAAGAATGTTTATGTTTTATGTACAGGGTTGGGTTCCGGTGAGAAGTTGAGTTAACGGTGAGAAGTGGTTATCAGCCGTTGGATGAGAAAAGGACGCACATTAGGATGAGATATACCGAGATGCACCAGATCAATTCTCTTCTAAGCCGCAATTCATGGGAGGGCTTGAGGTTGAAAGAAATCAATGGTTCATATCCACTTCTTACGCTTCTCACCATTAACTCAATTTTTCACACGATCCTTCGCCTTTATATATATGTTTTAATTTTCCGGCTAGTTGATTATATTCAATACAATGATTATAAAAGTAATTATTTGTTACTTTTTATAGTGTTAATGTACAAAAAATCTTTTACACGATCTGATCTTAAATAATAGTGTTTTCCAGTGGTCCTCTTGAATAAGGTAGCCAAAAGACGTACATTGTTGAATATCCAAAAGAGCCCTTGATTAGCGAATCTGTACCTTGTAAAATTTGATCCTTGATATTGATAGAGCAGGGATGACTTATCGGCAAACGGGCCCCCCTTTTAGAACTCTACAAGTGTCTTAAACTTCTAGCAAACGTCCTTCATTGAATATCGACTATGGTACATAGTTTGATGTAACATTAAAAGTTACTAGTTTTTATCACTGTACACTTGAAAATTTTGGCCTTTTGTTTTGTTACAGATACGTTTTTACAACTGGAATTCTTTTCCACCAAGCTTGGCAAATGAACGTCTCGCAGTATTTTGTATTGGATGACTGGTATTTACATTGAAAGAATGATAATTACGAAAAATCAGTTTCCTCTTGCGTCCTCTACGTTCTTTGCAGTTGTATATGCTTTTCATACTTGAACCGTGTCGTGTAAAACTCATAACATTACAGGATTGGTACCTGCTAGAAATAAAAATCAAATTTGTGATGAATATATAAACATAAAAAAAATGATTTGACTAAATTAAGATAAATGTGTACACAATTTAAACATAATATAAAGAAAATAAAAGATCTATTTTTAACCCTTGTGGTTAGAGTCAAGGTTCTAATTATGAACACAAGCACCTACATTTGATTAAAGCAAATTTGTATTCATATTTGAGACATTTTGCATTGAAATGGGGATGTTGTTGAGCTTTTGACACTCCTCTTGTTTGGTCCCCTCTTTCCCTTTCTCAATTTCATAATTCATGGTTTTTCATCTTTGGTGAAATTTTGATTTATTTAAAAAATTTGTCAAAAAGAAAATGTTGTTATTTTTATGAAATAGGAAGAAATATTTTTCGACACAACTATACAGTGTTTTACGATATATGAAACTAAAAGGAAAATACGACCATTATCAACGAAAGTTCAAAGGGTTAGAATAAAGACCAGGTATATATGAACTTATTTGGCTCTGGTCTAGAATCGGTTTGGTCACTAATTGAATATAAAATTGGGCATTTTCTAATCTAAATGATATACAACTCAAAAGCACTTTGTCTTAGGTTTGGAGAAGAAAGAAAAACCGATTTGATTACAGTTTGAAAGAAACCAAACCGAGAACAACACTCTGAAAAGATCAAGATCGGAAAAAAAATTGAAAAAGATATTAGATATCAGAACTGGAATTATGAAAATCTCGAAACAAAAGATGGTTACAAGAAAATATAATCAAAGTTGGTTTTTTTAAAAAGTGTCTAAAATCAAGAACAGAACCAAATATGGTCAGTTTGTAATCTCGTTTCTTTTGTTTGATTTTGTTATTTTAAGACAAGTTTTTGTCAACCAATTGTTAGTTTAGAAAGAAAATATTAGTTATATCAATTGTTATAATTTTCAAATGATATAACAAATTAACGAAATTTTGTTGGAAATGAAATTACCAGAGTTTATGTATAAAAGGGATATCTGTTTAATCATTTTCAACATATATAAGTAGTTTCTTATAAGATATTAACACGAGAAAATAAGTTTAACCAGCATTTTCTTCAATAAGATATTTATTAAAAGAACATTTCAAACTAATAGAGTTTCAGATAGATTTTTTTTTTAAGTTATAGATTACAAATGAGATTTTTTTATAGCTGATTTTCGTAATATAAAAACCCGTACGCCCCATGTTCATGCATTTTGTCATTTACTTATTTATACTTACATATATCTATCATTGTATTTAAATTGTACAGGTAAATGATTAAACTTAACTTTGAATGAACTTTGATAAATACATGTTACAAAAAAAATCAAATTTATTTTATCCTAATCTACTGAATTCTACTTTTTATGAAAATAGAAAAAATATTGTACCAATCACCAACGACTTGCAAGAAGTCAATTATAATACAAACGCCAAAAGGATATTGTATATCTAATGTGACATCCAAGCTAGGGAGAGTTTTTCACGACTTATTCCGATAAATTAACACCGACGTGATCCATAAAATAATCGGGGATTCTCCTCAGAGGTCACCGGTTCAAGTCCAACAAAGTCATTGGGGATTTCTCTGGTTGTTCTTCAGACCCTTGGGATTAGTCGAGGTGCACGCAAATCTAGCTCGGACACCCACAATTAACAAAACAAAAAAGAAATAGTAACGTTATGCCTTAAATCAGATAGAGCCTTTTAAAAAATCATTTGATTATAAAATCATAAGAAATTAACCACAAGGGTTGTGCCGTACTGGTTAAGGCCTTGGGGGATGTAGTGGAATATCCCATCTGTCCAGGGTTCGAATCCAGGCGTACACAACAATTGTGGCCACCGAGATTTAATCAGGGTTGATGTCTTACGGTCACAATTTACCAAGGTATTAGTCTAATCATAGCTTAGGACATCCTTTCCAAAAAAAATCATAAGAAATTAAATTTTCTCAAGATTCATCGGCTTTTTTGTTTATCCACATGGCACCAATCCGTTCGTTTCGAGTCTAGACCAAATTTGGAAAACCATCCTATGTCGGGATCTGATTTATTCTCATGAAATCATCATTTTTTTTTCTTGACCACACATTTAACTTGATTTTCGGGCTTTCTGTTCAAAAATGAAATAAAACACACTTTCCAACATAAAATTATACAACAATTTCCTTTATTTGTTATCCCTCCCTTCCTTTCGACATTCACTACAACACATTGATAACATAGATTTGACTCGTAAGCTTTTTTGTTGTCTCTAATAAAAGACATTTTAGACTCTAAGCCAAACTAAAACGTACTTGTAAAATCTCATTCCAAAGCAAAATCTGGGAGGGTAAGATCTACATAAATCATACTTAGAGTAGATAAGTTGTTTCCGTGAAGATCCCTAACTTGCAGATCTAGCCCATGAGACATGCAAAAAGGAAAAAAAAAAAAAATATATATATATATATATAGAGAGAGAGAGAGAGAGAGAGAGAGAGAAACAACAAGAGTGTGCACGAACACACAAGAGCAGTAACAATAAGTTACAAGTGCAGTAAACAATCACAATATCAGACTCTAGGAGTATTTCCAACAACCATGCTAAAATAAAGATTTTAAATATTTACCATTTTTCCATGACAAACCTAATCACCCATAACCAAACCAAACACACTCAATATTTCCCACTATAAAGTAGAGTCTAGTATCCTAAACACCCATCAATTTATTAATAAAATATAGATGAAGGATATGAATAAACATTCGGTACTTAGAGTATCTTCAATGGAAGATTCTTATAATCAAAAAGTGGAATGACTTATAAGAACTACCGTTTTAGAAAGTCCTTATAAGTCATCCACATTTTTGGAGTTCTTGTACAAGAACTTTGACTCTTTTAACCACAAGGGCTGTGGTGTGGTGGTAAAGGCTTGGGGAGTTCATAGCGCTGAACACGGGTTCAAGCCCCACTCGAAGCACTTATGGCCACTGAGGATAAACTCAGGGCTGCACACTTTAGCAGTTGGGGCAAAGGACCTAATTGCTAGGGATTAGTCTGGGCCATAGGCCCAGGATACGCTTTCCAAAAAAAACTTTGACTCTTACCTTAGAATTTTGTATGCAATGACATTTTATCAATTTTTTATATATATTTTTTGATTTTTATATTCATATTATTGATGTTGGAAATATATGAGACCTACAAAAAGAGGTGAACATCTTCAAAACTTCCTTAAAATGGAGAATCAAAACTCAAAAAATCTATAAATAATTACATTCAACTCCTACAGATTCTCCATTTTGGATATTAACATTGATTATATCATTAAAATATTATACACATGTAAATATGTAATAAAATATTATTTCTCTCTCATAAACATTTAACACAGTGTTTCTTATTGATGAAAATATAATTAAAAAATATTTATCTCATGATAATCATTTTTAAGGAATTCTCCAAATTTGAAGAATTTCACATTTCTTATCTTTTCTCCATTTTGGAGAAAGTTTTAGGGAATCTGTTGGAACAAAAAAATTGTACAATTTCTCCATTTTCTCCATTTTGGATGTACGCAATAATGTGACCAAAACAAATGCAGAAAAGGAGATTCTTTTAAGTTGGTATTATGTTAATTTGGGCAAATCTAATCTTAGAGAATGATTCAAAGTAACAACCTTTATTTATAGCTAGTGCATAAGTGATTGGCCGAAATTATCGGCGTTTAGGCCATGAAGTTGAACCTCAGTAATTGTGGTTATATGTCTAATCACAACAAGTTTAATTAAACAAAAAGAACAATAGATGGGCTATTCATTCTGTGACAACTAAACCAAATGATTCCTTCTAAAAACAAAAGTTTAACCCCAGATTAGACACTAGGGGGACCAGCTTAAAACATACTTGCATCAAGTTTGGCCTAAATCCACAGTCTGTGAATCATTTTGTTCCCTTAACATACTCCATTTGTTGCATCCTATAGATTTTGATAAAAGTTGTACACCAAGGTTAATGATGTCTAACCACCATGTCCGGTTGTTTTTTATAAACCCGTATAAGCTACGACATTTTTGATCAAGAAAAGCATATCTTGAGGGTCAGCTCAATTGGCTGATAAAGGCTAGGTCTTGTTGATTATTTTCATATGTCGCGAGTTTGAATTTCCTCAGAACCATCGAGGACTTTCTTGGTTGTTATCTTTAGAGATTCATAAGATTAGTTGAAGTACGTGCAAGGTGGTCCGGACACCCACTGTTACAGAAAAAAAAATCATGAAGAGGTGGTCGAGACTATTAGGCCAACATATTGATTGTAGTAGTGAACTTGTTATTATGGTCGGGTTGATTATGCGGTGAATTGTGCTGTAGGTTTGCTTGTTTGCAGCCATCTCATATTGGTTCAGCTTATTACGGGGGGCGTTTGGATATGCAGAAGAGACAAGACTGCACTGGACGGGCGAGAATAAGGTGGGCAGGTGAAAGAATTGTGCACGGTTCTTTAAGGGTTTTAATTTGACATAGGTAGTTTAGTAATTTACCAATCTAGTCTCATCTCCTTAATATTTGTAGTACCAACCATTTTGTTAGAACAAGAAAAAAAAATGCATTTTTGTCCCACTCAAACCTTTCCTATCCTAGTCTAATGTCTCACCAAACATGAGACAACAAAATTTTCTTTTGTCCATGTCCGCATACCAAACGTCCAAACACACCCTTAAAACATAAAAAATGTAAAGCGGTCACGGTCTCTCACCACCTCCAACAAAAACACCAGCAAAACGAAATAACATCTGGTCTAGATGTGCATATATCTCACCTCGAGACCTTACTTTTAAATATGATATACTGAGTTTATTCGATTTAATTATTATAACAGAAAAGAAAGTCAAAAAACATTGTATGAGGGGGGGTTGAGGCACCCTACCAATCTATCAGGTTGTGCATGAAATAAGAGATGAACAATGGTTGACCAAGTAAACTTAAAGAATAGACATGAGACCATCCATTAGTGCACATGTGGTACAAATCATTACTCTCATTCTGACAACTTCCCTAAGAAACAACACCTTTTGGCACCATGGCCTTCATGCTACTAAGAAAAATGATTGAAATAGTGTTCCAGCAACAACCATACAAAATCAACTATATAATCACTTTGTAATAAATAATAATTGAAGAAGTTGATGACCACCAATTATATAACTTTATTTCCACTTTTAGAATAATTATTGTCCTAAATTTAATCGAATTGTTTTTTTCTTGATAACTTTATTATTTTAACTTTTAGTTAATTAAGTAATACTAACATTTAGTCTACTATTATATACACTTGAACCTTATAAAAATACCACTATATGAATTAATAGCTCTTAGAAAATCAAACATGAGATTGATAACACCCAACAAAATCAAAACTCTTTAGAAAAAACAGACATGACACACAACAACAATTTGGTAACACCCAACAAAATCAAAGCCAACACATCTTACAAGATAACTATTAGGATCTAAAAATATAATTTCCCTAACTTTAAGGATGGTGTAGAATAATAATTTAGAGAAAGGTTTTTATTACCGGAAGTATCCAAAGCATAATGTTTGCACTCCTTTGCTCTCACATATTTTGTGGGCCAAGTGAAATGCAAGCATCACTTCTTGGGAGTGCAAATAACATTTTCTTAATGTACTCCATATCTTTCTATAACAAAGAGAGCATAAACAATTGAACCAATAATAGTTGTCCGGTTGTTCTTCTATTAAATCCTGGATGGATTAAGTTGTTGTATTGTTGTTTGTTTTCATGTGTTAAATAAACAATCTGAATGTTGTAAATTACTATTTTACCCCTAATTTTGAAAAGTTCCCTAATCTAAGAACTCGTCCAAATTTCTTTTAGACATTTCAATGAACACTTTTTGTGCAAATAATGTACTAAGCACACCCTCGTGATCTAAGCGAATAAGCCACTATCTGAATGAATAAGTCACTTCCAAACAAGCATGTATAGCTTACCAAATAAGTCATACGCACAATACAACCAATTAAACCATTACCGAACAACCCCTATATCTTGGCTAGGTTCACATTAGTATTAGAGGGTGAGAGAACTTTTGTACCAATTTGTGAACTTTGAAAGTATGGGGTTGTAAATGAAAATATTAAGTGCTAACCATGTGATCTACTTAAGAGAATGTCTCAGCAACACACAATAAATCCTCCCTAATCAGCCTACAACTACAAGATGGCAAACATAGCTTTAGGTTAACAAATGTTATTCTTCATAATCATTTTATATAATAAGATACCTATGCTATGCTATGCATAAGATGATGCCACTAAAGGGAACATCTAATCCACCCATTACCTCCCCACAATATATCCTTCACTTTATCCCACATAAAATTATCTGCAAGGCTCACATAAAATCATATGTAGCTAAACATATATTGACAGAAGTTCCAGAACCAATCTAGTGACCAAGTCCAGTTGAGGTGGAAGAAGGGGGGAGGGGGTTCAAAATTGTGAATGCAAGATGAACCAGGATAATTAAGGGAACTGAGTACATACCATGGTGCAAGGAGCAGTGGCAAACTGATTTTGGGGCATTATATGCACAGGCAACCTGTAATATGAATCAATACATGAGCTTTTTGGCAGAATGAGAGGTTTTTTTAATTTTAATTTTTTTTTTTGTTTTGGGGGGGGGGAGGTAATTATTAACTATTAAGGATAATAAACTTAAAATTAACCCTCTAAACTAGTCCAAGTATTGTACCAATTGCAACTCTTTTGTGGCATAAAAGTCTGCTTATAGGTTTGGTTTAGACACAACTTTCTTCAATCAGAATTTTCCCAGCCTTCTTTGCAAATTTAATGGTTACTGTACATGTCTGTTTGCTTTTGATTGGACATACTTATTGATGTTAAAACCTTAATTATGTTGATGATTTTATAGTGTAGATCTTGAAAAAGGGCACACAATATTTTAGAGTTTGTACCATAATGTGTGCCATACAACTCAACTACCTATTGAAATGGAGGGCCAGACTTGCTTTGATCAACCTTTTAACAAGTGCACACTAAGTCTCAAAACTTGTGATGTTTTTTTTGTTTTTCTTTGTCCTTACCCTCCTTTTTGTTGGGATCTTTCAGCTATTATTTATAGGGATGTCTACTTTATTTTATCCCAAATGATTAATCACTAACAAAAGTCAAGCATTTTAACCGATAAATACACACTGACCCACACATGTATCACATGTAAGTACAACAGTGGATCTGTAGGCTTTCTCTCAAATCAACTATCATAGTGGAAGATATAAATTATACATAAATTTGAATGTGGGCCCTAAGAAACTCTTAAAATGGGTATTCTGTTCTGTGTGAGGATACTTACTTCCAGGATGTCATACAAAAGCAGACTTCCAAGCAGGAGACACTCAAAATATTACATTATAAAACTCATACAAATCATCACAAACTCTTGCTGAAAAGATAAATACGGTTCCGAGCAAAGTTGTTAAAGGCTCAAAAGGGTCCCAGAGCCTAGGTGCAAGGCGCAAGCATGAGGTGTCGACCTCAAGAATGCAAGGCACGTCTTATCAATATATATATACATACACACACAGTTACACACAACTCGAATAAGGTTTAGCTGGTACAAGCCTCCAATGCAGCAAGTACAAGTCCAATGCAACAACCAGCAATACTTCGATAGAGGCAGAATGGAGACGGGTTTAAAACGTGAGCCTTGAGGGAGAAGTTTTAAGGTCCGGGTATTTATAGAGAAGGAGACTTGAAGTTCTAGGGACAGGGTATTTAATATTACGGTTTGACTTCCGTCATCTATTTAATAATAAGAAGTCTAGGAGATGAGATGATTCCAAAACTTATTTAATATTAGGATTTGACTGGTTACGTAATAACTCTTTACGAGGCACGCCTAGGCCCAAAAGACGCCTCAGCCAAGGCGCAGCACCTTAATGAGCGCTCACCTCAATTTTAAGAAGCCCAAGACCTTGAGCCTTATGCACCTCAGAGCCTAGGCGCGCTTTTAACAACTTCGGTTCCGAGTCAAACCCCATTGGCAATGAATGGAGTACCCAAGATCATATATATATATATATATTATATTCAATACGTAAGTTATTTTCTTGATGTGAAATAACTAATTCCAACAGTATTAACCATACCCTTGACACCACAAGGAACTGATAAATGCAGTGTTATAACTACAAAAAGAATTCTAATATAGAACTAAAAGCAAACAGCCAAGCAGTTATAATTTCAGCATTGTTCATCAATCTGTAACTTGTTAAAAAGAAACAAGAGCCGCCTGGCGTACCTTTTGAGGCATGTGCTGTTTCGTGGACAATCCCATCCATTGACTGGTGGAAATGATGAGAGCTCATATGCCATTCATAATCCATTGAAATCAAGAATTCTCCAAATGGATCTTCATATGATTGATTGGACAGAAATAGTCCAGCTCGGGACCATGCCAGCAAAGGAACTTACAACTGTATAATATTTATGAAAACACAATGTAAAGCAATTGAGCTTTAAATATTCAAATATTCATGGGTATAATTCCTAAATGCTAGACTAGATAAATGACAATTATAGCACTGAAACAGCAGTAATTTCATATCCAACAGCTGAAAAGGCTCACACCATCAAAATCCTTTGCATTTCTAGGCTGATTTGGAGGACTATAAGCTTTTTGCTGTATGGTAATAACTTGCATTCTCGAAGTTGACAATCATCATCCACAAAGGGGTAAAAGATTGGCTTCTGTCTTGAATATACTGTCTACTGAAACTTAACTGTGGTGCACATTGGAAGAGTTGTGTATCATGAATTTATGGGGTCAACCTCTGAAATAATAAATAACTCTATCCATGTATTCACCATGAACTCTCTTTGTTTAGAGACGGTGAATAGAGATCTACCTTGAGCAAAAATCAATATTTTGCTCCCGGGGTTGCAGCTTTTGACAATGGAATGGGTAGATAAATTTTGATATTGTCAGAAATTTTGTTGGTATGGGTAGAGATCTACTGAACAATGCTGGCAAAAAGTTTGATGTCCGAAAGCAATTTAATCCCCAAAGCACCAAAGTATCTTTTACACAACACAGAACCAGGAACATATCAATGCGGTGAAAGCTCAGAAGTTTCTGACAGTAAGATGCTGAGGAGACAGAAAATTAAAAATCCACTAGCCATAATACCCACTAACATAGAATTCAGATGAACTAGTCAAATTTACATGTGAAAGTGACGAAATTATGTTTTGTACATACAGGTAAAAGATGGAAAAAGAACAATAGCATCTATTCTAACAGCTCTTTGTTGAGTTTCTAACAGTTCCACCGAAACTTCTTCGTACCAGGGTAATCAATAACCTTGTTGATTAATAACTGGGTTTTACTTGTATAGCCAATTGTGGATGCTCACATGGACAAAGGCAATAACAACCTTCTATCCTTTTTCCTCGCAATTGTCTGCCTAGAAATCCTCAAGCGTATAGGAATTAGAATACCAAGGCAAATGATGGCAAAGGAAAGCCAGAAATGTCTGAAGTAGAGGGTCATGTACGATGATGTTACAAGCACAATGAACAGTGTGGCCCATAAGATTGCCACAGCAACATCAACCCTGCAATGTTCAATCAAATTGTGATCATTTCATAGCACCAATAAGAGCCAGATCTAGTTACTGCACTGTAAAACATCAACAAAGTGGCTTATAAGATACATTAAAGGAAAAGCCATCATGTCTCCCATAGAATATTAACTGATTTGACAAACTTTATACAAGTCACTGAAAGATGTGAGTCCTAATATAAACCCAGACAACTTTGTTAAAGGCATTTGCCAAACAAACATCAAGACAACTCCAACAGGGAGATACAAAATGAATCAATCAACAAAACCACATTTATGATGAAACTCATAGACACCTTGGTCCGGCAGAGATTTCCAAGAAAAATCTAAAAACTACAAAAATCACCAAACATCCATCCGAAGTTCAGCAATAGAAAAAATTACTTCTTATCAAATACAAATTCAGTTATAACTAAAGCTTGAAGTATTATAGAAGTAAAAACTAAATCAGTTTAACCCCATGCAACATCTCAGTTCTTATTTTGTTCTTGTAAATACCCAAATCAGGTGCTTTCTTCTCTCATTCATTCTTAAGGAAATACAAAATATATATACAAGATTAAGGTACCTAACTATGGAAATACCAAACTACTAACAAGAAAGGAGAACCCTACTTTACTATATTTAACACTCCTCCTCAAGTTGGAGCAAATATGTTAATCATGTCCAACTTGTTACAAATAAAATCTATTTGTGTTTTCCGCAACAGCTTCGTGAGAATGTCTGCAAGCTGGTGCTTGGTCCTGATGTGTACTGGTTGGATCGATGGAGGTCCGTCTGTGTTCCCACAACGCGGTCTCTAATAAGATGACAATCAACTTCAATGTGTTTTGTTCTCTCATGGAACACTTGATTTTTGGCTATGTGAATGGCTGACTGGTTATCACAATATAATCTCATCAAGTCAACTGTAACTACACCAAGCTCTCTTAGGAGTCTTCTTACCCACGTCATTTCGTATGACACGTCTGTCATGGCTCTATATTCTGACTCAGCACTTGACCGGGAGACAATATGTTGTTTCTTGCTTTTCCAAGATACCAGATTTACTCCGACGAATACACAATATCCTGTAGTCGATCTTCTAGAAACGGGACAGCCAGCCCAATCTGCATCTGAGAAACCAGATATCTTTCCATCTCCTTCTTCAATGAATGCACCCATGGTTTTCAAAATCGCTCGAGGCGAGGCGGTCCAAAACCGCTCCTGAGGCTTAAGCCTCATGGTCCCTGGACGAGGCTTACGCCTCAATCGGTGAGGCAGTGCCTCAAGGCGGTGAGGCGGTGGTGAGGCGCAAGCCTCAGCTACTTTACTATTTTTGGTGAGACTGATGTTTGTTTTTTTTTATTTTTTTAAGACTTATACTTTATAACCTTTTGTCTATTTAAAAAAGGTAGAAAAAACCAAAACAAAAGCAATTGTATTTTTAATAATTTTAAAGTACAAAAAAGTCATTTTGGGTGTCCTTTCCTCTTCTCAACAAGAAAGAAGAAGTTGACCTTTCTTTTCTACACCATTTTTTATATTGTTGTAAGGTTTCTCTTCTCAATTTACACATGTTATGTTTTTAGCCTTATAACTTGTAGATTATTATGTTTTTAGCCTTATAACTAGTAATTTTATGACCTTATGACGTTTAAAATTTGGTATGGAATTATGTTTTGCTTATTATTAGTATTTATGAATTTTATTTGGTATGGAATTATGTTTTCCACTTTGTATTATACACACATACACATATATATATATATTATATACATATACACGCCTCGAGGCTTACGCCTCGCCTCGTGGAGGGAAAACGCCTCGAGTCCCGATTGGGATTTTTAAAACTATGAATGCACCCACTCGACAGTGACCCTGATCTGAATAGAGTATCCCTAAGCCTGGTGTGGCCTTGAGATACCTCAAAACGCGAAGTGCTACATCCCAATGACCCGTATAGGGAGCGGAGACATGAACTGGCTCAAGACACTCACCGGGAATGATATATCTTCGTCGGGTAACTGTCAAATAGTTTAACTTTCCAACCAATCTCCTATATCTTTCTGGATCTTTCATAGGATTGCCATCATCTGGAAGAAGTTTTCCTGTAGTAAGCATGGGGTTGTCCACTGGTTTACACCCCAATAACCCACACTTAGTAGCATATCAAGAACATATTTCCGTTGGGATAGAAGAATCCCTTGTGGAGATTGAGATACTTCTATCCCAAGGAAGTAACGAAGTCGTCCATGATCAGTAACTTGAAACAGAGTCTATAGGAATTGTTTCAGCTCAGAAATTCCGGTGCTATCATCTCCAGTGATGATAATATCATCTACATAGACCACTAGTATGATCCGCCGATTGTCATGGTGTCTAAAAAACACGGAATAATCCTGGGAACTGCGAGTCATACCAAACTCCTGAAGAACATCTGAAAAACGTCCAAACCATGCTCTAGGGGATTGTTTGAGACCATATAATGAATGTCGCAATCGACATACTTTGGTGGCTTCCTCCTCAATAACAAATCCAGGTGGTTGTTCCATGTACAACTCCTCCTCAAGAATGCCATTTAGGAAGGCGTTCTTGACATCTAACTGATGTAGCGGCCAATGATTAATGGCAGCCAAAGCTATACAAATGCGAACTGACGGCATTTTAGCTACCGGGGAAAACGTCTCATCATAATCAACCCCTTGTGCTTGAGAATAACCCTTTGCAACTAACCGAGCTTTCAAGCGATGCAAATAACCATCAGGATGAACTTTCACTGTGAAAACCCACTTACAACCCACTTTCCACTTTCCACGAGGAAGTTGTTCCAAATCCCAAATATGATTCTTTTTTAGGGCATCCATCTCTTCTTGCATCGCCTTAAACCATCCGGGGTGATGAAGAGCCTCAGTCACATTTCTAGGAACAAAATGACTATCAATGGCGGTGGTGTAGGCACATGACTCTAAAGAAAGATGGGAATAGGCAAGATAATCATGAATAGGATATCGGGTGCGAGTTCGTGTGCCTTTCTAGAAGGCAATTGGAATATCCGGGAGATGGGCACCTGGTGGGTAATAAGGCTCGATATGTGCTGGCAAGGGTGTATCAGGTACTCGGTCGGGGACAATGTCTGTAGGCGATGATATGTGTGTATCAGGTGGTGGAATTGGAGACGTACCAGAATCATCATGCACAGGTAGGCATTATTAGGTCTCAGGCACTTGTCGTTGGCGCTGTCGAGCATACACATTTGTGAAACGAGTATCAGTGGGTACTGGAGGAGTAACAACATTTGGTGTCATTATTGGAATACGCAAGACTAGAGGATTAAAGGAATCGAAAGAATCAGAAACAAGATTTGTTGACTGAGAAGGGCTTGTGATAGGTTTATCATAGAAAGGACTCGACTCATTGAATGTGACATCAGCAGAAGTAAAATACCTACGTAGGGAAGGACTATAACAACGATAGCCTTTTTCGACACGAGAATACCCAAGAAACACACACTTGATAGCACGTGCGGAAATTTTATTACCCCCGGACGATGATCATGAACGTACGAAATACAACCGAAGATTTTAGGAGCCAAGGGAAAAGGAGTGCCTTTTGGAAAGAGGATGGAAAAGGGTGTCTTCCCTTTAAGGACAGAAGAGGGCATACGATTAATCAAATAATTAGTTGTAAGAACCGCATCGCCCCAAAAACTGTGTGGAACATTATAATGGATCATCATAGTACGTGCCACATCCAACAAATGGCAGTTCTTTCGTTCAGCAATGCCATTCTGTTTGGGTGTATAGGCACACGATGATTCATGCATAATACCATACTCAGATAAGTAAGATGTAAGATCGGAAGAAAAATATTCTTTTGCATTGTCAGACCTTAGAGTTTTAATAGAGGCATCAAATTGGGTTTTGACATATGCATGGAACTCACAAAAAATAGAATATATTTCATTACGTGATTTTAGCAAGTACACCCATATTGCACGAGAAAAATCATCGACAAAAGGTCTGATACCATGTAAATACCCAAATCAGGTGCTTTCTTCTCTCATTCATTCTTAAGGAAATACAAAATATATATACAAGATTAAGGTACCTAACTATGGAAATACCAAACTGCTAACAAGAAAGGAGAACCCTACTTTACTATATTTAACAGTTCTCTTTTCTAGTTCCTGGACTCTCGGCCTCTCGGGTGTCACCATGATCAATAGAATTGCTTCCAACTCAAGCTTCTTCTATCTGTCGTCTGATTAAAGTATTTCTTACCTTCTACCCTCTGCACTGTTTGCATCACTTTCCCCTTACTAGTCTTGCTCACTGTGACCTTTTTAAATGTTATTGGAAACCTACTCCTAGCTATAGGCAAACGACAATCATCAACAACAAAGCAAGGGGAAAACACTCTTCCCCTGCAGCTTCTTTCTCTATACCTTTGTACTATACAGCAATAGTATATGGGAGCTTATAATCTAGTTTAACTAGACCAAACCAAAACCAATCAGAATACCTCTATAAGCAAGACATCAGAAAAATGAACAAGATGGAAACAACAAAGAATGGATGGAGAGAGAGAGAGAGAAAGTGAAAAGATAGAGAAAATGGGTAAAACTTAAGTTTACACTTTACAACTCAACTAAAAGCTTAAACCAAGTAACTCAATCAGCCTTGGAAGGCATCTTAAAATAATACAAGTTGTCATGAACCACAAAAGATACTCGAGCTGTAATTGTTTTTTGAACTCAAATTTAGAGCGGAACTTGAGATATAGTAAGGTTTAATTTTATATTTCATCTCTTGTCCACTTTTATTGCTTATTCTTGGTAATTAAAATGCAGTAATATGTATATTTAATCAGAAAAAACGAGGTGTATGCATCTGATCATTGTACTAGTTTTCCTAGCTTCACCGCATGAATAAGCATAAGAAGTATAAGCGGGTTGGAGTGATATAGATAGCTTTTAGCGCAGCCAGTTGAGGGCAAACTCAACAAAAAATAAGAACTTGTACCACACTAGGCCACAAACTCAACAAAAACTTAAAGCTGGTAGAGGCCCAAATAGACCTATTAATGTTTGAAGGTAATAAAGCCAATAACAAGTAGTATTGTAAAATATGGTGCTAATAAAGCATGCAAGTTCCATTAATCAAGTCAATAAATCTGATACAGATTGGGCCATTGGCAGAACAAAGAGAAACCTTGTTGCATGATGCTAGAGATATATGCATAACAAAATGGCATAAATGTCTATATTTCCAACACTCCTCGAGTTGGAGCATATACATCAAACATGTTCAACTTGTTACATAATTACATGTAGGATTAATGGCTTTGTCAAGATATCTCCAAGAAGCAACACTGATGAGAAGTACTGACTACTTTTCTACGAACAAATTGACAATCCACTTCAATATGCTATATACAAGTGTACCCCTTAATTGCATATAAAACACCTTCCCTTGGGCTCCCTCAACATACCACAACTTCTGAACCACGTAAGTCTCATTGTCGTTATTTGTGTTGCTTATTATTACTATTATCGTGTATTTTGCATTTGCTTTGGGTATTTTAGGTACACTTAGTCTTGGTCCATTTTGTATAGCCTTTGGTTGTTCGGGTTATCGGGTCAATACATGTGTTTACTGGAACGTTGATCGAACCTGCAGCATATGATGCTTCAAATATTTGTACAAAAGTTTCAAAATGTACTACATTTCCTTCGCCTCCAGGACCATGATTTATCCATTGTATTACCTTTGCAATCCTTGAGCTTTTAATTTTGGATCAGTAAGAGTCATTGCAGGGGGACAAACATTCATTCCCGTTACACTGACAGGGTAAATGACATTTTCTCTGTGAAACTATAAAATCTTTTCTCTGATCGAAATACCTTCATTACATGAAAATACCTCACTAATCCCCATTTAACCTCAAACTCATATGCAAGACACATTTTTAACCAGTCCATACACTGCTTTCGAGTGGGATATACTGTGTTCATTTGGTTTGGTTTATTTTTTTGATCTGTCATCACTAGAAAGAATCATTCTGTCCACATATATTCTGAGAATGATTATCTTCTCGTTAGGTTAGTACTTCGTGAACACATTATGACATGTATGTCCTTCCATGTATTATTGATTAGTTCACAAATTGAGCGAACCCCTCGAATGAAGCTCTCACCTACTAGTATTCCAGCCAATAAAGATACCATTTTCCTTAGCAGCTTTTGACCTTGTTCAAGGCATTGAGAACTGAATTAAGAATGAGTACAGCCTACCACCACAACCAGATGGTAAAACTGAAAGATTTGATCAGGTTTTACAATGTCATTTAAGGGGTATATTTAGATCATGGCATCATAAATGGCCTACATGCTTCAGCTTAGTGGTGGTACAATTCTCATCGCCACAACTCTTAATGGTGAGTTGCTACCCTGTTTTGGGAATTGACAAATATTACAACTTATACGATCCTTTCTCAACTCTGACTTCTCCCACCTCACTATTTCTCACTATTTTCTTATTCTCTTTCTCCATTATCAACGAAATGTCATATGCTGACGCTCCAGAATATCACTTGATTAAATTTTAAAAAAATATCTCATGGTAGTCTTCTTTACTTCAAACAAAGTTCATCAAAACCACTAACATGTAATGTATTTTCTATAAAATTTGAAAAAACAACAACTTATATAATTAAATCAAAACCGCAAAACTGTTCCAATTATGGATAGACAAGGCAGCCATATATAGAGCATACTAAATTTCAATACATAAACCATAAAAATCTTAAAAAGACAACCAACAAATGAATAAATGTTCATCGTAGAGGAAGAGTATACCAGGTGGAGAGATTTGGTTTAGGTGAGAAGATAACGAGAGGAGACCACTTGTGCTGAGATCGGATCTGGCTATCTCTGAGTTGCTCTACGAGTTTTGAACGCGTTATCATAATAACACACCTCTTTATAAGACCGGAGATATGATTCCTTCTCCGACCTTCTAAAACCCTAAAAACGAGATCGAACCCTCCGAAATAACGATTAGATCTTAAAAAGAATGATTGTAAAAATATGTCCGATTAGTAAACAATATCCTGTCAAAAATTCAATCTGCAATCGCCGGAGCAGATTGAGAGATCGCCGGATTATTTGGTCGTCGCCGGATAACCGAGAAAATCTGAGCAGACTGAAAGCTTTCTTCAGTTCGATCTGCGCCTGTTGCCATAATTCGTTTTTTGTAGTACTCGTATAACTTTAGATCTAAATTTCCTTTTCTTTAATAAATAATTATGGAAATCAATTAAAATAGTCATTTTTTACTGAGGGTTTTACTTTTTACCTGTTAGTCATTTCTCTTTATATTTTACCAAAATAGCCATAGATCCACAAAAACCTAAGTCAGTAATTACGTATGTAGCTTTTTACGGGTATAAAGTGTAAATTTTGAAAGTCTAGAGGCCAGGTCCGTAATTGTAGAGGTAGTTTTTTGCGGAAAGTGGTAGAAATGTAATTATTTTTTGTCATTTAGTTAGGTCCGTAATTTGCGGACCTGTGATTGCTTTGATAAAAAAATGATAGAAATAGCTAAAAGGTAAAACCATTGGTGAAAATGGCTATTTTAATTAATTTCTCTAATATAAAACATTTTTAGTATGAATGTTAAAATATCTCAAAATGTTTACAAATTATTTTTACATTACGTATAAATTTTAAATTTTTCATGTTTTACGCCATAGAATTAACGGATAACCGAATGAAACACGCCTGAATACAAAATAATCGTTGAGCTTCTATTTATACAAAACACGTTTAAATATTGGATAATCGTTGAGCCCTTGCTTATACGACAGAATACTCCATAAATTTAAGACTATAATGTCACGGGTGTTTTTCTCATACAGCAAATAACAAGAAGAAAACAAAAGGATAAATTTGTCTAATAGTCATAAAAGGATTGACGACTTATCATTGAGTGACTTTGGCATTGTATGTTCCCTAGACGAGTACTATCGGGTCGGTGAATTCAGTAATAGACGCATGTTGGTGTTTCAACCTTTCTATGCCTCGAGGTGAGGATTCAATTCCTTTTTTTTTTTTTTTGAATCATTGATACATATATTATGTTATGAAGGATTCGGATGATCCTTTCCGACAATGGTATTTTAAAAGAAGAAAATGTTGTTGTTCCTGCAACACTCATTGATACTTAAAAAATGGTCGTGAAAGGAGTAGGTTTTCTTAAAAGGGTTACGATGAGTTGTTTGATCATTCTTCTTTTAAAAATGAAATATCTTAATTACAGTTGTGAGATTTCTTTGATCTAATTAATATTTGAATCATCAGTTTTGTTAGTTATATTTATATATTTCTCCCAACTCAAATAGATATCAGTTAGGATTGCATATCCGTTGGGTTGGTCAGGTTGAAAGCATTTGAACAACTCAACCCAATGTTTGCGGTTTAAAAAATCTCAACCCAATCAAAACTGCGACCCAACCCAACGCAAATTAGTCGAGTTGAAACTTTCTTATGTTATTTTACATTATAGCTAAGCCTCTTTGTTTGAACTAATTAAAAATAAAAATGAGAAAACATACCAAAAAGGCTAAAAAAACTCAAAAAAAGTTGAAGATTATTACGGTTGAAATTGTAATATAATTTTGAATATAACCAACTACGGGTAGGTCAAATGTCTAACATGTATGTGTATATATATATATATATATATATATATTAATCAATAATTTAACAATCATATTAATTCCATAGTATAGAAAGGCATCGGGTTCATCGGGTCGAGTTGGGTTCAAATTACCCTAACTCAATTCCAACCCAATAGATATGGTTTGACCTAATTTTGTATTAACTATGTGTCAGGTTACCTCAATTTGATTTTTTTTAGGCTTTTTCAGGTTGGGTTGGACGGGTTGGTCATAGTTTTGAGCACCTCTAATATCAGTCTTGTTGCAATACTTCGACATTATGTCAGATAGCCCACTGGATTTATTGGAATAATAATTTTATTGGCATAATGGAATCGAGAGTTTTTACGACACTTAAGTCATGAATTCGAGTCATTTTAGATATACGTGTGTGAGGGGGTGTTTACTTTTAACTTAATCAGCTTAATGGATATTTTGGGTTATTCGCACGACCATGTATAGATGTTTACTTGTGGCTTAATGATAAAAACAAGGGCTTTTTCTCACAGTGTGTAGGGGGTGTATTGTCCCCGTTAAGCCAAAAAATTGACAATACATTGCACCTCTTCTCCACATCGCTTCTAGAACGCCACACCTTTCTCCCCATGCCTCCACTTCTTGCCGTCGTCCTCAACATCATCTATTCTCTCCTACAACCGGCGACATCCTCTCTTATCTCCTACAACCAGCTACATTCTCTCTTCTCTGTTCCTCCGACGAGAAAGCTCTCCGGTCATCCTCTCCGGTCATCCTCTCTTCTCTTTTCCTCGTACGAGAAATTAGGTTAGCATCTCAACCTTAATCGAAACCCTCCTCCCTAATCGAACCCTAGTAGTTGGTGCTGCATCGAAACCTCAATTAAACCTTAAGCGAACCTCATATATCCCCAAACCCTAATCGAAACCCTCAACAGGTAGTTCATTTATCTTCTTTGTTCATCTCTCCTAACCCTAATCGAACCTCATCATCGTTGTTTGGTTTGAACTTGGTTTTTTTGATATTGAAGAACAACAATTTCACCATCGTTTTTTTTTTTTTTTTAATGATATTGAAGCCAATATCATATTCATGAAAACTCAATTCTAAAGAGAAAATATTGAAGGACAACAATTTGAGTAACAAATCTATATTTCTGTATGTAAAATTGATAATAAATTGGTGTAAATATTGATGAATCTGATGAATTGAACTAAAGGATGATGATAGATGCAAACCATGAATATGATGAACTGAATCTGATGAATTAAAGGGTAAAATAGTCATTTCGATCAGGCTGTTAATTCAGAGAAAAAAATAAACAACACCATATTTGTATCCAGACAAACAAATTTATTCATACAAGATTTAACGGAAAATTTGGTAAACGTATAAATATAAAAACTAAAAGATCAGGGTTATTTTTGAATGTTAACTTTTAGTTGAGGGACCATTTACGTAACTTATACCAACATACCAAAAGAATGCATCAACGTCAAGAAAAGAAGAAAACGAGAAAAGCTCAAAACAGAGTTCGTTATTACTTGCAGTCGGTCGGAGCTCTTCGCCGGAAAAAAACGGAGAGAAGAATGGGAACAAGAGATATAGATAGAGATCTAGAACGGTTGATACCGGCGACCGGATTCTCAGATATCATCGGCGCTCCATTATCGCCGTTGCAGTCCGACACACCTTCGGGGGCTTCTCCTCCCTCTCATCATTCCGGCAGAGAGGTCTCTAATTACAAAATTAAATTGTGTTTATTTGTTTATAATTAATCGTGCATTCAATGTTTGTTAATGTTCGTTGATCATGATTCCTTTTTGAAAATTATATTTCCATAAGGTGAACATTTGGTGTTTTTATGCATGATCTGCTGAATAACTAAGTTTTCATTTATCTAATGAGGTTGTTATACTTTTTGCCCTAGGTTTTTACTGATTCCTGTCTGAATTCCGTTGTTTTTAGTGAAATCTTTGAAATTTAAGCTCTTGAAGTTGTGATTGTGATTTGTTCACCTTTAATCTCCCTCATGTTTTAGAAGCATTGGCAGAGTTTTGTCTTATAGAGTTCTACACAGGACACAAGTGAAAAGTGATTTTGTTTTAATAAGTGGATTGAAGTCATTGGACATCACATATTACCGAATTAAACCCAAAATCTTGGGTGAGATACTCCCTCCATTCCAAAAACAGACCGACATTTTGACTTCAAGGATCAAACTGCTTGCTTTTAAACTTTCAGATTGATGTGGATTGCTTTCAGTAAATCATTTTGCTATATACAACAAGCGATATAACAAATGCAAGAAATTTAAAGATTTTAGTGGAAATCAAAAAAAAAATCAATATAAACCTTGGACTCGAAAGTACTAGGTTTTGACATTAAATATTGCAGCTAAGGGAGTATCCTGTACTGTAGGGTTCTGGTTATATAGGAAATCACAGTCCAACCTAGGAGTTAGGGCAGTTGCCATATAGAAGATATACCTATAGCCTTGAGGACTCCTCTCTTTACCCCTTACATGTCGGCTGTTTAAGACAAATTGGAGTATGGTCTTGTGATGTAGCATGAAACTTATCATTCCTCTTCATATCGATATTTTTTTGGAAGGGTATCCTAGGCTATGCCCAGACTAATCCCTGCAAATTGCGACCGTAAGATATCAGCCCTGATAGACTCAATGGCTACAATCGTTATGGACGCCTGGAATCTAACTCGGGGCAGATGGGATATTCCACCACATTTCCCCTGGGCCTCAACCGCTACGCCACCCACCACCCTTGTGGTTATACAAAGAAATGTTACACACTTCACTTGTTCCTTGAGACCCATAGATAATGTTATCTGCTACTAGTTTTAAGCAGATGGTTCATGTCCTAGGAAAGAAAATTCATTCCTAACAGCTTTTGATCAAGGCAACCAGAAGGAAATGCACGACTGTTATAAAGGAATTTCGAATGTGTGTCTCATATTTTAGGTAATTTTTCGTAAATGAGTGTTTTGCTTGAAGAATTGGAAAGATATTCCATCTTAATTTATGTCAACGAGAGGTGTCAGTGGTTTAAAATTTTGATGTTGTTTTCATGTGCTCATCGGAAGTTGCATATCTTGCTCCATATTGAATCAATTGCTTATAGTACGGAATTTGTTAGCAACTTGCCCTACATCTAACTACATCTATGATTCCCAAAAATATACTACGAAAATGGATGTGGAAGTATATGTTGATATGTGATGTCCAATGACTTCAATTGACTTATTGAAAGAAAACATATCAAAGGTGTACAGAATCACTTTTCACTTGTGCCTGTGTAGAACTCTAGAAGATAAAACTTTGTCAATGCTTCCAAAACATGGGGGAGGTTAAAGGTGAACAAATTACAACCATAACTTCAACAACTTAAATTTGAAATATTTCACTGATGTAATTTCAACTATAACCTCTGTGTAGAGAGCTCAGAAGTATGATCTTCCTGTCTATTCTCAATACCCTCTCGCCTCCCTCTGCAACTGTGTCTGTGCACCATACACGCACCTAATGTTAAATCTCATTTACCGAATTTGAATTTTAGCATTAAAGATACCAACTGGTAATGGTGCTTGTCTGCATACTTGAAACGTGATTATTAAATGCAGGGCCGTTCCTGGGGTCGGGCGGGTCGGGCGTACGCCCAGGACCCAAAGGAAATAGGGGCCCAATTTTTTTAATATATACTATGTATTAGTAGTTAAAAAAATATTGTAAATAAAAAAGACAAAAAAATTAGTATATAATAGGATCCAAAAAGAATATAATATTATATTAAGGGCTCAAATATGTATTAATTTAATAACATTGGACAATAAAATTTGTAAAAAGTTACTTAGTCTTTCATTTTATAGTGTTGCTTATTTCTTTTCTAAGTTTTTTTAATCTAGTACTAATATTTAAAAACTATTTTTGCCTATAATCCTTGATATATATTCCATAACTCATCTTCCACGTACTCTTTTTCATTATTCCACGTGTTATAATGTAATATATTTTTTGTTATTAACTAAGAAAACTCCTATCTTTTGAAAACAGTTACCAAAGTATATGAGACGACCCAACATATATATATATATATATATATATATATATATATATAGGGAGAGGTTCATTTGCAACCCTTAAAAAGGTTGCAAACCTTGCAACCCACATCTTAACCGTTGGATTCATGATCGGCGGTTATAAAAGATATGGCGCCCAATATTTTTAATTAAAAAAAAGAGAAAAATAAAATAACCGTCGATCATGAATCCAACGGTTAAGATGTGGGTTGCAAAGGTTGCAACCTTTTTAAGGGTTGCAAAATATCCTTCCACTATATATATATATATATATATATATAGGGTTTTAAAGTCACTTTTTTTTCCATACATTATTGACTCTTTATTACCTAATATTGGATGTATGAATCTTAAGTATTCTCCTATCTTTAAAACAAAAATAAGAATTCAATCTATAACTAACATGAACTTTTGATTCTAAGATTGATGGTTCATAAAAAGCTTGTTTCAACCCTAAAAGTTTAAAATGATGATGAAAAACATTAAAGTGTTACTCCGAATTATCAACATAGTGACGTCAAATGATTTCAATCTATATATTAAAGGTGTGTCATAAGATGTCTTTGACGATGGTGGAACTGATTAACGATGTTATGTAAAAATGATATGGTAGATAATATTTAATTTATAAATAATTATTGATTGATCTTGTGCTAGAAATAACGGGAAAAACAGTTTTATATGAAATATTAATATTTCTTAATTCAATGTTATGTTTAATGATATAAACAATATATTGAAAATAATTTCGTAGTTATCGAGGGCCCAATTTTTCATCTCGCCCAGGGCCTATAAAATGTCAGGAACGAGCCTGATTAAATGCCATATGTAACCTTGCAATCATAACTTGAGTTATATTGATAATGGATTATCTTGTGAGGACACAATCCAAGTAGATGATGATTAAGGTTTGTAAGGGGAAATGTTAAAAGTGTTCTATTTGTTTTGCTTTTGCAGGCATTAGTTAAAGTCATTCGCAGCTGGGCTTCAAAAAAGTTCATTACTGGATGGTTCGTTCTCCTCTCCTCAGCAACCCCGTCGTCTCATCATATTATTCATATGCTTGTTTCATCTGTAAGTTGATCATGCATTGCTGATTGTCATAGCAGTTGAAAAAAATATTTTAGGCGATGTGTTAAGAGTCCACATCGGCTAGACTTGGACCTTTCTACTTCAATATATGTTAGAATCTCCCTTCTTTTTTCAAGGGCTCTTTTGGAGAGTAATCTGATGAGGTTCCACATATTTTAACATGGTATCAGAGCCAAGGTCTACCATTTGGGACATCTATGCCCTGGACTTAACATTCTGGGACATCTGTGCCCGTCTAGAAGAATTTGGAGGGGGGTGTTAGAGTCCAGATCGGCTAGACTTGGACCTTTTTACTTCAATATATGTTGGAATCTCCCTTCTCTTCTCAAGGGCTCTTTTGAAGAGTAATCTGATGAGGTTCCACATATTCTAACAAGATCTGACATATATCATAAACAATGTTGGTTACACTGGTCATATTTAATATAACTAAACTATGAAAACCATCTTTGCTCCTCTTTTCCACTAAAGTTTAGACGATCACGTTGAACTATGAAAAATTCGATTCTTGAAATGCCTATGTATAATTCAGCTGTCAGATAGCAAAGCAGTAAGTATTTACTGAGAGGAAGGCAAGCTGCGAGTATTCTGACCTTTTGCATTCACAGAAATGATAAAATCAACTTGGATTGGGATATGTTTTTGCCATTTGGTTACTAATGGTTGATTGTTTTGCAGTGTCATTTTATCTCCCATAGCCATCACATTTTATGTTACTTGGTGGTTCATTCAATTTGGGGATGCACTCTTCTCCCCGATCTACGTTTTTTTGGGAATTAATATATTTGGTTAGTGCATCGGCTTCCTTATCATTTTGACATAAAACAGCATGATAACATCCTAGTTTACGTAATGATTCTATTTTTTCTTGGCTCTGGTACACAATGTCAGGGGCGGACCCACTATGGTGCATGCGGTGGCACGGGCCACCGCTTCATTCCTCCGTTGTAGTGTAAAAAATTTAGGGTCGTGAAAGGTGCCACTGCATTATTTTGTTGGGTGCAATGATATATTACTTGAAACTACAATAATAACATAAGTTTCTCTTGGTAGAGTTGGTTTTTGAACGATCTTTTCTCTCCTTCCAGGTGTGGGTTCGCATCCCATTTGCATCATTTTCTTAGTTTTAGCTTTTAATTTCAGGTTTATTATGTTTCTGAAAAGATTTAGGATAAAAGACTCGAACATAGGTTCTCACATACAAAAAACAAGGAACTAACCGGCAGACCGATGATGATTTTGTAAAATATTATCCATAGCTTCATTTTCTATAGTCAGATGGTGCCACCACTTTGAAAACATTTTTTGGTCCGCCTTTGCACAATGCAGGAGTTTGTTTAAACAATCTATTTACGTGTTGGTTTCATACAGAGTGCATCTCCTGCAGTGCAGCAACTAGTCGTCATACCAAGTGATGAAAATTGATCACATTTCGTATCATAGATCATTTATGACATCTCAAAACTTATGCCCCTCTGCCCTTGGGCATGTAGCTCAGTTGGCAAAAGGGTGGGGCGACTTTGCTCAAAACTTATGCTGATCTCTTAGGCCAAAAACTGTATTGGCCATGCTTCACTTTTAATATTTTGTGCTTCTATTAGCCCTCGAGTTTGTAGCTCAGTTGGGAAAGGGGCGAAGTGACTTTTGCTCAAATACACAACATGTTCAAATTTGAATCCTCCGGGCAGGGGAGGATTTAATGCATAAGGGTTGGGGCACTTGCCCCCAGGCCCCAACAAATAGATGATGTGTTAACTTAAAAATAATTTATACCTAAAATTTCTATTATGCTCCCATGAAATAAAAGCAAGTGACTCCAATTATCCAACCCAACCGAACCCTAATAAAAGCTAATTGATTTTGTTGGTAAATGGTAAAGTGGTAATGTCGATTTTATTGATTTTTAGGGTTTGTTACTGGTTTGTTTTTCATTTCTGAATTTTTTGGTCTCTTAATATCTGATTTCTTTCCATCTGAATATAATGTCTTGGTAATTTCTTGGCCTCCTGCCTTCAGATTTCTTGCTACTGACTAATAATTTATATGTTTATTAACTATTAAGCATTTTCATTTATCTTTCACTAGTTTTGTTAAAAATTGTTTAGTACCAACTACCAAGTGCCAACATATTACTTTATTACAAACTAGTTTAGTGGCATGTTCCTCTAGGCTCTAGCATTTGGTCCATTATGAATTAGTCGAATTTTGTATTAATGGTTAATGTATTCACTTGTTTCCGGTTTAACCGAACTAATAAAATATATAAATAGTAGTAAAATGTGTTATTCAATTTAATCCAAATAGTAAATAAATAATTGAAAACCGAACCGAATAAGTTATCTTTATTCGACCAGTTAATTGAACCGTGCAAGTCGAAATCCGAATAACCCAAAACCGCTTAGTTCAAATGGGTTATTCGGTTTTTTGAATTTTATGACACCCCTAAGTGTGCCACTAACCACAAAAGTTTTTGGATCCGCCATTGCCTCCGAGAGACGTGCTTGAACCCCTCCGCTAGCCTTAACTGTGACTACTCTGAAATGCCTCCTCACACGTGGTTCCTAGGGGGCGGGTTCCGTCTGGCAAAGGTTGAATACAAAATGACCTGTTTGATAACATTGATTTCAGTTTACAAGATTTCTCAAATTTGATACTATTGGAGAGGGTGTTAGATATTTGACCAATAATCAAACACTTCTATTAAACAATGTGTTCAGTCTTGATAACATTGATTTCAGTTTACAAGATTTCTCAAATTTGATACTATTGGAGAGGGTGTTAGATATTTGACCAATAATCAAACACTTCTATTAAACAATGTGTTCAGTCAAATGTTGCATTTAGTTTTAGGACTATTGAAGTGATACCTACTTACCTAGTCTAAAATACCGCCTAAGAGCATCTCCAACAGATTCTCTATGATTTCTCCAAAATAGAGAAGCAAAAGTTAAAATCTCTAATAAAATATTACATTCAACTCCAACAAAATCTCTATTTTGGAGATTTCAACACTAACTATATTATTAAAATATCCAAGAGATTTAATTCCCAACTTTTGAAAATTTTATATAAATAATGATAATTCATTCAACTTCATTAGCAGGAACAATAAAAGAACCATTTCCTTCTCTTCAACATCTAGTTCTGGAGAGTTCTTCAAATTTGGAGATTTATATCCTCTCTGTCTCTCCTACTTTCTCCATTTTTGGAGAAAATTTTGGAGGATCTATTGGAGCAAAAGAATAAGCCAAAATCTCCATTTTGGAGGATCTGCCAAATGCTTACCGGGTAAGCACTTACCAACAAGAGTCACCACCCTCACTTACCTTGTCGGATAACATTCTCGGCCATCAAAATGAATTGTGTGTATATGTCTCTTACCCGATAAGCACTAACCGGGTAAGACTCTTCTCTCTCATTTATAGGGTAGGAACCTCGGTTGTTGTCATGCCTCTTACCAGATTATATTCCCCTTACAGGGTGACAGGTACATGACCCTGTAAGCAGGGACGGACCCATAAATTTTTTTATACGGTGGCACCACATAATATAATATAGACAAAAAAAATTACAAAAAACACGGTTTTATCGACGTGTCTTCATCTTTTTACCGACGTTAAACATTGTCTGATGTGTTTTTTTTGGCCTAATTCCACCATTTCGAGGAATTTTTAAATTTTTTTGCTTAATTTCGACGAATTTTTAACCTTTTTATTGATTTTGAGGGATTTTTTTCGGTTTTTTTGGTTGATGTAAGGAGTTTTATTCGGTTTTTTGGTTGATTTTAAAAGGTTTTTTTTGGTTGATTACAAGTTACGGTTGCACCTTCTTGAAGTTTTCAAAATAATACGGTAGCACCTTCCAAAACGATACGGTTGCACATTTCACGAACCTAAAAATCTTACCCTTCGTCGGAGAAAAGATACGGTGGCACGTGCCACCCATGCCACCATGGTAGCTCCGTCCATGCCTGTAAGCGTGTGGTAAACGACCCTAAGTTATCAGTCCAAGTTTTTGCTACAAAATAGGACCACCTCTTGACAAGAGGCACGTAAATATCCTTGAAACAATGTTTTCTGATTTCTTTACCTTCTTTTTCAGGTCTCGGATTCATAACCTCGATAATGTTCATCTTTTTAGTTGGCGTGTTCATGTCGTCGTGGTTGGGAACTTCTCTTCTGAGTTTGGGCGAGTTTATAATAAAGAAGATGCCGCTCATGAGCTACATTTACACTGCCTCCAAACAAATCAGTGCAGCCATCTCACCAGGTAAGTTCTCGCCCACAATACAATCCGAGTTACAGTCAAGCTAACTCCGATTCCCACTTTTTCAGGCCAAGGTTCGCATGCTTTTAAGGAAGTTGCGATCATAAAGCATCCAAGTGTTGGTGAATACGCATTTGGATTCATAACGTCAACTGTTATCCTTCAGAAAGCCGCGGGTGCCGAAGAGCTATGTTGCGTGTATGTGCCAACCAACCACCTTTATCTCGGTGATATGGTCCTCGTGAATTCGAAAGATGTTATGAAGCCTAATATCTCGGTTCGAGAAGGGATAGGTAAGGGACTCGATTCATGAAAAATCAAGGTTGTTTTCATTACGGCAAAATCGGATTTATAGGATGCCAAGTATGTCTAAGTGTCCTAATTGACTGCTTTATAGGGTTTATGTTTATAGGACCACCAATTGTTCGTCCTATACAGGTGCTACAATGAGTTGATAAAACACTTTTGGGCATCTAACAAGTTTTTTAGAACACTTTTGAAATAAATTGTTCTATTAGCTTTTTTTATAGGATACTTGTTTTTACTAGACATTTTTTTAATTAATGTCATATCAACCTACTAATAGCACGTTTTTTTTTCCAAAAGCGTCCTAAAAACTTGTTAGGACGCCCAAAAGCACCCTATCAATTTATTGTAACACCTTTACATAGTATGCACAATTGTTTGGTCCTATAAAACAGTCTATTATGACATTTAGACATATTTGGCGTCCTATAAATTCATTTTTCTTGTAGTGGTTTGTATCCAACATGGGAAGCAATGCAAGAAACTACCTTTAGTTTTAAGATGCCTCAATTTAGTTTTTGTCACAAGACCGGCCTTTATTTGACAGCTGAGCTGAGCTGACCCTCAAATAAAAAAATCATTTTCTTGCAAATGACTACACTGATGAACGGAATTTTTCCCTTTTTGGTATTTTATACAGAGATTATAATCTCGGGAGGCATGTCGATACCAAAGATTTTAACAACAAAGGACTCGCAACACCTTCGATCTCCAAGAGTTGGGAAGTTTGTAGTTCCACATGTATGATACAACATGTAAGCTATCGAATTTGATTCGAGCTAGTTTAATTTTAATTATATAACACTATTTATATATTGTAAATTAAACTCACACACACTTTGAACCTTGGCCTTCAAGAAGATGGGGTTACAAGGTACTGCCGGCCAATTCACCCTTTGGTTTGATTCTAAGGTGGCGTTTGTTTTTAAGAGGTTTGAAGTCTGAAGTCTTATTTCACTTCTGATTAATAAGAGGTGGTGCCAAAGTCTGAAATCTGAATCAATAAGTCTGTTTATTTTTGTAACGTTTAAAGTCTGAAATCTTGATCTGGATCAATAAGATTAGAAAAATGTCACCATTTCTAATTTCAGATGAAATTAAGAGTTAAGAGGGTCTGAAATCTAAAATAAAACAAACGGTCTGAATGTAAAAATGTCTGACCGATTCAGATTTAAGAGGTTTTTTGAAAAAAAAAAAAAAACAACCCCTAAGTAATCATTATGACATTCAAGTTACTTGTATTGTGTTTTTGTAGATGTTGCTGACGTGGACAACTACAGTTAAAAGTACACAGGTACATATATATATATATATATATATATATATATATATATATATATATATATATATATATATATATATATATATATGATGGTATGAAATCCCTTAATTAGAAGTATATATGACTAACATGTTTGGAGACATGATATGTTATGAATGTAAATGGTTCAGTTTCAAAGGTTGATTGTCAGTATTTTAACCCAAACAAATGAATTTTGATTCAGTTTGGTTTTATTTTGTTTAATATTTTTCCTAATTTCTTCATTTGTTTAATATTTATCCTAATTTTCTTATGCGATGTTTACATAATAATAATTTGACTGAATGTATCCGGTATATCTCACTTTAGAGTTAGAGATGGGTAAATATCGCTTTTCACCGGTTCTGGTCAAAGAGCGTCACCAGGTTATGGAATAACTGCTTCCGAGCCTAAAATATGTAACCGATATGGACCGATTTAACCGGTGCTTGAGGCCCAGTACGCTTTAACGGTACCGTTTTCTTTTAGTTTTATTAATATGAGATATTTTTTTAAAAAAATGTGATAAAATTTGTGTCACAATAATTTAATGGACGTGCTAAAGGATTTAAAATAGTTATCTTCAAACACTAATTTCCGTTGCTAAGATTTTATAAATATGTCACATTTAGAAAACAAATAAATATTGTTACTGGAATTAAATATTGTTTTATTCAATTGATTATAACTAGTAGGATAATATATATAAGGGTTGGGTTGGGTTGGGTTCACGTGAGACCAACCTGTTTTCGAGAGACCCGTGAGACCACATTTTTACACTTGAAACTTCGAGCAAAACACTATGAAGGTAAAAGAAATCCGAACTTTCACAACAAAAAACATTGTGTAGGTTATCTTCACAGTGTTTTGTTGTGAAGTTTCAAGTCTAAAAATGTGATCTCACAGGTCTCACGAAAACAGGCTGGTCTCATGTGATCCCAATTTTATATAATTTAGTTATAACATTTTTAAATGTCCAACATATCATATAATACTTCAATAACTCTCAAATCCCACTTATAATGTTATGATTATATACGAGTGAATCGTAAATTGATTTCAATAAATCTTTTTTGAACAATATATGTTCAAAGTATTAAGTGGGTTGATTCTTGTCTTATATTGTGGTTTTATACCTATAACTGATGGATACTTTTATTTTTATTTTTATGTAATTCGTATTGTGCAATTAAACCTTTTTAGAGTAGTTTTAATTTCCCTTAACCCGTATTCGACCGTTAAGTTTGTAACAAGATTTAAAATAGCGTGAGGCGTGGCGTGATGGCAAGGTCAAACCTTACACGCCACGGCCAGGACGTGACGTTTTCAAGGCGTGACATAAGCTGTCAAATTTGTATGTCATGTAGAATTATATATACATATATCATATATGTTTTTTATATATTATTTAATCTGGTAATGATATTAAAAATATTACATTCATATTAGAAGCAGAAAAAGTATATAGATTATTATTATTATAAAATAGTCTTTGATTAAATATTCAAAAAAGAACTTAGAAGGGTAAGTTTACAACTTCGTTTTATTTGTGAGTCCATGACATGTACAAATTCCTGAAACTGTGAGTGATGTTATTAGATATTATAAAAGTGTAAAATCTAAAGTTAAAAGTGTAAAAACACAAAAGTTAAATCTAAAAAAAGAATAAAAAATTAGTTTTTTTGGGAAAAAAAATCACGCCTTGTAAAAACCATCTGTGACTCGCGCTTTACAGAAACGCTATAGGCTTTATCGTAACGGTGGAGACGTGTCTTGGGCCATATCGTGCCATGGTGTCCACCATGACGTGCCTTTTTGAACATTCGTTTACAATATGGACAACACAACAGGTATGAAAAAAAAACACCATTCTTAATAGGGTTATAGTCAATTTTAACTTTTGAATACATGACATATTGTCAAAATCATTGTCGAATGAAATATTAGATGCTTTATTTGACAAATCATATAGTTCAATAACTCTTTTAGCAATTTATATAATTCTTGTCCTTAGATGTAAGCGCACCAAAGATTTAAACGCAATTGTACGTTTGTCCATCGTCCATGTCAATGCATCAATCCAATGACATGTTAACGCAAAAATATGATTGCGGTAACTTGTTTAGCGCTCCAAACGTCACAACCTAAAGTGACACAATTTACCATGTTTAAAAATAACATTCGCGTTTCATCTTATGTCAATTCTCACAAAATTAAATGCGTCTTTTTTAGGGTAGAACGAGTTACTTGTTTATATCTCGATTAAAGCGATCTTTGAATTAACTTTGCCAGATCGTGAGTTATTAATTAAGTGGTCGAATGACAACCCTTCTTAGATCACCAACATTGTTGACGTACTCCAATTCGGCCCTTTTTTTTAACTCCAACTTGTTCCGCCTTCACCAATTTGTGTTTCAGAGGAACCCATATCAATCTTCACTACAAAATAAGAGTTTTCCATATGCCATTTCAACGTGAAATTTCTCTATCTTAGAAGCGTAACGTATTTTTTTGCGGTGCACTTTGAATACAATTGTATGAAGTTATAAAAAAATTCAAACACAAATAACCTATTTATACATTTGTTGAATGATCAAATAACAGTAATATTATTATCCAATAATAGAACGAACACATAATAAAAAGAAAGTTAAAAATGAGTCTTGTATTGAACAAATGGGACGTTTGTGACTGAGGTTATGAATTAATAATAGTTCATATAATGTTGTAGAATTACGATGATATTTGCTACAAAATTTATGTCGTTTCGTGAACAAATAAAAATCTTTTATGTCCTTCATGTTGTAGCCCAGTGGTAAGGTAACATCCTGGGGGGTTAGTGAATGGTATCATGACTACCCAGGTTCGAACCCCGTGGTGAGCATCCTGTGACATCCATGATCGTGGGTCTACCACATAGTGGTACCCTTAATTGAGTTGGGTCGTGATCGACGGGGATTAGTCAGGTGGCATCCTTAAGTGGGAGCCTGGATACCCCGGGAACGTGTGCGTGTGTTAACTTGCCGTTCAAAAAAAAAAAAACTTTTATTCTAAATTTTCATGTCCCATTTTTATTGACCAATCATATGAATACAAGTTATTAGAATAAAAAAATGTGAACTTAAATTAAATAATTTAAAATATATAAAAATCTGATATCTCTTAATTTAATTGATAAAGTAAAGATGAGACATGAGATTTGGGATATTATTCTAATTAAATATACAATGAATTAAAATTAAAATTTTACAATAATTTCATTCCATAAAATATGGTACAAAATGTCAATTTTGTGAATGTATACGTATATTACTTCATTTTCATTTTTTTAAATACAAACAGAAAATAGTCAAAAGTGTATACAAACATTGTAAATGCAAATACATAACAACATCATGCTTATTTAAAAATAAGAGTCAATCTACTTATCATGGCTTATACCAGATATGTTTTAATCTGCTAGCTTGATCCTTTTTGACGAATGATTTCCCCAACAACTTCAACATATTCTCTCGAAAACCTTAGACTAATGTCTGGTGGCACACAACCGTATTCGAAAAATCTAACAACATACGTAGCTTTCTTAATTTCTTTGGAACTTACAAGACGTGCATTGCTCGAGGGGAACAAACGGGTTCGACCCATACTCACGTGTGTCCCCCGACTAGTCGCTTGTGAACTCTTGGCTCGAGTTTACCATCTCCTTGAACTTCCTCATGTCGTCGTTATAAGCCTTGGTGTCGTAAACGATGGAAGTTGGCGTGTCTTGGCTTTGGTTCAAGTTTAACGAGGAGCTTGCTCGATGTAGATTCAAGACATCATCTTGCGATCCGCTGCCTTCCAATGCTCGTACGATCTGATCCGTTTAAAATCATAAAGAAAATTCTTATAGCAAAATCAAGTCACTTGAAAGTTGGAATAAAAATATTTTGATAGGGTGGATTCAAAAGAGACCATTAAAAAAGGTAAAAAATGGAACTCTTTTGAACCAAGTCAACCAACCAACTATTTTAATCCATGGTTGTCGATAATAGGGACGGTTATATTTTGCCAAACTAAACCCACGATATGGTGGTGACTGCGTTCGAATCTGGGCTATCTATTTTTCAGATCTAACGGTTGATAGGGGTTCCTTTGTTTTTCTGGATTCTTTCTTAAACCTCCATCAGCTAATATAACCAATATATATATATATATATATATATATATATATATATGGGTGGGTTCGGTTGCAAACCCGTTTTAGGTTGTGAACTGGGGGACAAAGGAGAGTGTGTCACGTATCCCATATATTCACGGGTTAATCATCATGAATGGTGTATCAATTTATCATGGATCATGAATCGTGTATTTTCATGATGAATGGTGTATCATCATGATGAATGGTAAATCATTCTTCATGAATAGTTCACGAATGTTTACCTTCATTATTCATGAGGATTTTAGACATCTGGGACACATGTTGCGCTGTCCTTTGTCCCCCAAATTCACAAGCTAAAACGGGTTTACAACCTCTCTCTCTCTCTCTATGTATGTATGTATATATATATATGGCGGGTTCAAATGAGAAGGCGGTCAACTTTCGAGAAATGAGAGAACGGTCAAATTACTGTTAGAATGTAAACTAAACTTTAGGGGTTTAGTTGTATTTAATATTAAGTCTAGGGTGTCTCATGTAATTAGATTAAAGTTTGTATGTCTTCATGTAAATTATGGGTTGGTTATATTCCAACCGTTGTGTTGGTTGGAGGTGTCTTTTAAGTGTGTATATATATGTGTATATCCAGACGTATGAATTTGTGGAGTAAATAAAGATAAATTTCCTCTTAAATATATGTTAAGACTTCATTTATATGCAGTAATATTCCTACATGTCTTTTATATGTAAGATTTACTCCAACAATTACATCATGATTTTATAGTAAATCACGTGTGACTTCCAACACGTCTAGAATGGTCGTGTTGACCAACCATTGCACGCGTCGCATTAACGAGTCGTGCTCGTCCTTCTAAACGTGTTGTAAATCATATGTGATTTAACTATGGAATCACATGTGAATTGACCATTCTCGCATTTCGAGTAAATTGACCGCTTACTCATTTGATCCACCTCTCTCTCTCTCTATATATATATATGTATATATATGAACCTCCCCCTCTCTACAAATACACTCCTAGAAAGATATTAAAATGGGTTTCACCTATCCTAATTCACCCTTTTACCAACCTTGCAATATTCTACAGATGTCATCGTCTTTGTGATCCATCACATCTCTCTTAAGACCGGTGTGTGCGAGACGACAATAAACTTACCTGGCTCATCTGGGGACGCCGTTTACCCGAATGACGGATGCTGGCTGCAGCACAACAAGCCATCCGAGCCACCTCGTTTGGGTCATAGTTGCCTTCTAACCGTGGATCAACAAGCTCGTTGTAGTTTTTATCTTCCAACGCCTTAGCAAGTAATGGCCCTGCCTAATTTTTCACCAAAGAATTCATTAAATTCGTTTAGACCATCTCCATCCCAACACTAAAAAAAAATGGAGGTCAATAAAGGTGGCCTCTATATTTGAAGGCCAATAAAGGTGGCCTCTATATTTGAAGGCCAATAAATTAGGCCTCTAAAACTAAATAATGATATTTTATTCAATTTTTATACATTTTATATATAGGTTAATAGTTTAATACATTAGATAATATTATGTTATTATTATTATTATATTAAAGATGTTTTTAGTGTTTTTATTTTAGTGTGTGGTTGGAATTGGATTTTTTTTAGTGTTCAAGGGACCATCATTTTTAGTGTTTTTTTTATATAGTGTGTTGGGTTGGAGATGCCCTTACAGAAATCATCATCAAAACTAATTAAAAAACCGAAAATGGCCAAAAGATCAGGCTACCAACCCATTCCACCAAGCTATCTTCCATTTGGTTCCTGGTAGGATCAATCGGTTTCCTTCCGGTCAAGAGCTCCAGCAACATCACCCCAAATGAGAATACATCGGACTTCTCTGTTAGCTTTCCGCTAGAAGCATACTCCGGAGCTAAGTACCTATAACGGGACCCATGAAATAAAGATGACAAACGTTCAAAAACGTGCACGTAAATCTGGTCATTGTAAATTTACCCGAAAGTTCCCATAACGCGTGTTGAGATATGAGTGTCTTCCCCGGATGCTAGTTTAGCCAATCCGAAATCAGCCACCTGAATTCGTTACGTTTATGATATAAACCAAAAGGTTTTCAAGCAACTTAAAACACTACAAGAAAATCTGCTTGCTTTATAGGACGACAAAATTGTTTAAATGGTAGAGTACTATTTTATAGGACTTAAGTTCATAGGACTTTACAATTGCACATCGTATGTAAAAGTGTTACAATAGGATCTTATGATGTATTTGGGCATCCTACACTTTCGAAATAAAGTATCGTATTAACTTTTTTACAAGGCACTTTTGGCAAGTGTCGTATAAAACATCTTTTTACAGGAAATTTGTTTTTATAAGACACAATTTCAAATAATGTCCTATAAAAAAAATCTAATAGGACGCTCTATTTCTGATTTGTTAGGACGCCTGAGTCATCTTATTGTAAGACATTTACATAGCACGTACAATTGTTTGGTCCTATAAACTTAAGTCCTATTAAACAGTTTATCAGGACATTTATACATTTTTTGCATCCTATAAACCCGATTTTGTTGTAGCGAAATGAGTTTCTACGGTTATTACCTTCGCTTCGAAGTTGTGATCAAGGAGAATGTTGGAAGATTTGATATCACGATGGATGATCCGAGGATGGCCTGCAAGTTTACAAGAGATGTTTAGCGGTCGTGGTTACGTGCTTCTGTTTGTGGGTCAAAAGGGAGAGGAAAGGGAGGGAGCCATACAATCTTCGTGTAGGTATGCTAGTCCTTTGGCTGATCCTAGCGCGATACGGATCCTAGTTTCCCAGTTCATGACAGGACAACCCTTTCCTGCAAATCGAAGTCTGTTATGATCTTTAATTTCCATTGGGGTCAAAATTGTGAGAATATGTGGAACCCCAAATTAATCCCCAAAAGTGTCCTTAGAGAAGGGAGGTTCCAACATATATTGAGGATAAATGGTTCAAGTCTAACCGATGTGGGACTCTTAACACACCCCCTCCAATGGAGACTAGACAGCCACATACTATACCAAAGTGTCGAGAGAGCGCTAGATGGGTACAGATTATCCCAGAGTATCGTGAGAGAGATAAGCCGGTATAGATTGCCCAAAGTTTAGAGCCCCTAGAGTGATAGATTTTGGCTCTGATACCATGTGAGAATATGTGGAACCCCATATTAATTCCCAAAAATCCCTTGAGGAAAGAAGGGTGGTTCCAACATATATTGAGGAAAAATGGTCAAAGTCTAGTTGATATGGACTCTAACATGCCCCCTCACCAACAAAGACTAGACAGACACAGATTGTCTCAGAGTGTCGAGAGGGCGAGCGTGGGCTAGACGGGTACACAGTGCCCTAGAGTGTATCACCCCTAGAGTGGTAGACCTTGGCTTCTGATACCATGTGAGAATATGTAGAACATATTTTTAATCCCCAAAACATCCTTTGAAGAGAAAAGGGAGGTTCTAAAATACATTGAGGAGAAATGGTCCAAGTCTAGCCGATGTGGGACAAAAAATATATGATCAGAAGAAAACTCACCATGAAGATGGAAGTCTAAGGCCTTATTAGGAACATACTCGTAGACAAGCATTCTCTGTGCATCGGCAATGCAGTATCCAACAAGTGACACCAAATGACGATGGTGTACTCTACTAATGATCTCGACTTCTGCTTGAAACTCTCGTTCTCCTTGAGTACTGCCTGATTTCAAGCTCTTCACTGCTACTTCTCGCCCATCAGGCAGAACCCCTTTGTACACGTAGCCAAACCCACCCTGTCCCAACAGGTTCGACTGTGAGAACCCACCAGTGGCTGCTGATAGCTCATTGTATGAGAAGTGGCTCTTGCTGAATGCTAGAGGCATGTTTGGCGGTGGCAATGTCGAGCCTGAAAGGTTGCCACTCATGTTTGACCGTGGTGAGGCTGCCCATCTGCCACCAGCACCCACCGGAGTACCCATCATTCCGGGTGTTGTGAATCTGATCACATGCTCGTGAGGTGGACCCGCCCATTGATTTTTGTAGTAGTCTCCACCTCCAGCTGCACCTGCAAAAAGCGAAACAACTACTTATTGAAGTTTTTTTTTTTTTTTTTTTGGGGGGGGGGAGGGGGGGGAGGGTGTCCTAGGCTATGCCTAGACTAATCCCTTGGCAAATTATGACTGTAAGACATCAGCCCTGATTAAACCTCAGTGGCCACAATTGTTGTGTACGCTTGGATTCGCACCCTGGGTAGATGGGATATTCCACCACATCCCCCATGGCCTTAACCAGTACGCCACAACCCTTGTGGTTTACTTATGAAGTTATTGTTTGGAGGGTAGGGGAGAAATGGTTGTCAAACTCGAGACCTGGGGGTGGTTTCATATAGTAAGCCTCCGCTTTCTGCTTCTTCTTCCTCCTCCTCCTAGTGCACGTAATACAAATGGTGACAAAAGAAACAAACACAACACCAACCAAAACTAATCCAATAATAATTGCTTCAGTAGTTGAGTTAGTAGATGAGCCACCAGTGGATCTATGGGGTGCTTTGTGGCTATGAGATTTATGCAACTTGCCAGGAGGTGGTGGAGATCGGTGGCGTGCAGCATTGCCTCCTGGTGGAGGAACAAATGCACCGGTAGAGATAGATGGCGGGGCCTGGGATCTTCGAGTTGATCCTGCACCATAATCTTTTTTTGGTGGTGAGGAGCGATGAGGAGGAGGGGAATGTGGTGGTGGTGAGGAGGGAGGAGGAGGGGAACGTGGTGGTGGTGAGGAAGGAGGAGGAGGGGAACGCGGTGGTGGTGAGGAGGGAGGCGGAGGGGAAAGCGGTGGTGGTGAGGAGGAGGAGGGAGGCGGAGGGGAACGTGGTGGTGGTGGTGAGGAGGACGAGGGAGGAGGTGGGGAACGTGGTGGACCTCGTGGTGACAAAGAACCCGAAGGTGGTGATCGAGATGACTTTGGAGAGGGAGCAGTTTCAGGAGCTGGAGCCATGTGTCCGATGAACTTTTTCAGGACCTAAAAATTTTAACTAAAAAACGCCCCATCCAAAACATCAAGCCTTCACCCATAACTTGTCGTTACAACAATAGGCTGCCCTGCAACAAAAATTTACAACTTTACTTGATTTTCCTCAAACAAATCCTAAATTAATCATGATTTATCTATAGCATTCATTTTCACCCTTTGTACTTACAAAGAAATGATGATCAGAAGAATTTTTCAACATGAAATTACAAATAGAAAAAAAAAAAAAAAAAAAAAAAAAAGCAGGAAAACCAAACAACTTACCATTTTTTTTTCCAAAGGAACACCTTTACTAAAATGCCAACCAAAAGAAACAATTCTAGATTGTCAAGTGAATTTAAAGAAATGCATGCATGCAATTCTAAAATTTAATACTTACAATTTGGGATATAAATCCTTAATTTGTTTGTCATGGAGATCCACCAAATTATGATTAATCATACACGTTCTCTGAATTGAACTTGTCTTCTAATTCAATAATTTGCAAATTCATAAAGCTATCATCGTTAATTGTTTCAGAGAGACAAGTGTGATACCTGATTGAAGATGTAAAAGACTCAACAAAGAGAAGAGACGTGTAAGTGTAGCATGCAACTTTCCCGATTTAGAAATGTCACCAAGTCTTCTTCTCCCTGTTATAGTCCTACAAAGATGGAGACCTTTTCTCTCTCTCTCTCTCTCTTCTCGGTCAATGGTATCTTGTTAGCATGTTTTCCTACATTTTGGTTCTTTCAAAGCTCTCATATTCGTCATCTAAAAGGATACCAAGATGACTTCTTTCAAAACAAAATAGAAAAACAACAACACAGGGTTATGAGGTTACTTGAAAGAAGAAAAAAAATCAATTCCATCAATAAATAACGTGCATACAAAAGTTATGTATCCGCACACTTTGCCAATCATTCTTCAAACAGTGAAAGATTGGGAATTCTTGCTGTTTGAACCCCATATATCTCCTTCTCTAAGGGCCCGTTTGATTTCAACTTTTGAAGTCCCGTTTGGTTTGATGGAATGATGAGTGATTCGGATCTCGTCAAACCGTACCACATTTCGGTACGGTTTGTACCTAACGCATTTTACGCCTACAATCCAATACTTAAAAGATTAAAACTTTATTATAAAATCAACGATAATGTGCCCATAGTCCAAAAATATAAAAAAAATTCATCTCGTTTATTCCCAAATACATATTACATAAATATTGTAATTATTCAATATATATACATATATGTGTGTGTAATATATAAAGTTAAAAATATATACATATATATAATGTGCGGTGCGGTGCGGTTTGAACCACTATTTGTCTATTTGATAACTCAAAACCGCACCGCATAGTGCGGTTTGGTAAAAATGCAAACCGCAAACCACACCACGGAAGTTCTAAACCGTGCTTTGCGGTGCGGTGTGAGCGGTTTGTGCGGTTTAGATAAACACCCCTACATGGAAGGATTTGGAATATTTGGTGTCTTTGACTTGTAGGATTTAGAATGAAAATGAATACCACTCTTTATAAATAATTTATAAAAACAAATTATAAAAATAATTACATTACCTTTTTATTAATTGATTATAACAAATCAAGTGTTTTTAACATATTTTAGAATATTATTACAAACAAATCTTATGAAATCCTGCGAAATACCAACTACCCCAAAAGGATTTCTAAATCATGTTTGTGTGATTTCAATGAAATCTCGAGATTCAAATCCAAGCATTCCTTCGGACCAAACAAAGGATTGGAATGAAATTAAATTCCAAATCCTATAAAATCTCGCAAAATACCAACTACCCCAAAGGGATTTTTAAATCCCATGTTTGTGAGATTTCAATGAAACCTAGGATTTTAAATCTAAGCATTCCTTCAAACCAAACATGGGATTGGATTATTGGAATGGAATTAAATTCCAAATCCTATAAAATCCCACGAAATACCAACTACCCCCAAGCGATTTCTAAATCCCATGTTTATGAGATTTCAATGAAATCCCGGGATTTTAAATCCAAACATTCTTTCAAACCAAACATAGGATTGGAATGGAATTAAATTCGATATCCTATGAAATCCGGCGAAATACCTATTACCCCAAAGGATTACGAAATCCCATGTTTGTGGGATTTCAATGAAATCCCGGGGTTTCAAATCCAAGCATTCCTTCAAACTAAACATAGGATTGGAATGGAATTAAATTCCAAATCCTATCAAATTCCACAAACCAAAAGGGACCTAAGTAGAAGGCAAACAACTCACTACCTGTGGTTTCCCAATAAAGCATTCCATCCATGAAAATCCCATAGCTTTTTAGGTCAGATTCAGAAAACTCATACCAAATCTCCACAAAGATTAGGTCCTTGAATCATATATGTCAAAGTAGAGAACGGGTCTCTCAAGGACATTAGAAGGAGAAATGGGAATATCACCTGATAACATGGCTTGAAGTTGATACCCCAAATCATTATCTGCAGGATCACATATGTAATATTCATATTCTCTGTCACAAGCTTTGCAAAGGAGCAAACCGTTGCAATAACTTCTAATGGAGATCTTTTCTAGAAGAAAACACAGAGAAGGGTCAGGAATTAAACTCCATAGGCAGATTTGTTTGAGTGAGATGAAATTGATGCAATTACAAATAACTACGAATGGGCTAAACAAACAAAGAATATTAACATGAAGTAATACTTGTTAGAGTCCCATATCGGCTAGACTTGGACCAATTCTCCTCTATATATGTTGAAACCTCCTTCATGCCTGAAAACACTAATTTAAAGCTATGACATATGGTTTCTTCATAAGCACTATCATTGGAATTATTTTTTATTTTTTGTGTTATGCCATCAGACCAAGTGCATAAACCTTTTTGGAGAAAAGTCATGAAACCATCGATGAATGATACTGAAGGGTTGGGTTCCGGTGAGAAGTTGAGGCTAAGGTGAGAAGCGTGACAAGTAGTTATCAACCGTTGGATGAGAAATGGACGCACATTAAGATGAGATGCACCGAGATAAGATGTATCGAGATGCACCAGATCAATTTCCTTCTAAGACGCAATTCATGGGAGGGCATAAGATTAAAAATGATCACCAGTTAAGATCCACTTCTCACGTTAACCTCAACTTCTCACACGATCCTTCGATACTGAAACACCTATCATAATAATGTTAATAATAACCACACCATAAGATCCAAATAACCACTAACCATTCTATCAGGCTGTACGAGAATCTTACAGATTGCCTGATACATCAGCTTCCATCTTCAGATCTTGGTAATGACTCACGTAAGCATTAGAAATGATTAATTCGGAGGGTTCATTATCCACTGTCAGGTTCCTCTTTTTCCACCATTGCTTAAACCCTATCAAACATTCGTAACAAAATTAGTTAGTTAAATACTTAAATTGCATAGATGATCTGACAAAAAAACAGTAGATCATACATCCAAACTGAATAACCACACACAGATGTTCAAGAAAAACTGAAATCGAAGCCTCATAAACAAAAACCAAACAAAATAAATCGAAAATAACTTTCCAGTTTCCACCTTATTTAATATAAACTAATATGCAATGAGAATTACATTCCTCACACATAAATACGTGCAAGCTGAGACTCAAATCGAAGATCAAACCGACTGGACGTGACTAATTAGGGATCATTCTACAGCAACTAAGCTTGAATTCAACATTATGACAGTACAAAAATTGATAAATCAAAAGAACACCGCTTGAACACTCAACGACGTAATCGAAGAACTATTATGCACATAACACATGAATTGTGAAGAAAAGTAAGATTGATGATACATGAATGTGCTCTGAAGATCAACTCACCGGAGTAAACTTCGAAAAACACTAGAAAACGTGAAGAGAAGTCGGTAAACTGGAGACGGAGAAAAGGCGGAGTTCGGGCGGGGTGCTGGAAGTTTGTATCTTCGAGCGTGCGCGGTTCCCACCAAATAACTCTTTGGAGTATCTTCAAGGGTCTTTGGGATTGTTTTCTAAAACTTGTGTTTATCGATCTTAATAATCTTAGGGTTGTTTACCAAAATTTTCATTAAGTCTTGTATGGATAAATGTGTCTGTCTGGATAAATTGATGTTGTTGTTTACTTTTTTATTTGAATTAACAGTCTGAATAACATAAATGATCAATTTATCCTTGAATATGAATTTTAAGTTGTTTTATAAATTGTTGTTTATTTTTAAGTCATATATTCATAAATTCATTGATATAATCCAAAAATCAAACAAAAAATCATTAAGAAATAAGTATGGAACAACAATCGACTGAAAAAACAAGTAAGGAACAACAATCGACTGAAGAAAACAAGTAAGGAACAACAATCGACTGAAGAAAACAAGTATGGAACAACAATCGACTGAAGAAAACAAGTATGGAACAACAATCGACTGAAGAAAACAAGTATGGAACAACAATCGAGTATGGAGAATAAACAAGTATCGAACAATCAGTAATATCATTACCTTTGGAGAAATCGACCAAAGGAAGTTATTGTCTAGGGTTGAAATCGAACCAGCAGTGAATTGAAATAGTGTAATCGAACCAGCAATGAACTCGAAGCAGTAAAATCGAACGAGCGGTGAAGGTGAAATCGAAATCGAACAAGCAGTGAATGTGAAATCGAGCAGCTAGGTTTTTATTGCGTGATTATTGAGTAGGAGGGTAGGCATGTCTTTATTTTTAAAGGGTAGAAATGTCAAAGATGTGTCTTAATGGGGACAACACATATTTCCCCTACTTAGTGAATAAGCCAGAAATGTCTGCGCGAATAAGTCGGTTTTGTCATTAAGCCCCAAGTAAACACTCCAAACGTCTGCACGAATAAGTCGGTTTTGTCATTATGCTCATTAAGCCCCAAGTAAACACCCCCTTAATCTATATATATATATATATATATATATATATATATATATATATATATATATAGGGTCAGGTTCACGTGAGACCAAGTTATTTCCGTGAGACCGCGTGAGACCAAGCCTTAAAACATGAAACTTCACACCAAAACACTGTGAAGGTAAAAAACATTCGAACCTTCATAATGTAATCACACTATGAAGGTAAAAAAAGCTAAACCAAGTTAAAAAAATCAAACATTCACAGATAAAAGACTGTGAAGGTATATCCGAACCTTCACGGTGAAGACGCTGTGAAGGTAAAAAAAATGAACATTCACAGCGAAAAACACCGTGAACGTAACATTTACGGTGTTTTCCCTATGAAAAGTTCAATTTTTTTTACATTCACAGTTTTTTGGTGTGAAGTTTCATACTTTAAAGCTTGGTCTCACCGGTCTCACGGAAACTGTTTGGTCTCACGCGAACTTAAGTCTATACATATATAAAAGTAAGATGTTGGATGTCCTATGTGGCATCTCTACAATCCAGCATTCCACCAACCCTGCTTCCTCATTTTTTCTAGCTTTTTGATTTATTTACAATATGTAAAATATTTATTGCCAGACCCATCAACTTCCTCACCCAAAGACCAGGCCCGTGCAACCCAAAGGATCCCTAATTGTCTCCATTCATTGGTCGTTGAATCCCAAAGGATCCCTAATGAATTCATCTCTATCTTCTCCCTCATGATCTGCTCCTGGTACGACTTCCCCTTATCTCTCGATATGTTCTTCATAGCATGAATCAACAAAATCGTTTTTTAGGGCTTAGAAAAGAGTTGATTGTTAGGGCTTAGAAAAGAGTTTTTGGTTTAGGTTTGACAAAATTGCACAAATTTGGTTTTGGTTTGATGATTTTACAGATAACTTTGGTGATGTTCAACTGTGTTCTTTTTCTCTTCCCATTCCCATAAATTATCTGTATATATCAATCTATATTGGGGATCTCTTGGACAAGCTGCAATGAGGCTACATTAATCTACAATCGAAACCTTCTATTTGAATGGGAAGTATCCTTGAAGTTTCCAATATGCCTTTTCTGTCTGTTATATAGGATTCATTTTATCGTGGCTTGACTGCTGAAGAATCTGAACATGCCCATGAGTATAATTTTGATCACCCTGGTAACATTCTTATTGATTTCGGGTTGTGCCAGTTTTTACTTTGCTTCCGATGAGGCTATAATGCTCCCAGTTGATGCCATCAGTGACAACAGATAAATGCTTACAAATTTGGTTTTGGTTTGATGATTTTACAGATAACTTTGGTGATGTTCAACTGTGTTCTCTTTCTCTTCCCATTCCCATAAATTATCTGTATATATCAATCTATATTGGGGATCTCTTGGACAAGCTGCAATGAGGCTACATTAATCTACAATCGAAACCTTCTATTTGAATGGGAAGTATCCTTGAAGTTTCTAATATGCCTTTTCTGTCTGTTATATAGGATTCATTTTATCGTGGCTTGACTGTTGAAGAATCTGAACATGCCCATGAGTATAATTTTAATCACCCTGGTAACATTCTTATTGATTTCGGGTTGTGCCAGTTTTTACGTTACTTCCGATGAGGCTATAATGCTCCCAGTTGATGCCATAAGTGACAACAGATAAATGTTTACTCATAATCTAAAATAAAAAATGTCGTTGTTGTATATGCTTTTGACACAGAGCAAATGCTAGAATGCGTTGAAAAGCTCAAACAAGGAAACTCGGTCCATCTTCCAATATATGACTTTAAAAACCACCGCAGATGTTCGAGTCCTTCCGCCAGGTATTCGCTTCTGAACATGTTCTCTTGAATAGTACATAACTACAAATGTCAGTTTTGTTGTATTGTTTCATCTGGCCAGAAAAGTATCCTATAGTTCAGCTTTGATGATTGTTGTTCTAAGTATTTGGTTAAGTTCTGTATTTTCCACTATCTAGACAAATTTACGTTTATGAGACACATCTCAGTTAGGGTATGTTTTTTTTTCTTGACTTCCAAAGTTGAGCGATATTTGTTATATTGTAGAACTTGCTAAGGACTAAGGTTATATTTTACGGCTCAAGTAGGTTGTGTTAAATATTCTCCATTTTTTCCTAAGGAAATGCATTAAATGGGATTAAATCCCTTTAAGGTTGTTGACTGCATAATCTTAATAGTGTGTACTCCTCCCTTTAAATGGTATACAGAAAACCTGGACCTTGTGCCATATTCCCCTTATGGGTTGGGTTAATATCTTATACAATTATAGTTCCCCTTTATTTAGGAAGGAATAGAAGATGGCCTTATCATTATATTTATCTTCTACATCTGTACAATTCATACATATTTTGAACCAATTGAGAGGCCATATTTGGTAATTGTGAATTTTGGGCCAACATTCTTAAACCAAATAGCTATGTGTTTGACTTTTGTTTATACCTAAAAGTTTATGTTACTTAATATCTAATCTAGGGTGTATGGGTGTTTGATTTGTGAAGCTTATAGCAACTAGAAGCTGATACTACTCTTGCATTTATATTTTACACCATATTTACCAAATAATGTGTTGCTTTTGCCATCATATTTTATAATAAAAGGCAATTTTCTCATTCTTATTGTAGTCATGTTAGAATAGTTTTAGAGTTGGCAACGACGATTACATTGTTGACCAAATATGGGGAGTTTGGAGGGGTGAGAAAAGTGGGGTGAGGTTGGTTGGGTGGACAAAGGAATCGGGATTCAAGGAATCGGTCTGCTTCTTGGAAGTTTCATGGACATGGTATGTAAATTGTTCTAACTTTTCATTCCATGGTTACATGTTTAAGATGTTGATAAAGGGATACTCAGAGCACCAGTTCAAGTTGTGATCCATGGTTTTATAATATACATAACCATCGCCATCTCCGTCCGTAAACCTAATAAATCTCCGGTTAGTTACTTCCGAGCTTCAACAAATGTCCATCAGTAGCTTTCTAACACCTAAATTTACATCCGATCATATTTTATAAGATTCACCATCTCTGTTGCCTGGTGAATCAAATGGATGATTGATTTCGGTACATTAGCAAGAGACTTCGATTTTCGGCCACAAGGAAAATCTGCTCCGATGAAATCGGAGGTAAGTCGACCTCCGTTCTCATCACCTACTATCGATGGAGAGAATCAAATATTCAATGACGTTTGGCGGTAGTATGCCTAAAAACATTAACAACAACTCTAAGTTGACATCGGCTATGGAAGATTTTGATTACGGCGCGATCTTCAAAAATTCAGCATCCATGAATAATGACGAAGCTAAAAGCAAAACTACGTCTTCGAATTTGACGGTTTACGATAAACCGGCTTATGATGACGATATTTTTGATGGATTGCCAGGGCTGAAGAGTAAATCGATGTCTTCATCTGCTTCACCGAGATACAAAGATAATATTTACGCATCAATGACATTACCGCCTAAACAGAGTCAACAGAGTGATCATTTCGATGATCTTATTGGGAATATAGGTCGACCGGAGAAAGTTGAACCAACCAGGCATAGTCGTACCAAGAGTCCAAGAGGTTTTGATGATTTGATTTCTCGATTTGGAAGTGGCAATCCTGTTGCTACCATGCTTCATTTCATCTACGATTAAGTTACTGTGTTTTCTTTCTTCATATAAGTGATTTATGCATAGTTATCATTCAATCTATGGTGGGCATAAATATAACACTAACCAGTATTAAATAGATTCATCATTATTGTTTATGTGAAAATATTTTTTAGTTTAAAAAATTGGTTGGCTAGAAGGTCTATTTAGCTGACTAACCCTTTTTGTTTGCAAAGACATCCCTCCTCATCACATATACCCATATCCACTCCTCGCGGATGTTTTAAGTTTATTGAAAGTTTCTTTTCTTTTTAATCTATAAATATATAGATTTGTACAACCACTATCATTACTTTAGCCAAAAAACCATTTTTTTCTTTCATTGTTTGTCGGAACACCAACTTAAGATTTAATATAAAAACATAGAACTTGCAAGATCTAAAAACTTACAACATAATTCAAACTTTGTTTCGTTGAACCGTTTTTTTTTTTTTGCATCATCTTTGTGCGATTTAAAACGGACAAATAAAGCTAAACAATCTATTTACTTTGTAGAGTAGAACATTTATTTTACTATAAGTGTTGGGGCTAATAATGATAATGATATTAAGACTATTATATATATAGATGATAGTTATGATTTTAATATTTATTTCACTATAATATTAAAATAATTCATTACGATTAACATGTGTGTTCTTAATGATTATTAAAACAAACTTTATTATTACAATTAAAAGACATTAAGACAAATAAAGATAATTTATTGCATCAAATAAATGGTAATTTGGGGTTTATTTTTTTATTACAATTAATAAGGGGTCCTATTATTTACACCCTACTTTTGGTGTAAATTACATTGGGATGTGTAAAATTTTGACTAGATTTACTATTTCTCATCATTATTGTAATGATGTGGTTAGTTGGAAATTGAAATATTTATAAAAATAAAATGTCAAATTATTCACCAAGATATTTTATTATTATTATTATTATTATTATTATTAGAGAGAATTACAGTTTTGGTCCTTAAGGTTTCGTATTTTCTTTGAAAGGAGGACCTATACTACCGTATCTCAAATAGTGGTCCCTGAGGTTTGGTATTTGCTCTGAAAGGAGGACCTCCTCACTAACCCCGTTAAAAAACTCAGTTAGTGGGAGGGTTACATTGGTCATTTAGCTGTTTTCCCTCTCAAACCAACGAAACTAGTTAATTGATTTAGCCAACTCTTGGTATCCCATCACTACACTCTCACTCATACACATCGCTCCTCTCCCCTCCTTCCTCGTGAATAACTTTTATAAAACGAGGATGTTAAAACCTTATGGTCTGTGTCCCCTCCCCCGCACCATTTTTTTTCCGATGAAACCTTCTACACCGAAACACACAGATGGAAACCATCCGAGATTTGTAACAGAGACCAAATCACATAGACCACACAAAATCGATACCTGGTTGTCGGAAAAGAAGGGACACCGGTGATGAGTCGTCATGAACTTGTTATCTAGACTTTCAACTCAATCACCGATCAAACCTCTATCCCCGACCAAATGGGGATCAAATCATAGAGACGATGATGTGTATATCTCAGCTTCAAACAAACGCATGCAACAGTAGAGACCCATAAAACCAGGATAACTATCACAACCCCCGCCGCTTTATCGATGCTGACGACCGCCACACCACTGTGGCGTCGACGGCGTAACCCCTCCTTGCTTATCAAAAAAGTTGGTGGAGTATAGTGTTTGTTCGAAGCTCCCCACTTCATAACAATCCTTCTGACACGTCTCCTGACACCTGTAAATAAAAGCGCAAATATTGAATAAATCGACATGTATCACCAGAGTTTGCCACCCACCACCGTCTCCTCCTTCTATATATTCCTAATTCCTCTGCCACCTTTTTGCTTTACCCTCACTAAATTTAATTCTAGAAGTGTATCTTTTCGTTTTCAGTGAAGAAGTAACATAAATTGAAATATTTTTTTGTCTGAAAATCTTCAATCTCGTTTTCTGATCATGGCACAGACGGTGGGAAGAAACATAGCAGCGCCATTGTTGTTTCTTAACTTGGTGTTGTACTTTATCACTTTAGGGTTTTCTAGTATATATATACATATATATATATATGTATATATATGCAGACCTGTGTGTGTGTTGTGTGTGTATATATATATATAAATTATCGAGCTCAAACCGATAAACGAGTTAAGCGATCGCGAGTTCGAACCCATAAACGAGCATCGAGCTCGATAACTCAAAAAATATTCGAGCTCGAGCCCTACATTGAAAAGTTAATCGAGCTCGAGTCGAGCTCAAGCCCAATATTAATTTTTTGAGCCCGACTCGATTAACCTATTACTTGACTCGGCTCGGCTCGTTTACACCCCTAGTTCTACCTATTCTTCATTAACTTGTAATCTTGATTTTTATGTAACATGTATTGCAGAGTGCTACGTGATGCATAATAATTTTAAATTTTAAGTAATATGCATTGAAAATAGTTTTTAAGATTTATGCTAATTGCTTTTTACTATAGTATAAATATATATAAAGTATTAAAATATAATAAAGAAAAAATAAAAAGAGTAACATATATTTAAGGGATAAATTTGTAAAACCTCAATACCACAAGGACCAAATATGTAATTTACTTCCATCAGTTTTTAGATTTTAAAGCATGAATACCCCATTTTTAAATAGGTTGGATGGAGGGATGAAAATGGAAGCAAAAGAGAAACCACAAAGACATGAAAAAAAAACAGTTTTTAAAGACGAATGACAAAAATCGTTATAAATACCAAACCACAAGGACGAAAATCATAGTTTACTCTAAATAATAAAAACTAAAAAATGTAAAAAATATTTATTAATCTCAAGTAAGTCACGATTATTTATAATTTTTAATTTATTTAAAAATTATATATATTTTGGAAAAAAGATTATGTTTTTTAAAATATGTTTTAAATTTAATATAGTATTACATTATATATTTATCAAAAACAATATATATATATATATATATATAAATAGTTCACTTATTATTATTAAAAGTTAAATATAATATTAAAATCAAAATATAATTATGTAATGATTAATTAAAAGGATGTAATGATTAATAAAGGGAGGTGGGGTGGGGTGTATTTAAGAAGGGTGTTGTTTTGTGCACCCTAGTCTACATTACTAGGGTGCAATCAAGTTAAAAAGTTGTATTGTTTTTATAACCCTCCTCATAAACATGTTTTTTTATTATTTTTTAATGATATTTACAATTTTGGTCTCTAAACTCATTTTATTGGTTTACTTTATACCTTTTGTTTTTATATTTTACATTTTACATTTTTTATTATATTAACACATATAAGCGTATATTAACTAATATACGTTAAAAAATAATTTTTGATTTTAACAAGTTACACCATTATAATCGTCTTGTCAATACCTTCGAAATGAGTCCAATATTGAATATTTTTTGATTTAATTGTTATAAAAAGAAAAATACAAATTGTACAAAGTCCAAAATTAATTTTTAAAAACTAATCCGCTATATTTACAAAAGTTTTTTGAGTTGGTTTGAGTTGCTTATAGAATTCTAGACGTGACATATATATGTGTGTGTGTTTTGATTTTATAAATTTATAAAATTTGTAACTTTTGATTTTATTTTATTTTATAAATTTGTAACTTTTGATTTTCTTATAACTTTGTAAAATGTATTTTATTTTTGTAACAATTACATTTTATTATAACTTTGTAAAATGTATTTTTTTTAAGGACCAATTCTGTAACAAACACCAAACATTAGGGACCAAATCTGTAATTTACTCTCGAACCCTTTAACAACGGTTCATTTTTATTTATTTTTAATTATAGTTACAATTTTGGTCATGAACTCTTTTTATTGATTTACTTTATACATTATGGTTTTATATTTTACATTTTTATTATATTAACACATATAAGCATATATTAACTAATATACGTTAAAAAAGTAATTTTTTATTTTAACAAGTTACACCATTATAATCGTCTTCTCAATACATTCGAAATAAGTCCAATATTGAATATTTTTTATTTAATTGTTATAAAAAGAAAAATACAAATTGTACAAAGTCCAAAATTAATTTTTAAAAACTAATCCGCTATATTTACAAAAGTTTTTTGAGTTGGTTTGAGTTGCTTATAGAATTCTAGACGTGACATATATATGTGTGTTTTGATTTTATAAATTTATAAAATTTGTAACTTTTGATTTTATTTTATTTTATTTTATAAATTTGTAACTTTTGATTTTCTTATAACTTTGTAAAAATGTATTTTTCTTTTTGTAAGAATTATATTTTATTATAACTTTGTAAAATGTATTTTTCTTTTAGGGACCAATTCCGTAACAAACGCTAAAATAAAAGGGTAAAAAGTTAATAGTATTAAAAGACAAAATATGAATGCTACAAAAGAAGTCGACAACTCTCCTTTTCCTTTTACAAAGTTATAATTGTAGAAGAGCTTCATCAATCAAATGGAATTTTCTTAATTCCGGAGAACTGTGGTTGTCAACTGCGTACGTGTTTTGGGTTACCGTGTGCGCACGAACTTGCGATATACGTCGGTACAGGTATATTGTTGAAGCAAATTCTATAAATCTTTCATCCATACATCACGAATATACAAGATGTAAGGGGTGATGAGAATTGTGGTTTCCGATCAATAGTTGTTTGTCTCGGGTATGGCGAAGACCAATGGCTCTATGTTCGTCATCAATTATTAGATGAGTTAACGAGTTCATATGAGGCATACTCTGGAGTTTTCTATGGAATCGATGAAATACTTACTTCGTTGTCTTTTTGGGAATCGCCAGCACCAGAGCAACACTGGATGACTATGTCTGAGACAGGTATATTGATAGCCAATAGGTTTGGTGTGACCTTTCACCTTTTAACCATTGGAGGTTGTATGACTTGTTTTCCTCTCTGGAAAGGTCCCGAAGAGTTTCAATACCATCGGGTCTTTACAATTTCACACGTAAACATCAATCATTACGTGGTGGTCCAGTTAGAAGGAGAGTTCCCAATGCCTCCCATTTCAGCATTATGGACCCGGAACAAAATCCCGTCAGCAGCTGGATGGCAAACCATATACATGTCACGTATAGAATTCTATAAGCAACTCAAACCAACTCAACAAGCTTTTGTCAATATAGAGGATTAGTTTTTAAAAATTAATTTTGGACTTTGTACAATTTGTATTTTTCTTCTTATAACAATTAAATAAAAAAATATTCAATATTGGACTCATTTCGAAGGTATTAAGAAGACGATTATAATGGTGTAACTTGTTAAAATTAAAAATTATTTTTTTAACGTATATTAGTTAATATACGCTTATATGTGTTAATATAATAAAAATGTAAAATGTAAAATATAAAACCGAAAGGTATAAAGTAAATAAATAAAATGAGTTAAGGGACCAAAATTGTAACTATCATTTAAAAAATAAAAAAATCATTTTTGTGTGTTTGGTTCGGAAAACAAGGGAATAATTGGGGAAATCAATAGAATAATTAATGGTTTTCTTAGACTAGGGTGTGATTGGAAAAATAGACTAGGGTGTATTAAGTCTAACTCATTTAAGAATTGTAGAGTGTCAATAAGAAAACCCTTAATAAGTGTGTTTGTAATGATTATTAAGACAAACTTTAAATGATTACTAAGACAAACTTTATGATTACAATTAAAAGACATTAAGACAAATAAATATCATTTATTACATCTGGGTTTATTTTTGAACTTTTAATTTGCGTAATTAAAATTAAATATAATTTACTACAATTAATAAGCATCTTTGTGTCATGAAGATATGTTTATTTATAGGCATGTAAGAGAGTAATGCTTCGACATGGCAATAAACAAGAGTCAAGACCAATCACTTAAACATGTTGGATTTTTTCTCCCAAAACAAGTAAATCCGAAACTTATTTCCGTTACAATTGTTATATTACACGATTTATCAATATCATCAACCATACTCCTCATCTTGATATTTCACAGGTCTTTACACGTGGACAACTATATGTTGTTGTCTCTCGAGTTACATCACGTGAAGGGCTAACCATTCTTAATGCTGAAGAAATTGAGGATCGTAAAATGATAAAATATATATATATATATATATATATAGTTTATCATGAAGTATTTAACACCATCTCTCCAACCAATTACAATTGAATAAAGGTACAAATGTATCAAACTTATTATAAATTATTCAAATTTATATTCACATAACACGTGTCTTGCTTAAATTATTTTCTTTACTAATCTTTTTTTCCAAAAAACATCATTGACTATTAATATTAACCAATATTTTTTGTTTTAGTTGCAGAACATTGAAGTTAAATTATAGTGCAAGTTGCACATTTCAATTGTGGTATTCCGTTGGATTATACAAATGGCACTTCATGCCATATAATTTAATTTTGTTTTTTGAAGTCTTTTACAACACAACTATACACTTTCATTGTTATTTTGGTGATTAAATATTGTCCCATTTAGTAGTATTATATATGATAATTTAATTTAAATCAAATGTATAATCATTGAAATTGAGAGAATTTTAGTTGTCGTTGTTGATTTTTTAGATAATATGATTACAATTATACAAAAATAACATAATTGACAGGGTGATTGAGGATATAAATGTCTATATTTTAATATGTGTACCATACAAGTTAAGGCATATTTATACAAAACAAATGAATTAAATTTATAAATATGATCACTAAGAAATTCTTAAATTATTTTTCGAACACCGCGCAACGTGCGGTGCGGTCCACTAGTATATATTAAAGTAACAACTAATAGTTGGTTTAAGGAAAAGTTTTTCACCCTATTTATCTTTTTTCTCCTTATTTTGATTTATTTTTAAAATAGAATCAACACATTAATTTCTAACACTTTCATTTTCCTATTTTTTTAACTTCATTTTTCATTTTTTATAAATAAAATTTAAAGCTACAAATATATAAAACTATATATATGTTTATTTACATCAATACATGTAAATTTTTAATTACATGACAATTGAAAAAATAAATCATCAAAATCAATCAATATATATCAAAATTTCTCAATCAATATATCAATATAAATATTAAAATATATTAAAGTAAGAACCAATATTTGGTTCAATGAGAAAATTTATATCATACTTATGTTTTTTTCTTTATAATCTTAATTTATATATCCGAGTTTATCTTTATATATATCTTAATCATTTATATTTATATATATATAAAATGAAGAACCACATGTAATGACGTGGCAAATTGATAGTGCATGATTGCTTTTAAAAAATTAAAAAGAATTATTTTAAAAAATGATTATGTTGTTAAAGACTTTTGGGTCCCTATATGAAATTTTTATGTGATATTATGTGAAGGGATTTAATATTTTTTTTGTAGTTTTACTAACATCATGTAACTCTCTAACCTATTCATTTTCAGCCTACCTATTCATCTTCCCACACCCTCTCAAATTATATCTCCTATCATGTACATCTCTAAATGTCTACATCTCAATTTATTTATTTCTCTTTGGTTTTTCTTCTATTTTACTTATTATATTCTTTATTTCTTCATTGTTTTTTTTACTTCTCCCACAATTTTATATATGTTCGTATCGTTATTTAGATTGCATTATAGTCTTTATGTATTAGGTCATGAAGATTTGAAGCTCAATATGTGATTTCTTGGTTACAATATTAGGTAAGAATTTTATATATGTTGGTTTTGTGATTTTGATCATATTATAGTTTTATATATGTTTGTATCGTGATTTTGTTTGCATTATAACTATTATGTATTAGGTGAAGATTTGAAGTTTTCAAATCCAATATGTGAAATTTTTACTTATGTTGCACGTTTTTTGGTTTGCAGGCTCTTGGGATTAGATTGGGTTTTATGATTAAAGTTTGGTTTGCGTTTTTACTTATTTGAAGGTTTAAAATTTGGGTTATGGGAGTTTGTGGTTATGATCTATTGGAAGAATTTTATGTAAGTTTGTTTTGTGATTTAAATTGTATTATAATATTATGTATGGTTGTATTATGATTTTGATTGCCTTATATTTTTAAGTATGTTCTTATCGTAATATTAGTCGCATGATAATTTTATGTATGTTCATGTTGTGATTTTATAACTTTTTTTTATCTATCAAGTTATGAAAATTTGAAGTATGCAAATTTGGTATGTGGTTGTTTACTTATTGTGATATGGTTGGTCCACTCGCTATATTGTTTTTAAATTTCAGGTGTGTGTTGAGGATGAACTAATGGTACATGTACACCATCCTTCTTGATCCTTATAAATCGTAATCATCATCAAACAAAACTAAGTTTTTCTCCCGAAAACTAAGACAATAATAATGGCCATGTCTGTAGTAAATCCAATTTAAATTTAAATTGAAGTTCTTCGGTTTTTCGCTAACCATGATTAGGTATTACTTATAACAACCGGTATGTATCTAATATAACGTGTGTTATTACTTATATGTCTTGCATTGTACAATTCCTTAAGATTAGAGGATATTACATTTTATTTCAACAACTAGAAACGTACTCGCGCAATACAACGAGATACATCACGATTTTAATGTTTCATTTTATTTTTTGTTTTTTTGTTGATTTACAGTACGATTTTGGATGGTTTTGAGAAAATGATAATGTTTTTTTTTTTATATAAATTTGTTTAATTTAAGCTTAATAATATAATATTTTTTATATAAAAAAATTAAGTATTTTGTTAGAATTCAATGATTATTTTATATATTTTAATGACATCTAGAAAAATTACCAATTACATATTTAATAATATAATTAAAAAAATTTATAGTAATATAATATATTAATTAAATGGTTATACATGGAAATGTCTGCATAAAAGAAATGTCCTGTACATACCAAATTGGTAGGCGTTAGAAACCTGCAATAGTAATATGTATCTTCTACTTTGATACTTGTAAATTAAGATATTTTTAAATTTTTGCATAAAATGATGGTACCTTGTGCCTAATAATTTGTATTTAAGAGTTTTTTATCCGTGTTTTATATGTACTATAAGTGTACTCGCGCAATGCAGCGAGATACATCACGATTTTAATGTTTCATTTTATTTTTTTGTCGATTTACAGTACGATTTTGGATGGTTTTGAGAAAATGATAATGTTTTTTTTATAAATTTGTTTAATTTAGGCTTAATAATATAATGTTTTTTATATAAAAAAAATTAAGTATTTTGTTAGAATTCAATAATTATCTTATATATTTTAATGACATCTAGAAAAAATAACCGATTACATATTTAATAATATAATTAAAACAAATTTATAGTAATATAATATATTAATTAATAGTGATACATGGAAATATCTGCATAAAAGGAAGGCTCTGCACATACCAAATTGATAGGTATTAGAAATCTCCGGTAGTAATATGTATCTTGTGCTTTGATACTTGTAAATTAAGATATTTTTAAAATCTTGCATAAAATGATGGTACATTGTGCTTAATAATTTGTATTTAAGAGTTTTTTATCCGTGCTTTATAATATAGTAGAGATTAATAAAAGACCCTTATTTTATTTCACATTGTTTAATTGTATTATAAACTTAGTTATATCACTTCTTTTATAGTGGTTGCACATCTGATTATTCGGATGACTATATGTTTTGCATAAACCCACCGTAATGTTAAATTGAAAATATTAATTTTGCATACATACACCACCATAATGCTTAATATTAAGCATACGTCTGCGGCTAACAATGTTTATACAAATTGAACTTAATATCGAATAATTATTTTGCATCAAAAAATATAAAAATGCATGAAGTTCTTTAGTTACATGAAAAATATCAATGAAAATAATTTGCATAAAAAACACACAATACAATCACCGTTTTTAATTTTACAATATATTATGAAATTACGTTTCATCTTAACTTAATTACGTATTTCCTAACAAAATAAATTTCGTCACCGTGCAACGCACGGTATCACATACTAGTTTATGTAGTGATAAATTTTTTTTATAAAAAGATGTTTAGATTAGTTTATTATGGTATCAAAATATAATAAGTTAATAAGTTGTTATTTATGAGTGTTTATGATTGCTTATACATATAAAATAATCAAAAAAGTTATAAGTTGTTTCAAATAAATTGATAATTCATAATGGTTTAACTTATCAAAAACTCCTTATTAGTGATTTAGCGGTGTAAAAAAGGTATAAGCATTTTTTTTCTCAATCCAAACACTAAAAATAGCTTATTAACAGTGAGGAGTTTAAATAAGCAATCCCAGACACCCCCATAATTTTTTAGAACAAGTCTAAAAAAATTATATCCAAAACAACTGCTCTATTTAACAATTCTATCATTAATTATATTATTAAAATATTTAATATATTTAATAAAATATCATTTTTCTCTCTTATACACACAATTTCAATGTCTCATATTGGTGAGAAAGAATTAAATATTATTTTTCTATCTTAATATGGAGTTTTAGAGATTTCTCTGTATTTGAAGATTTTTAGAGCATCTCTAACAATTATGCTATAATTTTTCTAAAATAAGATATGAAAAGTTAAAATCTGTAAAAAAGGTTACATCTAACTCTAACAACTACTCTATCTTAGCAGTTTCGTTAATTGTGTTATTAAAATATTCAATATATTTAATAAAATATTATTTCTTTTTGTTAAACATACAACTTCAATGTCTCCTAATTGATATTATTTCTTTCTCTCAAATATGGAGATTTGTAGGTTTCTTCAAAATTGGAGATTTTAATTCTCTCTCGTCTTTTCCCTGTTTTAGCATATTATATAGTATAACCGTTAGAGCAAAAAAGTTACTAAAATTTCACTTTTCTTTATTTTTGCATAGTTGTCAGGGATGCTCTTACCTGACCATATCCTACTTGCTACCAGACCAAATTACCGTTTTGACTATTAAATTCAACGATCATGTTTATGGGTCTATCTAACCAACATGGTTCTATAAAAGCCCAAAACACAGGTCCAAGTCCAACATAGGACCCGTATATATGATTAGATAGGCAAAGGGTAATTTGAGAAGGGAAAATAAAAAAGAAGAAAAAAACGAAGGTGAAAATCAAAAGAGAGGTTGATGTCCATTACCTTTAGGACGCGTTTGGTTTGCGGGATTGGAATGAATTTTGAAGGATTTGGATTTCAAATCCATTCCAATCCTGCGTTTGGTTTGCAAGAAATAATTGCGTTGACCGGATTTCAAATCCGTTGACCATTTTAAAATCCCTCATATGATGTATTTGGAAATCCTTGACATTGGGCCTGGATTTGAAATCCAAATCCGATATCCAAATCCGATGGATTCTAAAGCGTGATCCATACTTCAAATTGTATCGATCCAAATTCGACGTTTACCAATAAAAATACATTCTTTATAAAACAAACAAATAATTAAAAAAATCAATCTAAATCAAAATTCTACAAACCAAACAAGACTTGTAACGAAATGGATTTGAAATCCATTCCAAATCCTACAAACCAAACACATGAAGGGATTTCAAATCCCTCCAAATCCAAATCTCTCCTTGAAATCCAATCCATTCCAATCCCGCAAACCAAACGTGCTCTTAGAGGTTTTGTGGGAGACGAGATAATGATCAATCGAAGCTCACTGGAGCACGTTATTTTGTATTACTCTACTTCTTTCAATTCGTCATTCGATTGGATTTATAATTTGATACATAAACTATAGAGAGATAATCAACACGAGGACGACAAAGGGAGGCAAAGTCATGAACCCTACTGACTGTTACCGCAAGGAGTTTAAGAAGAAATAATTGAATAGTGCAAGTTTTTATTTTCAGTTGATTATGCTGTTCTTGAGTATTTTTTAAAATGATTTTTGTTCGACATTGTTATGATCTTGTTGATTGTAATGGAATCTTCCTACATGTTATTTCCCTAAATCAATTTGTACGTCTAAAAACATGCTTTCCGTTTTTTTTGTTTTGATGAAGGAGAATTGGAAATTTGGATTGAACAATGAAGAATTCTTTTGAAGGAACCATCCATGGTTTGGCTTAAGGTTTTACTGAGCTTTATATACCTCTTTCGTGTATTTCGTACATAGACAAGTTCATCCCAAGTTAATTATTGGTCCCGAAGGATAATGGCAACCTTAACAGGTAATTATTAGAAGGGGGGGGGGGGGGGGGGTGAATACAATTACACAAATCTTTCTCACTTAATTTAATTATAATTGATATAAAATCAAGAATTACACGAAGATAACAAGATTGATGTGGAATAAAAATATTTGGAAATCTATTATAACAAAGAACAAGAACACAATTAACACTAGAAAAGTTATGCCTTTGAGAGAGCTGTCGATTTTTGCTTTTTATGTGGATAATTATTTTGAAAACGTAATCTTGCATGGGAAGAGGGTTATGCCTTAAATATCACCATGCACATTAAATTCATGGAGACACTTGTCACTTAGGATAAGATGCTCGATCAACATTGACTTCTAGAAGACTATGAGGTCCTTTTCATCATACACGATAAAATGACCTATCACTAAGGCATGTATTCGACATCTTATGAGGGGTCACATCAATAGCATATTAGGACAAACATGATGTAAGATCCCACATTGGTTGGGGAGGGGAACAAAAGTTGCCTTATAAGGGACTGAATACCTCCTCTACCAGACGCGTTTTAAAACCGTTAGTCCAGTTGTGTGGACAAAGCGGACAATATCTGGTATGGTTGGCCTGGGATGTTACACATGATACTTCATGTGCTTCAGAGAATGTCCTTGTCAAGTACAAAGTTGATGAAATTTGGTCGAAAACCCTTGTAGGTGAACGAGACTGTTCTACCGACAGACAGAAGGACAGTCTCATCAGATATAAATCGGCAGAAGGTAGTTTGGTATGGAATTCAGATAGTGCGTACTGATTTGCATCAATTGATACACTTCTTAGGGATATCAGCTAGTATTCGATTCGCCAAACATTGTAAATGTGAGCCAAACTATTTTAAAAAAACCATTACACATTTAAGAAACAAATGCTAAGGACAAAATAGAGATATATCAGAGAGTCATCAACAAATAATCAGTGACCCAATAATCCCCTTATTTGATGACAAAATATGATACTTACACATAAATTAGGTGTAAGGAAAACTTACATCTTATTTGTTCTTTTTCACATAGGTCATTCTTTTTTACTTTTTGGATTGGTTAACGTATCTGACATATACAAAAGAATGAAAGAAATAAAATTATGTACAATATAAATTTTGAAGGATAAATATTGGTATTTACTTTAAGCTGGAAATTACAAGTACGAAAAGGGTTACATATCAGAAATACAAAAGATCCAAAATTTAGGCTTCGGGATCTTGGAAAGGGAAGGATGGGAGCTCAACATTCATGCTCTTGAGTTCATTTGCCACTAAGGTGTAGAATGTTCTGCCATCTTTGTCGAACAAGATGGCTTTCAAAATGGCATGAAAGAACAAACTATCTACTATAGATATCTCTGAAGTTCTGAAGAATTGGATGTTGTTGAGGGCGTCTTCGAAGAAGATGCCATAAATAGGATCATGGATAATTGTTCCTGCCGAATGAGTTGCTAGAGTAGGAATCGATAGATCAAGAGAGGAAACATCAAGGACTTTTCCTTCCTTAGCCAACTATTGGAATACCAATCGATGCTTCTGAAGTTTCTAGAGATATTTGGTTTCAGTGGGTGAAGGCTTCAAATTGTAGGACTTCCGAATATTTGTCAGCTTCTTGATCAGGGAGTTAATAGGATTGATGATCGCATCTCTGTATTTGCTTTTACTATTCTTCACAAGTTGACTCAATTCAACCCACTCACTTAGCCTATATGAGTGTAGCCAACTCAGTTTCTCCACATGGACTACTCCGTTAACCTTGTCGATTTACAGAAGTATCGATCCTAGATCAACTGTGATGATTTTCGAACCAGATATCCAGACGCCGGTAATGGGAGATGGAACGTACTAGGGGTGCTCACAGGTTGGGTTGATCGAGTTGAAGACATTTGAACAACCCAACCCAATGTTGGCGGTTTGAATTTTTTCAACCCAACTCAACCCAAACAAAAGTGCAACCCAACTCAACCCAACCCAACCCGTTCGGATTGGTCGTTTTCATCGGGTTGGTTGGGTTGTGTTTAAACAAAGTAAAAACAACATTGAAAACATAAAAATAAGGAACTATTCCATCGAAATATGATCAATCATTCAAGAGAATATACGAGTTAATCAAATATTTAGGTATTACATGTAACTTTTCAATAATATTCTCTTATGAGTTTCTGTAACATCCTAAAATTTAGAGAGAAATAAAATTCGAAAATTCGGCAATATAACGTCTATAAATAAAGGAAACATGTCCACCCTAAAATAGGGGATCAATTTGTTGGTATTTCTATATATCTATACTATATTATAAAGATGACATAAAAAACTCTTAATTACAACTCACTAAGCTTTATGTACTATCATTTAAAGCTATCTACTTAAAATAACTACTAAAGCCTAATGTACTACCTGTAAAGCTTTTAACCCTAATTTTCCGTCTCATCGATCGCACCTCATCTATCGCCGCTCAACAATTTTCCCTGATTTTCTCTTGCAGTTCATCAAGTGCTACACAAAACCATGGTTGATGTTGATCTGAATATGGCTTTCAATTTGGCTACTGCAATCGATTTTCACATCTATCGCCGCTCAACAATTTTCCCTGATTTTCTCTTGCAGTTCATCAAGTGCTACACAAAACCATGGATGATGTTGATCTGAATATGGCTTTCAATTTGGCTACTGCAATCGATTTTTGTTTTGTTATCTTGGAATCGATTTTGATTTGATATCATGGCTACTGGAATCGATTTCCATTTTTCTATCCATGGCTACTAAAATCGATTTCGATTTTGGTTTGCATTCTTGGGCTCGATTTTCGTTTGTTATAGATTTTCTGTTTGCTTCCAATCTTTCATTCTCATATTTCACATCATTCAGTGAGTTCTTAAGGGCCACAATTTCATCCTGCAACACTGGAATTTTCTGCAGTTGGATCTTGAGACTAGAATTTTCTTCTGTAAATTGTGCTCTTTCGTATTCACAAGATTTAAGGTTAGAAGCAAGCTCACTGACTGTGTTAGGGTTTATACTTTGTATAGGGTTTATGTATCAGTATAATGCTTGATAACTTCTACGAAGACTCTTATTTGAGCTTTTACTTGTGGTTGGACCCTAAATTGCACTTACTATTGAATTAGTCACACTTGAAACTTGTTGAGTTATTATTTAGGATATGTGATTGCATGGGCTTGAAAATTTTATATTCTGATGAGGAATTGGTTCAGAGGCAATATTTTGGTCCCATTTTAAGTTTTATACCACATATAGCTTGGAAAGAAACAATTCTGAGAGTGTTTTTTTTACTGTTTGCGACTCATTTAATAAACAAGCATTGTGCTGGCCTCATTTCACTTAAAAGTATATTTCTTTATGAAAGCCACATCACTTTACTGGCTATGCATGTTTAAGTCATTTGAAACGGATAGAGAGGGAAGGAATTATCATGGCTACTGGAATCGATTTCCATTTTTCTATCCATCGCTACTAAAATGCTCAATAATTTGCCCTGGTTTTCTCTTGCAGTTCATCAAGTGCTACACAAAACCATGGCTGATGTTGATCTGAATATGGCTTTCAATTTGGCTACTGCAATCGATTTTCGGTTTGTTATCTTGGAATCGATTTTGATTTGATATCATGGCTACTGGAATCGATTTCCATTTTTCTATCCATGGCTATTAAAATCAATTTCGATTTTAGTTTGCATTCTTGGGCTCGATTTTCGTTTGTTATAGATTTTATGTTTGCTTTCTATTTGATGGATATTGTTCTATGTGATTAAAACTAGGGTTTATACTTTGTATAGGGTTTATGTATCAGTATAATACTTGATAACTTCTACGAAGACTCTTATTTGAGCTTTTACTTGTGGTTGGACCCCAAATTGCACTTACTAACCATATTTTTAGTAGCAAACTCATTTTCCTCTGGTTTCAAACCTTCTTTCTGCTCTTCAAGGGCTTGTTTTGTCTTTGTGTATTCGTCTTTTTCCTCTTGAAGACGATTTATCTTCCACTGTAGTTGACTGTTTGACCGTTTTAGACGCCCAAGCTCAGTTTTCAATTCAGCATCCTGTGCACCTAATGCTTCTGTAGCAGTTAGATCCCCTTGAAGGCGCAAAAGCTTTTCTTCCAAGGCAATCTTATTCCGTTTATGGTCCTCCAATTCAATCACTGCCTTCTGCATGCTAGAGGCTTTCTGAAGTGATGAAACATGCTCTTCCTTCAAATGTTGATAATCCCCAGATATCATCTGTAATGAAGCTTCCAATCTTTCATTCTCATATTTCACATCATTCAGTGAGTTCTTAAGGGCCACAATTTCATCCTGCAACACTGGAATTTTCTGCAGTTGGATCTTGAGACTATAATTTTCTTCTGTAAATTGTGCTCTTTCGTATTCACAAGATTTAAGGTTAGAAGCAAGCTCACTGACTGTGTTTTTCAGTTTTTCTTCACTAGATCTGGTATTCTCCAACAACTCCATTAATTTCTCATGGTTGGCCACTAGAACTCCATGGTTCTGTTTGGAAGTAGCAAGCTCATCTGTCAGCTCTAGAATCCTTTTTTCGTATTCAACCTGCACAGTATCAAGCTTCTTCTCAGATGATCTAAGTTTTCCCCCAACTTCTGCAATTGCGTTGTCCAGTTTCTCCTTATCTGCACGTAATACGTGCATTTCGAGTATTGCTTCTTTAGCCATTCCATCTCTTTCATCATGGGTTTCTGATATATGTGAACTCAAGTGTTCTACCTTTCGTTGAAGGTTTTCAACTTCAACCACTTTCTGCGAGTACATTTGATTCAACAAGTTCTCAGCACTAACACACTTCTCTGTGTGTTCTTTAAATTGCAGATGTAAACCATCGAGTTCTAAATCAAGCATCTTCTCTTTTGAGGCAATCCCTTGGAGCATTGAGGATAATTTTTCTTCCAAGTCTTCCAAATTCTTTGACAACTTCAAGAAATTATCTTGTGACTCCCTCATTTCAGCTTCAAGAACTGTGCAGCGATTATACAACTCTATTTTTTGTTGTCTTAATTCACTATTTGACTTTTGAAGCGAACTGCATTCGTCCATCAGATTTTCCGTAGTAGCTTCTAATTTGGGATTTGCTTTTTTAAGATACTCACACTCTTCTTGAGTTTCTAACCACCGCTTCTGCATGTCCTGCACTTTCTGTCTCATATCAAACTTAGTCATTTCTACTTCATTTTCCAGTCTTCTGATTTCAGCCTGTAGTTCCACAACTTGAGATTCTGAATGCTCTGCTTTTAAACGACTTGACTTTCTTGCATCAGTTAAATATCGCAATTGAGGTTCCAGTCCAGATATGTGCCCTAATAAGTGCAAATTATCTTCTTCTAATTCTACCAAGTGCAGCTCTAACTCTTGGTTACAAGACTCTAGCTCCAGTAACTTCTTTTCAATAATCTTATTGCCTGAAATATGGGAATCTTTTGTATTATTGACTTCTCTTTGCATAAGTTTCAAACTTTCTTCCAACTGACTATTTACTACTTGCAGATCAGACAACTGAGATTCCAAATCTCTTTAGCTGTATTTTTGAGACCGAATATCCTCTTCCTTAAGCAAACAGTCTGATTTAAGCCCTTCTGTCTCAGAGGTTTTGGCCAACAGTTCCTCATCCATGTCTTCAACCCTGGATTGTAATTCCTTAATCAAGTTCTCAAGTCTGCTATCGTTGTCTTTCAAATTATCATCTACCTCATTCTTAAAATGATAAGAATCTTTCGACGTCAGTTTGATCTCCTCTTCACCACTTTGAATGTTAGGGTTTATACTTTGTATAGGGTTTATGTATTAGTATAATGCTTGATAACTTCTACGAAGACTCTTATTTGAGTTTTTACTTGTGGTTGGACCCCAAATTGCACTTACTATTGAATTAGTCACACTTGAAACTTGTTGAGTTATTATTTAGGATATGTGATTGCATGGGCTTGAAAATTTTATATTCTGACGAGGAATTGGTTCAGAGGCAATATTCTGGTCCCATTTTAAGTTTTACACCACATATAGCTTGGAAAGAAACAGTTATGAGAGTGTTTTTTTTACTGTTCGCGACTCATTTAATAAACAGGCATTGTGCTGGCCTCATTTCACTTAAAAGTATATTTCTTTATGAAAGCCACATCACTTTACTGGCTATGCATGTTTAAGTCATTTGAAACGGATAGAGAGGGAAGGAATTGATGAAACGAGATAGCTGAGATAGAGAAATAGAGAGGATGGAGGAAACAGCTCACTCCCTCTCCCCCAGCGGTCATCTCTAAGTTGTCTAAGTAGCTTAGATCCATACATGGCGGTAAGTATTTTTAACTTGCATTGCTGTGGGTTTGTAAGGGGAGAGATTTGATAAATGGTTCGTGATTATGTTTTAAGTTGTGATTATGTGTACCTGATGAATTGCGGGGATGGAGCTTGAGCATATGAATGGGGAAATTTGTATTTATTACAATTATCTTGCTTTTCTTAATATTTCTTTTATAAACATACACAACTCGGTTGAATTTGACATTTTGTTTTACAAAATAGTTCTTTTATTTTGTAGTTATTAATCTTTTGAGTAAATTAGTGCATGCATCACTAGGAAATGTGCAGTTCTATTTGTTTCCTGCTTTTAGAATCCATTTTACAGCCCTACTAATATCTGTTGTTCATCTACATTTTACATGTATGTCATGTCAGATCTATTTAATTTATACATACATTTCCAGCACCTTGATTTCATCAAATTGTTTTCTTTTGATGTATACATGCAGATGTGTATTTGATATGTTCTAATGCGATGCAGTATAACCCATCTGATACTGTTTTCTTCCGGCAGATAGGTTTCGTGTTGTTTTTTTCTTGAACTATGATTTATATATACATACCCTTTTCCACTTCTGATTTTCTGTTCTTTTAGGCCAGATCTATACAAGAGTTGGCGAAAAGGGATTTTGAAAACTTGAGGCAAGAGGGTGATGATGGTGAGCTGCAACCAAAGGTAGTGAAAAGAGGTAGGCCTCCAAGCAAGCACCTAAAAAAGCCACCTGGCAGACCCCCTTCGGACACTGTTGGTCCTGAATCTACCTCAGGTGCCACTCTAACCACTGTTGTAGACAACACGAACGAGTCTACTACTTACAATTTAAGAAGAGGACCCATGTTGTATAAGCATCAGGCTGATGGTTCACATCCATCGCATCGTTCTCGCAATGGCGAACAACACTCTAAACTTTTATCAGATCGGAATGAAGAGCTTTCAGGTTCTTTTTAACTGTTCTTCATCACTTTTAACACCTTATATCATCTTTCCATGTGTTCTTTTCAACTGTTCTTCATCAATATTTTAAATTAAGAAAGAGATAAATATGGATATGCAAATATTCATTAAAATAAATGAAGTGATAGAGTTTGGTTTATATAAATTAATAGAAGTTTGGAAAAGATTGAGATTCTTTATTTAAAATAATAGGAGTTTCGAAAAGATTGAGATTCTATTTTTATTTAAAATATATATATTAAATTATTAAGATGTTTCCATATGATATATGATATAGATAGATAGATAGATACGAGTTTATTTATTATCATCAGTATTTTAAATTAAGAAAGAGATAAATATGGATATGCATATATATTCATTAAAATAAATGAAGTGATAGAGAATGGTTTATATAAATTAATAGGGGTTTGGAAAAGATTGAGATTCTTTATTTAAAATAGAGTAAACTACGATTTTCGTCCATGTGGTTTGATGTTTCTAACGATTTTCGTCCCTGGTCTTTAAAAACTGTTTTTTTTCATCCCTCTGGTTTCCATTTTGCTTCCATTTTCGTCCCTCCATCCAATTCCCTTAAATATAAACGTTTATTCATCCAAAAAAATTACATATTTTTCCTTGTAGTATTCGAACTTTTACATTTTTATCTTTAAATTACATAGTTTACATTTTTTACTTTTTACTTTTTAATTTTCTTTCCTTATTATATTTCATGAATACATTTAGTTTTCTATTAACTATATTATATATTTTCAAAATAATTATAACTTTAATTATTAAAATAATCAAATAATTATTAAAATTATTGACAAGTAAATGACATTTTTTTTCCAAAGGTTAGGTTGAAATCTCGTGAAATTAATATTTTTTATCTATTGGTTTATTAAAACTTTTAATTTATTTTAAATTACCATTATTGGAAGAAGTTTAATAAAATTTGAGAAAAAAATTAGTTTTATGTTATAACAACCGGCTGCTGATTTTATTAATTGCACTTTACTCCTATTATTCCATATTTTCATTTAAACTTTATTTTTTATTAATTAATCAAAATTAAACACTCACACACACAAATATATATATATATATATATATATATAGAGAGAGAGAGAGAGAGAGAGAGAAAAGGGGGGTGGAGGATCAAACGAGAACAGTAACTATTTAAAAGAACACGAAAACTAATAAATTCTATTAGTGATTTTACATTAACGTGCAAAAAAACCACGCGGACTTGAAGTCACGGCTAAAGTCCTTTTTTTGTGCGTTAATGTAAAATCACTAATGATTTTGTTAGTTTATATATCGTTTATAATGTTATACATATAAACCTTTGTTTTCTATAATTAATCAATGAGTTAATGATACTGAACATTTCAGATTAGGTTATATATTAAAAACAAAACAAAAAAGACAATAAAAGGATAAGAAAAATTCAATATGGTGTTACAAAAAGCACGTATTGGGCCATGGTGTGCCACAGAGTTAACGTGACATCAGACACAAACTTTAAGTCTCGCGTTATTTAGAACCTTTGTGTGTGTGTGTATATATATATATATATATATATATATATATATATATGTACGTGTATGTTAATATTAAACAAATTTGATTAATTAATAAAAAATAAATTTTAAATGAAAATATGGAATAATGGGAGTAAAGTTCATTTAATAAAACAGTAGCCGAGTTGTTATAAAATAAAACTAACTTATTTCTCGAATTTTATTAAACTTCTTCCAATAATGGTAATTTAAAATGAATAAATTTTTTTAATAAACCAATATGTTAATCATTAAATCCCAATCTTATCAAGCAATTCAACAAAATCAATCAAGAACAATGAATATTTCTAGAGAGAGAGTAGAGAGAGAAAGTAGATCTTGAAAGTCTTTAATCACAAATCTCACGTATCTCTGATTTTTTTACAATGAAAGTGCTTAGAACAAATACAAGTCACAAAATCTATTTATACCACTAACTACAACAAAAACTTAACCACTAAGTAAAACAAGACAACTTTGACTTTTAATAACTTTGACATTGTTGACTTTGTAGCTTTGATTTTCTAATTAAACATTGGATACAAGATTTGGACTTAACACAATAGATAAAAAAATATTAAATTTACGAGATTTCAACCTAAACCTTTAAAAAAACAATGTCATATACTTGTCAATAATTTTAATGAAATTATTTGATTATATTTATAATTAAAGTTATAACAATTTTGAAAATATATAACATAGTTAATAGAAAAATAAATGTCTTCATGAAATATAACAAAGAAAAGGTAAAAAGTAAAAAAAAAATGTAAACTATGTAATTTAAGGATAAAAATGTAAAAGTTGGAATACTAAAAAGACCAAATATGTAAATTTTTTTGGATGAGTTAATGTTGATATTTAAAAAATTGGATGGAGGGACGAAAATAGAAGCAAAATAGAAAATATAGGGACGAAAAAAGCAGTTTTTAAAGACTAGGGACGAAAATTGTTAGAAACATCAAACCACAGGGGTGAAAATTGTAGTTTACTCTTTAAAATAATAGGAGTTTGGAAAAGATTGAGATTCTACTTTTATTTAAAATATATATTAAATTATTAAGATGTTTTCATATGATATATGATATATATAGATAGATAGATAGATAGATAGATAGATAGATAAGAGTTATTTATTATCATCAGTATTTTAAATTAAGAAAGAGATAAATATGAATATGCATATATTCATTAAAATAAATGAAGTGATAGAGATTGATTTATATAAATTAATAGAAGTTTGGAAAAGATTGAGATTCTTTATTTAAAATAATAGGAGTTTGGAAAAGATTGAGATTCTACTTTTATTTAAAATTTAAAATATATATTAAATTATTAAGATGTTTCCATGTTAACCTAGGAAGTTGAAAAAGGAATGAAATCCAAAGTATATAAATATATAATTACGCCTACTTTTTTTTTATCTATACTATATTATAAAAACGACGTAAAAACTCTTAATTACAATATTTTAAGCACAAGGTACAACTAATTAAAGCCAATTACTTAATTTACAATTTCTTAATGCTTTGGTACAACCTTTCCAAACACAGTATCTCACATAATCATTTATTTGTGGAATGGATACTCATTTATTAATATAAATATTTGTTTTTTTAGTGGAAGATTTTATAAAATAGATTTTATATTAACATAATCTATTTTAAATGTAGATTTTACATTTAAATCTATATTAATGAGATGTAATATAAAATCTTTTTTCTTCCGTATTTTTTTATACTACATCTCATAATGATTTTTTCATATTTTATTTTATAAAATCTTTTTAGATAATGAGATGTAATATAAACTCTTTTTTCTTCCGTATTTTTTTGCTAATATAAAATCTATTTTATTTTATAAAATCTACACCTATTTTATATTTCTATACTATATTATAAAAACGACATAAAAAACTCTTAATTACAACATTTTAAGCACAAGGTACAACTAATTAAAGTCAATTACTTAATTTACAATTTTCTTAATGCTTTGATACAACCTTTCCAAGCACAATATCTCACATAATCATCTATTTGTGAAATTGATACTCATTTATTAATATAAATATTTGTTTTTTTGGTGGAGGATTTTATAAAATAGATTTTATATTAACATAATCTATTTTAAATGTAGATTTTACATTTAAATCTGTATTAATGAGATGTAATATAAAATATTTTTTCTTCTGTATTTTTTATACTACATCTCATAATGATTTTTCCATATTTTATTTTATAAAATCTTTTTAGATAATGAGATGTAATATAAACTCTTTTTTCTTCCGTATTTTTTTTGCTAATATAAAATCTATTTTATTTTATAAAATTTACACGTATTTTATATTAGCATAATATAAAATCTACACGTATTTTTTTTTCACGAGCATTAAAAGAAGAAAAAAGAAGGTTGATATGAATTAAAAATAAAAAATAACGAGATACACTAATAAATTATCGTATTCTTTAAAATAAAAATATTCCGCAATACTTTCCAAATTAACTAAGTGTAAAGAAAATAAAATAGAAACGATGTAGATATAAAAATATTCTTCCATATTTTTAATATATTTACATTTAAATGTAAAATCGAAAATGAAAATAAAAGATTTTAAAATATTCTCTACATTCACTATAAATATATATAGTTTATCTATGTATCATCCGAGTACAAGAAGAAGACGAACGGTCGGGTGTCAATGGCAGAACCTGCAACTGAACAAAAGGTATTCCACTATATTTTTGTTTATTTGAAAAAATACTTTTTTATATTTTATTTTATTTACTGAGGATTTGTTTATATTTTTCAAAACCCACAATCATGTTTTTCGAAGTAGGGGAATAAGATATATATACATATCTTTATTTTTATCGACTAATACTATGAGGTCTTGAAGTCAATAGTCAGATAAATTTTCAAGTGGTACCTAGTGAATTTGAACTATACTAGTTGAGTTGTCGGTTATAAAAGATAGAAATCATTTATTTTCTTTGTCATATTTGATGTGGGTGGAATGTTGTTAATTAATCTACAGATTTATACGTTCAAAGTGATTGTCAAGTGTTGTCGAGCAGGTTTCAGAAAAATTGCAAAATCTGTAAAAACGTATGTTCATATTTATAATTATTTCAATAATAGTGATATGTTGTGAGACATGTCGTTTGAGTTTTAAATAATATAATACAAAACTATTACCAATATTATTGCACAAACTCATAACAACAAACGATTAAGAATATATGAAAGTTAACCACTTATGAAAATACATTCGTTTTCCACATTGTATTTCATTAACTGTTAACAGAGAAATTACGTTTCATTTTAACTCGGTTCAATATTCCAACAAAAAATTTATCCTCCCGTACAATGCACGGGTCCAACACTAGTTATATATAGTTAATAGTTAATAGAGTTCGATATATTTAGAAACAGCAGCAGCGAAGGTTCGGCTTTGAAAAAAAGGTTGGTTGGATTCAACAGGAAGAAAAAAGTTAACCAGGTAAATTTCATCTTCACCGTTAAATAATTAAGTCGATATTATTTCATTATAATTTTCATCAACAGGCTGATTATATGTTTTTGTTATTAAAACTATTAGAAATTTGTACTCATGGATCATAACTTTTAATCTTGAATTTTATTTTGTTTTTAAGAGTTTCTTCGATAATTTAACAATAATTTTTTTATAAAATAAATATTAAATATTTTGTTAGATTTTCTTAATTATATTTTAAATTTTTTATATTTAAGATTTAATTCTTATATATATTGTATTTATTTATTTTGGGAGTGATTTTAGGGAGTTGAGTTGGAAAGTGATTTTAGAGAAGTTAAAGTAGTTAGAGATAAAAATTGAAAGTTAATAAATACAATTAGAATATATGATCGACTCTGAAACCTTTTTACTATATATAAAAAGAAACATTGAAATATCATTGAGATTCTGACGCGCGTTCTTGCTACGAACCCGTACGTGAGAACTTTTCGAAGACTTGGGGAACTAGGACCGCTCGACAACTATAAAGTTACTTTGAATGCATCGGTGGAACTTGACCAGAGGGTATACAACCGACCAACTACATCTGAGGTTTAAATACAAATATTTGTTTTTAGCTTATGTGTTTTAAATCAAATGTATCATATGCGTTTTACACATATACATATTATACGTATTATACACCATTCAATTTTGCTATTATTTAGGTGGTTGGTATTTGGATTGAAGGGAATGACAACATCACTGCATATAAAAGAAGTATTATCGTGTACGGGAGGTCTAAATATAGCCAATAAATTCAATCTTACATCGGTTGTTACGATTCGTTGTCTTATCCTTTATTCTTTCCCAATGGTGAGTCTGGGTGGCATTCTAAAATTCCGATGCATGGAGTGTCCATTAATGAAGTTGTTGATGACAATGACTACATGGAGGATGATTTAGAAGGTACAAATGTCATCACAAATTGTAATATATATATATATATATATATATATATATACACACACACATCTATACTGTAAAGAACATAAATATTTTTCAAAGTATACATATCATCAGTCTCCAAAAATTTTGCAGAGACTGGTTCGAGAAGGGGTAGGAATACTGTAACTATGCGGGAATACTATTGTTACAAGTTCCAGATCTGTTCGAATGATAATGTGATTCTACTGGGTGGAAGATTACTACAACAGTTCGTGGTAGATACCTACATCACGATTGAGACTTCACGTTTGCTCTTTTGTTAATGTAATCAAACCAAAATAAGAGCAGATTTATATCAAGGTGTTGTGGATTGTGTTAATGTCGGTGAGGTTCAACCAAGTAGAGTTGGACAACGAGTTGTGTTGCCTGCAAGTTTCATAGGAGGCCCACGTGACATGCGACGACGATTTTTGGATGCCATGACTTTAGTTCAAGATGACGGGAAACCTGATATATTCCTTACAATGACGTGCAATCCAAAATGTCCTGAGCTCCTCATAGAACTATTGCCTGGTCAGACTGCACCAGATCGACCAGACCTTGTTGCAAGATTTTTTCGTGCAAAATTAGAGGATCTCAAAGACCAACTCTTCAAGAATAACATCCTCGGCACTGTCAAGGCGTATGTATATGTCATCGAGTTTCAGAAGCGTGGTTTGCCACATGCTCATTTCCTCCTGATAATGAGACCCGGGGACAAAATGAACAATCCAGATCATTACGACAAAAGTGTGTGTGCTGAAATTCCAAACCCGACAAAGTATCCAGAAATGCACCAGTTGGTTGTCCAACGCATGATACATGGTCCTTGCGGTCATTTACGACCGTCAAGTCCATGCATGCAAGGTAAGCCGAAAAGATGTCGTTTCAGATATCCTAGGTAATTCAATGATAAAACAGCACAGGCTGAGGACTCATATCCGTTGTATCGGAGGAGATATAATGGAAGAGATGTGAATGTACGGGGAAATACCCTGGATAATAGATGGGTGGTCCCATATAACCCAAAATTGTTAATGATGTTCAACTGTCATATTAATGTTGAGGCTTGCTCGAGTATAACATCTGTGAAATATCTCTTCAAGTATGTTTATAAGGGTCATGATAGACAAGTTATGCATATCGATCCAGACGAAGGAGGAGGTGTTATTAATGAGATTTCAAGGTTTCAAGATGCACGTTATGTCTCCCCCCCGGAGGCAATATGGCGTATTTTTAGCTTTCAACTTTCTCAAATTCACCCTCATGTGATGGCTTTGCAACTCCATCTCCCTAATAAGCAGATGGTTAGGTTCAGAGATGATGATACAATGATATATATTGTTGCAAGAGAGAGCGGTAAGCGAACAATGTTGACTGCATTTTTCGAAAGAAACAATGTAGATGAGAATGCAAGACATTATTTGTACAAAGACTTCCTAAAACATTTCACATGGAATGCGAGCTCACGTTGTTGGAATCCAAGAAAAAAAGGATCAACGATAGGCCGACTTGTTTATGCTAATCCCGCGGAAGGAGAACGGTATTACCTACGTGTGCTTTTGTCTCATGTGAGTGGGCCTACATGTTTTGAAGATCTATACAGTGTCAATGGCATATTACACCCGACATTTCGAAAAGCGGCTCTTGAAAGAGGCTTAATAGAGACTGACGATAACTTGTCACAATGTCTTGTAGAGGCTTCCTTGTTTCAGTTTCCAAATGCTTTTAGGAGGCTATTTGCGACGATATTAATTTATTGTGAGCCAGGAGATGTTCGCAAGTTGTGGGATGATCATTACGATTCACTTTCAGAAGATTATAGACGACAATACGAAAGTGTTGACCGAGTTCGGAATATGGTCCTGAGTGACGTCACAACATTTCTACAATCTATGGGTAAAAATCTTGATGATTTCGATCTCCCGAAGATAAATGCAGATGGTAACTTACAATTTGATAGTTTCCGTGAGGTACAAGAGGAATACTCCATAGTTGTGGAAGAAGAACACTTATGTGCCTGAGACTCCCTCAATTTCGACCAAAAATACGCATATGATGAGATCATGAGGCACGTAGATGATGATTGTCCAGGCGTGTTCTTCATAGATGGTCCAGGTGGGACTAGAAAAACTTATTTGTACAAGGCATTGCTTGCCAACATTCGTTTCTGTGGTCTTATTGCACTTGCGACTGCTTCTTCGGGTGTTGCAACTAATAATATGCCTAGGGGGAGAACAGCTCACTCCCGATTTAAGATTCCCCTCAATGTTGATAATAATTCAATGTGCAACATAAAGAAACAAAGCGGGACTGCTCAATTGCTTCGGGATGCAAAAATAATAATCTGGGACGAAGCGTCGATGGCTAAGAGGCAGGCGGTGGAGGCACTTGATCGAACAATGCAAGACATCATAGGGGTGACACTCCCATTTGGCGGAAAGATAATGGTTATGGGAGGTGATTTTCGACAGGTGTTACCCGTCGTGAGACGTGGAACCCGAGCACAAATTGTTTATTCTAGCCTACGGATGTCACCTCTTTGGTCTTCGATTAAAAAGATACGGTTAACCCTAAATATGCGAGCAAGAGCTGATCCATGGTTTTCATATTTTCTATTACGAGTTGGTGATGGAGATGAAGAAGCGGTGGAAGAAAGCTTTATACGCATACCCGATGACATAGCCATTACCTATACTAATAAAGATAAGTCGAAGGATGATTTGATTGACGCAATATTTCCATCTCTGCAAGTCAACGGTGCTGATTCAGATTATATCGTTTCGAGAGCGATATTATCAACTAAAAATGAGAATGTCGATGAGATTAATGACCAGTTGATTGATAGATTCCACGGAGATGAAAAAGTTTACTACAATTTTGATGAAGCAGAAGACGACAGGAATAACCTTTATCCAATGGAGTTCTTAAACTCACTAACCGTCAAGGGGTTGCCTCCTCATTACCTCCGGCTCAAAATTGGATGCCCAATAATACTATTACGAAATATCGATCCCTCTGGCGGCTTATGTAATGGTACCAGACTGATATGTAAAGGTTTTTCAGCACAACGTAATCGATGAAGAAATAGCCGTTGGTCAGCATTATGGAAAGAGGGTATTTTTGCCGAGAATTCCTCTTTGTCCATCTGAAGATAACATTTTTCCTTTCAAATTGAAGAGAAAACAGTTTCCAGTCCGGCTTAGCTTTTCTATGACAATCAATAAAGCTCAAGGAGAGACCATTCCAAATGTTGGTGTTTATCTACCAGAATCAGTATTCTCGCACGGTCAACTTTATGTGGCATTGTCAAGGGGGACTTCGCGTGAAAATACGAAGGTATTAGTAAAGCCTGCCAAAAAATTCAATCGTGCCGGAGTCTACACATCAAATGTGGTGTATCAAGAAGTTTTACGCGATTAACAAGGTACAAACGACTACTTATTATTATACATTTGTTACAACTATATTTGGTTTGTATCTATTATAATCATATGACATTTCTTACAGGGCAAGTCTACAGATGGATGCTCCGAGTGATTCTTATCGTTTTCTGTGTGTACAAATTTGTATTGTCACATATGATTATAATTCTATTTTGTTCAAACATACGTATCGGGTTTTATTTGTTAATTATGAGTTGCATAAAGTTACAACCATTATTCAACTCAAAGTCAAAGCAATATAAAACAATAAAATAAAATCAACTTGAACATAGAATAGAGAGAAGCATGATCAAGATTATGGGTTTTAGTTGTCAACCTCGAAATTAAAATGTATCCCGCCGCTTTGCGCGGGTACACAACTAGTATTTTAATAATACATATAATATTACAACGAATGTAATAAACTACAAAATCAACGAATGATTAAAATAATACGAATACACAGAAACTAGAAGGAATCAATATATGATAAAAGTAAACGAATAAATCGAATAAGATTCAAACGACGTTGAGGCTCGTGTATAACACGATTCCCTTAAACAGATTTGCCGTCTGTTCCCAGGGTACAACAACTAAAGCAGTTGAACTGCCGGAAATGACCACTTGCCTGAAAAGTCGTTGGAGATCAGTGTATGCAGTAGTTTTTCAGATCATTTGTGTGATGTGTTTGATATTCGGTGTCTATAATGAAACCGAACTCCACATTTTATACTCGAAATTGAAACCGACGAATTAATATGTAATTAATCAGTAATTAAAAGTAAATATCTGACCATTAAACATATTAATCTTTTTATTCAATGAGTATCAAAAAGGAGTTACAAACATATAGGAGAACACAAACCCACTAAGAGTTCGATATATACAATACATATACATGTATTTAAATGTGTCCAAAGTTAGTAAAAAAAACATATATAATTTACTAACTTTTCCAACAATCCCCCACATGAATGGAGATCGGTCTTTGCATACAAAAATTTCCTACGAAATATCAAATGGTTGAATCCTGCATAGGATAGGTAGGTGTTACCCCTTGAACCTTCCCTTGTGAAACACACTTAGCCTTATAGCTGTCAGTACTCGGTGTCCTTGAACTGAACTGCCATTTATGTAGACGACAATATATTTCACACAGAACTCTTCCTAACAAGGTCATATCCTCATAGTCGTGTTCGTTATGGTCATGAACACTAGCCTGGTTCAGTGAGAGCTGTCAGGAATTGAGCCCCACAATTCTCTTCGAAGCGACCCCACTTCTCTCTCACATAGGTGATCTTCAATAATCATTAAAAGCCATATGTTTAGCCTCACTGTCACTGATTCCATAATTGGACTAAAAAGTTTATTAACTCCCCCACAGTGACCTCCCTTATTCATACAACCAGGTTGTCCTTTTGAACCCAGATATTGGGATCTATAGTCTTCTGGGTAAGGTTTCCTTTGCATGTATTACTCATTCAAGGGCTTTAGTCTCATTCCTCTCGACAACTTATAAACCAAATCTCTACTTAGGCCTTTCGTAAGCGGATCCGCAATGTTATCCTTTGACTTTACATAGTCAATTGTGATAACTCCAGTAGAGAGTAATTTTCGAACCGTATTATGTCTACGTCTAATATGTCTAGATTTCCCATTATACATTGTACTTTGAGCTCTACCAATTGTCGATTAGCTGTCACAATGTATACATATGGCCGTTACCGGCTTAGGCCATTTGGGAATATCTTCCATGAACTGACATATGGTCGTTACCTCTTCACCACATTTATCCAAGGCAATAAATTCAGATTTCATCGTGGATCTAGCTATAACAGTTTGCTTGGATGATTTCCAAGATATAGCCGCACCTCCAAGTGTAAATACATATCCACTTGTAGATCTGGAATCCTTTATATCATATATCCAATTTGCATCACTGTATCCTTCGATCACCATTGGATATTTTCCATAATGCAACCCATAGTCACGTGTGTATCTTAAATATCTTAACAATCTAGTAATACTCTTCCAGTGTTCTAAACTGGGATTACTAGTATACCTACTATAACACCCCATCTTTAGTTCATTTAAAATGTAAAGTATGTATAACTCAAGGGACTAGTAAAATAAAGGGTGTAAAAGTGGAGGACTAGAGTTGGAGCTTACTTGGTCAAAACAACTAAAAGTGGGGATAACCCACCACTTCTTGGAAATCGGCAGGAAGAAAGGGATAATTACTCCCTTTTCATTTAAAAAAAGAAAAGAAAAAGGGGATTAAAAACCCTCTTCTTTTCTTGGGAAGGGAGCAACGAAATCAAAAGAGAGAAAGGAAGAAAAAGAAAAAGGAAACATACCTATAGTCTTGTTTGAAAGCAGAAGAGTTTGGCATTGATTAAACAAGTGTTGGAGGGATTTGAACTCAAGATATAGTGCAGAAAATTCGGGAGCTTGGATCGTCAATATTTGGTATGTAACCCCCCTAGTTTCATGTTTAGATTTATGGGTTTGTAAACTAATTTTGTTTAGCGATTGGATTTTATCAAACTCGTTTTAATATGGTGTCAAGCAATCACACCAATGGCGTTTTTATGTGGGTTTTATATGGATTCGACCAACACATATTAATGGTAAAAATTTAGAATCTTAATCCTTGTTTAAGATGTTAGAGTGGATGAGTCATATGTTGTGTCTTAGTTTTTGATTGTTGAGATCGAACGAGGCAGAAGGATGGCTCGACCATGGTCTCTGCTAGAGACAACCTTTGGACCTAGGTTGATCTTTTGCGGCGGCTGTATAACAAAGAGAAAAGGAGATGAAACTCTTGAAGTGGGGTAGGCTAGCCATGCATGCAAGACTATTTTGCATGTGAGGTGTAAGCAAAGCCATGTAAGGCCACGTTGAATGTGTCCCTTAATATATATAATTAATGTGGTTATTATTGTCCATATTAATATTAATGGTTTAGATTATTTAATTATTTAACTAAATAGACTTTAGTTATATAGTTAAGTAAATAAACCAAGGATAGTGATTTATGTCACTTTAGTGCAGAAAAGTGTTAGTCGGATCCATCTACATCAAATTTAGTTTATAAATGTTTAACGTATTGTAACATTGGAAACCTAAATTATTTGTTTAGGTGTTCGGTTCGTAAGAAATCTACAGAATCCTACCGTTGCCCAACTATTCAACAATCGAGGTGAGTTTTCATGACTCGTTTCCCCAAAGGGGATGATACACGACTAGATTAGTTTTAGTTCACACAATTTATTTATTATGTTTATTTTATTTAAATTGATAAGCATGTACAGTGTGCCATCGTTATGCTTATATTATATGTTCGTATGTGATTAATATGTTCATATGCGCATGTGAGTAATCTAAGTCTTGTTACAGTTTAATTATTTACATTGTTCGTCCGTTGTGAATATGTTCGTGATTAGTGACTTATACATGTGATGGGTTTTAGCATGAGTCATTGATAGAGTTAAGCTCAATGGTACTCAGAAATTTCAGTGATAGTTCTCTATTGGGAACCGTCAAGAAGTAGCAGTTCAGTTAGCATGATTTGCTTACAACAATAACAGTTATAGTCGTATATTTGATTTTGTGAATTATATGCATCGTAAATGTGTAGTTAGTCATTTGTTATAGAATGTTTAATTGTTAGCCTTTTCATGAACTCACTTAGCTTTGTAAGCTAACCCATGTCGTGTGTCTCTAGAGAAAATCTCGCGGGGACTAGCAAGGAATTGTAATCGTCATAAATCATGGAATGGATTGGTAGATCGCATATTTTCTTTTTCTGTTGGTATGATGTAATAAATAGCCTAGTATGGGATAGGCTTTTAGTGAACAAATTTTATTTAGTTTAAAGACTTCCGCTGCCAGTTAAACGTTATTGATTAAAATTTTATTCGAGCCTTAGTTTTGCATGTTTAGTTTTGTAAAGATTTAGTTTTTGCCCGTAATACCTTCCAGGGTATAGGGAGGGTGTTACAAGTTGGTATCAGAGCAGTAGTTCAAGAGAAATAGGTTATGATCTATAGCCTAATCTTGAACTAGTTGGCGTGATTTTGAGGCCTTAGTATAGGTATCATTTAGTGTAGGTTCATTTAAGTAAAGACATAACATACTTTAGATGTAGCTCAGTATAAATAGAACAATAATAATAGCATGGCATTGTGGTCCATCAAGTTAGTTGTACTTATAATTTATCTAGTTCATTCTTTTGTAAATGGTTAGTGTTAAGCAAGCACACAAGGTGCTTTGAGGTAGAGCCCGAGTATGGCGAGGTGAAACTAGTATGTGCTTATTCTCGAGAGTTGGACATCTTAGTGTTAATATTTAGAGTCTTAGTCAGAACTCGTGTATTAGAAACCAACTTTCAATTGACCTATCTAGTTTCAGTCTTAAATAGTCGGTATAACTCTTTAGTAGACTTGGGGTGGCACACACGTTATTGATGTATCTTAGCAGGACTAGTTAATACCCCTACCCCTCAGTTTCAATAAGGGTTTTAGTTCCTATTTATATATAGTGATGTCTTTATTAGCATGTGGCATGTTAAGAAACCAAGGTCCCATTTGTTGTAGTACATTTGTGAGAATCAAGGTTTCACATGTTTAAGTTTCATCTAGTACGTCTTGCATGTTAACTAGTGAAAGTATTTTAGAAATGTTAAATTAATGAGTCTCTATTTGACTTGGATGACGATTGAAATATTTTCACAACTATTTCAAATAGTGTAGAAGTTGTAAGCATGACACTCAACAAAACTGAATTAGCTAGATAAGATCGCAACTATAGCAGAAGAAGTGTATAGAATAGAAGAGCAACGCAATCCATACGCTCAGGATAGTTTAAATAAAGGTCAATGTTGAGGTAGGACTTCGAGAGCAAAACAAAGAGTAACATCCATAATGGATGAAATCATCGTACAATAAGTAGCACAAGTGCTACAAGTTACAACCCCGAAATATTGGCCAAGGCCACAAAGATAGAACTGTTTGGCTAAGGATCCCTAGTTCGTGAGGGAAAAAACAAGTGATAGCATTGGTAGTGCAGCAAAGGAAGGGGTGTGATCATAAGCCTTTCAGTAACACCTATTGTAAGAAAATTAGAAGCAAAAAAAAGAGTTCTAGTGAAATTAATGAGCAGATTTACAAAAATTAAAAGTTGTTTCAACATTTATTAGTGCTCTCTAGAGCAATCAGTCAAGTTGCAGTTACCATCATAAGTGATGCAGTTTTGCATTCTTGAGATAAGGAGGTTACGGTAAGGGATAGAAGAGATAATCATCGTAATTAAGGGACAAATAAAAGAGCTCGTGATAGAGGAATATTAATCAAGGCCATTAATAGAGTGATTAAAGACTGCATTCCTACAGTTGGAACAAGGGAGCGATATAGTGCAAGTCAGTTAGTAGAAGTCGAGGGTTGCCACCCTTGGGTGCCAACTGAATAGTATAAAATAACTCATCATTTAAGACTCAAATAGTCGAGGTAATAGAGATGAGCAATAATTAGGATACAAAGTCAAGACTCAACAGAAAGCATAAGTTTAAAGAGTTCGGCAAGGGAACCAACTGGTTCGATATCAGTCTAGATTCGAAATGAAAATTCAGGGAGTCAGATAATCCTGCAAGTAGGAAGGTATCCTGGTGGATGTTAATTAAGGAGCATATAATGCTTTGGATGGAGTGAGGCAAGGCACTTGAGAGGGCACAATTAGTCGAATGTGTCACAACTAAGTAATTACGATATGATTGTTGAAAGTTCAGAAAGGTTCAGCTAGTAGTGGCAAGCCAATATAGATTATTCAGAAATTAATTGAGCAAGTAAGAGAAAGACACTTGATGTTTGAGGCGGGTCTTTATCTTAATAACGAAGGTAGAAAGAAAACAGTTAATGTAGTGTTAGGTATGTTTCCTATTCAAGTAAAGGTGTCCACAAGCTAGAAAAGAGTTAGTTAGTAGAAATGGCCAATAATAGTCGATAAATATAATTAATGTTTGAGAATTGCATGGTTAGTGTAGATGGTAAGTAAATTATCGGTTAGACGAACACCCATGTGTTAGTTTAGTTCATATAAAGTTAACTAATGTTTGTTATTAAAAGTTATGCCTAGATACATAAGATAGTATAAAGTTTAGCTTAATCAGTATATTATATTCGGTGTTTTTCAATTGTTTTTCAGTATGTTTAGTAGAACATCATGATTGATATGATTTCAAATATCATGACGAATTTATAATCGTTTAGTGTTTTAATCATGTAGAGTATGCTAAATGTTTTACAATCAGTATTTAGTTATGTACATGCAGAAAGGAGACTTCTCAAATTAAAATTTTAAGTGCGTGTGTTAGATTAAGGATTCAAATCCTTGGCACGTAATTGATAAGAATGACGTCTAGATGGAGCCAACAAAGTTAAAGGTCGTGAAGGATTTAGAACAACCAAGATCAACAACCAAATTTTCTCTCTTCAACAGACTATTGTTGGAGATACATACAAAATTTCTCCAAGTTACAGATCCTAATGTTAGCATAGACCCGGGAGCACAATAAGTCATTTTGAGATCTGAAGAAACAAAGTCTTTCAATTATTTAAATCAAGATATGAGAAATATATATAATGAGTTGTTGACAGAAGTACTAGAAGACTTCATAAAGCATAATGATGCTTTACATTTTAGATAGGTTAAATATTGATGCTACAAGGCAAATATATCGCCTACGAATCATGCCGATTTTGAGAACATGATAAGGAGTATGTAACTCATGACTTAGCAGTGGTAAATGCACTCACGTTATTGAGATATTACCAATATGGCTCAAAGTGTGCTATATATATATCATGATAGTTTACACATCCTTGCTCGACTTGAAAGGACCAAGTTGAAGTTGAGATGTTGATTAACATCATAAAAGAATTATGAGGGTGGGATTTACTGTCGTGGTTAGGCGAATCTAATATTCAATATGTTAAGTGTAACTGAAAGACCGAAACTAGTCACAGTTCGAGCCATGAGCGTAGACGTCATTTATGATTTTGAATTATTAGATGCAAGCGGTTCAGCTAGTAGCTCTTCAAGAAAAGAACGTTACGAAATATAGAATGACTAGTCAGATTTAATCGTTATTAGTAGACTCAGTTGAAATCTTGATGATTTCGAAACAAAATATAAATCCCAACATAGGAGGCCTAAGATAGATGGTGTACACGAATCACATAAATTCAATGGCCAGAGGTACCTCGGTAGTGATATTACGTAAGAGTGTGAAAAGTTATTTTTAGCAAGTGTATGGGAAAACAAGCATCGAGATGTCAAAGCCGTATTAGTAAGCGGGGTAAGCCGCTAATTTCAGTAAGGACAAGTACATGCCTTAGTTCCTTTTGTACGAAGTGAGGTAAGTAAGACAAACGCAGGTATGAGGGTTTTCAATCGAGAATAAGCAGCATCAACAGCTCAAGTGTTAAAGAGATAACAAAATGATGTTAACGACATTGCTTATTAAATAATAACCAATGTTGTTGTAACACCCTAAAAATAGGGATAACAAAAATCCGAACAACGGACATGCTGTATTTAAAATTTGCCAAAGCAAGAGCCTCCCAACAATGGGAAAATACACAAACCTGTTTAAATATAGTCGTAAATAAACGGAAAATAAATAACCATCAACTAATCTAATTTCCATAACTAGAAAAGAGATTACAATCAAGGGTGTCATTTATAAACCCAAAGGTTCTCCTACCAAAAGTATGTCCAATTGCAATATTCTCAAATCTCTCACCCAAGCACTATGCCCGCTTAGAACTGGTGCCGCTAAAACCTGAGATACACATCAACACCAAACAAGTGTTAGGCCAAAAAGCCTAGTGAGTTGAACAATAAATAGCATGCATGAACCATCACAATTCTTATCAGCAGTTAACCAGAGTTCAATATATGTGGAGTCATTAGGGGAGACCCAAAGCACCAATCAAGTCCCACCCAAGAGTCGATATACCTTGATGCCCTTAACAAGGAACACCCGAAAGGCCCGGCACACCCGAAGACTATCGCTAAAAAAATTCCCCGAATGGCGGAGGTCTAGGCACATACCATCACAGTGGCGCCCAAGACTACATCCTCCTAGTGTACTGACTTGGTTCGTCCAACATAATGCATATAGGAGGTCCTTTTGGTGTATTTCAACCCAACATATTTCCATACCGACAACGGGTACAATATTACCATCATTTCCTCATGAAGTCCAACAAAAGACCCAAATGACAATTATATTCATCATGCATATAAATATGTCACCAAAGTGGTATTCCCATTAGAAGCATCATAATACCTATACATGCATACATTTAACATAACAAGGTACCCACATTATGTATCCATGAGAAAAGCCCCAAATAATGGTACATGTAACATACTTCATGGCATATCATCAATATCCACTTCTCCAACTATTTCCACAAAGAAAACCCAAATACTTGAACACATAGAGATAAGATGACAAATAGAAGATTATGATGTGTATCTAGTTTTAACAAAGATTTAGTAAACTCACCTTGCTAGATTTAGACTAAATCTAGATTTTACCCACTTAGAGCTTTCCTTGAAGAAACTTGGTTCTTCAAACCAAATCTTCCAAAACCTAGTTTCACAAGGTTTCAACCATAAATAATTGTTCCCCAAACACTTAACATCAACATCTCTATTTTGGGCAAAAACCCCAATTTTGACCCAAAACTCCCAAAAATGACCAAACCAAAATTTATAGAAATCAAACACTAGGAAACCATCAATGGATCATTTATAACTTATTTCATGGTTTAGAAATGGAATGGATTGTAACACCCCAAATTTTGGATTATTGGTTAAATTGTAATGTGTTATGTTTGGTTTCGTTCAGCTTTTACCGTCGAAGTTGAGTGGTGTTTGCTTTGTGGAGAAAACGTCAAATTTTATTCTGGGAAGAGCAGGTTGGCGAGAGTGCCCGGCGAGAGTGCCAAGGTCACTCTCGCGGAAGGCACAATCGCGGGGACTCGATGGTCCGCGGTACATATTCGGCGAGAGTGCCCGACGATAGTGTCAGGGTCACTCTCGCGTGTCACAATCGCGGGAGAAGTGGGAGCCGCGGTACATCCTCGGCGATAGTGACTGGCGATAGTGCCCTGTCACTATCGGGATGTCACAATCGCCGACGGGGGGTTCTAGTTTTAAATGTCTGATTTCAAGTGAGGAGCTCATTTATTTCATTTGGGGTTTTTGAAGGCAGCCGATTTTTCTCTCATAGTCAAGTTCTAGCCATTTGGTGAACCATCTAGGGTTTGGGGTATTGGAGCAACCTAAGTAAGTTTTCTTAACTTATGAACATACATACTTGCACCATTACTTGCTTATGTGAAATATATGAAATACATGATGTTGACCTAAAAACTAGGATTTTGCTTATCTTCAATAAATAAGGTTTTGGGGGTTGGTGGAAGTGTTTAAAACATGTAGAAGAGTGTTATTTACAAGTCTTATAGAAAAGGGGCAAATCATGGTGTAGGTCTACATCTCTACATAATGAAATGTCAAATGACTAAATTCTTATCAGCAGTTAGGGTCACTATACTAGTTGGGGATTTGTATGTGGTTAAATGAGTTGTAGTTTCTTATGGTAAATATGTATCAAGCATGATCACACTATTTGGGCCAATAATATGTTTACATGAAGATTGTCATCTATAATTGTTCATAACTCTTGTTGGGAGTCTTATATTTATTTCCTTGTGCACGAGGATTTAGTTGGTATGCATGATTATTGCATGGTCATTGCCGTTGGGCATTTTGAGTGGACAATAGGGGGCGCAAGTCCCTTAGTTGTACACTCGGCTAGATTGGATAGGCACCCTTGCCTGTAAGACCTTGTGGTGTAACCCGACGGGGTAAGCACTAGAGGCATAGAGGGTTTGAGGATTGTGATGTCCGGTGTGGCATGGGAACTAGAACCGGGCTGGACGGTGAAATCCAATCTAGATCGCGGGTTACCCACTTTATATGGAAGATATTTGTGTATTATTTGTACAGGAATTTACAATGTCCCTATTGGGAGGTTTGGCTTTGACCTCCATGCATTGGGAGCCGATAACATTTAATTATTGTACTTGTTCGCATTATAATTGGTATCGGTATAACAACCAATAGACTTCATTCTAACACTTGTGTTCATGTTTAAATGGTTCACAGGTTTCGTTAGCGGTGCGAGTAGGATGCCTTGATCAGTCGGGATCGCACCTAGGATTCCTCCTTGGACCGAGCATTTTTGGGATTTGAGAAAGAGCGCTTTTGAAGTCATAGTGACACCCATTTTAATCTAGTTGTTAATTGTTCTAGATTGAATAGGTTGTCATGTATATGTCTTATTTATTCCGCTACTTCATTATAGAACTACCCCGTCTCTTTTGGGTTTTAGTCGACACGTTTACAGGTTTTGGATTCGACTTATTTTAGACGTTATATTGCAGAAATTTTAAGTTTTATTTTACCTTGAATTTTTAGGGTCTAACAAGTTGGTATCAGAGCTCTAGTTTAAGTGAACTAGGTATATAAACACGATGCCTAGACTTAAGCTGAGACTATTAAGCTATGAACTGGGAGCTTTGGGTAGAATTTCTAAGATGGGACGACCTTAAAGTCGACAGAAACTACGTCATTGAGAATTGTAAAAGTGGTAGCGAGAATTTTGATGTAGTGTATGTTCATAACTTCAATTAGCTACTGTTGTTATGAATATATGATTACGTGAACGTACTTGAATTACTATGATTATGATGATTAATGGGTCGTACGAGTATGTTTCTTGTGTACTTTAGTGTTGCTTATTTCCATTTCCTTACTTCTTGTGTTGTAGATCCGAAATGGTAAATACTCGGAGTCGCCCACTGAACTAGGGAGAGGTGCCCGAGGATATTTCATCTAACCCGAACCCCGTGATTCGAGTGGCAAATGTGGTTCCTCCCGGCATGCCGCCGATATTTACCGGACCAGAGGAAATCATACCTAGAGTGGAACTAGCATCCACAAGTCCGGTCATGCAGGATGCAAACCCGCAAGCTGACATGGTGGCCAGTGTTATGCAAATGGTAACATCGTCCATGGAAAAGCAACAAGAAGCATTCCTGAAAATGTTAGAAGACAGGGATGCCAGTCTTCGGAGGCCAGAGGTGGTGGCAGAGAACGCGGTAGCTGGCTCGGGTGGTACCGGGGGCGAGAACCGTACTGAGGGAGTGGTGGTCTTAGCGACAGAGCAAACAGGAAAGGGTTGTTCGTATAAGTCCTTCATGGGGTGTAAACCACCAGAGTTCGCCGGGGCCGACGATCCCGTAGCTTGCATGAAATGGTTGAGGGAGACGGAGCAGGCCTTCCGGGCTTGCGGATGTGATGAAAATCAGAAGGTGAATTTTGGTTCCCAAATGCTTCGGGGTGCGACTTTAATATGGTGGGACGTCCACACCACAACCATAGGGGAAGCCGTGTTAGCAAAGATGTCATGGGCCACCTTCAAGAAGAAGGTTATGGAAGAATACTGTAATGAAAACGAAATGGATCTGATCGAGGAAGAGTTCCGAGCACTAAAGAAAGGGGATCTGACGGTGAGGGAATATACCCGTATTTTCATGGAGAAGCTAAATCTTGTGGGGCATGTGGCCCCGACCGAGAAGGAACAGATAAAGGCCTATCTGAAGGGCCTACCCGCGGATATGGGAAACCGAGTCCAAAACTCGAAAGCTACAAATCTACGAGAGATCATTGAGGAAACCAAAGTAATGGAAAGAGTCTACGCTAGAGACAAGGAAGAGAAGTCGAAGGTCGCAGAAAAGAGGAAGAGCGAAGTGCCGCCGAGTTCATTCAAGCGACCGAAGTTCCAACAGAACATTAGAAACTTTGATGATCGCCAAGAGGCGAATTTATGTCCCAAGTGCAAAAGCAAGCATTTTGGTCCTTGCAACTCCAACCCCCGACAAGTCGTGTGCTTCAAGTGTAATAAGCCGGGTCACACAAGTCAGCGATGCCCCATGCCAGGGATACTCTTCGTTATAGATCCGTTTTCGCTCCGGAAAGAACCGTTGGACTCGTAATTGAATCCTTCATCTATGAAGACTATAAAATCAAGGATTCAAGTCCAAAATCAAATACCTTACTTTTTCTTAATATATCGGTTTCTGTATTAACTTGAAATGATACCTTTCGAAGAATCGGGGTGTTACAATCCTCCCAACCTTAAAAGAGATTTCATCCTCGAAATCTGGCACCAACCAAGAACCCAACATAGCACTTGGCAAGATCGATTGATTTCCCATAAAAATGCCTCCCGAAACCTTACCTCGTATACGAATCCAATTACAACCCGGTCGAGGTTGTTACTGCACTTCTCGTAAAGAGTCATCACAATTCAATCTCAAGGTTTGACATAACTCACCGATGACGGATTGAACATCAAGTCCTTGCTTGATCATTTTCTTAACCATAAAATCTCGGTTGCCTCCCAACCTTATGTTGCTCATATTACCTCAAGAGTAACTTACGGCCTTATTCAGTCATTTCCATCAAGAATACCCCAAAGCAAACATTTCCCTTAGGTACCTCTAAATACGACGCACCAAGGTCTCCTCGATAATCGATTTGTACTTGAAATCCACCTCGACATTCTCACCAAATGTATCCAATAAACATTACCACCAAACTCCCACCATGCACTCAAGCATCGATTTCTAATTTCAGCGAAATTTCTGACAATTTTCAAAATACCAACGATTGATCTCTTAATTATCAACATCTAATTTCCTTAAGTTTACCACTCGTCCTACAGACGCACCAGATCTAACGAAAATACATTGAAGCACACCAACAATCATTGCCCTCAAAATCACTCGTCAACACCTAACCTCGAGATGGACATTCTGCAAACGTGGTTATATTACCAAATATTTCATTCCCGATTAGCAATGTCGATTCAAAGTTGACACCTACTCTTGGAAGTAGTCACCCAAATCCAACATCCTTACCAATCAACCATAACATCATCATTATTCAAGAATACCAAAAAATATAGTACACCACCGACACATAGCATGCCGTCGTACCAAATTCCCACAATTCCAAAACCAACCATACCCAAACAACCGAACACGATTTTAATCCGTAGGTTTAACGAAGCATAAAGATCGTTACTTAACTAATCAGGGAGAAAGCACATGACTAACGCCTCAAACTCCGAGGATTCTTCTAATCCTTAATATCGACTTCTAACATGAGGGGTTTACACCTATAGCCCAACGAGTTCAAGGTTTTTCACACTACTATGCCAATTTGAAATTTATAAAACTCTCAAATACATAAGTTTTATAACAATTAAACGTGCGGTAAAAATACACTATCGAGCATTCGATAGGTTTCAAAATTGATCACCAATGCCACACATATAAAACCATTTTCAAAATTCATTTGATCAGTATTTACGCTAATAAAACGATAACGAAAGATGCGTAACAAGATTTTCAAATGGACTACCAGGGTCTTAGTATGCATCAATTTATGTTATGCGTATGAAAATAACTTTCCGTCCCATAACATGTGCAATAAAAGTTTGTACAACTCCCAAAAGAGGATTTCACAACTTCAACTTTAAAGTCTTTTACTTTAACACAAAACGTCGGAAGATAAAATTTCCAACAAGACCTATATACGTCCGATCATTTACAAGTGTAGCAACACAATAGGAACGTAAATATATATATATATACATACATATATATACATACATATATATATATATATACATATATATATACATATATATATATACATATATATATATATTCGCGTTTCAAATTTGGGTCGCACCGATAAAACGTACTTACCCAAAATTGTAACTACAACGATACGCAAACCGAAAATTCATTTCATGCATTGTGGAAAACTCCTATCAGTAAAATCAATAACCGAAGTATGTTCTGGGCAAAAGTTCTATCCGAAATACCAAAAATCTTTCATACGATTACTCACACCAACAGTATAATTTATGCAATGAATGAGAAATTGTTTTACGTACTAAAACAGTGTATAACAAGACTTTCATACAAAACTACAGAAGGGAATTTCACAAAATCGAACCTCAAAATTTCTGCAATTCACCCAGAAATGTCATGAAGTAAAACTTCTCATCGTGACTCGCATACATCGATTTATTTCCCAAAATTTAATAAAGACATATGCATGCGATTTGAGCAATTGTAAGAGTAATTTAGTTAAATTCCAAACCGAATAAATAAAATGTTTACAAAACCCAAGACCACATGCTCATAATATCAAACTCTTAAAGTTTTCCCTCTTTTAGTCACAATACGGCACGAAATAAGATTTCACAAAGCTAGTAGATTGATATGCGTATGCACCCGGTTAAAACATGAAATAATCTATGTCGGTTTCGAGTTCAAAGCCAAATATAAACATGATCTCATTGTTCTAAAACTTTGGCTGAAATATCACGACGGAAATTTCCAATAAAATATGCAAACTTGATATGTGCAACTGAACTGCTCCCACTAAATTCAAAGGGGAAACAATACCACAGGACGCCAATAAAATTTCCACTATTGTTTTTGTTAATCATAAAATCCCAAACATATAAAGCAAATCTCATAAAATCAACAATATGAACTAGAGAGAGAAAGTAGATCTTGAACATTAACCACAAATCTGAAATGTTTACAATACGTGCTTCCTTACATTCCTCTCCACAAGGTTACAAAGCAAACCTATTTATACCAACTATCTAATACAAGACTTAATGACTAAGTAAACAAAACATACTTTGACAACTATGACATTGACATTGTTGACTTTACAATATTGACTTTCCTCATTAAATCTTGGATACAATATTTAGACTTAACAATCTCCCCATTTGTATTCAAGATTTAATAAAATTTTGACATTGATCTTCAGCTCTTGATTCTTCAGCTTTTATCTCTTTAACTTTGAACTTTAAAGCTTTCACAGTCTTTACTCTTTCAACCTTTGAAGAATCTTGAAAAGTCTTTTTCACATTGTAGTTTTGAAAGTCAACATGTCTTGAACACGAAACTGAATTCTTAAACCACCTTTGAAACTTTGAAACATCTTTGAAAAACTTTGGAACGTTGAGGGATCTTTGACAAACATGTATCTTCATCTCTTGTGATCTATGGACTGTCTTCAGAAAACAAACTTTCACAAATCATCTTGATTTATCTTTTGACTTTGAATTAGCGTAAACATTTTGAATTGACTTTTGAACTCTCAGAATTTCTTCACAAGTCTTTTCACTTTGACAACTCTTCATGGCTTTGAAATTTAATCTTTGTAAAATTCTCCCCCTTTTTGATGATTGTGAGCATCATGATCATCAAAACATCTTCAATTTCGACACAGTCTTTGATCACCCTTTTGTAACAATCTCCCCTTTCAATAATAATTTGACAGTCGCCGCTCTTTGATCTGAATAGCTGAATCATGAACTGTATATACCCGAATCTTTTCAAATTCAGATATAATGGTCGTGGTAACCCTGATTCAACAAATGAAACAGTTAGGAAAGCCTGTCAGTAACACAAAGTTACTGTGTACAACGAATGTACAATTTAAGGAGCTGGTTTGATGATGACTCCCCAGGACTTCCATTCAATCATTGAAAAACACAAGGTTTATCTATGAATGTTCTGACAGACAAACAAATTTTCTGTGTGTTCGTGCTTGTGTTATGAAAAAATTTAGCACAATGATTGTGTTTCATAAGGCTCAAATTGTGTAAACTATTGAGACAGCAACATGTATTACACAGACTCAATGTGCATGAAAGAGGTGCGAAGGTGGAGCAACTTTCCTTCTTTTTCAATATCTAAATCTTCTGAGTGAAGATTAGATAGCATATATGCTGCGTCCCCAAAGAAAATGAAATATTTCTTTGTTAAGAAAGAAATGAGTGGTTGGTGGGGTTAATGCAAGAGTTGGCATGGGCTCACTGCCTGTTTCAATGATGGTCACTAAAGAATGTGAACCAATCAGTAGATGTGGCTGCCCGGCTCAGAAAGTGGTAGGTGCAGAGTTCTGATATTCTTTTAACTCTGTTCTCACACCCTCTTTCTTTTTAACATTTTGCTCACTTCTAACCAAACTCTCATTTCCATTTTTCCGCTCCACACAATGAGAATAACTCAACCAGATGAGTTATCTCCCCCACTCTTTGATTTTGATCCCTCACCCCTCAATCACTCAAGGATAACTTCCTGGGTAGGAAACACAAGTTTTCGTGAATCCGTGGAAGTTCTGTTTAAGCTCACACACGAATCCCATGTAAGTCCTATAAAGCATGGTTGCTCAACAATTTAACCGAACAGTTAAGCACAAAGTGTATGATATCATTGTCAAAATGTATGCTCATGAAATTTGAGCAATTGAACTTTGAAGATTTCTCAAAACAATGATATTGAATGAATGAAATGAAATCAAAAGAATTTTTTTGAGAATCTGACAATGTATCAATCAGATCAAATGAAAATGATAGGGTATCAAAGAACTGGATATTTTGTTTATATGAACGAATATAAACAATTTAGCAATAAACGCGCAATGAATGAAATGATAATTGATGCTCAACAACAATGAAAGCAAACGAGGGTATTACCATCGAAAAATATGTTCGTTATGAGACATGATAATAACAAATTTAAATGAAGTATTGAACCGATGTGTGTGAATACTTTACAGTATATGGATAGAATAATACACAAGTATTGATGTTTAGAAACACACAGTCAGTTAAACATTAAGCTCAAATTTTGAAAAACATTTAAAAGCTCACTTCTGAATTCATGAAATCTTTTGAGAATAAAGAAGTGGTTTGAACATTTAAAAAATTGTTTTTCATGCTTGAAAGTTGTTCTTCTTTCAAACAATCAGAGATCTTATATTAGAAGATATTTACCTTTTAAGCCCCCCCTCAAATCATGATAGAATGATTTAGGTCATTTAGCTCCTCCTGGATATTAGCAGAATATCCTTCTCTTGATCATTGAAAAACGGGTCCTAATCTGTCATGTGATCAGAAGCCACATTATTCACATCATTTATTCAAAAAGAAAATGACAGAAAGCAGTAAAATAGTTGATAGTATGAGTTCTGATATGAAGTAATCAGAAGTCATCACCTTTACTTCCCCTTAAATTAAACATCTAAAATATGTCAGTGAAAACAGGATAGAGATCAGACACTCCCTTTTGAATTGTAGACCATCATATCAGTAAAATCTATCAGTGAAAAAGTACAGGATAGAGATCAGATCAATTCTCTTGGGATATAGACCATCATATCCATTGGATGCAAAAAGAGTATACTCCCCCTTGAAGGTTGATATCTTCATTTGAGTGTTGGATTAATATCTCTTATTATCACAGGAGTAAGGTCTTTTGATCGTTGAGGTCTGAGTCCTAAACTGTTGTGTTTAGAAGTCAAACTCCGTTGAAGAACGGGTCCTAAGCTGTGTACTTAGAAGCCATAATCTTGACATTGAGGTGCGGGTCTTGAACTGTGTTATTCAAGAGCTATTGTTCTCTTACTCCCCCTTGACTTGAGGTGCCTGCAACACAGAATCAATTTTCTTCTTTGGTACCCACTGGTATTTGGGTCCATGAATGTTAGTTGCAGTTCGTGTGGGGGTTATAGAGTAAGAACCATACCAGAAATGATCATTGGTCTTGTGAATATGATCATGTGTACAGCAGTAAGAACAATAAAATTTATTTCCTGAAAACCTGAATAATTTATCTCTTGAGTATATAAGATCAGGTTTACCTTTATGCTCTTTGTTCTTCTTTGCTTGATGAACATGTACACATAATGTGTTTCCTTTCAGCTCATCTTTCTTGTCATCTTTGACTGATTTCTTCTTCCAGATCAGTTTTTGACTTGTAACTTCTTCTTCTTTGAGATGTACCTGAACCATCTAAATATCTATCATAGAAAATGTTAGTTCGACGAATCTGATCAAAAGATTTAACTGACCTTTGTGAAGAGATAGATTTCTGATTTGAACTTGAAACAGTCTTTTTAAGCTATTTGATCTTTGAAGCAAATTTGTCTCTTTCTTGAACAAGTAGTTCAATCTTTTTCGTGAACTCATACTTCGTTTTCTGCTCTTTCAGTGCATTAGCAGATAGTTCAGATTACTTGGAAGTCAGCCTTTTGATTTCAGTCTCAAAGATGGATCGTTCTTCTTCAAATCCTTTCTCTGAATCATTTCTCTGGCCTGATAATTCATTGAATAATCCCACATTCTTCTGTTCAATAGCCTTCTTTTCTTGAGCAAACTTCTCTCTTTCCAAAATAAGTACTTTCTCAAAATCGGAAACTTGTTGAGAAAGTTTAATGCATTTAAGATCAACTGTCTTCTTCTCTTCAAAACACTTTTTAGAGAAATCTGAGAACTTCTTTGAAAAACTTTTCTTTTCATTATCAAACACAACTTTATTTTCAGCAAGTTGTTTTTCCAAATCAGATATATTCTTTCTTAGTTCAGCATTCTCAAATTCCAATCTCATTATCTTCTCATCATTCAGCCCATAAGTTCTTTTCAGAAGATCTTTATTGATTGACTTCAAAGCACTAACTTCTTCTTTCAGTATGATAATTTCAGCAAAATATTCTTTTGACTTTTGAGAGTGAAAGTCAACATCATAACCTAGATTAACTTTCTCTAATTCAAGCTTTCTATTCTTCTCTTCAAGATCTGTAAAAAATCCCATTTTTTTAATGAGTAATCAGTTTGATATGAATGATCGTTCCCAAACTGTAAATCAGAAAATCAAAAATCAGAACAAATTGAAATCTTTTGCAATATTTAAAATATGAACAACACTTGTTATGGCGCAAGACTGAGTTTTGCGTGAAGTGAAGGTAGCGCAAACCAAACTTCTCGTGATTAGCGTATGACGCAAAGTAAGGTTCTCGCTATCAGTGCAAGGCGCAAAGTAGACTTCTCGCGAGCAGTGTATGACGCAAAGTAGATTTACGTGACCCGTTGAAGACGCAAATTAAGCTTTTCGTGAGAGCCTTGTAGCGCAAATGAAACTTTGCGTAAGAGCCTTATAATGCAAGCGTATCTTTGCGTGAGAGCCTTGCGTGAGGCGTTGATTGCGCAAACTTTGCTTTGCGTGATAAGCTGAAGACGCAAATGTAGTCTTGCGTGTAACACCCTTAAATCTGGAAATAGCAACTTATTTAAAATTTTATAAGTACATCAATAAATGAATCGTCTACAACCACGAATTTAAATTTAACTACAATACACGTATACCATCTTATATATATACAGACTATAAGGGACGAGTGCTACTAATACTCATGCATAGTCACTATCTCCATAGAGCGGAAGACTTCACCGAATATTTACTTTCGGATCTATCTAAGGCTTTACTCTTCACAGGATTGCTAGAACCAACTCTCAACCTTGAAACCTGATGCACATGCCGACAAATAAAAAGGTTAGACTTAACGCCTAGTGAGCTCAAGAGTTTTAACATAAGTATATATCTTTAAAAGAAAAGAATTCAATTTAAATCAAGGTCCTTCGAAATATTACGCTTAAAAATGGAAACGACACATTTTCCCATAATATGCACTTTTAAAAGCAAAGCTCCTAAAACACACATTTCTTATATAACGCGCAACGCATAACTCACCCAAACGGGATCATAGTTCGACACTTACTTGGTAAAAACATGAATAACCATTTATAACCCAAAGTACCCAAAACGCGGGCGTGACAAAATGCTCGACCCATGAATCGTATCAAAACCACATATACTATACGTCCGAAAACATGGACACTTGGTCCAATACTCACGCGATCGTAAGGAACCAATGATAATAACATAAGACGTTCTTATATTTAACATACTGATAGCCAACAACGGGGGAAACCCGTATCCGTTGAGGGTGGAGGGAACACAAAAGTATACCACCCAAACAACGTTAATCGCATGACACCTCCCGACATCCCAGCCCGGTGTCCCTACGACTTCTTTACAAGTGTCACCCCAAGTCAGTTGACCTTGATGGATCATTCTGAAGAACTCCATCCCGAAGGCCCGACACACTTAAAGACTACCTCCCAGGCATTACTTCAAGCGGCGGAGGTCCTAGCGCCTACTATTCCGGTAGCACTAGCCGACTCAACCCTCCTAGCGATCACTTGTAAAGTTTCCGATCATAAAACATAGGTACCGAAGTTCAACCCCACAATACCTAATTGACCATCCAAGACAGACTGACTCACGTGCCTATGGATCCATTACACACTGTCTAACGTTACATGACTCCAATTGAAAGACCAAAGCTCCCAAAACATGTAACTCACCAATGACACAAACTTAGTGTCATCATATCCAAAACCCACGACGGTTAAAAATCCGGACAAACGTCCACACGACTCGTTTAAGCCAATACCGAACTAAAGAGCTCAAAATCCGTTTGACCAATAATTACCGGTCTCCAAAATAGTGAAATGTCTTTAAAAAATGTTTATGAAGATACGTACTTTAAAGACTAGATTTACCCAAAACTCCATACGAGATGGGACTCAAGATTTCCAAAGTGTTTATGAATGCAAATACACCAAATGCATATAACATGAATTAGACTTTACTTGTACAAAATCGTCAAAGACGTATAACTCATAAAATAGACCTTACTTGTACAAAATCACCAAGAATACGTAATTCATGTTATTTAGTTGCTGGAAACGTTCAAAACCCAATAGAAGCATTTTAAGAGGTTAACACAGCCCAAGTTTACTAAGTAAGAAAACTTATCAAAATACTCACACTTTGACAAATAACTAAGTAAAACATATTTTACTTCTAAATACTCAAAACTTATCAGCAGTTAACCATTTCATGTAAAACACTTTAAAATACACATTTTGGCATGTACACCGTTTTCACAAATCAACTTGAACTCACCTTGCTAGATTTAGGCTAAATCTAGATTTCACCCAACGAGCTCTTTTGAAGGCCACTTGAGTCCTCAAGCCGAGAGCTTCCAAAACCCTTTTAGATGATAAGACTTTCCGAGGACACCCAATCCAACTCTTCAACTCGAGCTCCCAAAACCTAGATCCACACATTTTCAACCGTAAATAACCACATCCAACCATAAAGAAACATTCCCCAAACATAATACACCAAAATCCCCAACGAGATCAAAACCTAGTTTTTCCCAAAACTAACAAGTCCGAGATTTGATAAGCCAAATACTAGGGAAACATCGATGGAGCAATTATAACTTATTACAAGGTTTGGAAATGGAAAGAACATACTTACCACTTAGGTTTTTGACGAAAACCTAGAAAACCCAAAATGGACTTGAGGTTGAAGGTGAAGATGACGTTTCTTGACCATCGCTTCCAATCTTTGATGGGTGGAAAGAGGAACATTTGGAACATAATAGATTTGGTGTCTTGGATGCATAAAACCGATTTTAGGGTTTGGGGTTCGGTTTCTAGAGAGAAAAAGGGTGAAAGGGGGTTGAGATAAATGAAGAGGGGTTGCTCAAAGCTGCTTAAAAACGACCAGGGGCCGTCGGCGATAGTGCCACACGACTATGCCCTTGACATAGTCGCCGGGCATAGTCGCCCGAAGGGGGAGGGCTGCGGTACATCTCCCGAGATTATGCCCCGCGAGAGTGACATTCTGTCACAATCGCGGGCATAGTCGCCCAGGTCCCTCCGAAGGTCAAAATTCCGACTTTTCGACCCGACGTGCTCTCGGTCCGAAATTCAAAACCCACAAACACCATTTGGATATGATATATAATCATGGCTTAACCGGATAAGGGTGAATTAAGGGTTAACCAAAATCACGGGTGTTACAATCCTCCCAACCTTAGAATGATTTCGTCCTCGAAATCTAGATTCCTGCGCAACCTTGTCTGAAGAGGGATTTCCCTCAACCCTTCTTCCGGCACTGATATCGTGCCCCTTGCACTGCTACGCACGCCAACTGCCCTTCGTGGGCACATCACACTCATGATCGAGCCGACACTTGACTCACCAGAGTAACCTTTACTCTCAAGGTTACGGTCGTCTCCCAACCTTGGATGACAATTACCACGTCCCGGTAATTTGTGACCCCAACTTCTCTCCGACTAATTCCCTTCGGATCTACACAGTTCCGAACTCCAGGTCGAAGATCGAATCCAAACTCCCATGAATCCTCAGATTCCTACTGATCCACTCCTAATACTGAACAAGATGCCCTTCCAAGGTGCACCAATGCGTCCTTCAAGTAACTGGTTAGTCCAGCTTCGACTATTACTCAAATCCGTTCCAACCCCGACCTTACAACATTCCTTCCATAAAATTTTTATCACCACGGAAATGCTTTTACACAATGGTACATAATCATCAATACTTAATCCTGCTTCTAAATTTCATCACCGAAAGGTCAATCATCCCATGATCCAATCGAGATACTTCCAAAACATTCCAATATCCAATGACCTCAAGAAAACAAGTTGAAACCTAGGGCTAAGTGATGACCTCGAAAACATGGACATCCCGTCCCAAAATCCCATTCCAGATGGGTAGCCGCACTAAGGTCGACACTTAACCGAATACTAAAATCACATTCTCACATTTCCAACAAATAAACCGCCAGGAATTTCTTTGATTGCGGAAACCACCAATACGATATACCATCAGCATATACCACAATGTCACACCGACGAGCAACCAACCAAGTCGAATCCAAATTAAAACACAGATTAACTCATAAAATCTCATCCCGCAGGATTTTCCAAGTATAAAATCATTCCTTAATTATTCGGGGAGGCTTAAATCTACTACTTCCATAAAACAAACGCGCACAGATTCAAAACTGAAACCCAAGATCCAAGGCTGACCGCGAGTCGGATCATCCGACGCTTCAAATCCCAAGGACTCCCTCAGTCCTTAAATACTACTCCTTTCACGATGGGGTATAAATCTATAGGTCTGATGAGTTCAAGGTTTTTCAACCGGTATGCCCATTTGAAATATAAAAAACTTTCAAATACATATGCTTTTTAACGATCAAACGTGCGGTAAAAATACACTACCGATCATTCGATAGGTTTCAAAATTGATCATTACTACCGCGCATATGAAACCGTTTTCCCAAATTCATTTGATTGATACTTACGTAAATAAAGACAATAATAGAACATGCGTAACAATTTACACTATAAACGTGAAAATAGGTTCATGCACCACGACGTGTGCAATAAAAGTTGTACAACTCCCAAAAGAGGTATTCACAAATTAACTTTAAAGTTCTGACTTCTCAACCCAAGAGTCATTGCGACATAAAATTATTAACAACTCCATATGCAACAGTTTATTCCCCAATGCTCGGTGAAATGATAAGAATGCAAATACTTCTCAAATTAAGTTTAAAACTTTAAGTCGCATCAATGAAACACATTTGACCAATATGGTAACTACAACGATATGCAATTCGAAAATTCATTTCATGCATTACGGAAAATTTATAACAGCAAGGTCAACAAGCGAAGCACGCTTAGATTAAAAATTTAATACAAGATAACATAATATTTCGTATATTTGTTCACACGAGTGAAAGTCAGATTTAACCCAAAATATGCACGCATACTCGTGTGAAACTCAAGATGCAATCATGCGACATTCGGATTTTCAAGGTGCCTCTTACGGTTGCAAAAATGTAGATGCCAAACTCACATGAAACAAAATATTAAACAAAACTCGTAAATTAATGCACACAATAATGCAAGTCTACACGTTCCAAAATTTCTTTTTATTACGTGGTTCGAATGGTCCTAAAATACAACGCCATAAACCCAACTAAACTTTCATAAACTCATTGACGGTAAAATCAAGCGGCGTCAAAATTTCCATTTGCTAACATGAAACATAAGACAACAATAAGTCTGAGAATGTTAAAACTCCAAGACCATAACATACGATAAAGTGGCTCTTTTTAACAAAACTCTCATGAGACACGACGCCCAAAAAGCTCGTAAATCTACACGCAATAAAGTTAAAACTCACACATCACAAAGTACACTCACGCGCCTCAAAATGTCGTAAAATGATTTTCCATAAAATTCAACGCGACTAGCGCAGACTCAAAATTCCCAAGAAAGTTTAGACTCAAGAACGTGGGAACAACTCTTCCTTTAAAACCTTAACATACGTGGAGGAGATCCAATGTCAAAGTTAAAAATTCTACAGTTACTTGCCCAATGCCCCATGTGGCATCAAAACACAGATCTTATGATGAACCAACATGGCGTTAAACACAAAACAGGGACGGAAAGATTTTCAATATAATTTGCAATCACATGCAACAAAACCGTTCCATGCATGCTTAAGTTCACGGTTCAAAATCTGATGAGTGCTAAATGTTTTACCAAAACTTTGCAACATAACTAACTTTATGTTTTGAAAACATGAGAAACAATTTATGCAAACTTATTTAGAAATAAGTCTTGTGCATGGATTTAGTCGACATACAACATCTTAGGACCGCGCTTCTCAATAACCCGACACACTATTGTCATCCGGATGCATTAAACATCTTAAAGTCGCAATCCCACCAATTTTGATAAGCTTACGAATTCTCCTCGAGATAGAATCGGTCTATCAAACACACGGTTCTACTCCAACCAAAAATTTTGGCTCAAGATGGTCAACTTAATGCATTCCACGCACTTACTATCACTCCCAAGTGACATTGATATAAGCATCAATTTCTCCTTAGCTTACTCGCTTAGAAACTCTCTCACTACCCCAACGGTCATCATACCAAGGTAGCGTAAGTGTACACATGTAGCATGTAGGTTCACCATAACACTGCCCAGGTGCCATTATGAACGTATCGTACATAGTTATCCTTGCGACCCTCGACAAGTTTCCCGTTTCTAGCGACTCGATCAATCCTCAAAATATCTTATATTAGGGTACCTAATGTGCAACTTCACTTACAACTACTTATAAGAACTCTAGTTTGAGTCTAGGCATCCAAAGATCAATACCTAATTCTCTCAAACTTAAGCTCTGATACCAACTTGTAACACCCTCAAATATGGAAATAGCAACTTATTTAAAATTTTCTAAGTACATCAATAAATGAATCGTCTACAACCACGAATTTAAATTTAACTAAAATACACGTATACCATCTTATATATATACAGACTATAAGGGACGGGTGCTACTAATACCCATGCATAGTCACTATCTCCATAGAGCGGAAGACTTCACCGAATACTTACTTTCGGATCTAGTTAAGGCTTTACTCTTCACAGGATTGCTAGAACCAACTCTCAACCTTGAAACCTGATGCACATGCCGACAAATAAAAAGGTTAGACTTAACGCCTAGTGAGCTCAAGAGTTTTAACATAAGTATATATCTTTAAAAGAAAAGAATTCAATTTAAAGCAAGGTCCTTCGAAATATTACGCTTAAAAATGGAAACAACACATTTCCCCATAATATGCACTTTTAAAGGCAAAGCTCCCAAAACACACATTTCTTATATAACGCGCAACGCATAACTTACCCAACGGGATCATAGTTCGACACTTACTTGGTAAAAACATGAATAACCCAAAGTACCCAAAACGCGGGCGTGACAGAATGCTCGACCCATGAATCATATCAAAACCACATATACTGTACGTCCGAAAACATGGACACTTGGTCCAATACTCACGCGACCGTAAGGAACCAATGATAATAACATAAGACGTTCTTATATTTAACATACTGATAGCCAACAATGGGGGAAACCTGTATTCGTTGAGGGTGGAGGGAACACAAAAGTATACCACCCAAACAACGTTAATCGCATGACACCTCCCGACATCCCAGCCCGGTGTCCCTACGACTTCTTTACAAGTGTCACCCCAAGTCAGTTGACCTTGATGGATCATTCTGAAGAACTCCATCCCGAAGGCCCAACACACTTAAAGACTACCTCCCAGGCATTACTTCAAGCGGTGGAGGTCCTAGCGCCTACTATTCCGGTAGCACTAGCCGACTCAACCCTCCTAGCGATCACTTGTAAAGTTTCCGATCATAAAACATAGGTATCGAAGTTCAACCCCGCAATACCCAATTGACCATCCAAGACAGACTGACTCACGTGCCTATGGATCCATTACACACTGTCTAACGTTACATGACTCCAATTGAAAGACCAAAGCTCCCAAAACATGTAACTCACCAATGATACAAACTTAGTGTCATCATATCCAAAACCCACGACGGTTAAAAATCCGGACAAACGTCCACACGACTCGTTTAAGCCAATACCGAACTAAAGAGATCAAAATCCGTTTGACCAATAATTACCGGTCTCCAAAATAGTGAAATGTCTTTAAAAAATGTTTATGAGGACACGTACTTTAAAGACTAGATTTACCCAAAACTCCATACGAGATGGGACTCAAGATTTCCAAAGTGTTTATGAATGCAAATACACCAAATGCATATAACATGAATTAGACTTTACTTGTACAAAATCGTCAAAGACGTATAACTCATAAAATAGACCTTACTTGTACAAAATCACCAAGAATACGTAATTCATGTTATTTAGTTGCTGGAAACGTTCAAAACCCAATAGAAGCATTTTAAGAGGTTAACACAACCCAAGTTTACTAAGTAAGAAAACTTATCAAAATACTCACACTTTGACAAATAATTAAGTAAAACATATTTTACTTCTAAATACTCAAAACTTATCAGCAGTTAACCATTTCATGTAAAACACTTTAAAATACACATTTTGGCATGTACACCGTTTTCACAAATCAACTTGAACTCACCTTGCTAGATTTAGGCTAAATCTAGATTTCACCCAACGAGCTCTTTTGAAGGCCACTTGAATCCTCAAGCCGAGAGCTTCCAAAACCCTTTTAGATGATAAGACTTTCCGAGGACACCCAATCCAACACTTCAACTCGAGCTCCCAAAACCTAGATCCACACATTTTCAACCGTAAATAACCACGTCCAACCATAAAGAAACATTCCCCAAACATAATACACCAAAATCCCCAACGAGATCAAAACCCTAGTTTCTCCCAAAACTAACAAGTCCGAGATTTGATAAGCCAAATACTAGGGAAACATCGATGGAGCAATTATAACTTATTACAAGGTTTGGAAATGGAAAGAACATACTTACCACTTAGGTTTTGACGAAAACCTAGAAAACCCAAAATGAACTTGAGGTTGAAGGTGAAGATGAAGCTTTTTGACCATCGCTTCCAATCTTTGATGGATGGAAAGAGGAACATTTGGAACATAATAGATTTGGTGTCTTGGATGCATAAAACCGATTTTAGGGTTTGGGGTTCGGTTTCTAGAGAGAAAAAGGGTGAAAGGGGGTTGAGATAAATAAAGAGGGGCTGCTCAAAGCTGCTTAAAAACGACCAGGGGCCGTCGGCGATAGTGCCACGCGACTATGCCCTTGGCATAGTCGCTGGGCATAGTCGCCCGAAGGGGGAGGACCGCGGTACATCTCCCGCGATTATTCCCCGCGAGAGTGACATTCTGTCACAATCGCGGGCATAGTCGCCCAGGTCCCTCCGAAAGTCAAAATTCCGACTTTTTGACCCGACGTGCTCTCGGTCCGAAATTCAAAACCCACAAAAATCATTTGGATAAGATATATAATCATGGCTTAACCGGATAAGGGTGAATTAAGGGTTAACCAAAATCACGGATGTTACATTGCATGATCTAATGAAGACGCAAATTGTAATTCTCCTTAAAGCCCGGATAAGATCGTGCAAATGTCGATGAACTCGCGCAAATTATAGAAGAACTCGCGCAAAGATTAGATCTAGCGCAAAGTAGCCAATTCTTGGCTCTGACTTGCTTAATTCGATCAAAATCTGCAAATTGGTTCTCAAAAATTTATCAGAATCATCGACAAACAATACTAAACACAAAATTACTATCAATTTTCGATTAAAACCAACAATTCACACAATTTCGATCAAGAACCATGTTCGAACAAAATTTCAAGAAAATTTCAAAAATCAAAAATTGACATTGAATTTGTTCGAATTACGATATGTAATCAATACAAGAATCAATCCAAAACTAAAATCGAATCCGACAATTCCATTTTCTTGCACCAAAAATGATTTTTCAATAAAATTCGGATGAACAGATCAACAAACTCGAGTTCTTGAAAAAATTTCGAAAAATCAAATTTTCGATCTAAAAAACAGATTTCAATTCAATTTGCTGATCAAATCATTTCTGAAAATGTTTGGTACGGCTCTGATACCAATTGTTAATCATAAAATCCCAAACATATCAAGCAAATCTCATAAAATCAACAATATGAACTAGAGAGAGAGTAGAGAGAGAAAGTAGATCTTGAACATTAACCACAAATCTGAAATGTTTACAATACGTGCTTCCTTACATTCCTCTCCACAAGGTTACAAAGCAAACCTATTTATACCAACTATCTAATACAAGACTTAATGACTAAGTAAACAAAACATACTTTGACAACTATGACATTGACATTGTTGACTTTACAATATTGACTTTCCTCATTAAATCTTGGATACAATATTTGAAACACATTTAGTTAAAACCGAAAAAATGTCCTCATTAACCGGAAAAATGTCCTCAAGACTCCATTTAGTTAAAACCGAGCCAACAACCCAACAGTTTACGTGAATACGCAATTGAAAGCCGATATAAATATTTGAAACACATTTGACCAACTATTATGCAAACACGACCCAAAAGTATAAATAAATAAAATCTCATCGTTGGTTGAGACAAACCATTTTCCCAATTGAACTCATACCCTTATGTTTTCAAAATGCCTCATAACACAATAATATGCATTTCTGAAAAGGTTCATAAAATTAAATACACAAAATAACCCTTACGTCAATTGAACTCCAATTATATATGTAAAATCACCAAAGAAACATTTCAACATCATTTATTTACCAAAATACCCAAAGATCCCAAAATGGGTGTCTCAACATGTTCATAAAACTAAACATTTCAAAATAACAAAAACTTCTCATTGGTTGAAACAAAATGTTTTTCCAAATGAACTCTTTCTCTTCATGTTGCCAAAATGACTTATAGTTCAATGATATGCATTTTCCAATGGTTTATAAAATCGTATGCACCAAATGGACAATTATATAAAATGACTTCCATTTATATATTACATCGTAAAAGAAATATGTCAAAATGATTTATTTATCAAAATGCCCAAAAATCACAAAGATGTGTGTTACATAAGTTTATAAAGTTAAACATATCCAAAGAACCCCAAACTCAACACATATTGGGACCATAAAATTTCCAAAGGGTTTATGAATGCAAATACCCCAAAATGCCTATGACATGAATTAGACTTCGTTTGTACAAAACCACCAAAGATGCATAAGTCATGAAATGAACTCTATCTGTACAAAATTACTAAGAACCCATATATGAGCATTTTATGGAATTAAACAACCCAATTTCACCAAATATGAAAACTTATCAAAATACTCACACTTTGACAAATACCAAGTAAAACATACTTTTACTTCAAAATACACATTCTGGCATGTACACCGTTTTAACAATTCAACTTGAACTCACGCTCCTCAATTTCTCTAGTCACACTATCGTCATCCAGATGCTCAATGTCTTAAGGCAAAGATCACGGACTTCATAGGTTCACCTCACAATTTCTCCTTGAATACATCGATTCAAAAAGTCTATGGTTCTAATCCAACCAATTACTCCGACTCGAAACTGTTCACTTAATGCAATCACCATACTTATCGTCACTCCAAGTAACGAATAATAAAATCATCAGCTTCTTCTAATGGTTACCCATTCAAAAACTTTCTTATTACCCTAAAAATAGGGATAACAAAAATCCGAACAACGGGCATGCTGTATTTAAAATTTTCCAAAGCAAGAGCCTCCCAACAATGGGAAAATACACAAACCTGTTTAAATACAGTCGTAAATAAATGGACAATAAATAACCATCAACTAATCTAATTTTCATAACTAGAAAAGAGATTACAATTAAGGGTGTCATTTATAAACTCAAAGGTTCTCCTACCAAAAGTATGTCCAATTGCAATATTCTCAAATCTCTCACCCAAGCACTATGCCCGCTTAGAACCGGTGCCGCTAAAACCTGAGATACACATCGACACCAAACAAGTGTTAGGCCAAAAAGCCTAGTGAGTTGAACAATAAATAGCATGCATGAACCATCACAATTCTTATCAGCAGTTAACCAGAGTTCAATATATGTGGAGTCATTAGGGGAGACCCAAAGCACCAATCAAGTCCCACCCAAGAGTCGATATACCTTGATGCCCTTAACAAGGAACACCCGAAAGGCCCGGCACACCCGAAGACTATCGCTAAAAAAATTCCCCGAATGGCGGAGGTCTAGGCACATACCATCACAGTGGCGCCCAAGACTACATCCTCCTAGTGTACTGACTTGGTTCGTCCAACATAATGCATATAGGAGGTCCTTTTGGTGTATTTCAACCCAACATATTTCCATACCGACAACGGGTACAATATTACCATCCTTTCCTCATGAAGTCCAACAAAAGACCCAAATGACAATTATATTCATCATGCATATAAATATGTCACCAAAGTGGTATTCCCACTAGAAGCATCATAATACCCATACATGCATACATTTAACATAACAAGGTACCCACATTATGTATCCATGAGAAAAGCCCCAAATAATGGTACATGTAACATACTTCATGGCATATCATCAATATCCACTTCTCTAACTATTTCCACAAAGAAAACCCAAATACTTAAACACATAGAGATAAGATGACAAATAGAAGATTATGATGTTTATCTAGTTTTAACAAAGATTTAGTAAACTCACCTTGCTAGATTTAGACTAAATCTAGATTTTACCCACTTAGAGCTTTCCTTGAAGAAACTTGGTTCTTCAAACCAAATCTTCCAAAACCTAGTTTCACAAGGTTTCAACCATAAATATACATATTCCACCATAAATAATTGTTCCCCAAACACTTAACATCAACATCTCTATTTTGGGAAAAAAACCCAATTTTGACCCAAAACTCCCAAAAATAACCAAACCGAAATTTATAGAAATCAAACACTAGGAAACCATCAATGGATCATTTATAACTTATTTCATGGTTTAGAAATGGAAGGGATACACTTACCACTTAGGTTTTGATGAAAATCTAGAAATCCCAAAATAAGTTTGAGGTTGAAGATGAAGATGGAGATGGCAAATCCTTGACCATAGCTTTCAACCCTACCGCTTGATGATGTTTTACCTCCACAAAATCCAAGGATTTGAGCCAAAATAAGTTAGGGTCTGAAGAGAAAAGAAGGGAATCGGTTTAGGAGAGAGTAGAAGAAGTTTGGATGAGGAGAAATGAGAAAAAGGGCTGAATTTCGCTACTTAACAGGCTCTGGACATTTTGGGCGACATTGCCCAGGGCAATGTCGCTGGTCACAGTCGCAGCTTCTTCCAGTTTCCTTCTCGTTCACTGTTTTGGCCGTAACTTCTTCGTTATAGCTCCGTTTTCGCTCCGGAAAGAACCGTTGGACTCGTAATTGAATCCTTCATCTATCAAGACTATAAAATCAAGGATTCAAGTCCAAAATCAAATACCTTACTTTTCCTTAATATATCGGGTTCTGTATTAACTTGAAATGATACCTTTCGAAGAATCGGGGTGTTACAGTTGTCGAGTAAGGTAAGTAAAGCTTAATGTACGTTAACCATAGAGATAGTTGTGAGAGTCGATGGAGTGGACCATCAATAGATATTGACAACATAGCTATAAAAATGTTTTGACATGTATCACATGTCGAAGTAAAGAAAGTGAGTAGCTGACATGATGGCTATAGTGTATTCAAGCATGTTTAGATTAGTGATAAGTCGAGCTACACAAGAAAAATGTCAATTATAATATTAGAGTGAAAGATAAATTAACCAGCTAATTAAAGAGTATGAGTATTCCTTTAGTGTTAGCAAAGTAAGCGTTCCATCAAGGATATGAGAGGACTTGGTAACCTAAACTAGAGATGAGAACGAACTGCATTCAGACATTCCAACTCGAAGCAAATTTCGAGGACGAAATTCCATTAAGGGGGGGGGGAAGAGTTGTAACACCCACCTTTAGTTCATTTAAAATGTAAAGTATGTATAACTCAAGGGACTAGTAAAATAAAGGGTGTAAAAGTGGAGGACTAGAGTTGGAGCTTACTTGGTCAAAACAACTAAAAGTGGGGATAACCCACCACTTCTTGGAAATCGGCAGGAAGAAAGGGATAATTACTCCCTTTTCACTTAAAAAAGAAAAAGAAAAAGGGGATTAAAAACCCTCTTATTTTCTTGGGAAGGGAGTAACGAAATCAAAAGAGAGAAAGGAAGAAAAAGGAAACACACCTATAGTCTTGTTTGAAAGCAGAAGAGTTTGGCATTGATTAAACAAGTGTTGGAGGGATTTGAACTCAAGAAATAGTGCAGAAAATTCGGGAGCTTGGATCGTCAATATCTGGTATGTAACCCCCCCTAGTTTCATGTTTAGATTTATGGGTTTGTAAACTGATTTTGTTTAGCGATTGGATTTTATCAAACTCGTTTTAATATGGTGTCAAGCAATCACAGCAATGGCGTTTTTATGTGGGTTTTATATGGATTCGACCAACGCATATTAATGGTAAAAATTTAGAATCTTAATCCTTGTTTAAGATGTTAGAGTGGATGAGTCATATGTTGTGTCTTAGTTTTTTATTGTTGAGATCGAACGAGGCAGAAGGATGGCTCGACCATGGTCTCTGATAGAGACAACCTTTGGACCTAGGTTGATCTTTTGCGGCGGCTGTATAACAAAGAGAAAAGGAGATGAAACTCTTGAAGTGGGGTAGGCTAGCCATGCATGCAAGACTATTTTGCATGTGAGGTGTAAGCAAAGCCATGGAAGGCCACGTTGAATGTGTCCCTTAATATATATAATTAATGTGGTTATTATTGTCCATATTAATATTAATGGTTTAGATTATTTAATTATTTAACTAAATAGACTTTAGTTATATAGTTAAGTAAATAAACCAAGGATAGTGATTTATGTCACTTTAGTGCAGAAAAGTGTTAGTCGGATCCATCTACATCAAATTTAGTTTATAAATGTTTAATGTATTGTAACGTTGGAAACCTAAATTATTTGTTTAGGTGTTCGGTTCGTAAGAAATCTACAGAATCCTACCGTTGCCCAACTATTCAACAATCGAGGTGAGTTTTCATGACTCGTTTCCCCAAAGGGGAGGATACACGACTAGCTTAGTTTCAGTTCACACAATTTATTTATTATGTTTATATTATTTAAATTGCTAAGCATGTACAGTGTGCCATCGTTATGCGTATATTATATGTTCGTATGTGAATACTATGTTCATATGCGCATGTGAGTAATCTCAGTCTTGTTACAGTTTAATTATTTACATTTTTCGTTCGTTGTGAATATGTTCGTGATTAGTGACTTATACATGTGATGGGTTTTAGCATGAGTCATTGATAGAGTTAAGCTCAATGGTACTCAGAAATTTTAGTGATAGTTCTCTATCGAGAACCGTCAAGAAGTAGCAGTTCAGTTAGCATGATTTGCTTACAACAATAACAGTTATAGTCGTATATTTGATTTTGTGAATTATATGCATCGTAAATGTGTAGTTAGTCATTTGTTATAGAATGTTTAATTGTTAGCCTTTTCATGAACTCACTTAGCTTTGTAAGCTAACCCATGTCGTGTGTCTCAGGAGAAAATCTCGTGGGGACTAGCAAGGAATTGTAATCGTCATAAATCATGGAATGAATTGGTAGATCGCATATTTTCTTTTTTTGTTGGTATGATGTAATAAATAGCCTAGTATGGGATAGGCTTTTAGTGAACAAATTTTATTTAGTTTAAAGACTTCCGCTGCCAGTTAAACGTTATTGATTAAAATTTTATTTGAGCCTTAGTTTTGCATGTTTAGTTTTGTAAAGATTTAGTTTTTGCCCGTAGTACCTTCCAGGGTCTAGGGAGGGTGTTACACCTGCTTAGTCTGCTCACTGCATATGCTAAGTCAGGTCTAGTACAACTCATAAGATACATCAGACTGGCAATTATTCTTGAGTATTTCACTTGTGCAACACATTCCCCTCTATTCTTAGATAGATGTTGACTAGTTTCAATCGGAGTTCTAGCTATACTAGTATCTCCTTCATTAAATTTCTCAATAATCTTATCCACTTAATGTGTCTGATTTAACACTAAACCATTATGGGTTCTTGTGATCTTGACCCCAAGAATCACATTCGCTAAACCCATGTCTTTCATGTCAAACTTGGATTTCAACATATCCTTTGTGGATTTTATCATTTTGTCATCACTGCCAATGATAGGCATATCATCAACATATAAACACAAGATGACATATCCATGAGTGGTGTCTTTCATATAAACACATTTTGTCACACTCATTTATCTTAAAACCGCTTTCTAACATGGCTTGATCAAACTTTTGATGTCATTGCTTAGGAGCTTGCTTTAGGCCATACAAGGACTTCATAAGTTTACAAACCTTGTTCTCTTGTCCCGGGGCAACGAATCCCTCAAGCTGCTCCATATATATTTCTTCTTCTAAATCTACGTTTAGAAAAAACAGTTTTCACATCCATTTGGTGAATTTGCAGATTTCTAATGGTTGTAATAGCTAACACCAATCTAATGGATGTTATTCTTGTCACCGACGAATAAGTATCAAAATAATCTAGACCTTCCTTTTGTCTATATCCTTTGATCACTAATCTCGCCTTGTATTTGTCAATATTGCCATCAACTTCACCTTCCTTTTAAAGATCCAACGGTAACCTAGTGGCTTACAACCCGGAGGTAGGTCCACTAGTTCCCACGTATGGTTTTGTAAGATAGATTATATCTCACTCTTGATGGCTTCTTTCCATTGAGGTCCCTCCGAAGACGTAACCGTCTCACGATAGGTTTTTGGTTCACTTTCCACCACGTAGGTGAGAAAATTGGGACCAAATGATTTTTCAACCCGAGCCCATTTACTTCTTCTAGGTTCAACCACTTCTTCCTCAGATAGAACTTGTTCATCCTCTCGAACAATTTCTTTATCTTTAGAAGATGAGATTTGATCTTCCTTGTTCAAACAAGGAAACACGTATTCGAAGAATGAAGCATTTCTTGACTCCATAATTGTATTCTTGTGTATCTCGGGATTTTTAGATTCATACACAATAAACCGATAAGCACTACTATTTTGTGCATATCCAATGAATACACAATCCATTGTTTTAGGTCCTAACTTTTGTACCTTAGGCGGAGGTACAACCACTTTAGCTAGGCACCCCCACACTCGTAAGTACTTGTAAGATAATTTTCTACCCATCCAAAGTTCATACGGTGTTTCATCTTGTTTCTTGCGGGGTATCTTATTTAAAAGATAATTAGCCGACAAAATAGTTTCCCCCCACATGTTCTGATTTAAGCCAGAACTAATCAACATGGCATTCACCATCTCTTTCAAGGTGCGATTCTTTCTCTCAGCAATACCGTTTTGCTGAGGTGAGTAGGGTGTTATGAATTCATTTCGAATTCCATTGTTAGAACAAAATTCAGCAAACGGTGAAACATATTCACCTCCCCTATCGCTTCTAACGACCTTGATTTTCTTGTTAAGTTGATTTTCAACTTCATTTTTATACAAGACAAACTTGTCTATTGCTTCATTTTTACTCTTAAGTAAATACACATAGCAATATTTCGTGTTATCATCGATAAACGTGATAAAATATTTATTCCCACCTCTAGTAGGAACCGATTTTAAATCACACACGTCAGTGTGAATTAAATCAAGGGGTTCGGTTTTCCTTTCAATCGATTGGAAAGATGTTCTAGTAAGTTTGGCTTCTACACATGTGGGGCACTTGTGATTTGAGTCAATATCAAATTTAGGTATGTAGTTTAGCTTAATTAAATGTTGAATGGAATTAAAGTTTACATGTCCTAAACGGCCATGCCAAACATTTGAAAACTCAAGCATATAAGCAGAACTAGTACTCGCTTTATTCATTCCATTGACAACAATTACATTCAACTTGAACATTCCATTCAAGGCATATCCCTTCCCCACATACATACCATTTTTGGACAAAGCAAATTTGTCCGACTCAAACACTAGTTTGAAATCAAACTTGTTTAACAACCAACCCGAAACGAGGTTCTTTCAAAGCTCTGGGACATACAAAACATCTTTAAGCTTGAGCTCTTTCCCGGAGATCATCTTCAAAATGATGTCTCCAACACCCTTGACATCGGTGGTAGCGGCATTTCCCATAAAGAGCTTTTGCCCATCATCAACATCCTTGTAGGTGTTGAAGTTTCTCTTGTCATGACACACATGACGGATCGCTCCGGTATCAATCCACCATTCTCTAGAGTTTGCACCAATCATATTCAACTCCGAGACTATGGCCGTGAGATCCGTGATCATTACCACCACATACTTGTTCACCATCGTGGAAAACAAATTTCAAGTGAACGATTTAGTATCTCAATCTGTTTACACAAAACAGAAAAGGAATTAAATCTAATACAAACTTGATTGAGAAAAAGACAAATTAAAACAAACTCATTTTAGAATTTGTTTACACAAAATCGAAACAAATTCGATTTACAACATTTTCCACAAAATCGAAACAAACTCGATTTTAGTAAAAAAAAATCACAAATTGAAACAAGCTCGATTTGGATTTTATTTCCACAAAATCGATACAAAATTGATTTAGATTTTATTTCCACAAAATCGATACTAAATTGATTTAGAATCTTTCTCCACAAAAATCGAAACAAACTCGATTTTACAAACTGTTTTCAAACAGTAATTATTTAAATCGACAAATACGATTTAAAATCTGTTTACACAAAACATAAAAAGAATTAAATCGAACCAAAGTCGATAGAAATTCTTCTCCACATAAAACGAATTAAATCGAAACAACTTGATTATCTATCCGTTTATACAAACATATCCTTATACCCTTAAATCGAGACAAAACTCGATTCGTATCAAATCAAAATAAATTTGATATAAAATATGTTTACACAAAGCAGACAACCAATTGAATCGAGCTAAACTTGACTAGAATCTGTTTAAGATTGTTGGTATTTCTATATGTATTTTAATAATACATATAATATTACAATGAATGTAATAAACTACAAAATCAACGAATGATTAAAATAATATGAATACATAGAAACTAGAAGGAATCAACAGATGATAAAAGTAAACGAATAAACCGAATAAGATTCAAACGACGCTAAGGCTCGTGGATAACACGATTCCCTTAAATAGATTCGTCGTCTGTTCCTAGGGTACAACAGCTAAAGCAGTTGAACTGTCGGAAATGACCACTTGCCTGAAAAGTCACTTGAGATCAGTGTATGCAGTAGTTTTTCAGTTAATTTGTGTGATGTGTTTGATATTCGGTGTCTAGAATGAAACCGGACTCCACATTTTATACTCGAAATTGAAACCGATGAATTAATATGTAATTAATCAGTAATTAAAAGTAAGTATATGACCATTAAACATATTAATCTTTTTATTCAATGAGTATCAAAAAGGAGTTACAAACAAAATCAAAACAGTACGTGGCGCGGGTAGTCGCGCGAGTAATCCCGCTCGGTGTATTACTTATCATTTACATTCAGTGCACAGGGCGGGTAACCATGCGAGTTAACTCGCGGCCTAACCCGCCCGGTGCACTGTTTTGACTCCACATTCCAGTGCATAGTGCGGGTTGCCGTGCGGATTAGCCCGCAACATAACCCGCCCGGGCCACTGATCAAAACAAAAATTCGCAAAAACCAAGTTGCGCGAGCACAAGATTTCGGAGTGGCATTCGTGTCCGCAGGTCACGCCCATGCACAAGTTCGCCGATTTTAGCCTACGAAAGCCTCAATCAGCACCCCCCCTGTGTGCGGGTAGGTGTTGGAGTAAAACCAAACAAAGAGCTTGTAAGCTCCTTCCACATTCATGATTATAAACCACAAACTTTTTACTCCTCCTTCCTATGTGGGACACAATCCCATACCCACTTGGTTTCCACCAAATTCATTCCAAACACCCAACCGAAAACATCGATATCTCATTCACACATATTCCGTTTTTGACATATAATATATCGTTTCGAAGCTCTCATATAGGAGAACACAAACCCACTAAGAGTTCGATATATACAATACATATACATGTATTTAAATGTGTCCAAAGTTAGTAAAAAAACCATGTATAATTTACTAACTTTTCCAACACAATTAAACCTGAATAGTTTGGACATGACAAAACAACCCAAGAGTATCATCCCAAAACGGGTAATAAGGTTGGACATTTACAACCCAAAACAATGAAGAATAATATGACAACTGTAACACACGGAAATTTATAAGGTAAGTATTTGTTCTCTTAATACGCTAATTGTGTTTATTTGGAAATATGAGCCTTTATGTGCATATGATCATTATTATAATGCTATGATGTTATCTGGTTAGTATAATCTTTATAAGTGTTTAAACCTCGCGCTCGTTATCGATTTTGGCTAAGGCTTTGGGTTGATCTGAGTGTGGCACGAGAGTGCCACGCGATAGTGACAATGTCACTATCGCCGGTCACTATCGCGGGGGTTGTACCGAGAGTGGGGAGTAGGCTTCGGGATAGTGACACTGTCACTATCACTGGGCACACTCGCGTGGTTTGTACCACGAGTGCCTGAAAGCCTTCGCGATTGTGACTCGCGATAGTGCCTTTGGCACTATCGCCGGGCACTATCGCCGTAGGGGTGTAGTCCCTTAAATGAACTTTTATCAGATTTCTAATTCATTTAACTCTCAACCCTCTCTTCCTTTGGCGATTTTGAAACCTTCTCAACCGATTTTCTTCTCCTAAAACCCTAACCCTCATAAATACTTCATCTTTTGGTGGTTGGATCTTGCCTACTAGCATTTATTATCATCCAAGAAGATTTCTATGGTTCTTCAAGTCAACCTTCTCATCTCCAAGTCTCATCTTCATTTTCTAGGGTTTTCATCTTTTATAGGTTTTGGTTCAAAACCTAGATTGTGAGTTTACTAAACCTTTGTTAAAACTAGATACACATCATGATCTTGTACTTGTGATATTTATTGTATATTTGCTTGAAATGTTCATTTTTTCATGTTTGAGTATTTTATGTTTTCTTGATGAAAATATGGTAGAAATATGTTTATAAGTCTCATGCCATGTTTTACTCTCTTTGGTCAAGTATTTGTGTTTTTTTTTTCTCATGAATACATAATATGAGTATTTTGACATGATTAATGTGTATATGTCTTGGTTTATGATAGTTTCTATTTGGAAAACCTAATTAATGATATTGTACCTATATTATGATTATATTGGTATTCGGGTCCCATGTTGGGCTTATGTGGTTTAGGATGGTAATATTATACCCATGGTTGGTATCGAAATATGATGGGTTGAAATACACCTCAAGACCTCCTATATGCATTATGTTGGACGAACCAAGTCAGTAGACACTAGAAGTATGTAGTCTTTGGCGCCACCGTGATGGTATGTGCCTAGACCTCCGTCATTCGGGGAATTTTCTGAGTTGTAGTCCTCGGGTGTGTCGGGCCTTTCGGGTGTCTCTTTGTAGATGGCATCAAGGTATATCGACTCTTTGGGTGGAACTTGATTGGTGTTATGGGTCTCCCCTATTGACTCCACATTTGTTGAACTTTGGTTAACTGCTGATAAGAATTGTAATTGATCATGCATGCTTTTATTTGTTTAACTCACTAGGATTTTTGGACTAACACTTGTTTGGTGTCGATGTGTATCTCAGGTTCTAGCGGCGCCGGTTCTAAGCTGGCATAGTTGCTTGGGTGAGAGCTTGGGGAATACTTGCAATTGGACATACTTTTGGTAGAAGAACTTTTGGGGTTTATAGATGACAACCCTTTTGTAATCTCTTTTCTAGTTATAGAAATTAGATTAGTTGGTTGTTATTTATTATCCGTTAAATTACAACTGAAATTAATCAGGTTTGTATATTTCCCCATTTTTGGGAGGCTCTTGCTATGGCAATTTTATATACCACATGTCCGTTTTTTGGATTTTGTTATCCCTATTTTTAGGGTGTTACAAGTTGGTATCAGAGCTTTAGTTTAAGTGAACTAGGTATTGTTTTAACATATATAGACTTAAGCTTTAGACTTTATAGTTTCAATGTCCACTTGGGTAGAAATCCTAGGTGGGGAGAGCATTAGGAATTACGGAATTACTTTAATTGAATGTTGTGATGATGGTGACAAGAATTCTTGTGTATGGTTCGTTCATAATTTTACTTAGCTACTGCTATTATGAATGCATTGTTACGTGAGCATACTTGGTTTACTATTGTTATGATAATTGATGAATGTATTAGTACGTACAAAGAGTTCAACTCGCTTAGTCTTTTCTCAATCCCTTTTCTCGTATATGCATGGCAGATTGAAATGGTAAACACTCGGAGTAGGTTACCAAATACGCCAGAGGGCCACTTGGAGGTGGAATCTACAACTGATCGACCTCATTTGGGCGTAATTACCGAGGGACCTCCCATACCCACAATCTTGGGAGGAGGACCTGAACAGATTCCGCGCCGGAACCTTACTGCTAACAACGCCATTATGGAGGAAGTAACTATGGAGACAAGGATCAGAGATAACATGATGTTGGCCATGAATTCGGCCATGGCCCAACAACAGTAATTCTTCATGAAGCTACTGGAAGATCGACACGCCAGTCACCGGCAACCGGAGACGATGGCGGAAAACATCGTTATGGGGTCGGGTGGATCGGTTATTGTATTTGTAGAATACCCGGAAGATAACGGGAACAAGGTAAAGGCCAAGGGGTGCACCTACAAGGCGTTTCTGGGGTGCCACCCGAAAGAGTTTGCAGGTCCCGACAACCCGGTTGCTTGCATGTATTGGCTCAAAGAGGTGGAGATGGCTTTCGAGTCCAGTGAATGTGACATCACTCAACGGGTCAAGTTTGCTTCTCAACTACTTCGGGGAGAGGCTTTGATTTGGTGGAATCTCACTCGATCCGCCCTCACTCCTGAAGTTCTGGCTAAGCTAACTTGGCCGGCGTTCAAAGAGAAAATTACGGATAATTACTGTAGTGAGTGTTCGTTGGACAAGCTGGAACGGGAGTTCCGAGATCTGAAGAAGGGGACTCTGTCCATTGCTGGCTACTCCAAACTCTTTTTGGAGAAATTGAATTTAGGGGGACATCTGGTCCCCGGTGAGAAGTCAAAGATTAAAGCCTACCAGTAAGGGTTACCGGCCGAGATGAGGACGGTGGTGAGAAATGCTAAAGGGTCGACATTGCAAGAGTTCATTGAAGAGTCCTTGCTCATTGAGGACGACTTACTTGCAGAGAAGGAAGGGAAGAAGCAGTTTGGGGAGAAGCGAAAGTGGGAAGGGCCAACTGGATCAGTTCGTCAATCAAGGCCATTTGTAGGCGGAAGCGCGGGTGACCATCGTCGAGAGGATCGGTGGTGCCACAAGTGCAAGTCCAAGCACTCGGGCCCATGTGTTACGAGACCCTACTCGGGTCCGGTAGGATGCGCTAAGTGTGGCAAGAAGGGTCACACAACTCGTGAGTGTCCCATCTGGGGGCTGGTGTGCTTTGAGTGCCGAGATCTGGGGCATATGAGGAAAGATTGCCTGAAGTTAGTAGGAGGCAATAGTGGAAATTATGTGGGTTCGACGGCTAGAGTCGAGCAACCACCAAGGGAGCCAAGTCGAGCTTTCCGGATGACTACCGAGGAAGCAAAGGAGACTGCCGATGTTGTTTCAGGTACGTTCTTAGTAAACTCCTTGCCCGCTCGTGTTTTGGTTTGATTCGGGTGCTACATGTTCCTTTGTATCGGACGTTTTCTGTAAACAGCTTGTCATTCCTATTAGTGTCCTTCCCGATGTGTTAGTAGTAGAAATAGCAAATGAGGATCAAGTAATTATTCGAGACCGATTTTGTGATTACACCCTAGAGATTGATGGGAATTCTTTTGGAGTAGATTTACTACCTATGGATATAGGAGGGTTCGATGTAGTTATAGGGATGGATTGGTTAGTGAGGCATAAGGCTGACATCTTCTGCTCCAAAAAGATGATCCAAGTGCCGTTGCCGGAAAATGGTGTGGTCACCATCTACGGGGAGAAAGGAAAGAGAAGTAATACTATCATTTCCTCTCTTAAGGCTCGCAAGTTTTTAGCGAAGGGTTACCCTTCGTACCTGGCTTATGTGGTGGACGCGAAGAAAGAGAAGAAGTCGGTAGAAGATATGGAAGTTGTGCAAGATTATCCGGACGTCTTTCTGGAAGACTTACCCGGGTTACCGTCGGAGCGACAAGTGGAGTTTCAAATCGACCTCACTCCGGGAGAGGCTCCGATAGCCCGTGCTCCATATCGATTGGCGCCGACGAAAATGAAAGAGATGATGACGTAACTACAAGAGTTGTTGGAAAAGGGTTTCATTCGACCGAGTTCGTCACCTTGGGGAGCACCGGTTTTGTTCGTGAAGAAAAAGGATGGATCCATGCGAATGTGCATAGATTATCGGGAGTTAAACAAAGTCATGGTGAAGAACAAGTATCCTCTACCTCGCATCGACGATCTTTTTGATCAACTCCAAGGCGCGGGATGCTTCTCAAAGATTGATCTTCGGTCCGGATACCATCAAGTGAGAGTGAAGAAAGAAGATATTCCGAAGACAGTTTTCCGAACGCGATATGGCCATTATGAGTTTTTGGTGATGCCTTTCGGCTTAACCAACGCTCCGGCCGTATTCATGGACTTGATGAACCGTGTGTGTCGCCCATTCTTGGATAAATCCGTGATCGTCTTCATCGATGATATTTTAATATATTCAAAGGACGAGTCCGGGAATGGGAAACACTTACGGGAAGTGTTAGAAGTTCTAAGGAGAGAGAAATTGTTTGCAAAATTCTCAAAGTGCGAATTTTGGCTCCAAGAGGTGCAATTCTTGGGGCATGTGGTATCAAAGGACGGAGTAAAGGTGGACCCGACAAAGATCGAGGCAATGATGAGTTGGGAGCCTCCAACAAGTCCGACAGAGATTCGAAGTTTCTTGGGTTTGGCGGGTTACTACCGACGTTTCATTCAAGACTTTTCCAAGATAGCTACACCGCTCACTTCACTCACAAGAAAGAACGTCAAGTTTCTTTGGACCGATGCACAAGAGCACGCCTTTCAAACGCTCAAAAAGAAGTTGTGCGAAGCTCCGATCTTATCCTTACCCGACGGATCGGAAGACTTCGTAGTGTATAATGACGCTTCTAAGATGGGGCTTGGTTGTGTGCTAATGCAACGGGGGAAGGTAATAGCCTATGCGTCGCGACAACTAAAGGATCATGAGAAGAATTATTCGACTCATGACTTAGAATTGGCGGCGGTAGTTTTCGCGTTGAAGTTGTGGCGGCACTACTTGTATGGGACAAAGTGTACTCTCTTCATGAATCACAAGAGTCTCAAATACATATTCGATCAAAAGGAACTCAACATGCGACAAAGGAGATGGCTCGAGCTTTTGAAGGATTACGATTGTGACCTACTTTACCATCCCGGTAAGGCCAATGTGGTGGCGGATGCATTGAGTCGAAGGAGTTATGATGGTGGTGTCAAGATGTCCCTCACAAGGATCGACGTGGTATCCAGTTTAATGGAAAGCATCAAGACGTATCAAGTGGAAGCACTCAAGGAGGAGAATCTCAAGTCCGAGATCATGGTGAAGCAAAACGGACTTTTGACGGAAGACAGTCGTGGACTTAAACTCTTCCAAGGGCGTATTTGGGTGCCGAAGTTGGGAGGAAATCGGGAGTTACTTCTTGAAGAAGCGCACAAATCGAAGTATTCTATACATCCCGGTAGCACCAAAATGTATCGGGACTTGAAATTGAATTATTGGTGGCCGGTGATGAAATTGGATGTGGCCAATTACGTGGAGAGGTGTGTCATGTGCCTCCAAGTCAAAGAGGAGCATCAAAGACCGTATGTAAGTTTGCAACCATTGTCCATTCCCGAGTGGAAATGGGACAACATCACCATGGATTTCGTGAAGAAACTACCGAAGACCTTGTGCGGTCATGACACCATTTGGGTAATTGTGGATCGGCTAACCAAGAGTGCGCATTTTCTGGCAATGCGGGAGACTTTGCCAATTGAGAAATTGGCCAAACTTTATATTGATGAGGTGGTGTCGAGGCACGGAGTTCCGCAATCTATCGTATCAGATCGGGATAGTCACTTCACATCGAATTTTTGGGCGAGCTTACAGAAAGAGTTGGGCACTAGACTGAATTTGAGCACAACGTATCATCCTCAAACGGACGGTCAAAGCGAGAGGACAATCCAGACGCTAGAGGATATGTTGAGGTCGTGTGTAATAGATTTCGGGTGAAATTGGGATTCACATCTACCTTTGGTAAAGTTCGCGTACAACAACAGTTACCATTCTAGTATCGGAATGGCACCGTTCGAGGCATTGTATGGACGGAAGTGCAGAACCCCGGTTTGTTGGCTAGAAGCGGGCGAGAAGCAATTCGTCGGGCCGAAAATAGTTCAAAAGACGGTGGGCAAGGTGAAAGAAATTCGGGAGAGGCTAAAGGCGGTGCAAGACCGACAGAAAATTTATGCGGACAAGAAAAGAAGACCGGTCAAGTTTCAAGTGGGTGACCGTGTCATGTTGAAAGTATCTCCATGGAAGGGGATTATCCGGTTTGGGAAGCGTGGGAAACTTAGTCCTCATTTCCTTGGACCCTTCGTCATTTTGGAGAGAGTTGGGTTACAAGCCTACCGGTTGGACTTACCACCGGAAATGGATGGAATACATCCTACGTTCCACGTGTGTTACCTTCGGAAGTGTCTAGCCGAGGAGGAAAGCGTGATCCCTTTCTCGGAAATTCGGGTGGACAATGGGAATCGTTGTGTAGAAGAACCGGAGGCAATTTTAGAATCGAAAGTAAAGAAGTTGAGTCATAAGGACGTGGTTATGGTTAAAGTCCAATGGAAGCACCATCGGGGTGCTAACATTACTTGGGAGTCCGAAGATGATATGAAGAAGCGATACCCTCACTTGTTTATTTCAGAATGAGATTTCAGGGACGAAATCCTAATTAGGTGGGGAGGATTGTAACACCCGGAAATTTATAAGGTAAGTATTTGTTCTCTTAATACGCTAATTGTGTTTATTTGGAAATATGAGCTTTTATGTGCATATGATCATTATTATAATGCTATGATGTTATCTGGTTAGTATAATCTTTATAAGTGTTTAAACCTCGCGCTCGTTATCGATTTTGGCTAAGTTTTTGGGTTGATCTGAGTGTGGCGCGAGAGTGCCACGCGATAGTGACAATGTCACTATCGCCGGTCACTCTCGCGGGGGTTGTACCGAGAGTGGGGAGTAGGATTCGCGATAGTGACACTGTCACTATCGCTGGGCACACTCGCGTGGTTTGTACCACGAGTGCCTGAAAGCCTTCGCGATTGTGACTCGCGATAGTGCCTTTGGCACTATCGCCGGGCACTATCGCCGTCGGGGTGTAGTCCCTTAAATGAACTTTTATCAGATTTCTAATTCATTTAACTCTCAACCCTCTCTTCCTTTGGCGATTTTGAAACCCTCTCAACCGATTTTCTTCTCCTAAAACCCTAACCCTCATAAATACTTCATCTTTTGGTGGTTGGATCTTTCCTACTAGCATTTATTATCATCCAAGAAGATTTCTATGGTTCTTCAAGTCAACCTTCTCATCTCCAAGTCTCGTCTTCATTTTCTAGGGTTTTCATATTTTATAGGTTTTGGTTCAAAACCTAGATTATGAGTTTACTAAACCTTTGTTAAAACTAGATACACATCATGATCTTGTACTTGTGATATTTATTGTATATTTGCTTGAAATATTCATTTTTGCATGTTTGAGTATTTGATGTTTTCTTGATGAAAATATGGTAGAAATATGTTTATAAGTCTTATGCCATGTTTTACTCTCTTTGGTCAAGTATTTGTGTTTTTTTTCTCATGAATACATAATATGAGTATTTTGACATGATTAATGTGTACATGTCTTGGTTTATGATAGTTTCTATTTGGAAAACCTAATTAATGATATTGTACCTATATTATGATTATATTGGTATTTGGGTCCTATGTTGGGCTTATGTGGTTTAGGATGGTAATATTGTACCCATGGTTGATATTGAAATATGATGGGTTGAAATACACCTCAATACCTCCTATATGCATTATGTTGGACGAACCAAGTCAGTAGACACTAGAAGGATGTAGTCTTGGGCACCACCGTGATGGTATGTGCCTAGACCACCGCCATTCGGGGAATTTCCTTAGTTGTAGTCCTCGGGTGTGCCAGGCCTTTCGGGTGTCTCTTGGTAGATGGCATCAAGGTATATCGACTCTTTGGGTGGAACTTGATTGGTGTTATGGGTCTCCCCTATTGACTCCACATTTGTTGAACTTTGGTTAACTGCTGATAAGAATTGTAATTGATCATGCATGCTTTTATTTGTTCAACTCACTAGGCTTTTTGGACTAACACTTGTTTGGTGTCGATGTGTATCTCAGGTTCTAGCGGCGCCGGTTCTAAGTTGGCATTGTTGCTTGGGTGAGAGCTTGGGGAATACTTGCAATTGGACATACTTTTGGTAGAAGAACTTTTGGGGTTTATAGATGACAACCCTTTTGTAATCTCTTTTCTAGTTATAGAAATTAGATTAGTTGGTTGTTATTTATTGTCCATTAAATTACAACTGAAATTAAACAAGTTTGTATATTTCCCCATTTTTGGGAGGCTCTTGCTATGGCAATTTTATATACCACATGTCCGTTTTTCGGATTTTGTTCTCCCTATTTTTAGGGTGTTACAACAACCTAATAATCTAAACTAGTCAAGAAAGATTAAGGTCGGGTGTCGCTATCCCTCCAAAAGGTGTATTCTCTATAATCACTGTATTGGTCAACATATATTCAAAAAGACCGCTCTCGACCCCAAGGTCGTCCACTCAATTCTGACTAGTCCCACCGCTAAGATTACCTGCTAACATGATAATTAAGAACAAGCGTTAGGCTAAAGCCTAGTGAGAACAAGATAAATGAATTAGGAGTACTAAACACATTTGAAGTCGCACGGTGGATATAGCCATGAGCTAAGTCAATAAATCAAATAAACCATTAGTGATCAAATATGGTACAAATAACACCAATCACATAGTGAGCTCAACGCCTCTAAGTCAATTGCTCGAAGACATCAAGTCAACCCCTCTAGGTCTATTATTGAGAGTTCCAAAACGGGAACTCTAGCACAAGGGAATTACATCTTACTGCCCATGGGACGTTGCTCGACCGTATATGTCAACACCTTACTTACTATGGTGACCCGATGCCTATTCCGTGCCAAAGTGGTGAACCTAATGTCCAAAACGGGACATAGGAACATCGTGCCTATGGATCCATTGCACTAAGTCTAAACACAAAATATTGCTAGCACATTCATTTTAAACCATGTATGTAAGTCAAACATATGTACAAGTCATTCACATGAAATCTTGACTCTCATCATGAAGGGGACTTTAACAACATATCCCATCAACAATAATACCACATATCCCATTTCCAAAGTTATGAATGTAAGTAATTAACCCAATACTTGAATTACCCCAAACCCTAATTCTCACTTTAGGTTCAACAAACTCCCATGAGGTAAGGGTTGAGATTCACATATGTAGAAAACATAAGAACTTATAAATCTTAGTTTGAAATACATTTCTCATAATTATTGTTTAGGGTATAAAACCCCAATATTCCCAAAACTTACTTGTAGATCAAAACGCACATAAAAGCTCATATATGGATCAAAAAGTATCAAAAAGAGTTATAACTAGTAAACCTTAGTAAATATGTAAGGTCAAGGGTAGGAAAACTCACCTTGTAGAGTTTATAGAAACCCTAGGTGGAGATATTTGTAGGAGGAAGTTGGAATGGGACTTGAACTTCAAGTACAAAACCCTTAAATGCAATTACCAACCTAAAATAAACCCATCAATGTTCATAAGGTAACCATTGATAGCATTAAATGGAGAAGTGATGAAACCCTACATTGAGTCTCTTCTAAAATCGCAGCCCTAAGCCTCCACAAAGAGAAAAGTGACTAAAAATCGGATTTGGGAAGTATTTAAAGGCTGGAGGCCCGATCGCGACTTTACCTCGCGATAATGACTTTGTCATTCTCGCTTGGGCATTGTCGCTCGGGTTTGGCACCCTACGATACATCCTCGGCGACTTTGCCCTGCGAGAGTGACACCATGTCATTCTCAATGGCATTGTCGCCCGCTCTCACACCCCTACAATATATGTCCCGCGGTTTGTGCCCCACGAGAGTGACATTTGTCACAATCACGGGCACAGTTGCCCACACTGTACCGGAGCCTGATTCTTCACGATTTCGACTCGATGAGCTTCAGATTCTTAGTCCAAATTCATTAATAACAAATATCGTAGGATTTACGGATTAAACTAATTAAAGAGATATTCGATATAGACGTACCGAAATCGCGGGTGTTACAGTTTCATTGCTCATTATTGTCGAGTTGTTTTTGGTAACTTATACATATCAAAGAGAAATGCAAATATTTTTAGAGAAGTCGCTAAAACTTTTATCGGGTTATCGGGTTACTTTGGGCTTAACCCAATATCAACCCAATAGGGTTGTCCTAATTGTGTATCGATTATATGTTGGGTTATATCAGGTTGATTTTTTTAGTTCTTTTCGGGATTGGTTGATCGAGTTGGTCGGTTTTTTGAGCACCCCTAGAAAGTACCGACCTACAATGGACTCATTGTACCACTTTATTAGTTCATATAAAATTATTAGTATAAAACTTATTTTATTAAGGGGGTGTTTGGGATTGCTTATTTAAAACAACTTATGCTTATTTTAAAAAGTGCTTATCAACTTATGCGGTGTCAAACCGAAGTTTTAAAAAAAGTGTTTGGATTAGCTTATTGTGGTACTAAAACGTAATAATATAATAAGTTGTTATTTAAAGGTGTCTGGGATTGCTTATACATGTAAAATAACCAAAAAAGTGATAAACACTTTTCGAATAAGTTGATAAGTTAAAACCAAATGACTTATCAAAAAATGCTTTTCAGCGGTTTGACACCGCTATAAGACATTTTAATCTTTCCTCATCAAAATACTCAAAAGTACTTATCCTCGGTGCCAAATCACAACAAGCTAAAAACCACCTCCAATAAGCAATCCCAAACACCCCCTAAAACGAATGACTTTTACTAATTTACCTTTTTTGATATAAAAAATATTAATAATCCATAGAGACTAATATTAACATATTATTTCGATCACACTACATTTCCATTTTCAATACCTAAAAAGTTCACAAGTTTCATTTTCTTTTCGATTACGATTGGGAAAATTGCATCAAAATGAAACGAACTTTGAGTTGATTCCTATCTTGGGGAACAAACTTTGAAAACTATCATTTTAGTGTCTCATACAAACTTTTCATTTTTTTAAGGGTCTTTATTACTTGATTACCTGATAATGTTGACATGGCAGAAGTAATATCCATTAAATTCCACGTCATATTTAAAACTTAAAAAAAATAACAATGGAAACATGTAAGCAATTAAAACTTGGAGGGCTAAACACAAATATTCTTCATCTTCTTCTTCCTCCTCCATCGTTACCCATTTCTGAAACTATACACGACGGCTTCACCATTGCTCCGGTCTCCGGCTACACACCCTACTGTTCCGACCACCTTTTTCCTCTTTCATCCTCTCTTGACTCCATCGCCCCTATGACCCAAACGTGCTTTATTGGCCCAGCTAACGAAACCATATCGTCTTCAAGATCCTTCAATCCCCAAATTTTTATGACATTCACCAAATGAACTTTGGTCAAAAGTTGTTAACTCCTTCTCTGGCCCTGGTCCTAACCTAGTGTTCGAAACCGGTTATTGACAAAGACGTAGGCAATAAATTGATCTTGTAACGATGAACAACAATCAGATTCATATAGCTGAAACCTGATTCTGCATTCCGAGAAATGAACCATCAAAATCCATAACATCTACGACCACGATTACGACAACTCTCGTACCTGAAACCTGATTCAACCTTCTCCCAACCGTATGATCAAAGTCAAAAATCAGGCAACAAGTATTAAACGGTTTGATTAGTGACCTTTCCGTAATCCCTCAAACTGTGGTGCCTTGCAGAAACAACCGACTTTTCAGGCGATTTAGGCCTAGGGTGTGTAGGGTCTTCATCATATTCAGCCTAAAATCCCTTCTTTAAGAGATTCTAGAATGTGGGTTTCCTCTGCTAATAGGTGTGATGAAAAAAGGCAGGTTGTTTAGGATTTAAATATTACATCAGGATTTTCCACATCCAGTGTAAATTCTAAGGGTTTGGGAGGTTGTTTCATCCTAATTTCCATCCGTGGTGAGGGGCAGAGATGAAACCTGTTTGATTTTAAGAAAAGGGTATGAAAAGTCCATCTTCTAAGGGTTTGGGTGGGTAGTGGAGGAGTGGTTGTGGGGAAATGACGTCGGTTGCCGGAGACGTGTAAAGATTTAGTGGGTTAAGGGAGAGTTGAAACTGTAATAAATCCCATAGAACAGAGACCAGATAAAAAAATCTTAGAGAAACAAGTGACGTATCATTATTATTAACCACGTAAGCAATTTTTTTGAACGTAAGCATTTTTTTGTTGTTGTTTTATGCCACATCATTTAAAGGTAACATGTTACCTGTTGAACAGGTAATCGAAACCCTTAAAAAAATGAAAAGTTTGTATGAGACATTAAAATGATAGTTTTCAAAGTTTGTTCCCAAAATAAGAATTAGCTCAAATTCTTTCCATTTTAATGCAATTTTCCCATTAAGAATTTTAAAAAATGAAATAGTTTTTTCTTTTTATAAATTTGTTTTGGTAAAAGATAAACTAATATACGCCGCTCTTCTCTTTCCCTCCTCATCGAAATCGCCTCCTTCATACTGAAATCGATTCACGCTAGCGTTCTGAAATCGAATCAAGTGTGCTAATCGATTTCTCCTAAATCTGGAATCGACTTCTACGACGATCGATCGACGCTACCGCTTCTCATTAGACACGCCTCCCTCCTCAGGTAATCGATTATTCCGAATCGCTGTTTTTCTCTAAACCCTAGACTGATCGATTTCTATTATTTCTGATTTTTTGTCTCTGATTTTTTATATCTATCTGAATTTTGTCTGTTTACATCGATCAATCTCATCTTTCTCCTAGCATAAATCGATCTCTGTTAGCAAGGAAAATTGGATAGCATTTTTGTTAGCAAGGAAAATTTGATAGCATTTTTGTTAGCAAGGGAAATTGGATAGCATTTTTGTTAGCCAGAAAATCAATTTCATAGTTGAGTTACGCTTTTACAATCTTAAATTAGTTTGACAAAAGCAGAGAGTTGGTTTAGAGTTTGCAGTTTCCTCTATATGTATGGCTTCTAGAACCCTGTTACCCTGATACTAGTTTTTTTTTATGAAATGTGTAAAATATGCATCTACAGGTAGCAAGAATATCTAATAATATCGTTTTATTTTTGTGGTGATCACTTCCAGGGTCATGACATACATTGTTAGCATAAATCCATTTCCAACTAGGGTTAAATTGGTTGCTTAACCAATCATGTCATGTCTTACTAAATGCTGAACAACTATTCTGTTCTGTCCTGTCTTTCTACTAAACACACCATAAGAGTCTTATGAGATAGATAATTATCTGTTTCATTACTCAATATTCTAAATAGAATGGATTACCAAATAGATCTTACCCTATCCATACCCTACCCGTTAGCGGACCAAATTACTGTTTTGACTAATAAATTCAACGGTCATGGTTAGTTAATCCTCATATATTGATGGACCCTAGTGGCCTGGTTGGTTTATTTACATTTTCTGGACCTATCTAACCAACATGGTTCCATCAAAGCCCAAAACACAGGTCGAAGTCTAATCCAAGACCCGTTTGTATAATTAGATAGGAGGGGGGGATTTGAGAAGGGAAAGGGAAAAAGAAAAAAAACGAAGGTGAAAACCGAAAGAGAGGTTGATGTCCAGTACCCTTGGAGATTTGTGGGAGACGAGACAACGAGCAATTGTAGCTCACCAGAGCACAATCTTTTTATTACTCTACTTGTTCTTTCATTTATGCATTCATCGGATTTCTTATTTGATACATAAATACAGAGAGATAATCAACATGAAGACGACAAAGGGAGGCAAAGTCATGAACCCTACCGACGCTTATCGCAAGGAGCTTCGGAAGAAAGAATTGAAAAGGGTAAGTTTTTCTTTTCAATTGATTATGTTGTTCTTGAGCTGAATTTTTAAGATGATTGTTGTTCGTTATTATTATGATCATGTTGTTTGTAATGGAATCTTCTTAGCCTGCTATTTACCTAAATCAATTCGTTAAGTCCTAAAATTTGTGTTCAGGTTTTTTGTGTTAATGAAGGGGAATTAGAAATTTGGATTGGAGAATGAAAAATTCTTTTGAAGGAACCATCGATGGTTTGGCTCAAGGAATTACTGAGCTTTATATACCTCTTTTAGTGTATTTCTTAAATAGATAAGTTCATCCCAAGTTAATGTAGGTGATATATATTTAGGTCATAATCATTTTGTAGGAGAGATGACCGAGAAAAAGAACTCTGGGTAAAGATCCTCGTTAGTTCTTAGACCAATGGTATACCCTTACTGATAAACATCTAAAATAGTGATATCCACCAGGAGAAGAACATCCATTAATATGCTTATTTACAATACTAGTTATCTAGCTGCGCCATGCGGCGGAATGCAAATTTCAAACAAATGTAAGTAAGAATGCTAAGTCGGGTCGGAGCCGGCCTTGGCCTAGAGTGGTCCTAGGCATACCCTCAGCCCTCAGGGTGGTTACAGAAAGAGCCTTTTTCTAATTTTGATTTCAATCAGAGCAAGGGTCTACAACATGTAGGAACTCGGCTTACTCTAAAAATAATCGGTGATCTTTGAGCAAAAAATAGTTAAAACAAGAAGACTACCCTCATTGAAAATTTTGACTCTCCCCTTGTGGTCGATGCTAATCAGACCAATGGGTATTTTAAGTATTTTGAACAAAATAAAAAAGAAATCTTCACAAGTTTACATATTTCAAAGTGTGTTATAAAGTTCATACGAGTTTACTCATTTCCAACTCTTACAGGGGTTTTGTTGGTCGGATTTTGTACACCCCTAGCATTTTCATTCCATTGTTAAAGAAATGGAAAATATGATATGGGTTATGTTCTTTCATTCTTCATCTGTCATTTTCTTCATCGTTAACGTTCCATTTCATGCGTACCTTCGCTTAACATGCTGGCTGAATCTGCTGTGACAATGAAAGCTGCCCAAGCTAGATGTCCCATGTGTGGATTTGGTTCTAAATTGACAAGATACAAAAACTTAAATGTTAAACAACAGTAGCAAAACAGATCTAGTTCATCGGAATTTTTAATCATGAGAATGTTTCAAAGATGTTGTTATTCAGCTGAGATTACCTTCACCATCCCATACATAGACTTTTGGAAGGTCTTCGAGTTCTTTTCGCACAATAGTTGCGACCTGTTAATATTAGCCCATAAGCCCACAATAATAGATGAAAGATTCCATGGCAAATACACGATATTTCCAGAAAGAATGATTGTTCTATAGAGCCTTGATGCAAAAAGGAAAATCAAATAAAGGTAGGTGTAAATGCATTGTTCACAAATACACACATATGGAGAGGATAACTTCGATTGAGTTTTGGTTAGACCTCATTGTCATCCTCAATTAGTGGTACGAGCATTTGGAGGCCATCAAACTCGTCATTTTTTTCCCTTTTTTGAAGAGGATAATGTGATTATGAAGAGAGAAAATGTGCATTACCCCACGTCTTTAATAAAAGAAAATGTGACAAGTTTGATGATAAATTTGGTGACAATTACAAATTTACGCAAATGGTGTGGTACTGTATTCGGAGTCCTCCTTGGGAAAGAAATTCTTACACTACCACTGCTATCAAGAATGTCACACAAATATATTGTTAATTGTTTTGCAAGTCCATACTGTATCTACAAGACTACAATGGCCTACAAAAAACTCAGAGAATATCAGTCGTTTACAATTACATGAATCTGCAAAAAAGAAGCAGGAGAATGTGAACCTAATGAAAAGTTATAACTAACAATACAAGTATATGGAACCCAACACCGTGCTAATAACAACAACATTATAGAAATAATTCCACGAGGAGATACATACCACATGACCATCCTCAAATGACAGAAATGTGGATATACCTGTACTTCACGACCCAGAGAAGATAACTAAATGAAAATTTCCATCCTCAAAAGAGAGCATGTTTCCATCTCCTCAACCAGTTTTCTGGCTAATATAATCATTTCATTTCACCAATTGATCCACAGTAGCTTGACAGAAAATTTCAAATGAATAGAGAAATTAATTCCATATATAAAGCATCTGCCAATTGTAACACATTTTCAGCTTCAAGAACATCATAAAATGCAATATAATGTTTTTATTATGCAACTACCCAATTATCAATGCATTTGTAAGATCCATGATGCTTATGTTTGTGATGTGCATAGTTAGTTAATAGCTATAATTCTAAAATTTTCAATTCAACAATCAAATGAATTCATATCAACAATCAATACATCATGCAAAAACTGTACTAACAATTAATAAATCACTCCACAAAGTTTTGTTTCGACATGGGAGATAACAAACTCCTTTCAAAGTTCGAAACAAAAAGAAACCCTAGAATTTTGAGAAAGAGATGAGATGCACACCTAGGAGTGCCCCTGGGGTGAGATCGAGTTAAGCATTGCGAGGACCGAACTTCTTGCCGTCCGGCGATGCCTGATTGGTGTTGCTTCGATAGGCTTCAATTTCACCACCGACAACTCCATTGAATCCGCATACCGCAGCACTCAGAGGGACGATTGAGAGGGATACTCACAAAAGCAATTCAATTTGAAATCCTTCCAGTGAACTCCTTATGAATCTGGCAAATGGTCTTGAAACAAGAGGCGTCATCGCCTGTAGAACACAAATCTCCCACCTTGAGCCAGGGAACAAGTTATATTGGAAACTATAACAGTTTGAAGAGTCATATTGGGAATATAAAAAGACAAGGTGTAGAAGTTATGTATTGATAACTTGTGCATCATGCTTGATAAGATGTAATAAGAGTTTTTCAAATTTCATGCTTTAATTAGCAGTACTTTATGTTTAAAATGTTGTTTTTAAGACTTTGATATATATATATATATATATATATATATGCTTTATAAGAGATATATTTATTTATTGCTTCAACTTTATTTTTTAGTGATTCAAATGTTTAGGAGTCATGATTCACATAGGTTTGAGGTTTAAGCATAAAAGCATTAGTAATAGATGTGTTTATTTCTTTTGATGTCTTATTGATGCACACAGATTGGTTATCTCAGCAAACCATTCGTGTGCCAAGCTATCTAGCATCAAATTTTATTTGTTTATTTTGATACTTGTGGGCTTTCAAACTGATGAATGTGTTGACATTCATCAACCATTTAATGTTGGCACTGTAGGTGGAAGTCCCTAACATTTGTTACCTTTGCTATTGGTGTTGTGAACCTGATATATCTGTATGATCTCCCTCGTTAACGTGGCTTATGGTGTGTACTTATCTTTAACAGAACAAGAAGGAAAGGAAGAAAGTAAGAGAGGTAGGGATTCTGAAGAAGGATCCTGAAACCCTCAAAGAGCAAATTGACAAGTTGGAAGCAATGAGTAAGTTCCATATGGTCTTAATTTTATTTCCCTCGAAGTAACTATGGCATATATGTCAATCAATGAGCTGATTCTTCTTAACAAAGTGTAAGAAATTGATCTGAACCTTCTCCCTTCCCTCAACAAAAAACTATGGATATATAGCTCCAGACAAATAAAGACATGCATGATTAACGTTGGGCCTTTTAGGTCTGGAACTTAACTAGACATGACAAACCCGTACAAAGCATTTATTTCCACTTATAGTGTATCATCTCCAATGAATCTGTTAGTAGCTGAAGTCTATGTGGAGTTTCTTCCCTCTTTGAATTCCCCCAGGAGAAGGTTGTCCACTTTATTTGTAACGTGGTCCTCACCTAAGAATCACCAATATGTCACCAGAAATGTGATACGAGTGACAAGATTATATACTTGATACACAATTATCCGAAGAACTATGACTTTCTACATTGTCGAACACTCGTTAAACTTTGATTTGTTGCAAGTCTATTCAAGTGATGTGCGTTTAGTTAGACCGTTGGTTATTGAATCTATTGCCGGAGTACTGGCAAAGTGACAAACATGTAAAGTAATATAAATAAGGTAATAGTTCAACATTGGATATTGAAGTCAAGGGTTTATTAAAAAATTGTTGACTAAAAATTGGATTTGAAAACGTGATGTAACATCTAACACTGGGTTCTAACCATAGACGTTTACCGTCATACCTACATAAAATAAGAATACAATATTTCTTTTATCTGATAAATGAAAGAAAAATAAGAAAAAAGGAAAAAGAATCAAGTAGTGATGAGATGAGAGTAGACAGAGTAAGTATCAGATATACTTGCAAGTCATCTATTGAGGACTTTTTTAGAAGTCAACTATTGTGAGGAAGTGGTATTTTAGGAGAAAAAATATGATTTATAATCAAGTCAACACGATCTTAGAGGTATGTTAATTGGCCAAATATGTTTTCAGTAGCTCTATTTTGGCACTTTATATACTGCATAAATGCATATAACAGTTAGAGCATGTCAGAATGCTTTTGGAGTGTATCTTGAGCATATAAAAAGGGTAACCTTGGTGCAGCAGGGCTCCCCAGCCTTGTGAGAATTGGGGAGGGATGTCCTTACACGGCATTTCTTGGACTTTTTCAAACTCTTCTTGAACTTGTATGGATGTACATTTCTATAGAAGTCCAAGAAATGATATTAAGAAATGTACATTCAGATCGTATGGAACTTAACGCGGTAAATTTGTATGTCATATATGGAATTATATATATATACATATATGTTTTCTATATATTATTGAATCAAATAATGATATTAAGAAATGTACCTTCATATTAGAAGAACAAAAAATCATATAGATTATAAATTATTATAATAATAGTCTTTGTAAATATTCAAAGTAGAACTTAGATGGGTAATGTTACAACTTCATTTTAATTGTGAGTCGTGATGTGTATGAATTTGTGAAAGTGTGATTGATGTGATTTGATAAATCTATAAAAGTGTAAAACCTGAAGTTAAAAGTGTAAAAACACAAAAACTATAAAACTTTAAAAAAACTAAAAATATATTTTTTTTTTGAAAAAGTCACGCATCGTAAAAAACGCACCCGGCGCGCCTTAAGGCGCCATGGCGTAAACCACACGTTACAAAAACGATATAGGCCTTATCATAACGACACTTTTTATGCCATATCGCGCTATGGCGTCAGCCTTGGTGTGTCTTTTTGAACCGTGGTTGTGACTGATTGGCTGTTCTGTTTTCTTCCTATCCCTCAAAATTGAGGACTTTTTAGACGCAACTATGGGGAGGAGCGGTATTTTAGGAGAAAAATATGATTGATAATCAAGTTAACATGAACTTAGAGGTATGTTAATTAGCCAATTGTGTTTTCAATAGCTCAAATTTGGCACTTTATTTTGGCACCAGGGCTCCCCAGCCTAGTGAGCATTGGGGAGGGATGTCCCTACACGACATTTCTTGGCCTTTTCTCAAACTCTTCAAACTTTCTTTGTCTCACACATTTTTCATAAGTTGGGGGTCTTCACATAAACAATCGCTCTACAGACATCCCCCTAAACCCCACCTTCGTGTGGGATATACTGGGCTCGTTTGGTTTGGTCCCGACACGGCATGTTACTTGCATGATTTGCAAATGGATTGCTTCCATCACATGTCCTTGAGGTCAGAAGGAGTAACCTTACTGGCTGCAAAGGTAACTTCTAGTGTATCCTAGATGTATCCAATCTTTAAAAAAATAAGAAAACAATGAAGTACTTACCCTAACTATCCTCTAGGGAATCTGAGCATTTCTTTTCTTGTGCATATTTGACATTAATGCCCTTCTTATTGTGAGGTAATCATGCTTTCTAGGTTCTTGGTGATGTAAAATTTTTAAAATTCTTATGATTTTGCATCTCAATGGTCCTTATATGGTATAAACGCATAATGGCCTAATGGGTATGGTTTCTAATGGCTTGTATTGTTTACCATCAAAGTTCATTGATGATTACTTTTCATCATTATTGCTATAGAACGGACAGTGCTTGGGCCTCGATGATTTTTGCGTACCACTTTACTCTTTATCCTCTCTATGAGATGTGTTGTAGGACATCCTTGCTCTTTCCTTCGATTTGCACCTAAAACAACAGTTCTAGAGTTGTATGGCTGAAGAGAACTTGATTGATATTTTTCCATTTACACTATTGTAGTACATTTTGGGCAATGATAGTAAAGTCCTGTTGAATTAGCTTAAATGTGAATTACATGAACCAATACACAGAAGCCTGAAACATGCAGATTATTTGATGGTGTCGTTGCAGCTTAGAGATTGATTCACATCTAAACTAAATCGTCAATTAGTCACTTGAATTTAGACAAATGAATCACGTTCCAGTGGTTTCACTGCTTTCAAGAGGCTGAGTTATCTTCAATTACATCTCAAGAAACTGAAAAATATATGGTACCTTCCCCACTCCTACTTGCCTTATTTATACCGGTGAGTAGCTACTTAGGGGGTGTTTGGTTCATGGATTTTGAAGGAATTGGAATGAATAATTCATTTGACCAAATACCAAATCCTATGTTTGGTTCACATAATGAAATGATGGAATCCTTTGAATTCCAAAATTTAAGGAATTCATCATTCCTTGACTTAAGTGAAGGAATTGATTCCTGCCAACCAAACGCGTGGTCAAATTCCATCAAATTCTATTCCAATTTCTTCAAAGTCAAATTCCTTCGATGGATTCCAATTCCATCAAATTGCATTCTGCGAACCAAACGCCCCCTTAGCTGACTTACTAACCGCCTAACTGACCCCCTTTTATTCCCCAATTACTTTTATGTCTTATTAGGATCATACCTGTTTGCGTCTTCTCTTAACATAATTGTTATAATTTCGTGTCTAACAAGACATGCCTGCCAAAGTTTCACCATGTCTTTCCAGAAACTTGGTGTCATTAATACATAATCTTCCCACTAAGCTTCAAAGAGAGTAACACTCTCTCCACTCTATCAAGACTTCGAGTTCATATGGCCTCCCGTCAATGTTAGGTCTACATCGTAGCACAGCACCTCCCTGTTTCCATTATTAACTCCAACTCCTCTCTCAGTAGTGGAGGTAGTATTGATGACGAGTTGCTTTGACCAACTGCTAGACTGATACATGGAAAACCTGGATGAATCTTGGCGGAAACAGGGAGTTTCAACTTCCAATTTATAGGCCATCATTACAATCCTTTCAAGCACATGGTGAGACCCATATTATTGAGCAGCCAACTTCTGATTTGTGCTTTCAGGGGATACTTGATAGAATCTCTTGAGTTTCCCTTCGATCATATGCTAATGAGCATGCCTTCCATCCAACCACCAAAAATAGTCTTTTGTCTTGCATCAAATGCATTCTTGAAGTATCAACAATATCATTCCGCTTTTTTAGTAATTACCCTAAATTGAGGAGATAGTAGTGGAACCTTTCTTGAATCTCAACAAAGGAGATGGTTCTCTACTGCACAAGGCTTTGAAAGGGGAACAAACAAATAGACCCCCTGGTATGTTGTGCTATACCAATATTTCACCGAAGGAAATTTTTTGAACCATATGTTTATTCAAAAGAAAACATCTCAGATATAGCTTCATACATCTGTTTGTGGATGATGGGGCATTGTAAATTTAAATTTTGTTCTTTGTAAAATGAATATCTCTTCCCAAAAACTACTAAGGACCACTTTATCTGCATCCGTAATCACCGAATCGGGAACCCCATGCAGTTTCACCATTGTTTTTACAAAAAACTCAGCCACTGATTGGGCCAATAGTGGGTGTTTAAGGCCATACAATGGGCGTATTGAATCAACAATTAGGGGTTGTTTGTTTACCTCTTAATAGTTCCATTAAGAGACAACCTTTGAATCGTTAAGAGGTGAATCCTGTTTGGCAGAAAAAAAGGTTGCCTCTTAATGGTTCCAAAACCCTCTGAATCATTTTGTATCCTGGGTCTCCCTTAACCATTAAGCGCCCTGATTTCATTATGAACAATTACCAAACAACCATATTTCATATTGCACTATATCATAAGAGTCTCTTAATCATTCTGACCTCTTAATCATTCTGCACCAAACCATTCAGCAACTGCCAAACAACCCCTTAATCTCTTGAATTCAGACAAATGCATCACATTCACCCTCGATTTTCGAGAGGCCGAGTTCTCTCCATTTACATCTCAAGAAACTGAAAAATATATGATGCCTTTCCCTCTTCCACTTCCCCTTATTTATACTAGTGAGTAGCTACTTAACCGACTTACTAACTGCCTAACTGACTCCCCTTTGTTTCCTCGACTATCCTCCTATCTTATTATCATCGCACCTCTGCTGTTTGCCTCTTCTCCTAACATAAGTCTGTATAACTTCGGGTCTAACAGAGATACGGGCTAGGGCGCTCTGCTATTTTCTGCAATTTGCACCTAAAACAATAGTAGTCATCATAGTTGTTAAAAGCGCGCCTGGGGCACGCCTAGGCTCTGAGGCTCATAAGGCTCAAGGTCTTGGGCTTTTTAAAAGTCGAGGCTAGGCGTATTCACGAGGCTCACTAAGGCCCTGTGCCTTGGCTGAGGAGCCTTGTGGGCCAAGCACGCTTCATAAAGAGTTACTAAATACCTAGTCAAACCCTAATATTAAATAAGTTTTCTCATCTCCTCATCTCCTAACTTCTTAAAAAAGAGTTGTTAAATAGATGACGTAAGTCAAATCATAATATTTAATACCCGGTCATTAAAACATCAAGCTTCCTTCTCTATAAATACCCCGACCTTAAAACTTCTCCCTCATGGCTCACACTTTAAACCCTTCTACTTTCTGCCTCTATCGATGTACTGTTGGTTGCTGCATCGGAGGCTTGTACTTGCTGCATATTTGAGTTGTGTGTAACCCTGTGTGTGTATTAATAAGATGCACCTCGCATTCCTGAGCCCCACGCTTGCGCCTCGCGCCTAGGCTCTGAGTCCCCTTTGCGCCTAAGTGCGCCTTGAGCCTTTAACAACGTTGGTAGTCATATGTCCAAACAAAACTTGACTAAATATCTTTGCCGGTTACCACTATTGTAGTACATTTCAGCAAGTGATAGTAACAATCCCACTGAAATATCTTAATTATTAATTATACAAGCCTGAACCTCATAAAATCAAATGTATTGTGGGATTTACTCTTTAACCATGCCCAACATATCAAAATTTATGAGAATCGACATGATTGCTATATCTGGACTCAAAAAGTTTGTTATTCTCTTGCCATATAATTGACAAGTCGTCTACTATATGGGACTTGAATACCTTAAAAGCATGCGTTATCAACTCCATTCAGAGTCGTGTGTATGTTTACACGTTACGCACATGAGTAATTGGAACATAGATGCTTTTCTTCTAGCATTCATGGCCTTCACAATAGCTCCTGGAAAAAGAAAAAGAAAAGAAGCTCCAACTTACTAGTCAATTCATTTCAGAATAAAATATGACCAATTATCCAATCAAAAAAACTACTTGAACAAATAGCATCTTGTTGGCGGGTCTTGCTAAGATTTCTTCAGAAAAATAAGTCTTGTCGACCATTATAAATCTTTCTTTGAATTTTATATTCAAAGATTACATACATACAAGGCCTTCAATTCACAACATTTAGGAATTCGAGGCTCATCTTAGTGGTTGAAATTTGGTGAATTTAGGCATAAATTATTGAAGGCAGATTCTATGCATGACCTAAGGGATTGCACATGTTTTTAAGTTTTAAGTTTTTTTTTTTTTTTTTCAAATTTTGTCCTTCTGCCTAGTCAATGTTTCTAAAGTGAGCTCATAGACATGTATTCTATGTTGCTTATGTTTATTTTGCCGGTGTATTTTTGCATTCATGTGCATTTGGGATCACATGGGCTAGGTATCTGCCATCTGGTTCTCCATCCTTGTACATGATTTTCCATATTTACCTTGTTTCATTAGGGTGCTAGCCTTGTAGGTGGACGAGGATGTGAAAGGCCATGACCGTGGGCATTTTGAATAACTATTTTCGTTTTTGCTACTTTTGAGTATATCTTTTTGTTGACTATTTTAAGACTCTTATTTGCTTGCTACTGAATGGTGCAGAGGCAGATGGTGCTTTGGACAAAGCCAGAAAACACAAGAAAAGACAACTTGAGGACACCTTGAATCTCGTTCTCAAGAAAAGGAAGGTACTTATTAGGTGATGATCAGGCAATCACAGAATTGTATACAATCTTGTTTCTGTTAGTCCCACATCAGGGTGCCAGTAAAATATGCAAGTTTGTTCTTGATTGTGAAACACATTTAATTAGGAACAGTACACTTGCGTCGCAATTATGATATCTAAGAACATTATGGTAGCTACGTTATATACTTATATTACATCATTTTGTTAAATATAAGGTTATCCGTGGTTTAGTGTTATTAGTTCAACTCATAATATTTTTCACCACTATTCAACATATACAATGTAATTTTTTGTTGAAGCAGACATGATATTGGTTAAATTCATTTTGATGGACTGGCTCATGAATTCGGCTTTTTTTTTTGAACAAAGTATTACGAGCAACACATGCTGAAGTAAAAAAAAAACACTAAACGGAACTTGCACCAGTTTGTGGCCCTGGCTGTTGTTCAGGATTTCATGTCCCACAACATGTTCATCCTATGCAATCAGTGATAGATCATATTGTTTCTTCTTTCTGTATTGCAGCAGTATTGGAATATATTGTGGATGTGTGTCAAAGGTTTTTCTTTATGTTGGTCTTTTAATCCCATTGTAGTTGCTCAACATATTCGTAAAATGCAATTGAATGATAAGATTTTCTTGCCTATGAGTAAACAATATATGGCTCAGTACTGCTTTGTTTATGTGACAACGCTAAATGTGGACATTCATGTTCTATTTTACATTTCTGGACAGGAATATGAAGAGAAAATGAAGGAAAAGGGTGAAGCTCCAGTTATGTTCAGGTCAAGTTTGTTGGATGTGATTGATCTTGTTTATAAGAACTTCAAAGCAAAATATAGAACTTACTGAAACCTCACTTTATCTTTTAGTTTAAGCCTGTAATTTTGTCTTGCATCTGCTGCAGTCATTTAGGGCCTCCTCGACGGCGGACAACCGCAGAGGAAGAAGAGAGAGCTAAGCACCCAAAACCTGAGGTAATGTTTAAACCGGTTCTAGTTAGTAAATTATATAATCCTTCACCACGTGTTGGCGTAACATGAAGAGTTATATTTGCAGGATTCTGTATACTATCATCCTCAATGGAACCCAACTGGTGCTCCACCACCTGGAAAGCCTCCAATGTTCAAGTCATCTATAGGTAATGCTTGATATATATTTTCACCATGCCATTCTCTAGGGGCAGGTTCAATTGAGAAACCGTAAATATTTAGAGAATGTAGAAACCAACTATTCATGAATATTTTAGGGTTATTCATCATGAATAACTAAAAGAAATAGTTGGTTTCCAGGCCCTCAAAATATTTACGGTTCTTAATTGAACTTTCCCTGGTATATATCTCTCTCCCTCTCCTATTCTCACGTCTTTTTTTGGCTTTTTCATAATAGGACCAATAATTCCCTTATTGGAAGGTTCATCAAGTGGTGCTGCAACTATTGCTGAATCAGACGATATTGCTTCATCAATTCCTCCCCCACCTCCCCCACCTCCTTTGCCACAAAGTGGTGATGCAGAGCCTAGAGACGACACTCCTCTACCTGCATCTCTGCCTTTACCGCCTCCTCCTCCAATGCCGCCAAAGCCTGCCACGTCAGAGTTGGGTACCATGTTGCCACCACCTCCTGGCCCTCCATCTAAAGATCAAGTTCCGAGTCGCCTTGTGCTTCCTCCCCCTCCTCCGCTGCCACAATCTGCTCAGCCGCCGCCTCCTGGCACTGCAGGAACTGAAAGGGAGAAAAGTCAGTCTTCAAAAGCAGATGACTCGGCTTCCAGAGAAGCAATTCAGGTAGATTTGGTTTCTTAACTTTTTTCAAGTGCTAAGCTTGCTTCGTTAGATTAGGGTGTGTTTTGGTACGGAGTTACTGAAGGGACATGATAGAACAAAAACTTGTTATCCCATGTTTGGTGCGGCATTTAGACTGTGAAATGTCAGCTGACAACATTGTTAATTTATTAAACTACCCATGTCAAATTAAATCCCAAAAACCTTGTACAATTCTTTCACCTACCTCCCTCCCTCTCGCCTGTCCAATCTCGTATGTGTAACAAGCGCACAAGGAACACCAGTATTATTGTTAGAAATTTGTATTGCTAATACATTGAATATTGCTGCCTTTTTTTGAGTTGTGAAGTTTCATCTAATGGGTAATAATGTTTCTCAGGCATCTACCAAGCTTCCTCCACCGCCTCCACCTCCAGGGTTGCCACCGAAGTTGACGGGCAATCAATCTGAAGGTGGTTCAGAGCCTAGCCGCAATAATGCTTCAGAAACCAAGGACTTGTCTAAAATGGTTCCACCGCCACCCCCTCCAAGGCAACCGCCTCCAGTTGCAGGACCTGGCATGGTCCCTGTTTTGCATGCGGAAGTGCTGCCCCCAGGAATCTCTCGTTTTCCCCCGCCCCCACCTCCTCCATTATCTGCTCTAGGCCAGCAACCTCCTCCACCTCCTCCTCCGGGAATGATGCCACGGCCACCTTTTGGGCCTCCCCCAATGATGAGACCACCACTTCCACCAGGCCCCCCTCCTCTTCCAATGGAGGATCTAAGACCAACTGTACCTCAAAAACCATCGTACGTCAAATCAGCTGCATCCACTGTTGTTAAGAGGCCTTTGGCTCAGCATACTCCACAACTTACAGCCATGGTGAGTCTAATCTTCTAGTTATGTTTGATATGGCGAAGGATCGTGTGAGAAGTTGAGTTAACGGTGAGAAGCGTGAGAAGTGGATCTGAACCGTTGATCTTTTTTAATCTCAAGCCCTTTCATGAATTGCGGCTTGGAATTGATTTGGTGCATCTCATCCTAATGTGTGTCCATTTCTCATCCAACGGTTGATGACCACTTCTAACACTTCTCACCGTTAACTCAACTTCTCACCTGAACCCAACCCTGTTTGATATTGCCTATAGATATGTTCAAATTAGAACCGTATATATTTTGAGAACCTTGGAACCAACTATTCATGCTTATGAAAAAAATTCGTAATGAAAAAGTGCATGATATTATCATGATTATTCATGTTATTCAAATTCGTGAAATAGGTTCTCAAAATAATTTATGGCTGTCATTTGAACTTTCCGCTATGGGAAATGTTATTATATTTCTGGGTGTTATTTTCAGGTGCCGGCATCAGTACGGGTGAGGAGAGAATCGGCTGCACCAAAGGCAAAACCAAAGCCATCCCTTTCGTCATCAGTGTCGGTAGCTGCACCAACTCCGGCTGTTGTGAAACAGGCAACGGTTAAAGTGTCATCTTCTTCGTCAGCAGCAGGAAGCGTAGATGATTCTTACATGGCATTTTTGGAGGATATGAAAGCTCTTGGTGCTCTCGACAACTAATATATATATGATTTTGGGGTAATGGAAGCATCTATTTTAGAATTTTAACTGATTGTAGATGGTATCGAATTAGACTCCATGGGTTAAAGTTTAAGGTAGGAAGAAGAGAACAAAAGGAGTTTTTCATATTGAATGACCAGTATTAGATGGCCAAATATCAGTCTGGGCCTGACTGGTCCAAATCGGTCCTTCAAACCGGGCCGGCTGGTCGACGTTCTGGTCCGATCCCGACCAAAAATCCCAAGACTGATCATAGTAGGCACTGGCAAACAGTCCCATCGGGCCGGTCTTTGCCTACACAAAATGTGTTGTACATGTTTTTAGAACTACATTTTTTAAATTAAGCATTGAAATACACTTCAAATAATACGTTTACTTTAAAAAATTCTTGAAAATTTTGAGAAAGAGCTTGAAAAACTTGTATTATGATTTTTTTAAAAAGTTCGAAAACGGTCTTGGACATAACTGGACCTGCAGTTAGGGATGGAAACAGGGTGGGTATTGGGAGGATAATGCACCCCGACCCCGACCCTGTTTAAACACACCGTCCCCGACCTCGTCCTGATTAATCCCCGATGAGTTCGGGGGAAAGGAATCCCCGGTGGGTTTGGAGAACCCGTTGGGTACCCGATTAGTTACAAAAGTCGTAAAAAAATTATTTTCAAACTAAAATTATAATAATGGCCCTTTGTTAATTATAAATATTGAAAATAAAATATTTTTATTATTTATTAATTAGTGTATTCATATATATATATATATATATATTTATTTATTTATACACACATTATATGCATATATTAAATAAATTTAAAATTTTAATCCGGGATGGATTAGGGGTGGGTAATGCTATCCCCGACCTCGCTTCAGGTATGAAAATAAATCCCCGTCCCGTTAAAGCGGGGAATCCTCGCACCGTTAGGGTCGGGTATCTGTCCCAACGGGTAAAATTTCCATCTCTACCTACAGGTCGTGACCGGTCTTGATCAACAGGGCCCACTTTTGTGATCTCTAATGACCAGGTTTTAATCAAATTTTAGTAACTGTGTGTGTACGACTTTGAGGAAAAATAGGAAATATGATGTTTTTACAAATATATCATTATTGATTTTACAATTGGTTGTATTTGATGGATAGAACGTGTAATATTATAAATATGTTTATTTGTTATTATTTTTTTTTTCTACCCTATCCTCCCACATTTGGGAAGAAGTTTTTGGAGGAAAATCAATATTAGGGGCTGTTTATCAAACGTTTATCAGTAAGATTTAACACTAACTTACTTTATCGGGTAAAATTGTAGTTCACCACAACGGTGCGGTATGTAACAATTTACCCGGTAAGCTTTAAACGTTTACCGCGTTTACCGGGTAAGAGTCGTCATTCTCACTTACCCGGTAAGAGACTCCATTCTTATCATCGCTTTTACCGGGTAAGATTCTCAGTTCTTGTCATGTTCATCCCGTTTGGTAAAGGACCTGATAAACGCTTACTGGATAAGCGTTTAGTAAATGTTCTTTAATTTTTGTTTATTTTTCTCTTAAAGAAACTCGAGACCACGATTTTCTTTTTTTCTTTGGCTATGTTTGGCAAATTAGTTGATAAACTACTTGTCGATAAGCTAGTTGATGACTGATAAGGTAGCTGGTAGTTGATAAATTAATGACGTTTGACAAAAACTAATTGATAAGTTAGATGAAAAATATAAAATAACACTTTGAAAAATTAGTCAATTACAAGAATTCATATAATATAAATAAAACAAATGCTATTACTACAAACAAGGGAGTAAAAAATTTGATAATTAAGTATATTTAATTAATTATTAATTAGTTTTGCCATTGGAGCTATGTTTAATGCCCCATTTCAGTCCTTTTTCTATGTGGATCTTTTTATAATTCTCCTTTTCTTGTATTTAATGCTAAATTTCTAAAGTGTATTTGTTGAAATCGTTGATGTTGTATTTGTGATCTTTTAGAATTTAACTTGGGGTTTTGGTATAGGGAAAAATTTTAAAAAACACAAATAAACTATCCAATTTTGAATTATTAAATTCTCAACTATTTTTTTGAATGAAAAAACTATTAAACTTTCTTATTTTGAATGATTAAGTCCCTCAACTATTTTTTCGAATGAAAAAACCATTAAACTCTCTAATTTTGAATGATCAAGTCCCTAAACATTTTTTTTGAATAAATAAACCATCGAACTCCTAAAAATTGGTTACTTTTTTTTTTAAAAGGTACCTAAAACTGACTATGAAAGTTTTAAATTAAAAACAAATCTAAATCAGTTTTACTATTCTCAAACTCTACGCCATTAAAACCCTCACAAACAATCGTATCGCTCCGCCTCGCCACTCCCCGTTGCCTAAACGTTGTCTGTTCTCCATATCGCGTAACACGTTGTTGGCCCCAGCAATCGATCTCCCTCTTTTTGATCTATTTTTGATCTATCAAAAGAGAAAGAATCAAAAGATAACTGGTTACAGGTAGTTTTTTTGGGTTAAAATGATATAAGTAAAATGTTCAGAGACTTAATCATTCAAAATAAGAAAATTTAATGGTTTGTTCATTCAAAATGAGAAAGTTTCATGGTTTTTTCATTCAAAAAAATAGTTCAAGAACTTAATCATTCAAAATGAGAAAGTTTAATGGTTTTTTCATTCAAAAAAATAGTTTAAGGACTTAATTATTCAAAATAGAATAGTTTGTTTGGTTTTTATGAACTTTTCCGTTTTGGTAAAATGGAGTTCTATTTGATGCGTTAATGGGCATTTGAAGATGTTTTTCTATGTGGGTGGGTGTCTTTTAATGGAAATTCTATTCTTGATAAAGTTGGAAAATTTTTCTACAAGTACATAAATATGATGTTTCAAAAGGGTAATCCGAAATACATTGGAAATAGGTGCACAAAAACCCGACCAACGCAACCTGAAATCACCTGATGTCTAATTGAGTTGTAAAATCTTCAAAGTAAAGTAATTGTGTTGAAATTGGCGTAGGATTATTTGAACACATCCAACTTGATTACGGGCATTTTAATTAATTTCCCTATATTATGAGCTTCATCTATGCACCAAAAAGCAAGTTTCTACCACTGATTCATCTTCCATTAGGAATACATGTGTTCTTGTTTTAGAGAGAGAGAATGTGTGTTTCAAGAGAGAGAATGTGAAGAATATATATTTGCACATCTTTTAAAATAGGTTAAATCATGTATTCAGAATTTAAAAAGTAGGTTTTGATGTTAACGAATGCAAGGAGAAAAGTTACTAAGTAAGGGCACATTTAGCAATGTATAAGCGTGCAATTAACCTCCCCTTTATTTATTGTTGGTTTTGATCATAGGTGGTACAAAATCCCACTCTCAAAACCGGGAAAAGTTGACTCAAATAGCCATTCTACAACAATCTTGGTCTCTTACGTGGTGTTTGGTTCATGGATTTTTAGAAGAAATTGGAAATAATTAGAATGGATAATTCTGTTGACCAAATTCCAATTCCTTTGTTTGGTTCACATATTGTTCATGATGGAATTCCATTGAATTCCACAAATCAAAGAATTCATCATTCCTTAGCTAAAGTGAAAGAATTGAATTTCATCCCATTCCTACCAACTAAACGCGTGGTCAAATTCCATTAAATTTCATTCCAATTCATTCAAAATCAAATTCCTTCAATGAATTCCAATTTCATTGAATTCAATTCTACGAACCAAACGCCCCCTTAGTCTTTCCTCTTCCAGTTTTGCATAAATGTCACTACTTCCACGATATACATGTCCGCAACAGCGGACCTAGCTCAAAAACACAACAAAAAAATGAATCTAATTGATTTTTCTTTAAAAAAAATTACAACCTAGATCCGCAAATGTGGATCCAGGTCTGCATTTTTTTTAAGAAAAATCAATCACATTCGTATTTTTTTGTGTTTTTGAGCTAGTTCCGCAATTACGGACTTGTATATTACGGATATAGTGATATTTTAGTAAAAATGGGAGAGAAATTGCTAGTAGACCAATTTGCTTGGGGTAAATGACTAGTTGAGTCAATTTCCCTTCAAAACCGCAGCTACTTGCAAGTCGAGAAATGGCTAAAACGTAAATTCGATGCTTTTGTTGATTTCCCATTCAAAAGTTCATATCATCATAACTTGAAGTTGAACTCAAAATATATGCATAAATTTTGTATAAAAACCATCATTACACGTACAAATATATATATATATATAGGGTTGGGTTTCGGTGATAAGTTAACGATGACAAGTGATTATCAATCGTTGAATGAGAAATGAACGTACATTAGGATGAGATGCATCGAGATGTACCAGATCAATTCTCTTCTAACCCGCAATTCATGGGAGGGATTGAGATTAAAAGAGATCAACGGTTCCGATACACTTATCACGCTTCTCAACATTAACTCAACTTCTCACGTGATTCTTCGCCTATATATAACAATACAGATTGACCATTAAAGAGTTGGTCAACCAAAGCACTGATCACCAGGAACCGGCACCGGACCAGGTAACGAACCCTGTTGATAAAACTGCAACCCAAACACCACCAAGATCGCCACCAACGACAAATACGACAACCCTTCAACAGCACCCAACAACCCAAACGGTCCATTCGGTAGACCCGACCCGGTTTTCGACTTGGTATACAAAGACCAACCCACAATCCCCACCACCACCAGGTAGCTCACGCCTTCCAAGCCGCCGATTGTTCCGGCTGGCCCAGGCGGCAAGCCGCAGCCGGTGGTCTTCAGGGTGTAAAGGGACCACCCAATGACCGGTGTTGCGATTAAACCACCGGCTATTGCCAGTTTCTCTGCAAACCCATTAGTGGGAAGTTGTTCGCCGGTTTGTTTGGACATGGGTTTGACGTGGCGGCGGCGGAGGTGGCGGAGGGAGGAGGACGGCGGTTGTTTGTACGGAAAGCATTGAGGGATTGACGTGGCAGAAGGGGATTGGAGTAAAGTTTTTGTGAGGTTCATCATGTAGATAGAGAGATAAGAGGAAGAGGGATATGTGATGAATGGTGGTAAGGAAAATAAAATGTTATAAAAGCTTTTTTCATTATATACTTAAAAGTTTGAGTAAACTACGATTTTACTCTTGTGGTTTGTTGTTTATTATCATTTTTAGGGGTGGAACTAGAACTTTTTTGTAGGGGTGCTTAGAGAAGTGTTAAGAAAATTCATGAATTTAAGATTGAGAAACCTTTTTTAGGATATATATATTAAAAAAAATAATTGTCCTGAAAATAGTTATAAGAAATAGTTGAAAAAATGAATGACATAAGCAACATAACTATTTCTATATTTGTACAAACAAATAGAGCAGATATTTGTTTTGTTTTTGTAAAAGTGTCAATACTCGGAGACGTAAGAAAAAGCAGATGCATAAAAACTCGGAATATTATTAGGGAGAGAAGGGTCCAATCCATTACATTTTAAAAGTTGAACCTTAAAACTAATACATTAAAAAAAATTAAAAGGGTGAAAGAGTGTCACTGCACCTTCTATTGCAAAGGTGGCTATACCCCTGATCATTTTCGTTCTTGGTCTTTAAAAGCTGCTTTTTTGGTTACTGTGGTTTTCATTTTGTTTCATTTTTCGCCCATGAAATTAATTCTATTAAAATAAATCAGTTAAAATAAGGACAATTTGATCTTTTTACTATATTTTTATTTTCTTTATTTTTGTGTTAAATGACTTGAATTCGTGAGCAACTGCACGAACATTGTGAAAAGGGGAAAGGGCGGCTGTCCGTGCACTTTCCGGAAATGACGGAAATAACATGTACAATGTATTTATTACATCTTGGGTTGAGTATAATGTATATCAACTTACATATTATTACATGAGGGATGTTCAAACGAGAACGCTTACTATTTAAGAAAACAACAGATCATGTACAAAATCATATGTGAAAAAAATTAGGCACATGCGATGTTCAGCACATATATGATTTTGTATGTACTCGGTTGTTTTAGTGTTTTCTTAAATAGATGTTGTTCTTGTATGAATCTACATCATTATTACATAATGTATTAAAAAAAATACCCACTCTGCCCTTTCTTCTCCTACAAACTGCCCCAAGAAAACCCTCGAAAAACCCCCAAGAGATTCCATCATAGCGATCCTTTTCCTCACCACCAGCAAGGCACCAACCATCTCTATATCACCATCCACCACCGCCCAAATCAAGAATATCAAGAAATTCATGACATCAAAATTTATAATCAATATCACAAATATTAAAAGCAAAATCAAGAACATGAAAAAAAATCAATAATATTTTGTTTAATTCCAAAATTTTGTATACAAATAATACATTAAAACCCCAAAATCAAGAACATCCAAACCCTAAAATTAAAACCTTAAAAGTTAAAACCCAAACCCATAAATCAAAACCCATCTTTGGACCTTGCTAACATTGGTGTTGATCTCTTCACATTCTCTGACGAATTTGTTTATGCTCTTTCCTATAGTGAAGAACAACGGTGGTGGGAATCTGATGCAAGAAACAGGGCGGAGATCTGTGAAATCAAATGAGGGCAGGGGTTGGAGGTTGAAGGTGGTACGGTGAAGGGATAGTTCTCGATATCAAGAAATAGGGAGGGGCTCTGTGATGGTGGCGCTTGGATGAGGATGGTGGTTTGGTTCCGATTGTGAGGGAAATATGATACGATACCGTTTAATAATTAGTTAGGATTAGTATTTATTAATAGTAATTGTCGGCTGTCTTTTATATTTATTTATCAATGTGTAAGAGAAGATAGGAGACTTAGGGGTTGTTTGTTTTTTTTAAAAAACATCTTAATGGCTCTTAAGTCTGAATCGTTCAGACTTTTTTACACACCACCTCTTATTAATCATAACTAAAATAAGACTTCAGACTTTAGACCTCTTAAAAAACAAACGACACCTTAGTGTTTGAGAGAAGATGGGAGACTTAGATAACTATAAAAACCTCTGTGGGTAGCTTTTACGTTTATGGTTTTTGAATAAATTTTTAATATTGATAACAGTGGTATCAGAGCCTTCTTCCTCTACCTGTGTGGAGATGGTGTCCAACGCACAACTTGGGGAGAAGCAAGAAGAGTTGAGCAGGAGGATGGATGGGTATGATGAAACCTTAAAATCGCTCCAAAACAGCATCGGAGAACTGATGGAAGGTATGAAATTACTTCTAGCAGATCATCGAAAGAAGATTCCAAAAAAGGGAGGGCTTTCATCTGACCTCGACGACGAAATTCCCAGTGACGAAGAGGAAGCGAAACATGGTTCCGATCTAGCAAGCACTAAATCCGAGTATCACTTGGTGAATAGAGTCACCAAATTGGAGTTTCCTGCTTTCGATGGGGAGGGCTTTAAGGATTGGTACTACAGATGCAATCAATTTTTTGAAATCGATAATACACCGGAAGAGATGAGGATTCGTATGGTTGCTATTCACTTGAAGGGGAATGCATTACAGTGGCACCACAGTTATATGAAGGAGATGATAGGTACGAATGTGAGATGGCAAACATACATTCAAGATTTACGGGATCAATTCTCGGAAGGGGTATACTCGAAACCTCTGATCGAACTCAGGAACCTGAAGCAATCGGCATCTGTAAGTGAATATAACTCCCAATTCAATGCCCTAAGAAATCAGGTGAATTTTCCTAATGATATGTTGCTAGACTTATATCTGGGTGGCCTCATGAGTGAAATTATGCATAATGTCCAGTTACTAGACCCGAAAACATTAACTCAAGCCATGAAATTATCCAGAATTCAAGAGGGAGCCTTGTATGCATTATGGGGTTTAGAGCCACCGAAACAACCAGACACTTACCGTACAAACACACTTCAGAGCGCTCATTCATCCCCCCTTCATAACCCCACCTCTCCTGCACCGACCCTTTTACCTGCACCTAAATTCTTACCATCAGTATCACCAAATCCCCTCCCACAGCACCTATAGTCAGAGGAACACAATGTTGCCACCATTCCTACAAAAGATGAACCAAAAAATCCAAGGTAATCTTCATCAGAACACCGTCAACAAACCAGTACCATACAAGCAACTTACTAAGAAAGAATACGATGAGAAGCGGAGAACTAACCAATGCTTTTATTGCAACGAAAAGTATGTTCCTAGCCATAAATGTAAAGGTGGAAGACTATACATGCTGATTTGTCCAGAAGTACAAGAACTAGAAACGACGATCCATCAACCGGAAGAGGAAAGTGATGTTGCAGAGTTGAACATGGGAGATGAGGGGGATATCGCTATTTCAATTCATGCGTTACTAGGTTCATCAGGCTTACAAACATTGCAAATGACAGGAATGATAAAGAAGCAACGCATCACAATGTTGGTGGGCAGTATAAGTACCCACAATTTTGTGGACCTTGCCTTGGCAAAGAGGCTAGGATTAAAGTTATCACCAATACAATCCATGAAGGTGAGTGTGGCTGATGGCTCAAAATTACTCGTTCGATTCATAATAAAAGGTCTACGTTGGGTGATTCAAGGAGAAGAATTCATAGGGGGTTTTTTCACAATGCCAATCCGAGGATATGGAATTGTTTTAGGGGTTCAATGGTTGTCCACCCTAGGATACATCAGATGCAACTTCCAACAAATGACCATGGAATTTAAATGGGGGTCGAGAGTGGTGAAACTTCAAGGGGTTGACCGAACCATGAGAGAGTTGGAATTAAGTAAAGATACGGACACCAACCTGGATGTTGAACAAGCGTATCTAGTTGATTCTCCAAAAGGATTTTTGCAACTATGGTCCATTGTCCTAAGCAAGCCGGAGCTGGAAGGTCACAACGACTCCCGCTCCAGGGAATTAGAAAAGCTGGTGAACCTCTTCGAGGACGTTTTCTCTTGCCCCAAGGGGATGTCACCCAAAAGGGAATTAGACCATAGCATCACTCTTCTAGTCGGGAGTAACCCGGTGAATTTAAAGGCGTATCGGTATGGGGAATTACAAAAAACAATTGTTGAATAATTAGTACAGGAGATGCTCGATGGCGGGATTATTCGGCCTAGCCAGAGTGAGTTCGCTTCACCCGTCGTTCTGGTAAAGAAAAAAGATGGGAGCTGGCGATTTTGTGTCGATTATAGACAGCTCAACAGCTTAACAGTCAGGAACCAGTTCCCAATTCCGGTGGTAGAGGAGCTTATCGATGAGCTACATGGTGCCTGTTTTTTTCTCCAAATTGGATTTACGAAGCGGTTATCACCAAATTCGGATGAAGGAAATCGACATTAGTAAAACTGCGTTCCGCACTCATGAAGGGCTTTATGAATTTATGGTTATGCTCTTTGGCTTATCGAATGCTCCCGTGACCTTTCAAAACCTGATGAATTTAATATTTAAGCCTTACTTACGGAAATTTGTGTTAATCTTCTTTGATGATATTCTAAATCTATAGCAAGGATTGGACAACCCACTTAGAGCATTTGTATCATGTATTGAAGAATCTCAGAACTCACTCTTTTGTATGCCAAGATGTCAAAATGTATCTTCGTCAGGAAACAAGTTAATTACCTTGGCCATGTAATTGGTAAAGATGGAGTTAAGGCAGACCCAAGTAAAATTGAAGACATGGTAAGCTGGCCTGCACTAAAAACTATCAAGGAATTGAGAGGATTTTTTTTGGCTTAACAGGGTACTATCGCAGATTTGTAAAGGATTATGGCAAGATAGCCAAACCACTAACAGATCTGCTAAAAAAAGGGGCTTTTGGATGGAATCTAGAAGCTGAAAGTGCATTTATTGCACTAAAAACAGCCATGTCGCAGACCCAGTCCTAGCCCTTCCAAACTTCACGGAACCGTTCACCATTGAAACTGATGCTTTAGGCATTGAAGTCGGGGCTGTTTTAACTCAAAACAACCATCCTATAGTTTTTTTCAGCAGAGCTTTGGGACCAAAACACCTTCAGCTTGCTACGTAGGAAAAGGGAGTTGTTAGCTATTGTAGCAGCTATTCAGCGATGGAAAGGGTATTTGCTCGGAAAACCTTTCATTATCAAGACTGATTATCAGGCTCTTAAACACCTTTTGGAACAAATGGAATGTAACCCAACCCTTCAAAAATGGTCGAGTAAGTTAATAGGGCTTCAATACACGATCTGTAACACCCTAAAAATAGGGATAACAAAAATCGGGAAAACGGACATGAGGTATGCTAAAATTGCCATAGCAAGAGCCTCCCAAAAATGGGGAATATAAAATTAATAACCTGTTTAATCACAATTGTAATTTAACGGACAGTAAACAACAACCAATTAATCTAATTTCTACATCTAGAAAAGAGATTACAAAAAGGGTTGTCATCTATAGATCCAAACGGTCTATATCCAAAAGTATAACGCGTCCATGTGCAATTCCCCAAGCTCTCACCTCCAAGCAACTAAACCTGCTTAAGACCGCCGTCGCTAGAACCTGAGATACACATCGACACCAACAAGTGTTAGGCCAAAAAGCCTAGTGAGTTGAACAATAATAAGCATGCATGAACAGATACAATTCTTATCAGCAGTTAACCAGTGTTCAACATATGTTGAGTCATTAGGGGAGACCCAAAGCACCAATCAAATCCCACCCAAGAGTCGATATACCTTGATGCCCTTAACAAGGAACACCCCAAAGGCCCGGCCCACCCGAAGACTATCGCTAAGAAAATTCCCCGAGTGGCGGAGGTCTAGGCACATACCATCACAGTGGCGCCCAAGACTACATCCTCCTAGTGTACTGACTTGGTTCGTCCACATAACATTTTTAAGGGGTCCTTTAGATATATTTCAATCCACAAATCAATACCAACTACGGGTATAATATTACCACCTTATCCTCATGATGTCTAATAAAAGACCCAATGTAAATCATGCTCATCATGCATATAAACATATCACGAAAATGGTGTTCCAACTAGAATCATCATAATACCCATATATGCATATATTTAACATATCAAGGTACCCACATTATGTATTTATGAGACAATCCCAAACAATAATACACATAACCATAATCAATGCAAATCACCCATAAACATACATCTTCCAACTATTTTCATGAAGAAACCCCCAAACATTTGCACATATAGAGATAAAGTATCAAATAGAAGATTATGATGTGTATCTAGTTTTAACAAAGGTTTAGTAAACTCACTATCTAGGTTTTTGACCAAAACCTAGAAAAGATGGAAACCCTAGATGATGATAGGTGAAGTTTGGTTGAGAAGAGAAGATCTTGGGTAGAATGCTTCAATGAATGACCTTGGATGGTGGTTTAATGCACCATAAATGACCTCAACTACCAAACCCTAAAGTGTTGAAGAGGAGGGAACTTGGCTGCTTAAAAATCGCCCAAAGGAGTGTTCTCCCGTTTTTAGAAGTTAAAATGGTAAAATGGGAACAAATTTCGGTATTAAACAGCAGGTACCTCAACACGGGCGACTATGCCCCTGCGACATTGCTCGCCCAAGGGCATAGTCGCGGGCAATGTCGCCGAGTGAGTGACCCTCACGGTACACTCTGGGCGACTATGACCTGCGAGTTTGCCCATGGGCATTGTCGCGGGCAATGTCGCCAACAGCCAGAGAGGTCCGAAAATTCAACCGAATAACGATTCTTAGCGCGAGGTTTAAACAGTAATTACGAATATACAATTCATATAACATGATGGCATTTTTAATAGTGAACATGTGCACATAACGGGTCTCGTAATCTCAGATAAACACAATAAATGAATTTAAGGGAACGATTACTTACCTTATAATTTTCCGGGTGTTACACGATCCAATACCAAACAGACTTGGCATTTTCCACTTCGTACCACCCTCAATCGGATGGCCAGACTGAAGTACTTAATCGATGCTTGGAAACATATTTAAGATGTTTTACATTGGATACACCTTCCTCATGGGCTAAGTGGTTGCCCTTGCCACAATATTGGTATAATACGACACATCACTCCAGCCTTGGAATGACACCTTACCAGGCCCTGTTTAGTCAAGTCCCTCCCAACTACATCCACTATCACCCTAAAGACTCCTCAAACCAAACGGTGGATTCCGTGCTTAAGGCCAGAGAGGTCACCATCAGGCTAGTTAAGGATAATTTGGCTAAAGCTCAACAGAGGATGAAGGTTCAAGTTGACAAAAATAGAAGTGAAAGAGTTTTTGCAGTGGGGGATTGGGTATATTTAAAGCTTCAACCCTATCGTCAACATTCTGTCAATCGTAGAGCTTTCCACAAACTATCAACAAGGTACTTTGGTTTGTTCAAGGTTTTAGAGAGGGTGGGTCAGGTGGCTTATAAATTGGAACTACCAACTACATCCATGATCCACAATGTTTTTCATGTATCCTTACTCAAGGGAAGGTTGGGGAACCATAAAGTTGCAAGTGAACTGCCACCAGTGTCGGATAATGGGGAATTCAGACCAATACCACTAAAGGTTTTGGACCGAAGGATGACAAACAGAAGGAACAAAGTCATTTCAGAAGTCTTGGTCCAGTGGTCTAACTCTGATGTAGATGACAATACTTGGGAGGAGTTCAACGATCTGCAGGCTCGTTTTCCTTCGTTCGATATATGGGCTCACTATCATCCTTGAGGTCAAGGATCCTCTAAAGAAGGGAGTATTGATACGATACCGTTTAATAATTAGTTTGGATTAGTATTTATTAATTAGTAATTGACAGTTGTCTTTTATATTTATTTATCAATGTTTAAGAGAAGATAGGAGACTTAGATAACTATAAAAACCTCTGTGGGTAGCTTTTACATTTATGGTTTTTGAATAAATTTTTAATATTGATAAAAATATAAGTGAAGGGAGAAGGAGGTACAATGAGAGGAGGTCGCACGCCCGCCAGGGGGGGGATTCTCTGGTATGCGTTTATGTAATTTTTCTTTAAGTTTTTAACATAAAATCAAAAATGAAAACAAAGCCTAAAAGACTAAAGTTACCCTTGATTTAGCGGACATGTTTTAATATAGTTAACCTCAGGGAAGAAAAACGAAAGAAAATGGAAGTGACTAAAAAATAAATTCTTAAAGACCAGGGACGAAAATAGCAATAAATATCTAACCATAAGGACGAAAATCGTAGTTTACTCTTAGGGGTTGTTTGTTTTTTAAAATTCAACACTTATTTACATATTATCACTTATTCGGTCAGATGTTCCTAAAATAAGACTGTTTGTTTTCTTCACTAATTCAGATCCACTTATCACTTTTTTCCACTTACCGAAAAAGTGATAACCTAAACACTTTTTTTTCACTTATCTTTAAGTCGTCTCCTCCCCAAATCCTCTCCAAATTTGGCGACTCCAAATCGGACTCAAATCGATCTCCATCTGCAAGTCGATCGATCTCCATCTCCATATGCAAGTCGATCGATCTCCATCTCCAAATCGGTATCTCTACTCGATTTTCTGTTGTGTTCTCGATTTTCTGTTGTGTTCTTAATCTCCACATGTTTCTGCCATGATTTGTCTGTTGTGTTTATTCTGAGGACCTCGACGGAGTTTCTTCTTCATCCTCTGTCACCGTTCAAATTTCTCAACCACCTCATTCTTCACATCTACTCCTCCGTGTATACGACACCAATTCTCTCTCTCTCTCTCTCCTGCACATCAGTAATCATTAATGGTTTGTTGTTTATTTGCATTTCTTAATAGTTCCATATATTGTATGGGTGTCACTGTTTTGTAGATAATTAATAGTTTCATTGAGATTTCGAAGTGGAAATGAATTATGTGGATTCTAGTTTTGGAACTTAGGGAAGTCTTCTGCTGCTTGTAGTGTGTTAATTTGTGGGGTATTGGATTTGGATTGAATATTGTTGCAGGAGCGAGTGAGGAGAATGCTACGTTTGTCAAAGGTAGAGGATTCTGCTGGCCGTAGATGCTGGATGTAGATGCTTTAAAATGGGTCATTGTCTATTGGATTCATAGGTTTGATCTCAAGAACACTTATGGCAAGATTGATTTTTCCACTTATCGGTCGATGGATGATTTCAAGTTATGGGAATGGTCTGGTACGAATTTCAGATTTGTGGTGGGGAGAGTGGTGGATCATAATTTGAAGGTGGTCGGTGTTCATTCTCTTCGTGTTGTCGATGATTCCACTTTTACCATCTCGTCGGGAACCAATCCACGGGCAACTCTTTTAATGTTGAGTAGGTAATTTATTGGTTTGATTCAAAATGTTTAATTTAGCAACATCATTTGTTTAATTATTGTTTTTGTAGGTGACATTTGTTTGTTTGACAATTGTTGGTATTGGACATGCAGCTATATGGGGTTGAAGATTTTGAGAGATCGAATGTGCACTTGATTTATGCTATTCATGGATTTGTATTTGTACGTAAATATGTAGTAGTGAACTTGTGTCGATTCATTCTTTGAAAGGCTATAGATTATGAAAATGTGTTATATGATGGAAATGGATTGGTCTCTGACCCTTATTTAGATGGAGAAACCAATAATATACAAATGTATAAACCACAAGGGTTGTGGTGTGGTGGTAAAGGCTTGGGGAGTTCATAGCGCTCAACCCGGGTTCGAGCCCCACTAGCAGCACTTGTGGCCACTGAGGATAAACTCAGGGTTGCACGCTTTAGCAGTTGGGCCAAAGGCTTTAATTGTCAGGGATTAGTCTGGGCCATAGGCCCAGGATACCCTTACCAAAAAAAATATATACAAATGTATGAAAGTTGAAAGGGTATCAATTGGACTTCAATATGAATGAACTTGCTATCACTCTTTTGTGCAAATGATACAGATCCTTTGTGCTTGTTTTGATGCAATTTATGGTTTTGGACCTAAGTATTTGTAAATATGATCATTTTAGTAGCATAATTTAATTAAATTCGATAGTATCACATTTTCAGGGATAAATTAGAAAATAGTATATATTCAGACGTTTTCAGCTTACAAAAACAAACAGTCTTTTTTATTCAGATTTCAGACTTCAGCACCACCACTTAAAAATCAGAAGTGAAATCAGACTTCAGATTTCAGCACCACTTAAAAAACAAACGTCACCTTAAAGTTTACATGTGGAATTTAAGAGCTTATATAAAACGTTTTTTTCGATTTTATGTATTTTTTTAACATCAATAATCATTATATTTTTATAATAAACATCAAATATATAATTTAAGAAACTAATAAAATATTAATTCATACCAAGTTTAAGGTATACAACATTACATTTTTTGCTTATAAGAAAATTTTATTAAAGATATTTTTATATGGATTTAAGAGAGAATAAAAAAATAATCAAAGTTTTTAATGTTGTGATTTATATTTAGCGGCTAATAACTTCTAAACTATAATTTTTAAGATACTAGAAGCGTACTCGCACAATGCAGCGAGATACATCACGATTTTAATGTTTCATTTTATTTGTTTGTCGATTTACAGTACGATTTTAGATGGTTTTGAGAAAGTAATAATGTTTTTTTATAAATTTGTTTAATTTAGGCTTAATAATATAATGTTTTTAATATAAAAAAAATTAAGTATTTTGTTAGAATTCAACGATTATCTTATATATTTTAATGACATCTAAAAAAAATAACCAATTGCATATTTAATAATATAATTAAAACAAATTTGTATATATATAATATAATATCTATATCTATACTATATTATAAAGCACGGATAAAAAACTCTTAAATATAAATTATTAGGCATAAGGTACCATCATTTTATGCAAGATTTTAAAAATCTCTTAATTTACAAGTTTCAAAGCACAAGATACATATTACTACTGCAGGCTTCTAACACCCATCAATTTGGTATGTGCAGGACCTTTCTTTTATGCAGACTTTTCCATGTATCACTATTAATTAATATATTATATTACTATAAATTTGTTTTAATTATATTATTAAATATGTAATTGGTTATTTTTTGTAGATGTCATTAAAATATATAAGATAAATCATTGAATTCTAACAAAATACTTAATTTTTTTTATATAAAAACATTATATTATTAAGTCTGAATTAAACAAATTTATAAAAAAACAACACAAAAACAAAAAATAAAATGAAACATTAAAATCATGATGTATCTCGTTGCATTGCGCGAGTACGGTTCTAGTATTAATTAATAATGATATATGGAAAGATCTGCATAAAAGGAAGGCCCTGCACATACCAAATTGGTGGGTGTTGGAAGTCTGCAGTAATAATATGTATCTTGTGCTTTGATACTTGTAAATTAAGATATTTTTAAAATCTTACATAAAATGATGGTACCTTGTGCCTAATAATTTGTATTTAAGAGTTTTTTTATCCGTGATTTATAATATAGTATAGATGAATGAAAATGTAATATTGATTTGAAGAATTGTTATATACATATGAATACATAAATATTAATAGTAAATATATAAATTACTTCACGATATATATAAGTTTATGTATAAACGAATCAAAAATTAGGAAAATATATTAAATATAGATACTGAATGGAACAAAATTAAATACTTCTCTTTTGTATAATCTATTTAATTAGATTATTAATTATATTTAATATAATTTAGTTATAGAAAAGAAAAGATAGTCCATTTTAATTATTAAAAAAAACTTTATTATTGTTTCTAGACGAGTTTATAAAACTTGATAAAAAAATAATATGAAACTTTTTTTTTTGAACGGCAGATAACAACATGTTCCCGGGGTATCCGGGCTCCCACTTAAGGGTGCCATCCGACTAATCCCCGTCGACCACGACCCGGCCCAATTAAGGGTACCACTAAGTGGCAGACCCATGATCTGGATATCGCCACATGCTCACCACGGGGTTCGAACCCAGGTAGTCAGGGATATCATCCACTGACCCCCCAAGGATGTTACCTTACCACTGGGCTAGACATGTTTTGATATGAAACTTTATTATTGTTACTAGACGAGTTTATAAACTTTCTTATTGTTTCTACAAGAGCGAAAATAAAAATAAGAGTGAATTGTGGATTTGGTACCTGTGTGGTCAGGGCCGTGCATGGGGGAGGGCGGGTCGGGCGTACGCCCAGGGCCCATGAGAAATAGGGGCCCAATTTTTTAGTATATATTATATAATAGTAGTAAAAAAATAGTAAATAAAAGAGACAAGTTCTTTTAGCATCTAATAGGACCAAAAGAATTTCTTATTATATTAGGGCCCAAACATATATTAATTAATTACATTAGAAAAGAAAATATTTTAAAAGTGAATTGGTTGCACAATTTATAGTATTGTTTATTATTTATTTAAGTCTTTTTCTGATACCACCGTCTAAAAATATTTGCCTAAAAAGATTTAATATATTCTCCATCATTCATCTCCCACTTGTCGTATTAGAAATCCAAAGTTTAATGGAATCAAAAGAATTTGTATTATATTAAGGGCCCAAACATATATTAATTAATTACATTGAAAACAAAAATATGTAAAAAGTTGATTGGTTGTTCATTTTATAATATTGCCTATTGTTTCTCTAAGTTTTTTTTTTCTATCTAGTATCAGAGTCTAAAACTACTTACCTAAAAAATATTATGATATATTATCCATCGACAATCTTTCATCTCCTACTGACTCTTTTAAGTATCTCATCCGCATGAATTCTATATTTGTATTAGAATATAACATATTTTTGTTATTAACTAAGATAGCATGACCCTACTTTTTGAAATAAATTACTAACCATACGAGATATGAGACGGTTTTAACTTTTTTTTTTAGCAACGAGAAAAGGATCACATTATTAAACAAAGAATGGGTCTAGCGAGGGACTAGGACACCACGAGAACCAAAAATTACAAGATACCCACCCACACATTTCTCGAATTACTATACCAAGAATCCCAGCTTAAAACCTGCCTCGATTTAGATCTAGAACAAAGTCATTGGAAGGAACAAAGTTGGACGTTTTTAACAATAAAACAGTGATGAACAACATATAACCTAAGATGAGATGGAAACCCAACTGATTGATATTGATTTACATAAATTATTACTCCGAATAGTAACGATTTTGACCCAAAATTATGTCATTTTATATATTACATGTACATCATAAGGATGTTTTTGACGGTGAAACGAATTAACGATGCTAAGTAAAACTGATATGGCTTTAAATATTAATTCAGAAGTAATTATTGATTGATTTTGCGCCCAAGCATACTCGAAAAAATGATTTTATATGAATTATTAATATTTATTGAATTGAATTTTATTTCTTACGATTAAAACAATATATCTAAGATTTTCTTTTTCATAATTATTGAGGGCCCTTTTTCTACATCTCGCCCAGGGCCTATAAAATGTCAGGAACGGGTCTGCTTGTGGTTTTGTGTTTTCTTTGACCATTGTCCTCATTCTATGTTTATTATGGATATAGTCCCTGTGGTATGCAATATATTATGGCTAGAGTTCCTAAACACTAACACCGTTAACTTTGAAAGATTAAAGGCATCATGTGTCTTGCATGCTATGGGTATAATTGTCAATTTACTTTTTTCTTTCAATTTAACTTATACAGATTTAAAACAAAAAATACTAAATTGTGGATTTGATCCTTATGCCTTACTCATCATCTTAAAAACCATCTATCATCTCTCTTAATTTTTTTCATCCATTTTCATTGTCAAAGTACAAGAAAAACTAATTTGTTAAAATGCAAAAAAAAAAAATTACTTGCATTTAAAAATAACAATTGTTTGAAACCAACAATACATCCCAAAAAAGACAACTCATCAAAATAACAATTGTTTGAAACCAACGTTACATCCAAAAAAAACAACTCATCAAAATGACAATTGTTTGATATCAACATTACGCAATGTTTTATGGGTTGAACACATCGATGGAAGTAGAACTGATGGAGATGCAAGAAAGATATTCAGAAATAAGTCTGAAATTTGCAGAAGTAGAAGGTGAAAGGCAACGACTTGTGATAGGCATGGGAACGGCGTAGGGATGGGGCGGGTTTTACATTCCTCGACCCCGACTCCGGTTTGTAGTAGAGAGCCCCGGTCCCAGGCGGGTACGGGGATTTATCCCCCATCCCCGGTCAACGCGGTCAATAACCCCGGTAAATACCCGGTCAAACCCCGTCCCCCGGTCCCCATTCCGTCCCCGACCCGGACCATACACAACAAAATCAAAATCTTCCCATTATCCACATACTGGTCGCACAAGCTACCAAAACATCCCCAGGGAAATCCAGATATAGATATAAACTAGTAAATACCAAGTTACCAACCACTAGCAGAAGCTAAAATTGAAATAACAAAACTGAAATATGGAATTCTAGAGTCAAGACCATAGTAGCTAAATACCAAAATTGAAATAGCAAAATTGAAATGAAGACCACAGTAGCTAAATACCAAAGTTACAAACCACTAACAGAAGCTAAAACTGAAATCTGGAAATCTGGAGTCAAGACCACATAAGCTAAATACCAAAATTGAAATAGCAAATGGAGTTCTAGAGTCAAGACTCAAGAATACCCAAAGTGGTCGATTGGTGGTGGTGGTCGACTGGTGGTGGTGTCGTGGTGGTTGATCGTCGACTGGTGCCTGGTGGTGGTGGTTCGTGCCTCATGGACCGTGGTGGACTGGTAGAGTGGTCGTCGTCAGTGGCGGTGGTGACTTGGTGAGGAAGGTCGATATCGACGATGGCGGTGGTGAGTGATGACTTGGATGAACTCTGGAGTCTGGAAGGAGACGATAAGAGGAAATTGGAAAAAGTAAACCTAATTAAGAAAAGAATTAAAGAAATAAAAGAATCTTATTTTTTATATAAATAAAAAATAATTTAAAACTATTTATAAATATACCGGGTACGGGGCGGGGCGGGGGGTGTGATACCTGGCCCCGACCCCATCCCCGGTTTCCTCAAAACAGGGATCCCCGGCCTCGGTACCCGTTTAAGCGGGGAATCCCCAGCCCCGATCGGGTCGGGTGAACTGGGTTCTCTACCGGGTCGGGTCAAATTCTCATGCCTAACTTGTGATGACCCTAAGAAACCCAATTAAATGCTAGTCATCCATCTTTTAATCAAAACTTGTCATCATGTTTAAAAAATTGCATAAAAAACTTCTCATTAATTAATTAACACATGATGTATGGAATGTTGATATCAAACAATTGTTATTTTGATGGATTGTCTTTTTTGGGATGTTATGTTCATATCAATCAATTGTTATTTTGATGGGTTGTCTTTTTCGGGATGTAATGTTGATATCAAACAAATATGATTTTCATGGGTTATCTTTTTTGGGATGTAGTATTGGTTTCAAAAAATTGTTATTTTTATATGCAAATAACTTTTTTTCAAAGTTCTAAAAAACGCGCCATGGCGCCGAGGCGCCACCTTGCCGCCACGTTTTTACCCTTGGCGTTGATGTATGGCGTTAAGCTTCATAAGGTGCGCCATGGCACGCCATGACGCGTTATGGCTTTACGTTACGTTATGGAGTTATGGCTTTATAAGGTTTTGGGGGGAAATTGTACTTTTCTAAAACTTGTAAATTTACACGGTAAAAAAGTAAAAATCTAAAAAGTCAAAATTAAATATTTTAAACCCTAGAATTTCACTTCTCCTTCTCCCTTTTTCTCTCTGTTTCTTAGACTTTAGAGTTTAGATAATACATCTACTTTAATATAACACATTTTTTGGATTATAGAAGTATATAAACCATGGGTAGATCGTTCTTTTTGTTATGATTTCTTGATATCATTTTTGTAAAATTTGTATATTTGATATCAAATCAATTCATGGTTCTTCTTTTGTTTTTTTATATGATATAAAACTCTCATTATTATATAATTATACATATATCTATACTATATTATAAAGCACGGATAAAAAAACTCTTAAATACAAATTATTAGGCACAAGGTACCATCATTTTACGCAAAATTTTAAAAATCTCTTAATTTACAAGTATCAAAACACAAGATACATCATACATATTACTACTACAGGTTTCTAACACCCACCAATTTGATATGTGCAGGGTCTTTCTATTATGTAGACCTTTCCATGTATTACTATTAATTAATATATTATATTAATTATATTATTAAATATGTAATTAGTTATTTTTTCTAGATGTCATTAAAATATATAAGATAATCATTGAATTTTAACAAAATACTTAATTTTTTTATATAAAAAACATTATATTATTAATCCTAAATTAAACAAATTTATTAAAAAACATTATCACTTTCTCAAAACCATCCAAAATCCTACTGTAAATCAACAAAAAAATAAAATGAAACATTAAAATCGTGATGTATCTTGCTGCATTGCATGAGTACGCTTCTAGTATAATATTATATATATATATATATATATATATTTGTCGCCATGAAAAACGTCATGGTCTCGCCGTAACTCGTAAGGCTTGAGGCTTGACCTCGCCGCCACGCCGCGCCGCGCGCCATTTAGAACCTTGCTTTTTTTACATTTAAACAAATTAGTTTTTATTGTATTTTGACAATGAAGAATAGATGAAAAAAATTAAGAGAGATGATAGATGGTTTTAAAGATGATTAGTGATGCATAGAGACTAAATTTATAATTTATTATTACTTGTCTTAAAGGTGTATAGGTTAAATTGAAAGGGAAAATAAATTAACAATTATATCCATAGTGTGTAAGACACATGATATCTTTAACCTTTGAAAGTTAACGGTGTTAGTGTTTAGGGACTCTAACCACAATATATTGCATACTACATAGACTATATTCACAATAAACATAAAATAAGGACCATGATCAAAGAAAACATAAAACCATAGGGACCAAATTCACAATTCACTCTAAAAATAATATGAAACTTGAAAGTTTTTATATCCATTTTTTATTTTTATCTAATATTTTAATAAAAAAAATTAACCAAATACTTTAATATATAGAGTTAAATACAAATTTGGTCCCTGTGGTTTACAAATATTAACGACTAAGGTCCCTCAAAGAAATATTTAACGAATAACGTCCCTCTACTTTTCATTTTATAACACGTAGGGTCCCTCTTAGTAATACTATTAAATAATGTGTATTTAAGTAGGGGTAAATTTGTCCATTCCTCTATTCTATGTTTGGTAACATATTTGGTCCCTCCTAAAATTTAGGGATTAAAAAACCCTTTTATAGTTTGTAACATATTTGGTCCCTCTATGAATTTAAATAAGAAGTTAAATGCAAAATTGATCCTTATGGTTTACAAAAACTGACAAGTAACATCCCTTAAAAATTAAATTTCATTAATCTCCAAACCTGCACTAGCATTTTTTGGACAAAAGTCACAACTACTGTTTGGTTAACTTAAAAAAATGATTAATAAAGACAAACTAAATAAAACCATGCACATATATAAGGCCATAACTCAGGCACATGCAAAGGATGGTAACCTTAACTTGTGAAGTTTGATTTTCTTTTGTTCAAAACTTGGTGTAATTATCCCTTCTTAACTTTTTTGTAGCTAATTGCTGCTATTTTGACATTATTTTTTGTAGCAGCTTTCATGTTGGTTTTGTAGTTGTTGATTTAGGGTCATTTTTGTAGTAGTTTTTAATTTAGAGAACATATAAAATCACTACTTGGTTGTCGCCATCCAACGTCTTATTTTATGTTGACCAAATATTTATATTTTATGGTGTGATGCTTTTTATTTAGCTTGTTTTTATTAATCGTCTTCTTTTAAGTTAACCAAGTAGTGGTTGTGACTTGTGAGTTTAAGACTTGTCTTCATGCTTATATCCAAAAAATGCTAGTGCTACTGTTAGGTTTGAAGATTAATGAAATTTAATTTTTAAGGGATGTTACTTGTTATTTTTTGCAAACCATAGGGATCAATTTTACATTTAACTTCTTATTTAAATTCATAGAGGGACCAAATATGTTAGAAACTATAAAAAGGTTTTTTAATCCCTAAATTTTAGGAGGGACCAAATATGTTACCAAACCTATAATAGAGAAATGGACAAATTTACTCCTACTTAAATACGCATTATTTAATAATTTTACTAAGAGGGACCCTACGTGTTATAAAATGAAAAGTAAAGGGACGTTATTCGTTAAATATTTCTTTGAGGGACCTTAGTCGTTAATATTTGTAAACCACAGGGACCAAATTTGTATTTAACTCAGTTATATACATGAAATTTTACAAGGTTTTAAATCAAAAATTCAAATAATTTATATATCTAATACTTCAAGTCACCGGATTATAATAATAATTTTAATTTATAAAATTTCATTTTTTTTAAACATAATTAAATAATAACATTCACATTAGACTTGAACCAAAAAATAAAGTAAATAATAAATGTACAAAAGGCTATCTTTTTGTATCAACTACAAGTCTACACTCTACAACATCACCTCCACACGCCGACAAAATAGGGCAATAACATTAAAAATAAAAATAAAAGAGTGTTGTCAAGCCAAGCCTGAGGGCCAGCTAACCGTCCGTAGTTTCAAGACATGATCATGTGAGCCAAATTGCCTTTTGAATCCAGCTTGTCCAATAGGATCTCAACATCTGTCCAACATCAGTCACTAGCCAATATTTCCAACCGAGAAGCACTCGCTCCATTTACAACTTGACGACGCAAATCAAATACGACACCGATTGATTCACAACCTACACCCGCCCAAATTTCCGAACTCAATTCATGTTCCAAGTACAACAACAACAACAACCAACCCCAACCCCAACCCCAACCCCAACCCAACTCAACTCTCTTTCTTTATATTTTTATTCATTCCTTCCTTCCTTACAAAATTCCATCCTTTTTGAAACTTTCCCTCCATTCTTAAGAGAGGGATTCAACCGTCATTCAAAATAGACAGTTTTTTTCCCTCTACCATCAACTGCCATTTGAATCTTGTTATATAAAGTATATGTAGCTTTTAAATCAACCGTCACTTCCCATCATTTCAAAGTGGTCTTTTTCTTTTTCCCTCCAAATATCATCATTCATGTTTTCTTCATTAAAAAAACAAAGGCTAGTTGTAGTTGTACTAGTAGTAAAACTCAGACACTAGTTTACAGTTTTTTTCCATCAAAAACCATTACCACTTTTCTTCTCTCTCCCCCTGCAAAACCCCATTTCATCAAACATGAACCCCACCCACCAGCATCACCACTTAGCAGCAGCAGCAGCAAACCATTGAATCTTTTCATCTTTTACCTCCCTCATCTTTAGTTGTGCTTTGATGATTTTGGATGTTGATGATGAACTAGGTTTGAGTTATCACCATCACCATCATCACCACCGTCATCATCATCATCATCATCATCGTTGTCGTCTCTTTTTCTCTTACTTGAAGAAGATGGAGGAGGGTGCACCCCACCCTCATTCTCTTCATCATCATCACCATCTTCATCGTCCTCTTCTTCATCATCTTCTTCTTCTTCCTCCACTTCAGGATCATCTTCATCCCCAGTTACTCCATCTTCTGCAACTTGTGAAACTGGTTGCACCAGGTACCCCGTACCAACATCCTCCTCTTCCTGCCATCAAAATCACACTTAAATTCACAGCAACTAAAAACAGATCACAGGAAAAACACAGATTTGCTTCTAAGATAGTCTACTACCATCAACAAATATATATACACACACATACATATATGTCCATCATTGAGGCAAGACTGCAAATTTAGTTGAATAAAATAGTACTAAGTTTCTAATCTCAAAGCAAAATCCACAAAATAATCCAGATTCCATCAAACAAATCTAACCACCAATGTTCCTTGGTTTCAATGATTGGGGAAAATGGCTTCCTCTAGCATTTTGCAAAGATTTTCTTGCCATGATTCAAACTCGTAAGCAACGTAACAAATTGCTCCTAGGCTCACCTTACAAAATCTAGAAGATTGATATTTTGGTATTGTTATTCCCTTGGCATATAAAGTATAGCACACTTTATTCAGATTTTAACATAAAGCGCCATAAATTGAGTTACAAGGACAAGGAAGTAGACATACATAAATTTTGAGAAGTTGCAAAAATAACTTCAAGTGGTCAAAAATAAACAGAAGGCTCTATCCCACTGAACAGATCTTTACATAGTACATATATCTTAGAACATATTTACAGAGCAAGTTCCTAAAATCCAAGGAATATGTTAACAGAGCAGATTTCACTCAATTACTAGCCAAGCCAAATACCACATCATGTTAACAGAGAAAGTTCCTAAAATCAGAGCATATGCTATATTATATCAATCAAGTGAAGTTCTATAACATGCATGTTACAAAGAGAAGAAATAACAGAAATAATATTATGTGTAACAGAAAAATCAATCATGGCCATTTCCTTAGAGCAATAACCAGAGATAAAGAGTTAAAGATAAAAAAAAATGTCATATACATGAGCTATTCACAAAAATAATCTAGATTTTCTATGACTCCCAATATAACAACACTGAACAGCCATCATTTTCATGAGACAATACCTGCATCATCAAAAAGATGCAGAAAGTTCATGGCTTTGCTCTTGTTCTCACCTAATTCACCCCCAATCCTAACCCAAAAAATGCACACTAAAATTTTCTCCATACATCAGGAAAACATCTCCTCCAAACATGATGACCAAGAACCAAAGGAGAAGTTTTGATGTCTTCTAATGCACCAAGCTACATAAAACCTTATAAATGCACCAAACTACAACCAAAACAATAAATTTGAGCTCAAATATTGCTCAAAAGCAATAAATATGTCATAGCATGCACATGAAAATGAGTCTCCTAGTCTATCAAATCACAATCAGGCAACCAAAATTATGCATTTACGCAAGAACAACAAAATATTACCAAAAAACTATCACAAAATCATATCAAAGCAAACCCCAAATTGCAGAAAAAAGATCTAGGCATGTAAACAAAATATTAAAGCAAAGAAAAGAGATACTACCTCATCCTCAGCCTCTTCATCATCTTCGAAATCTCCTTCTTCAACACCAATTTCCTCTTCTCCAGTCTCCCCATCATCATCCTCATCTCCATCTTCCTCTCCCTGATCATGCCCATCAATCTCACCTTCTGTGCTAGTAACCCACCCAGTACTCCCCGGCTCCGCAAAATCACCTTCGTCGTTATCAACCTCCTCGTCATCATCATCGTCTTCTTCGTCATCTTCAACCCCATCTTCTTCATCATCACTATCCTCAATCTCATGAACCTCAACCACATCCTCCTCATCTTCACCTTCTTCTTCATCAATCTCGTCCGAATCATTATCATCATCACCATCCTCATCATCATCCTCAACATCAACAGCATGAAAACCGTTCGCTTGACCAGCGAGACCGTTCGACCCATTCCCATTCATCCCTCTCACAATCTCCGCCTCCTCCTCATCTGCATCGCTCTCATCATCTTCATCCACATCAACGACGCCGTCTTGCCCCATGTTATGACCGTTAGCTAACCGATTCGGCCCCTTCTCCTCGCCATCGATCTCACCACTTCCAGGATCGTCCTCTTCCTCCTCTTCATCCTCCTCCTCTTCATCATCATCATCCTCATCATCCGATTCAGGACGCTCGTTCTCATCAACATCCATCTTATCTAAATACTTCAACGACTTAATCAATCCAAACACTCTAGATCGGTAATCCTTAACCCTAGTAACCGGACACTCATACAGATCGAGAGAAACGAGACGTAAATCAGCCAACGGCCTCAAATCGTCGATCTCCTGAATCCGATTATTCGACAAATCCAGGTCACGTAACGACTCCAGACCAGCCTGAACCAAAAATTCCAAACCGCCGGCGATCCGATTGTCGGATAAAATCAACTTCTGAAGGTTCTGTAACCGCGGGAACTGTTCAAGCGATGAAACACCTATGTTTGCGATTGATAGATGTTGTAGATGAGGAAACTTCTGGAATAGCGACGGATGTGGTAAACGGCCGTGAACGCACTTCACCGCTCCGTCGAGCGTTAACGTCCGCACCGACGCCACATCTGTTTGGCCGTCTAACGCCGTCTCCACCGCCCTCTCCCAGATCTCGTCCATCAGCGGCTCAAATTTTAGGTTTTTTTTTCCCTATCAACACATGTAAATACCTAACGAAATTGAAACAATAAATTACAAACCCTAACTGACAGATTGACAAGTTCCTAGACCTAATCGGAGAAATCAACAGCACAAACTGGTTAAACCCTAAATTTTTCCGGCGTCTTTTCTCCCTAAAGTTTTTTTTGCTGATTGTTTCCTCTGTGAATATGATAATGGAGCCCCGAGTAATCACACAATCCTATTGCTTGGGTTAAACAAACCTAACCCTAGAGTTTAGATATTTTGTCTGGCTCTGGATTGGGATGAAATCTTGATCGTCGGATCGTGAAGACACGGATCGATGACGTGGGAAAACCTACGGTGGAGATGTGCGGTTGGTGTGTTTGTTGGTTCTCACGAAAAAAATTAGAGATATCGTGACGGATTACGAATATGCCTCGGAGATTCCGTTTATTTACGATACTGCCACCCAGTCATTATTTCCTTTTTTTCTCTTTTTTTTTATTTTCTTTTTTAAGGATTATTATCAATTTTTAAAACATTAAAGAATTATATTATTTGTCACACCTTATTTTCATACAACATTCTAATAAAACATCGTAGATATTTATATAAAAAGAACCTAAACAATATATAATCTGTTGCAATATAAGTCTTAAAATATCTAATATTGCTTAGGTGTTGTTTACTTACAACTTAGGGGTGTTTGTGTGTGTGTGGGGGGGGGGGGGGGGGGGGGGTTAGTTTATTACGATTTGGCACCGAAGATAAGTCATTTTAAGTGTTTGGATGGAAAGAAAAGAAAAGAGCTTATAGCGGTGCCAAACCGCTGAAAAACCATTTTTGATAAGTCATTTTGTTTAAACTTATCAACTTATTTCAAAAGTGCTTATGACTTTTTTGATTCTTTTATATGTATAAGCAATCTCAAACACCTTTAAATAACAACTTATTAGCTTATTACGTTTTGTTACCACAATAAGCTAATCCAAACACTTTTTAGAAAACTCCGGTTTAACACCACATAAGTTGATAAGCATTTTTCAAAATAAGCATAAATTGTTTTAAATAAGCAATCCCAAACACCCCCTTAATAAACTTAACAATCTATTATTCGTTTAGTCATATATTAGTATTTTTTTTACGGTTTAATCGTTAAGTCATTAAGCTAAAATGGTTATATAGAATAAGTCATGACCCTCACTTGTCCCCCATTAAGCCATCCCAAACAAATTAATATCAGAAATACCCAAAAATAATTCAACACTCTCTTGTTGCCTACTTCAAACCCACTAGTCTCCCATACCTTAGCGAGACAGATTTTTTCAGACAAACAAGTAGACAACTTAACCTATGCAGAGCTTCATGGTAAAAAAAATAATAAACAACCCTTTAGATAATTTGATTATTAAAAATATTTAAGAGTTTGAAAATTTGACTTAATACAGCTGAAGATAAATTTAAGTTTGATACAGTATAATATACTAAAACTTGAAATTCTAATCTATCATAATTTCAAACTTGGAACATCACATGATAAACAAAGTTGCAAATGATGAATTACATCTTCTATGTACCCTTGTTGCTCACTTATCCAATCCTGATATACATATTACTGGTTTTTTATGCTAAATAAGTTCATGGTTCTTGTATTAAGCAATTTTGTAGACATGTTCCATATAAACCAACCATCAGTGCATGTTTTCTAAAACTAGTATAGTATGGATGTAACATATCTTATAACATGGAACATAGTTAAAACAACAATAATGTAAAATTGTTATGTATGTATAAGCTAAACCAGTGCATGCAAACAACATTAATATCAACACGTGATAATACACTCCTGAACAAACATGGTATTGAGGGTCAATCCTTTACATCAGAACCACCATAGTACAGTGACCGCATCCCAGTGAATTAAGTACAGAGATACCCTTGTGATACATGTAATAGATATGTGTATCTTCATGATGTCCCACCTAATAACATCGACATCCTATCTCATGGCCCTCTCATATAACTAAAACATTTTCATACATAACATCAAAACACAAAATGTATGGCATATGATAATCCAAGAATCCTCTAAATCTTTAGAGAGAGAGAGTAAGCGCAAAGTTCTTGTATTGAATGAATGAGCGTGTAATTCTTACAAGACACAAAGACCAAAGGGACTTAAATACCCTTGGCTTATACAACACTGTATGTGACTCTAAACACAGTATAAGACCAAGTCTATAAATACAATGATTACTATAAAATCAGACATAACAATCTCCCCCTTAGTAATCATTGGCGTTGTGGTCTTCAAAATCCATCTTCTAATTCAGCATGAACCATCTAAGTGACTTTGTGAAGAAGCTTCTTGACATATTAAAATTTATTCTCAGCATCTTTCAGGTTCAATTGCTTTTGTTGTATTGACAAGATTGGACCTGTTTGTAATTAGCTTGAAAGAACAATCGGTTCATCAGCTTGTGCTCTAAACGATTCACTTCTTTCAAATAAACTTGAATGAACTGTGGTGATCGGAGCTGGAACAGCAAAAGACTAGTATGACTGAGAAAAATAGAATCTTGAGCAAATCTTGATCAACAGATAAACTTTTGAGCTTTTTGTCTCTTTAACTTCTCCTTAACTTCTCCCCCTCATGACCTTGATGATCTGGATCAACTTGGTCATGCAAATGTTGGAGACGAGACAGGTTAAGATCTGCAAAATCAGAGTAAAGGAGAAAGAGGGAAGATTTGCGCTACACATTGATGGCGCAAAGTTTGATTTGCGCTAACAGAAGGAAGCGCAAAGCTTGTTTTGCGCTAGCCGAAGGAGGCGCAAAGCTAGTTTTGCGCTAGAAGTTGTTGGCGCAAACTAAGCTTTGCTCTACCAACTTGTGGCGCAAACATGACTTGGAGTCTGAAAAATAGCACCTGATAAACTCTTTGACTCCTCCTACACAAATGCACTAAATATAACAATTCAAGTTATCATTCATATAGAGAATCAAATACTCCCCCTCGAAAACAGATATTATCTTTTCAAAAATTTCTCCTTATTCACTCCCCCTTGAATAATGAACAGACCCATTTAAAAAAAATGAGAACACAAGAATTTATACATCAATGTAGAAAGAAAAAATAAACTGAATAAATATTTTGAAACAACTAAATATATAAAAATTTAAACATAAACAAATAGAATTCTACTTAGTAAAATATCACAATAAAATCCATCAGATGAAGTCAAATGTATGTGTTTGGATACATAAACAAGTCTCATTGCATATCAAGTTAAGACATGATCAGTTTCAAAAACTTTCATCAATCTATTCAGTGTGCTGGCATGCGAACTTCGATTAGCTTCAAGAAAATGCAATTCTAAAAATATAATAGAGAACTTTGCATGTAATCACACTAATCTATCAAAAATTAAGATGTTCACAAATTTACAGGTTTATTGCAACTCAAACATATCACCAAGTATCATGAGATGTGTGCTCATTGGCATCTTTTTAGCATTGTGCACTATGGCATCTTCACATGATTGTGCTCTTTGGCATCTTTTAAGCATGTGCACTTTTGGCATCTTTTTAATCAAAAAGTTTATTAAGTAAAGAACATGTCGTAAACGTAACTTTCTATCTGATCCTATTGCAGGATTTGGGTCAGCCGCTCCCAGACCAGTTGGCCTTAGGGGACTAGGTGTCAAGCACCCCTTGGAACTTACTTCCCCGGATCAGAAAGGCTACATCGACACATCCTAAACTCATTCATACCAGTAGAACATGACTTTCGATCTGATTCTATTGAAGGATTTGAGTTCGATCACTCCCAGATCAAATGACCTTAGGGGACCAGATGACAAGCATCCCACAGAACTTACTTTCCCAAACCAGAAAGGTCACAGGTACAAACTTTTAAACTTAGAGATTTCTGATTTATAAGAATTTAATAATCATCTCAAACACAAGGTTTTACGTTTAAGTGTTTAGCCCATATTTTCATTACGATCCAAAATTTCGACTTTTTAGGTTTTCTAAGCATTGTAAACTATAAATATTCCGAATCACACAACTTTAAAGCAATATCAAAAGTTACAAACATGTTGCTGACTTTTCGACTTTTGTTAGACTTGAAAAATGAACATATAAAAACTTTAATATAAACAAAGCAACTTGAAAATTTATCCTAGACACACATTTTATTCAAAAGAAAGAAAAATTGTAAAACTTTTACTTTATAGAATAAAACTTGTAAAGATTTAAACTTTTAAAATCAACATGCCGAGATTTGAAAAAATAGAAACATTTTATCGGCAAGTTTATATTCAGTTGAAACAAAATATAATTCAATAATATTATCTTTCACATAATGTATAAAACATTTGTGTCTCTTTCGGAAAACATTAGGTTGAACAAAATCAGGGTTTGAATAAGATTGCTCAGATTCTTTAAAAATATGAGAAAATTGGAACAACATCATTATCAGAGATAAATGCAGCGGAATTAAAGTAGATGCACTCACAGTTTCTCATTAGTCAGATGCTAGAAGCCTTGAAGAACGAGTTCTAAATTGATATGTTTAGAAGTCGATGTCTTTGAAGCACAGGTTATGAGCTGAATTACTCAGAAGCCAAATTTCTCTTACTCCCCCTTGACATGAGATGCCTGCAACTTAGAAGCAATTTGAGATTTTGGTACCCACTTGAATTTGGGCCCATGAAAGTTAGTTGCAGTTCTTATTGGGAAATATTTGTTAGATTTGACAGTTAAAGCACGAGAAAGATTATCAAAAAAATAAGCACAATCATCAAATGAATACAAAGCATAATCATCTAAACTAGAATCAGAGGAAGAATATGAGACATCTTTTGAAATTCGAATCATTTGCTTTATTGAATATTTGGAAATTTTATTACAAGAAGCAAATTAATCACTTTTATAATGTTTGTCTACATATCTATCCCCATCAGTCTGAGATTCATCCGATATCCGCTTCGCTCTCCAAATTTGCTTCGTTGACTTGCTTAAAGTCCTATCTGAAAGAATTGAATTGGAAGAATTAGAACTGTCAGAAATGACATTATCTTGTTTCTTCAACTTCTTTGACCTTCTTCTTTTACGCTTAGGTTTATAATAATCATCATTGAGCGTAAAAGATTCATCAAGAATTTTAAATATTTAAATCAGAAGAAACAATTTTACCTAATGAACCCAACTGATCAATCAATAAATCTGAATTTACCTCGGAGTCAGAATTATTTTGAGAAAAGATGTCAGATTTAGAAACTTCCTTTTTGTTTACCTGACAATCAGAAGAAGAGCTAGAAATAGAATCTTGTTTTTGAGAAAATAAATTTTCTTCAAGACTAGATGTCATGAAAAAAAGAATAACATCAGATTCAATTTCTTTTTGAATATTTTGATCTGCCATCTCATCTTCAAGATCAATGATTTTGCCTTATAATATTAAAGGAGGAGTATATTTCTTAGAATCATAAATGATTGGAGAAATATTTTCCTTATCAGATTGATTGACAAAAATATCAACAAAATCATCAGATACTGAAGACTTGACGGGAGATATTTCATTAAAACCTTTTATGCCTTTCCTTGATTTATCAGGAAAATATTTTGCATTTTCATACGTATAAACAAAAGGAATTTCATTTTTCTTGTTATTTGTCCTTTTCTCATTTTCGATTTCTAACACTTGCTTCTCATTCATCCAATCAATTTTAAATTGAGGAGCATATTGAGCAAAAGTTAGATAATCGTATTTATATAAAGTAGGGGATTTTTCAATTGCATTGTTTAAACAATGTGGATTTTTAAAACTAAGTCCCCAATTTTCTTTTAAAGCTTCATCACTCCTTGGTTTATTCATAAAAATTGTTTGCTCAGATTGGTTCCTTCGATATAACTTTTCTTCTAATTTATTTATTTTATCCGAAAAACTTTCTTTTAAATTGGTCATTCCAGTCAAAGATTCAAGATAAGTCTTATTTGAATTTTCCAAATCATCCAATTTCTTTTGAAAGACTTCTTTAGTATGAACCAAAATAGATTTTTCATCTTTCAAAGAAATTTTTAATTTGTCAATCAAATCTGACTTTTCAAAATTTAAATTCTTTTCAGATAATAACTTCAAACGTAAATCATGCAAAGCAGTTATGATAATGTTTATTTGAGAGGAAATGAAATTGAAATCAAACTCTGAATATACCTCATCTTCATCAGTGTCAGAATCATCATCATTAGACTGATCATCTCCAATAAAGCACATCTGAGCAGTCTCGATATTATAAGCTTCGTCTTTAGAATGATCCAGCCAAAACTCCTCTTCTACGAGCAAAGCTGTTTCGTTCTCTCTTTTCTCGGCAAGTTCCAGTTTCTTCCGATAGTATGCCGAATCCCGAACCTTCTTCACTCGACACTCCTTTGAGAAATGACCCGGCTTACCACAGTTGTAACATGCAGTATGTTTCTTTGCCTCGGGCACTTGAGCATTCTTGGACCCAGAAGTGAAGTTAGGAGTATTGGAACCCGACCGTGGTTGGAACTTTTTCTGATAATGTTGTGAGAGAAGGATCATAGCTTTCTCTAGCGCCTCGCCATCATCATCAGTTGACCCGTCATAAGCATTATCAGACAATGCTTGATTAGCCAGATGGCTCGTTAGAAGAGCAACTGGGTCCACTGATTTCTTGTTCTTCTTCTCCAGTTTGGCCTTCTTCTCAGTGACTATGCATTCATCTGTCAGCAAGATCTCAAACATTTCTTGGATTTGCATGGAAGAAATTCTGACATCATTCCTCAAGCGATGGCAAGATTTGTTCCATTCAGGTTGAAGTGCATTGAGGAATTTCAGATTTGTTTCAAGCTCAGTCTTTTCCACTTTTATTTTTCTCAGATCATTGATCACAACACAAAATCTGTCATACACAGTTTTCAATGGCTCCCCATCCTTGGCTTTGAATTCTTCAAAGTTGTTCATGTAACGAGTATGTCGGAGTTGAGTAGCAACTGAAGAACCAAGCATAATATTTTCAAGTTGTTGCCACATAAGATTCGGATGATTTTTGAAACAATCAATCCTGTTGTAGATAGAGTTTGGCAAGGCTAGCATCAGATTTGCCTTTATATCACGATCAGCTTGATACTCCGATAACTCATTACGTGAATATTCTTTGGTAGGCTTATATAGTCCAGAAGCCAACTTGGGTTTTTCAAAAGGTCCTTCTAATGGAATGTTCATAATGTCATTTCCATTCTTTTGACGCTCTATAAAATTCAGAAACCTATCTTGCCACTGTGTAAACTCGTTTTCATCAATCAGCACCGGAGGACGATTTTTCTGAACCCAATGACATCATGAGATCATTTTTGTAAAACTGAGCTTGATAAGCAAACTTGCCATAATCCATGACTCATAAATCCAGAAAAAAATTCCAAGTCTTGAAACAATTGACGCAAACTTGAGGTTTGCGTGAGAAGCAGATAGCGCAAACTGATTTTTGCGTGATAAGACAATGGCGCAAATCTTAGTTTGCGTGAGAAAAGGCTGGCGAGAACCACTCTTTGCGTGAAAGATTAGAAGTGAGAACTGATCTTTTCTCAAGCTGAAGGAGACGCAAACTTGGATTTGCGTGAGCAGAGGGACGCGCAAACTTAGATTTGCATGAAACACTGAAGACGCAAATTGACTTTGCGTGAAGCGAAGATGACGCAAAGAATGCTTTGCGTGAGACTTGAATGACAAGAACTTTACTTTTCGTGAAAAACTGATGGCGAGAACTTGACTTTCTGCACACAAAGGATGAGCTGGCGTAAAGCTCCTGATGAACTCGCGCAAAGATGAGATATGGCGCAAACTGCTGAAAAATAAGAAAAAATCACCAAAAATCGATTACATATTAGAATTTTCAGATGTATTCTTCCACATATATGATCGAAAACAACATTCTAACACTTTTCTATCAAACTTTTTCCATTAAAAACTTTAAAATCGAGATTTCAAAATTTGAACAGTGTGTTAAAACCGTTTTTCCAGAAACCTCAAAAATCTCAAAATCGACAATCAAAACTTGAATTTCTTGAAAATCGATGTGAATTAAAAGTGTTTAACAATCAAAATCGAATCCAACAAACCAATTTTCACAAGAATTCGTTCAAAAATACGTTCAAATTTGATGAGAAATCTAAAAACGAAATTTTTTTGAAAAAATTCAAGAAAATCAATCAAATTTTCAGATTAAACTACAAATTCAGAATTCGAAAACAATTCTCTCAATCCTCTAAAGATCTAGATTGGCTCTGATACCAATTGATAATCCAAGAATCCTCTGAATCTTTAGAGAGAGAGAGTAGAGAGAGAGAGAGAGTAAGCGCAAAGTTCTTGTATTGAATGAATGAGCGTGTAATTCTTACAAGACACAAAGACCAAAGGGACTTAAATACCCTTGGATTATACAACACTGTATGTGAATCTAAACACAATATAAGACCAAATCTATAAATACAATGATTACTATAAAATCAGACTTAACAGCATCCTTGAAACTCCTTAAAACAAATGGCATGCACATAACATTTATAAACAAATATTGTAATGTATACATATGTGTGGCATAGTTTCAACTCACATTATATGTATATATTTTGTTCGTATACGCGTATATGGTTTTGTTAGAATTATGGCTACTCAAGTAATATATGTTTCTAATTGCTTATAATAATCATGAAACATTTATATTAATATTGTAAATGATATGGGTGTGCCAAACACATGCTAGAGAGGTCACATGACCATGTCTGGATCCTACACGTACGACTGTGTCAACCACGAGCATGATCTTGTCAAATTAAAGAAGGAATATGCAGGGTCTTCCTGAATTGCAAAGGGAATCTGCATGGTCATGCCTATTGCACAGAGCTTGTTTACGACTTTTATAATTAAACTTTTTCACTATTGTTTACACAATTAATTCAATTCCAGCCCAAAACATTAATTATCTCTGCATAAGAACACTTGCAACATGTCTTATTATCATGGACATACTAAAACAACCTTGAATCTAACCATCCATGCACCAAATTAGACATTTACGTGGTTATAAACCCGTTTTCTTGAGCTCCTTCTCATTTACTCACTCACCAAACCTTCAACAAACTTGCTTTCTTCTTTCTCTCTGCATTGAAGTCGATCTAGGAGCCATAAATACCTAAATTCTTTCTAACTTCAAGGTTTTTCATCATCAAACTAAGATATTGAAGGCTAGAGTTCATGAGTTCACCATCTCACCATCTCCATCTTCGTCCTTAAGATTTTTAGGGTTTCTAGGTTTTAACTAAAAACCTAGTTGTGAGTTCATTCTTGTCTTTTAAACTTTATACATGTCTAAACTACACTTATGAACCTATAATTGTCTCCTTGTTTACATTTCCATTATTTGAAAGTTTTGACATAAAATGGGTTTTGGAGATTTTTAGGGTTCTAATTTTGTTTGGGATTATGTTGTTGAAAATCATGATTTGAGATACCAAATATGTTTGGTTTACATATCTATAACTAAATGTTTGGATAAAATCACCTTGATGATTATTTAGGGTTTTGCTCTAAATTGAAGGTTTCACTTAGGATTAGATGGTATTTGGTTGTTTTGGTAAAAATTGAGCTAAATGTTCATAAAATGTGGGAAAACCTTATTTGGAGGTAGTTTATATTGAAAATGGAAATGACCATTTATTAATCTTTATTTGGGTTTAAATGCATGGAAGTGGTTTATGTGTGGAAATCATACTATGGAAATTCTATTATGAAAACTATATGTGTGATTATAGTTTTGTCACAAATGTAATTATGACAAGCCTTAGACTATTACTAATGATCCATAGGTATAGGAGCCGATTTATTTTGGGATGTTGTTCCCCTTTGTAACTAGTTGAGATATTGGGTCCTGGAGGCAACTTGGTACGGTTATGTGGGACCGGATACTAGCCATGGGTCGTAAATGTAATCCTAGTGAATGAGTATGACTATGATCATCGGGTGCCCTCTCTCACATCTATGTACGAGTCGGCGTGCTCGTGGCCATGAGTCCTAATATTGAGTTCACAATTCGGAAAATAACTTACTTTTGTGTTCCATTATGATCCTTGGAAATCGGGTCTCCCCCATCATCGCAAGATGTTTTTTGGACCGTAAGGTTCTTATGTGGTTACTTGGCAAGTTACACCATCCCATGTTATTGAAAATCATTTATTAACATTTTATGGATTTCCAGTTTTATATATAAAATGTTTGTTCTCACTAGGCATAAAGCCAACACTTTTTCTTAAATGACATGTATATCAGGTTCCGTTAGCAGCGGAGCTCCCAAGGTTTGAGGGTAGAGCATTGAGCCGGTAGCGGTAATTTTTGGAGATACATATTGAGAAGTTGGTGTATGGTGAAGAATAGATGTTTTGGGAGACTGAGTTGACAACCGTTATAATCTAGATATAAATGGTTTAGATTATATGTTGTTAACTTTAAATGTCCATTTATAGAAATTTGTAAACGCTATTACTATTTCCCCTTTTTGGGTGATTTCCCTTATATTTAAGATATCATATTTTGCAATTTTTCAGGTTTAAATTTACCCATATTTTTAAGGTGTTACATAACATGTATCCATATGAATTATCATTGTTCATTCCTTTCCCTTTGCATGTCCCTTGACAAAAGGGCATTCATATAAAAATAATTAAGACATAGTTTTATAATATATAGAAGAAGTAAACATTTACAGGATATATAAATACATAGTCTTCATCCTACACGCTGGAATATGTACAAAAGCTTTAATATCTAATATTTGGTTTTCGAACATTATGTGCGATATAAGAGATATGGGTTGATTGTTCTTGATTAGTCTTGTCAGACTAAAATTTCTTAGTGGGTTCGTAAATGTTGTTCTGCATCATAAGGTAGAAATCGGATTCTATTTTTTTTTAATTATTGTATGGGAGTTGAGACTTCATATTTCTTTTATAACCAGTGTTACAAAATGAACAACCCATGTGACATTCTCGAAGAACATGAGACTTTAAACAATGGTAGTCAATGTAGTTTGAAGCGGGGCCGTGCATTGGCATGTTAAATTTGTTCTTGTGAACATGGCCCCCAAAAAATAAGGGACCCAATATTTATCTTCCTCAGATAGCTCTTATTTGGATTATGGAAGCAACCCAATTGCCCAAAGCTGGAAGCCCCAACATCGCCTAAGCAAGTAAGCAGTAAGCCCTAATCTAATTTCAGATTTTCAGTCCAAAAAGACCAAAATAGAAGCTGAATTCGATTTCAATCTCCTTCTTGGCGCTTCTCGATTCTAGTGTTCTACAACTATTGTTCAATTAAGCTATCTACATCTAATATCGACGATTGAAATCCCTAAGATGGCCAATTCGGTTCTTCAACTGCTAATGGCAAACGGCTCCATCTTCTTCCTCTGTATAATAGGATAGGTCCGTATATTATATATAATTCTTCAATCTTTAATATTCATCCTACAATCGGTGATTGTGAATCTAAGAATCTTCATTCTTCAATAATCAATCTCGTTCACTAAATTTCTTAACATCAAGAACTAATTTGCAGATTTGGACATGGAATTTTTGGTTCTTGATGATAAATCATTCAATGGCAGTGACAACATAATAGGTAAATTTCAGTTCTAATATCTTAAATTCAATTTTTTTTGTCTAATGTCTTGTGTCTATTGTCTAGGTGTTTTTGTGTAAATTAAAATGAGATTTTGGTTTTTACTTGTTTTGGTTAATATGTTTAGGTAATTAGGTTAATTGATTTAGGAATTAAGATACTCAGAATCCCAGATTATGTTCATATTGTTTACTGTTTAGATTTTGATCATAAGTCATAAATCAGAAATTCATATTGTTTATCTCATTTTACACTTTGCATTACAGTAAAAACTCAAAAGCTTTGGGAGTTTGGGGCTTTGGCGATTGACTAAGATTACTTCTCTATTTCTCATACATTTATTGTGAATCCCAGATTGCTCAAGTAACAATGATAATTGAAAGATTAACCGTATTGAATGATTGAGAGAGTTACAAACATAGGATTGAAAAGCAAACTCTCTCTATAAAACCTGATAAGCACACAATACTGATTTATCTCAACTTCTAACCCTAATGATTAGAAAACACACTTTAAATACTCACGGGCCTAAAACCCTAAAGGCCGAAGGCCCAACAAACAAACTAAGGCCCAAAACACACAAAGCCCAATATTAAAATAAAAGGCTTTTACAACGCGATTAATAATTAATAAATAAACTATATAAATACTTTATATAACTTTTCACGCACTTGGACTTTTAGTCCTAACAATCTCCCCCTAAAGTTGTATAAATGATTTATCTTCTTGAAATCTTCATATCTTGATCTTCTCTTCCTGTTGAATCTCTGAAACACATTGGTGTTGCTTGTCTTCATGTCATTCCAAGATCCCCCTTGAATAAATCTCTTGGTCTTCATAATTTCAACTTTGTAACCACATTCAATGAACAATAATCTCGACTGAATGTGCAAACTGAGCAGCTTTTAACTGTAGAAACTCAACACATCAAATCAGCACACAAGAAAAATAATGTGCGAGTTACGTGACATTCCACAATGCATCTTCGGTTGTAAAAACAAAGAATCTGTCTTTGAACCGCTAGTTGAATAAACTTTCAGCTTAAGAACCTGTTTCAATCAGCTCGTAGGTGGAAGCAACTTGTAGCAACTTGTAGCGAACACCAATTGATGAAGGATAGAAGAACCAATGCAATCTTGAAATCCATGGCTTTTCAACCTCAGATTTAAGAACTTGTAGATAATGTTGTTCCCCTTCCGCTTTTGCTCACTCCCCCTCAACATGATAATCTGTCTTTGAAACTTGTGTCGTTGTTATTGTATTCTCCCCCTCATGATGATTAGGAGAATCCTGAGCATCATGTATGTTCAAAGACTAACATGATGAGTAGCAAAAGATAATATAAAACATTTAGTAACTAAGATGGGGTAATCAACTAACACAGAAACACATTAGTAACTGTTATCACATAAATTAAGAATAATTATGTGGCCTATTTTCAGAGTTGGCAAGGGGGTATCTCTGATAGGACTTCCAGTTATCACTGAAGTAAGATTTTAAGAATCTACTTCTCAAACTGTTCCGGCAATATCACAGAGATATGCTATTGGAATCACAAAGATTCGTGCATGTGTGAAAGAAATATAAATATGTATCTTTTCGGCTCAAAGATTGATTCAACCTGGGACGCATGTTTGGAATCAATAGACACAGTGAGATGAATATGAAGTTCGGAGACCGGAGCTGATGTCTTCCTTTTTCAATATCTAAGACCTCCGAGTGAGGAATAGATAGATTATGTGTTAATTCTCCGTGAATATATGAAACAAGTACCTTTTGTGAGATACTTGAGTGGCTAGGTGGGGTGACACGAGTTATCGACACTGGGTCCATGTCTATTTCAATATTCATCTCCAAAGAACGAGAATGAATAGATTATGTGGTAACCCGGATAACTGACTCGGTTTGGTAAGGACCAATAATTCTTTTAAGTCCTGTCACACCCGCACCATTTTTTTTCACTCTGAACTCATCTATCAATCTAGACCCCTCACTGATATCTATGAATGGGATGTGTTTCTTGGGTAGGTCCTTCCGGTTCTAGATTGACCATAGAAACATTATAAGCCTAAACACTCATTTAGCTCACCAAGATAAAACATTTGAAGAAAAGTTTTTGATTTAAGAGAATCAGAAGTCGAAAATGTTTAAGAACGAGTCCTGAACAGAAGTGTTCAGAAGTCGAGATGAAAGTTTAAAGGAAAAACCTGGTACTCCCCCTCAAAAGATGGCATAACCCTTGATTGTAGTCATGTGACGTGAATAATCTGAATTAAAGCCCACATGACATTCCTGCAAAACAGATTAGACAAATTTTGGTTTTGGTATCCATGCTTTGATGGATCCTTGATGGTTAGTTGCCTTAGCTTTAAAGCTATGAAACTGAGGATTGGGGATACTATAAGTACCGTATCAGCTATTGACATACCTGGAATCCACAAAGGCACTATTTCCACAATAAGTGCAACAGATATTTGATCGGTTTAGACTGATCAACTTAGTTGTGGAATAGACATGAGTCGGTGACTTTGAATCAACTACAAGAGATTTGTATGACGTGTTTCCACCACTGTCTTTTGTAGTTGATTTCTTTTTCCAAACCATTTTCACTTTTCGAAACACTTGATTATCTGTATTATCAACAAGAGAATTATAGAAAAGATTTGAAGGGAGAATCCGATCTTTTGAAAATTCATTTGATTTGACACAATTCTTCGAAGAAATAGTTGTGGAAGTTGAACATGAAGAATAAGGAGACTGAACAACAGTATCGGGACTGGCTTGTTCAGATAAATCGGCTTTCAAATTTAGTTCTTCAAGTTTCTTGACTTTTACGACTAAAGCATTTCTTTCTTCGAGAATTGAATCAAATTGTTTTTGTAAATCGGATTTTACCTTATGTTCTTTCAAGATCTCTGTCGTTAATTCAGACAATTTATGTGAAAGCTTACGAATTTCTGTTTTGAAAAACTTCCTTTCACTTTCAAAGTCTTTTTCGATACTGTTGCGTTTATCAGATATTTCTTTGAAAACCGCAACAATTTTCTTTTCAAGCACTTTCTTTACCGTTTCAAAACATTTTCGCTCTTTTACAAAATTATCTCTCTCAATTATCAGAACCTTTTCAAAATCAGAAATCTGTTTTGAAAGTTTTGCATTTTGAAGCTCAAAAATCTTTCTTTCATCGAAAACTTTCCTTGAAAGCTCAAGAATCTATCTCTCAAAATTTTTCTTTTCCTTTGAAAAGTCTACTTTTTCTTGTTCAAAAATAGAAAGCCTCTTCTTGAGATCAAGATTTTCACTCTCCACAACTTTCAGTTTCTCTTCAAGTTCCAGAGTTTTCTCTTCTTGGGCTTCAAAATTCTCTGATTTTTTAAACTTTTTCGAGAATTCTGAAAATTGCTTCTTCAAAACATCATTTTCTTCAGCAAGTTTTTCTTTTTCTCTTTTTAAGCTTTGTGCCCAACTCAGATTATTAGCATTTTCACCATTAACTTGCACAAGCACGTTGTAATTGTTTTCCAATCTGGCTTCAAGAACTACAATCTTGGATTTTAGATTAGAAATTTCTTGTTGATAAGCAGAATAAGAAATTGCTACTTGAACAAAATGATCGTGAGACGATCGCAATTTGATTCAAGAAAGGTGAAAAGGAACGAGAAACACTCTAAGATGACGCTTTAAGATAAGAATGGAGAACCAGGGTTAGGGAACCAGGGTTGGGAGGGAACCAGGGTTGAGGAGGGAACCAGGGTTGGGGAACCAGGGTTGGGAGGGAACCAGGGTTGGGAGAGAACCAGGGTTAGGGAGGGAACCAGAGTTAGGGAGGGAACCAGGGTTGGGGAACCAGGTTGGAGGCACCAGGGTTGAGGGGAACCAGGTTTGGGGGAACCAGGGTTGGGGAACAACCTGGCTTGAGGAACCAGGGTTGAGTGAGAACAACCTGGCTTGGATGAGGAGAACCAGGGTTCGGGACAACCATGTTTAAGGACAACGGGTTCAGACAACCTGGCTTGGGGACAAGGGTTCAAACAACCTGGCTTGAGAAACAGGGGTGGGACAACCAGGGTTCGTGACAACCTGGGTTGGGACAACCAGGCTTCACGAGACCTGGGTAGGGTTTAACACGGTTTCACGGCTCGATCCCAAAATCACAAAAAAAAATAAAAAAATAAACCCAAAACAATAAACTTTAGCAACGAATATGGATCAAATTCAGAGATCTAACACTTTTTCAATCGATTATTTAGCCAAAAACCAATGAATCAATGATTTTCAACCAAAAAATCAAGAACACAGTCTAAAAATTTTAGATTTATAAAAACCCAAAATTAAAGATTAATACTACGAATCAGAAGACGAGACTTTACCAAACACTTAATCTAACTAAACTAAAGAGATTAGGAGCAAATAGACTCAAAGATTTAGCAAAAATCAAGAACCCCAAAACTCAATATGAATCGATCGAACACAGAGAAAAAGAGATTTTTTTTTACCTTTTTCGAATCAAATCTTCGTCTCTTTGCTCTGATACCAATTGTGAATCCCAAATTGCTCAAGTAACAATGATAATTGAAAGATTAATCGTATTGAATGATTGAGAGAGTTACAAACATAGGATTGAAAAGCAAACTCTCTCTTTAAAACCTGATAAGCACACAATACTGATTTATCTCAACTTCTAACCCTAATGATTAGAAAACACACTTTAAATACTCACGGGCCTAAAACCCTAAAGGCCGAAGGCCCAACAAACAAACTAAGGCCCAAAACACACAAAGCCCAATATTAAAATAAAAGGCTTTTACAACGTGATTAATAATTAATAAATAAACTATATAAATACTTTATATAACTTTTCACGCACTCGGACTTTCAGTCCTAACATTTACCATTTCTCAAATGAACCTCTCCCTATATATATATCAACTATACCGATGTTTGAAACCTTGTGTGAAAAATATGGAATAACCATGTGTGAATATAGTGATATTCATACTTAAATAAAGTGTTATCATTCATTTTACCTATATTTAAAGATACACGTAAAGATATTGATATTCATATGTTAATAAGGTGATACGGTTCATATATATATATATATAGAGAGAGAGAGAGAGAGAGAGGAAAGTTCAAATGAAAACTCATTTTTCATTGTGCACGTGAGGACAAATCTCAGTCACTCGATCTCTTTTGATCCAATAACTCATATTAAATAAAGTTTTTAATTTTAAAATACTTAGGGGTAAAAATGGAAGAAAATTTTAAACACACACCTCCATATTTGACCTTTTATTTTCTTTTTTAATTAAAAACTTTTTACCCAATTAAAGTTTAAAATAAATTATCTAAAAAATTACTAATATTTTAATCAAACAAATTACATAAAAAAATGAGAATTTCGTGCTCTTCGATATGACATCCACCTCGATATAGTTTTTTTTGTCGTTTTAACCATTTTTTACGTGAAATGCTATATATGTGTTATATTCATTATGAATATTTATGTACGTTCAAGTTTGTACAACGCCTCGACACCGTAAGTATGTAACTCGACTTCAACACTTTCTTCAACATCGTAAGACATCACGTTTCTTCAGTACCGTAACCCAACACCCATCAAGATGAATCGAGAACCTATCGAGTAATTTTGTTGTGAACCGGGGAACAAAAAAGAGCGTGTCACGTCTCCACATCTTCACAGGTCATTCATGTGTTATTCATCATGAATAATGTATCATTCAGGATGAATAATACAACATTCAGGGTGAATAATTCACGATTCATGAATTCGTGTATTATTCGTCATGAATGTTGTGTAATTCATCCTGAATACTATATTATTCATCATTAATAATGAATGAACGTTCACATTTGTTATTCATACTGATTGTGGGACATCCAGGGATGCGCATACATATTCATAATGAATTAAATTGTTAGGACTGAAAGTCCTTGTGCGTTGAAAGTTGTATAACGCATTTATAAGGGTTCAAATTGTAATTAATTGATAGTTAAATTGTTAATGGGCCTAAAGCCCATGAGGCCTTATACGCCTCATATTTATTGTGTTATACCATGTAACAGGAATGACGCTCAAGTACAGGAAGTGACACCGGTCACTGGTCCATCCGACACAAGTGCATCAACCTCGACTGATTCTTCCCCCACTATCGTCATTGCTTCCGAATCACCAAGCTCGAGTGATCCCCCTCCAACCTCTCGAGTTCATTCTGAAGCACCGGCAACAGTAGCAACTCATGAACCGACCCCTGCTGAAGGTGTTCACGAAGTTCCCTCTCCGGCAATCCCGGAGATCGTTATAGACACATCACCCGCTGAGTCGTCCTCTGCTACTCGCCCGACTCCAGCACAGGAGCTTCCACCTCACAGGCCGTCATCACTCGAAGCAGTTCAGGATCTACTCCCCAGGTGGTTATGTGGATTATGATACATCTCAACAGACATATCAACCTCTTACCCACACAACCAAATGGACACGAGCTCATCCCCTACATCAAATCCTCGGTGATCCCAATACACCTGTTCATACTCGATCTACTACCGCGAATGACTGCCTATTCTCTTCGTTCCTTAGCCGTATCGAACCCTCAACCATCTCCAAAGCTTTGAATGATCCAGACTGGGTGATAGCTATGCAAGAGGAACTCAATCAATTTGAGAGCCCCAAAGTATGGCGACTTGTTCCCAGGCCAAAGAATAAGACGATGATTGGGACGAAATGGATCTTCAAGAACAAGAAGGACAAAGATGGAATCATAGTCCGGAACAAAGCGCGTCTGGTAGCCAAAGGATATCGCCAGCAGGAAAGAATCGATTATGATGAGACTTTCGCACCGGTTGCTCGAATTGAAGCGATTCGCATGTTCCTTGCCTACGCCGCTCACAAGAACTTCATTGTTTTTCAAATGGATGTGAAATCCGCGTTTCTGAATGGCGTTCTCAAGGAGGAAGTTTATGTCTCGCAACCCGAAGGCTTTGTGAGTTCAGACAAACCTCATCACGTCTACTTTCTTTACAAGGCCTTGTACGGTCTCAAACAAGCACCACAAGCCTGGTATGATGCACTCTCTTCATTCTTAGTTAAATCTGGATTTTCTAAAGGTAAGATCGATACCACCCTGTTTATTAAAAGGGAAAAGCGTGATATCATTCTTGTACAGATCTATGTCAACGACATAATCTTTGGCTCAACAAACCCCAAGTATTGTCAAAACTTCTCAGCCCTCATGAGCAAACATTATCAAATGAGTATGATGGGTCAAATGAATTTTTTCTTGGGTCTTCAAGTTAAACAATTAGCCACAGGAATTTTCATTAATCAATCTAAGTACATCTCGGATATTCTTCGGAAATATCAAATGGAAAATTCTTCACCTATGAAGACGCCTATGTCTACTAGTATAAAGCTACACTCCGATCCTGACGGAAAGGATGTGGATGCTAAGACCTATAGGGGCATGATTGGTTCTCTGATGTACTTGACGGCTAACAGGCCATACATTATGTTTTCGACATTCTTGTGTGCAAGATTTCAGTCTAAACCCAAAGAGTCTCATTTAGTTGCAGTTAAACGCATATTTCGTTATTTAAAAGGTACTGCTGATCTTGGTTTGTGGTACCCGAAAGAGACAGGTTTTGAGCTGACAACTTATTCAGATACTGACCATGCCGGAAATATGCTGGATCGGAAAAGCACGACGGGACATGTCCAGTTCTTGGGTGATCGACTTGTCAGTTGGGCATCGAAGAAACAAAATATTGTTTCAACCTCTACCGCTGAGGCCGAGTATGTAGCAGCCGCCAGTTGCTGGTCGCAGGTAATTTGGATGCGCACTCAGCTGAAAGACTATGGATTCCACTACTCGAAGATCCCCATTTACTGCGACTCGAAGAGCGCCATTGCTATATCAAGCAATCTCGTCCAACACACGAAGACGAAACACATCGACGTGTGCTATCACTTCATAAAAGATCATGTGGAAAGAGGTACAATCGAACTCTACTTTGTTAATACAGAACATCAGATAGCAAACCTGTTTACCAAAGCCTTGGACAAAAAACGTTTTCAATATCTAGTGTCCAAGCTAGGTATGTTGAATCTGAAAGTTTGACCCTTCTACAAACCTATACGAGTCTCATTCAATGACGAATGACTGTGACTTAATGCCCCAGTGACTTGTCTCTGGATGTTCATGTTCACACTCATTGGTTTTTGCATTTTACTCGTTAAGTTCTGTGCAAGTTTCACACTTCTGTATTAATAAATTAGATTTCGTTCATTTTTTTTCCTCGTGTGTTTCCTTGTTCTTCGTGGAGTTTCTTTTTCTTTTGCAGTCTATTAGTTCGGTTACTTAAAGAGTATGTCGTTTGTGGTGAATTTTTGAGTTGTTCATGTGTTAAGGGAAAACCCTACCGCAAGAGGTTCTGTAAGTTCCTTTTATCGTTCTCCGTTCGAGGGGGAGCAGGTAAGTTCTTCTTGTGTTTCGTTTCCTCTCTGCTATCGTCAAGGGGGAGCAAAAAAAAATTTAGCGTAAGAGGTTCCTCATTTGAGGGGGAGCCGAATTAAGTTTTTTTTTCTCTTTGTTTTCTTTTATTTTTCTTTTACTTTTCAATTCTTAGTTTTTATTTTTTTATTTCGTTTCTTTATTTATTAAATAAAAAAAAATTGTGATAGGCGATTGTGGGTTTTTTAGATTAATCGATGTTTGTGGTCTTTTTTTGGTTAATCGGCGGCTGTTATCTTTTATCTCTGTTATCTTTCATCCATATCAAGGTTTTAAACTGTGATTGGAATCCAAAGTAGTGGGACGGTGACTTATTTGTTTTGTTTATTGCCATCCGGTCCCCGGGTAGTGAACTCCCGGGGTGTGTTTTCAAGTGTTAAACTCCCGGGGTTTGTTTGTGACCACCTACCTTCGGCCCCAATCGCCCGGTACCTAACCCCGGGATGTACCGGTCCCCGGATCATCAACAAATAACTCTCGATTAAACCCCGGTCTCTAGCCAAACCCCGATCCCCGGCGTCTCCCGGTCTCTAGCCAAACCACGGTCCCCGGCGTCTCCCGGTGTCTAGTCCCGGTAGATTTTTGGTTCGTCATTCATAACGAATTTAGCGATTTTCGATTGATTTTTGAAATTTTTCGGTTGATTCGGTTGAGTTTGTAGACGAATTATTTGGATTTTAAAACGTTAAAGGTTGTTTACGAAGATTAAATGAAAATTTTTGATCGAAAATTTTCAACCCATGTTGAGTTTTTAAGGTTTCGTTCGTTTTCGAAAAAAACTTTCGGTTGCTTCGTTCGTGAGTTTGAGAGATTGTTTCGGGTTCTAATAAGTTGAGGGAGCTTAAGGGAACATAAACGATCATTTTTGGTCGAAAAGTATTATCCCATACCGAGTTTTTAAGTTGTCGATCGTTCTACGAAAAGTTTTCGGTTGGTTCGTTTGTGATCGTGGGTTGACCATTTGAGTTTTAATTAGGTAAGGAGTGATCAAGGAGCTTTAACGATCATTTTGCATTAAATACTACTAACTGTTTCGAAGTTTTGCAGGTTGGCTCAACGAAGAAGATGATGAATAGTGTTTCCGTTAAGTGACGGTTAAATTTCTTACATTTTGGTCTTTTTCCGTTAAGTCTCCGTTAGTCCAACTAGTTTGGTTAGTTTTATTTCATTTTTAGTCCTTTTTTCAGTTAGTGTCCAGTTAAGTCCGTTAGAAGTTTCAAATTTTACACTTTTAGTCCCTATAGTTAGAGATTTCATTTTATGTCATTTTTGGTCCTACTAGTTTAAGTTTAATTTTTTGTCACTTTTAGTCCTTGTAGTTTTAAGTTTTAGTTTGTGTCACTTTTAGTCCCCGTACTTCTTAGTTTCGGTCGTTTGTCATTTGTGACCCCTAATCTTTCAAGTTTCACTCGTTGTCACTTTTGGTCCTTGCACATTGATTCTTTCATATTTTGTCAAGTTTAGTTCCTAGACTTCAAGTTTTTCAAGCAACAATGTCTCATCCAACTTATTGTGAGCTAGAAGAGAAAGTTTCTTGTTTAGAAGCTAGAGTTGAAAGACTACTTGACAAATATGATGATCAACGCATTGAAAATGCTGGAAACTTGTGCATAATTTCAAATCAAAAGGAGGAATGTGCAAGTTTTTCAAAAGAGTCTGAAGAGTTAAAGACCAAAGTAGATGATCTTACTTACAAGCTTCGTATGTCAGAAAATGATAAAATTGATATTGTGACTAAAAGTGTGGCTTATAAAAATGAAAATCATAGGTTATCTACCCAGTTAAAGGATCTCGAACTGAAACTTTACAAAATTGGTCAATCTAAACAAACGATGCATTTGAATGCACCTAAAGAATTCAAATATTCAGAGACGGGTCTCGGTTACGATAACCCACATTATCTGAAAAAGGCCTTGACCAAAGTTCCCACGTTATATGCGTTCGAATTTTTTGGAATAGACAAAACCTACCCAGAGTACAAAATCAATTGGACCAAACCACTTGTTGATGAGGATCCGGAACAGGAAACTTTGAGAAGGAAGAATTCTACCAAAATGCAACTTCCTTTTGTTTATGACTCATTGAATGCGTCATACAACACCGAAAACCCCTGTTTTCTGTCAAATGATTATTTTCGAAGCTATTCTCAAGCTGAACTTGATTCAAAAACCATTGAAACTGAGGAGGAACCAATGGACCACAAAATATATATTCCACCTCTGATTTTAGAAAAGAAAATTGTTCAGCTAGAAGAGTCATTTGCACAGGAGAGGATCATTTTTCAAAAGGAAAAACAAGAGTTATTATCCAAACTTGAGTGTCTCAATTCTGATAAAAAGGAAACTGGGTCGAGGGAGGAAAAGGAATATCTTCAGACAGAGATAAATAAGCTTAATTCACAACTGGCTTCTTTGGCAGTAGATCTGATGAAAGAGCGACTTCACAAAGTCGGGCTTCAAGCTAAGCCTGAAATTCTCCAAGTTGAGAAAATTAATTTGTCAGAAAATTCCTACCCACCCTCAGACACTTCTTCCTGTAAAGCCTTTTTGGGTGACTCGTCACCAAATTCTTCAAACAAAGGAAAAGAGCCTTAATCTTTTGAAACGGATCATCATTCTGATTTTCAAAATACTTCCGCTAATGATCCGCTCAAAGGAACAAATCCTTCCAGTTTCCTAAATCTTTCAAGTGATAAGGCTTCTTCTGATGAGGAAATGGAATTCTCAGCCTTTCTGAATTCTGAGGTGTGTCCAGACAGTCAGCTAGACCAATCTGATTTCGATCCTAAACTTCCAAGTCATGTTGATTTTTTGGATTCAACTGGTGAGCCACCGGTCAAATTTTATAAAGGCGAATGTTCAACATCTGCCTCTCAAAAGGTTTCTATGAACAAATCTTCAAAGCAAAAATCTAAAAGACGTTCACAGAAACAAAGAAAGACCGACACCTTAAACAAAAGACATACTTCCTACTCCAGTTCTTCTGATTATGAGCTTAATGATTCTTTAGATAATCATTTCTCCAGGAAAGTAAAGTTGGTTTGGAGAAAGAAACCAACTACAGAATACAGTAAAGGAAACAAGTCTCATGATTCGCCTGTAGTTGATACAAAGTCATCTATTTCTAAGACTGATTCACATACTTATGTTTATTCTATAGGAAAGTTGATTAGTCTGTGCCGGAAAACGATCCGTTGCACTTACTGTGGAAAGAGTGACTTTTTGCATCCAAGGTACGTTAATAGTTGGTATGGTACTTATAGCATCCCCAATCCTCAGTTTAATCGCTTCAAAGCTAAGGCAACTAACCATCAAGGATCCATCACAGCATGGATACCAAAACCAAAATCTTCTTAATCTGTTTTGTAGGAATGTCATGTGTGATTTAATTCAGCTTATTCACGTCACATGACTACATTCAAGGGTTAAGCCACTTTTGAGGGGGAGTACCATGTTGCTTATTTTTCATATCGACTTCTGAACACTTCAATTCAGGACTCGTTCTTAAATGTTTTTGACTTCTGATTATCTCAAATCAGAAAATTGTATTTCAATGTTTTATCTTGGTGAGTTAAAGGAGTGTTAGCGCTATTAATGTTTCTATGGTCCATCCAGAACCGGAAGGACCTACCCAAGAAACACATCAAATTCATAGATATCAGTGAGGGGTCTAGATTGATAGATGAGTTCGGAGTGATTAAAAAAAGGGTGAGGATGTTACAGGACTTAAAAGAATTATTGGTCCTTACCAAACTAAGTCAGTTATCCGGGTTACCACATAATCTATTCATTCTCGTTCTTTGGAGATGGATATTAAAACAGACATGGACCCAGTGTCGATAACTCGTGTCACCCCACCCAGCCACTCAAGTTTCTCTCAAAATATACTTGTTTCATATTTGCACGGAGATTTAGCACATAATCTATCTAATCCTCACTCGGAGGTCTTGGATATTGAAAAAGGAAGACATACTTATGTTTATTCTACAGGAAAGTTAATCAGTCTAAACCGAGCAAAGATCTGTTGCACTCACTGTGGAAATAGTGACTTTATGGATTTAAGGTATGTTAATAATTGGTATGGTACTTATAGCATCCCCAATCCTCAGTTTAATAACTTCAAAGCCAAGGCAACTAACCATCACGGATCCATCACAACATGGATACCAAAACCAAAATCTTCTTAATCTGTTTTGCAGGAATGTCATATGTGATTTAATTCAGATTATTCATGTCACATGACTACAATCAAGGGTTATGCCACTTTTGAGGGGGAGTACCACGTTGTTTATTTTTCATATCGACTTCTGAACACTTCAGTTCAGGACTCGTACTTTAATGTTTTGACTTGTACTTCAATGTTCTATTTTGGCGAGTTAAAGGAGTGTTAGGGCTCATAAAGTTTCTATGGTCCATCCAGAACCGGAAGGACCTACCCAAGAAACACATCCAATTCATAGATATCAGTGAGGGGTCTAGATTGATAGATGAGTTCGAAGTGGTGTGATTAAAAAAAAGGTGAGGATGTGACAGGACTAAAAAAAATTATTGGTCCTTACCAAACCGAGTCAGTTATCCGGGTTACCACATAATCTATTCATTCTCGTTCTTTGGAGATGGATATTGAAACAAACATGGACCCAGTGTCGATAACTCGTGTCACCCCACCTAGCCACTCAAGTATCTCTCAAAAGATACTTGTTTCATATTTGCACGGAGATTTAACACATAATCTATCTATTCCTCACTCGGAGGTCTTAGATATTGAAAAAGGAAGACATCAGCTCCGGTCTCCGAACTTCATATTCATCTCACTGTGTCAATTGATTTATAACCTGCGTCATAGGTTGAATCAATCTTTGAGCCTAATCGATTTGATTATACTTCTTTCACACACACACGAATCTTTGTGATTCCCTTTGCATATCTTTGTGATATTGCCAGAACAGTTTGAGAAGTAATTTTTTAATATTTTACTTCAGTGATAACTGGAAGTCCTATCAGAGATACATCGATGCCAACTCTGAAAATAGGCCACACAATTATTTCAATTGTTGTGATAATAGTTACTATTGTGTTTCTGTGTTAGCTGTTACCCTTAGTTACTAATCGCTTTATCTAATATTTTGCTACCCATCCGGTTAGTCTTTGAAGTTACATGATGCTCATGATTCTCCTAATCATCATGAGGGGGAGAACGACACACAATTCAAAGACACAGATTATCGTGTTGAGGGGGAGTTAGCAAAATCTGAGGGGGAGTAACAATTTTTTTTTTATCTAAGGTTGAAAAGCCTTTAGATTCAAAGATTGCAGCTAAGCATAAAAGATTTTATTGGTTCTTCTATCCCGTATCATGTGGTGTATGCTACAAGTTTTGTTCCTCCTACGAGCCGATTGAAACAAGTTCTTAAGCTGAAAGCATATTCAACTCGCAGTTCAAAGACAAATTCTTTGTTTTAAACTGAAGATGCACTGTGGAATGTCACGTAACTCGCACATTATCTTTCTTGTGTGCTGATCCGATGTGTTGAGTTTCTACTGTTGAAAGCTGCTTGATAGCGCATTCAGTCGAGGCTATTGTACATTGAATCTGGTTACAAAGTTGAAACTATGAAGACCAAGAGCTTTATTCAAGGGGGAGTTTGGAAAGATATGAAGACAAGCAACACCAAAGTTTTTCAAAGATTCAAAAGGGAAAGAAGATCAAGTTTGAAGATTTCGAGATGATAAATGCCTTATTCAACTTTAGGGGGAGATTGTTAGGACTGAAAGTCCTTGTGCGTTGAAAGTTGTATAACGCATTTATAAGGGTTCAAATTGTAATTAATTAATAGTTAAATTGTTAATGGGCCTAAAGCCCATGAGGCCTTATACGCCTCATATTTATTGTGTTATTATTGAGTTTTAGGTTTTAGAAGAAATTATTCTAGTCGTAAGGTTTACATTCCCGTATCAGATATTCTCTCTGTAAACCTAAACCAATATTGATTATTAATCATATGACTAGAAGTTGTGGCTCAATCATTGTTCATTATTGATTGCTGATTGCACTGTATCTGGGATCTACATAAACCAAATTTCGGTAGTGAATTGGGAAACAAAAGAGAGTGCACCATGTGTCTACACCTTCACGGGTCATTCATATATTATTCATCATGAATTATGTATCATTCAGGATGAATAATACAACATTCAGGGTGAATAATACACTGTTCATGATAAATAATACATGAATCATGAATTCGTGTATTATTCATCCTGAATACTATATTATTCATCCTGGATTCGTGAATAATACACGGTTCATGATAAATAATACATGAATCATGGATTCGTGTATTATTCATCCTGAATACTGTATTATTCATCCTGAATACTATATTATTCATCATGATTAGTGAATGAACGTTCACCTTTGTTATTCATACTGAATGTGGACACCCGAGGACGTGCATGCATAATGAATATAACACATATATAGAATTTCACGTAAAAAACGGTTAAAACGAAAAAAAAATCTTGAATATTGTATTATTCATCCTGCATATTGTATTATTGATCATGAATAGTGAATGAACGTTCACCTTTGTTATTCTTTGTGAATGTGGACACCCGAAGACGTGTATGTATATTCATAATGAATATAACACACATATAGAATTTCACGTAAAAAATGGTTAAAACGAAAAAAAAAACTATATCGAGATGGATGTCATATCGAAGAGCACGAAATTCTCATTTTTTTGATGTAATTTGTTTGATTCAAATATTAGTAATTTTTAAGATAAATTATTTTAAAGTTTAAGGGGGTAAATTTTTTTTAATTAAAAATAAAAATAAAAAGTCAAAGAAGGTAGACGTTGATTCAAAATTACAATTTTGTCCTTAATCACTTCCCAATTAACCTTATTATGTATTAACCATTGATTAGTTTTTTAAGTTTTGATCAATGATTAAGATTTGTCCTCATGTACACAATGAAAGATGAGTTTTCATTTGAACTCACCCCTATATATATATATATATATATATATATATATATATATATATATATATATATATATATATATATATATATATATATATGAAAGTTTGTGTAAATAAAAATAGGGATATTCACACGTGAATATAATGATATTGTCTATTTATACCTATATTTGAAAACTTGTGTGAATAACATGCATTTTCCATGTGAATATATTGATATTCACATGTGGATATAGTGATGTCGTTCATGTACTTGCGAGTATCATGACATATTTACATGTAACACCCGTATTTTCAAGTAAGCTATAAGTAGGGGTGAGTAAAGACGTGTACCCGCCTAAAATTTTCGGAACCGGTCTCGGAACCGGAACCGGCGGTTTCTAGAATGAAGGAACCGGAAGCGGATACACCGGTTCTTTATATTTAGGAACCGGTCCTGGAACCGCCGGTTCCGTTATCGGGTACCCGTTGTCTATTTTTTTTATCATTTATATTATAAATAGATAAATATTAGTATATTAAAAAGTCCAAACGTAAGGAAATAAATACCATACTCGTGAAAACTAATACGATAAAATAAAAAAAACAAATAAATATTACAAATAATGCTTACAAAACAAATAAATATTACAAATGGTGCATATAAAACAAATAAATACTACAAATGGTGTTTCCAAAACACTTAACGTCATTAAAATTAGTTGATTCTAAAAAATACTACAAACGGTGCTTCCTTAAAAAGGTAGTTTATTAATTTTTTATAAAAAAATATATTTTAGTAAAAAAAAATAGCGGGTACCCGTCGGTTCTGGTTCTGGGTACCTAACGGGACTGGGTACCCGGTCCCATAACCGGCCCCGACGGGTACCCAGCGAGTAACGGTTCCAAAAAAATGAGAACCGAAGCTGGTCCCGATCGATTCCATATTTTAGGAACCATAACCATTCACATTGGTTCTGGTTCCGGAACCGACAGTTTCAAAGCGGTTCCGGTTCCAAAGGCGGGTACCCGTTTCCGATGCTCACCGCTAGCTATAAGACTCATCTCATCTCAAAATGTCAAATTTTAACTTGTAAATTAGGACGAGAAAGGCTAGTTATGTTTTCTCGTTGTCGAAACGTCGTTTGTGCGAGGAAAATAGGATTGTCGGGCTCCGAAATGGGTGGAGCGACTATGTCTGGCGATTGTGACAGGGTCACTGTCGTGACAGGGTCACTGTCGTGACAGGGTCACTGTCGCCAAGGGCACAGTCGCGGGGCATGTGTGGCTCATGGTACATTAGGGTGCTCGTGCCCCGCGCTCGTGCCCATCAATTGTGACACTGTCACTCTCGCCGTGGCACAATCGTTGAAGGGGAGGACCCGTGGTACCAATGTCACGATAGCGACACCCGTCCTTAATCTAGCTTAGTTTAGTTGAGATTAGTAGGTTGTCCTTTATCATTCATATTTGTTTGTAAACAATTTTACAATTTCCCCTTTTATGGGTGATGATTATATATTTTGTAGTAAGTGATTCGTTAAATCCAGGTTTTAAATTACTCTCATTTGTAGGGATGTTACATTACATACGAATATAATAATTTTTTTCATTTATATTCGTGTTTCAAAGCTTGTGTGAATAACCGTACGTAAGATATCGTCCCATTTATACCTTTTCCAATTAGCTAGTCCATGAGGTTGTTCCATTTAGAAACCGTTAAGGGTGCACAATCTCGGATATAAGGGAGTGGCAAGGGGATAGTTGGGGAATGGAGATGGAATTGGAGAAGGGAACCAAGAGGAAGGGAGAGAGGAGAACTAGAAGACTTGTTGAGGGTGATTCACGACCGAAAGCCAACTAAGGATCGAAGAGACCGAAATCAGTGGCGTTTAGATACAAAAGATGAATTTTTGGTTAAAAGGTTTCAGAGCTTAATTGGAGAACGTGTAGATACAGTGAATGGTACCGTAATGGAGACCAAATGGAACAAGGTAATCCCTAAGAAAATTTGCATCTTTATGTGGAGAGTTAGATTAGGAAAACTTCTTTGTCGGGCGATGTTGGATTCGATGAGTATTGATCTTTATTCCATACCTTGTCCTAGATTTGGAACGACAATTGAATCGGTGGATCACACGTTGGTTCAATGTGGTGAAGTTAACAAAATTTGGCAATTATTGGGAAGGTGGTGGAAGATCAATACAGAGGAGTCCAGCTCGATTCAAGACCTTCTTACAGTTGGGACACATTCGGATGGGGAGTCAAAGAAATCGAGAGTTTGGACAGGGGTGATTTGGTCGTTCCTTTATTTAATATGGCTGAACTACAACAAAATAATCTTCAAAGGGGAGAAAAGAAGGATATCAGATCTATTTCTCGAGTTTCAACAGAAGGTGTTCGAATGGATCACGAAAAGAGATCGACAAGTGCGGCCAGATTGGGTAAGTTGGTTAGTGGACCCTTCTGACTTGTGCGCTGGATGATAGTGCAGTTCGGGCAACGATGGTCATCCATATGGTTTCATTTCGAGGTAGTTGTGTTGTTCGATTTAGTTTCACTTAGCGCTGTAATTTTTTGTCCTCTGTTTGCACTGGTAGCTGTACGTTTCAGAGTAGTGTAGGCGGTAGTGGTGTTTGCAGCTTGATTCTCGCAAGCTTCCTTCACCCTCTTTTGTTTTGTGTTCGAGATCCTTATTTGATTTATTTATTTTTCACCGGTTTTATAAAGTGTGGTGCTTTGATGTAAAAAAAAAAAAAAAAAAACTAGTCCATGGTTTCATAGACAAGGTATTCATACCTTTCCCAATTAACTATTTTGGTAGTTAATCCATAAATTTGAAATAGAAAATTAATAAATTAATTCAAATTTAATTAAAAACTAAAAAAACTCGAGACCCATCTTTTTTTTACCCATATTCATACCTAATCCATTTATTATTTTGGTCTTAGACCTAATTTTATCGAATAAGGTAGAGGATGTATAAACTCATCCAAGTTTGCTCTTTCTTTCTATGTGGACCATCCTGTAAAAATAACTCCCATATTAAATATGTTTTTGACTTTATATATAAATAAAATTGTATGCATGAAAATAAAAATAAATAATTGTTGTATATGCAAAAATGGGACAAAAAAAACAATAAAATATTAATTTAGAAGTTAACCTTTAATATTTTGTATTTGATGTCGATCACAAAGTCAATGACTAGATGAGATGCTTTAATTTTATATATGATTTTCGTTTTTACCCAACTCATTTTTTTTTTGTTAATACGGGTGTAACACCCTCAAATTTGGTAAGAGCAACTAATAAAATTTTCGATACAACATCAAATAAAGACAACACATCATTCTACGATTCAAAACTCAATATGCCTCAAAACATAAAATTCGATAAATAACTTCAACATATACAAACTCCAATAATTTACAATGACTAGACCGGAGTCGGGTGTTACTCAACCCAAATACAGTTGCTCTCCTCAACCTAATGCGGAAGACTTCACCAAACTATTCACTCCTCGAGCACACAACCAACACTCATCTCTTCACAGAGTTAGTAGCACTATTCCTAACCGGAACATGTTGCACATGCCGACGAATAAAAAGGTTAGGTTAACGCCTAGTGAGTTTAAGAGTTTTCAACATGAATAAAGATATCGTTGAAAAAAAGTAATGCAATTTAAAATTATACTCTTTCAAAATGATAAGCTTAGATTATGAAAACGACTCGTTGTCCAATAATATGCATTTTAGACGAAGGAACCACTAATATAAACGTTTTCCAATGTGTTACGAGATTTATATGAACTTAATCTCTTGGACTGTTATCTAACGGTGAATAGTGCAAGTATACACTTATCAATCCGTTGTCGTCTTTTACAAGTAATAAAACGGTAAAATACCGAGTATCGATCCACAGGGAAAGATGTAAAAGCTTAATAAAAGTTTAATAAAAGAAATGATTTCAGATGACGAATTTGAAGAAATATTGTTGGGTGGTTTTTAACAACTAATTTGACATAAATTAATTACTTTAAAAAGGAGCAAAGGTGTAGGGATCGGTTAAGATTTTTGACAATTAAATCAAGTGAAACGTCATAATTAATATATTCAACCATTAACTTTTATAAGGCACTCTTTTGAGATTGAGAAAGACTCACATCCATAGACTTGATTCTAATGTTTCCAAAATAGAAAAAGTCTAGGCAATGACACAATCTATTCCTTGTATAAGCTGTATGGAATGAAAACGAGTCTCCTCGTATCTAAATAACTCTCTCGAGTATATCTCCATATCATTCAAGTTGATATGTCACGACGGCTTATCTCTAAGTTCATCACACTTTAATCATTTTCACAACGATCAATTTGTTAGGAAATGAATTTTATAAAAATAACCTTGAATGAATGATTGGAAATAATTATTAACTACTAATTTCCACCATCAAAAATTGGTTTTAATCTTAACTTCACCCCACATCCAAGCTAAGGTTGTTAGCCTATCATCGCTTGGGATCCTTGCATTTTTAAAAAGAAGAGAATGCGACTAAAAATAAAAATTACTGTAAATTATGAAGATTAAATGAAAAGAACGATGGTAGATTAAAGGTTACACAAATTATAAATAACGATGACGTAATAATGCGAATAATTAAAATGCAATAAAATAAAGACGTAAAATTAAAGTGCAATAATTATAAGAAACGTAATATTAAAATGCAATAACGTAATAAAGCAGATAAGAAATACTGAAAGTTAAATGCTTTAATTAAAATTAAACTAGTCTTCCAAATTTTCTCCCAATGATTGGAGAATAAGAGAACACTTAGAGAGGATTTTTAGAGGTGATGGGAGAGAATTGTGTGTTTTACAACAAATGAGCAAGGCTTTTTATAGCCAACAAAAGGGAGGATAAATATATTGTCCAAAGGATAAAAGAAATGATCTCCTAACAAATATCCTCCAAGATTTCCACCAGCTAATGCAAGGTTGGAGGAATATTCTAGGAATATTTCATAAATCTTGAGACAACATCAAGCTGCAGCAAGCTGCTATCCCTCTGTTTTTCGGCACACGAAATCTTCCAACAAAAACGTCTAGAAGCCAATCTGCAAGCCACAAAAACAACATAAAACCAATGATTCAATGCCCAAGTAATAAAGATATGAGTTTTGCTCAAAGGGTCTTGATTAATTAAATATTCGCTTGCAAAAAGTTGAGATACACGTTTAAAAATAGAGCATTTAAGTAATAAAATGAACGCATATCACAATGCAAACTATTTTAAGGGAGAAGATCCCAATATAAAACGTGTTTTCGTAAATTAAATTCAGCCCAAAACTCACTCAAAATGAGAATAGAAATCAAACTCGCAAGTGATGAAAAGCGGATAAAACTTTATATCCCGAAACACCCAAAACACGGGTGGACGTAATACTCAACCCATAATCATATATAAAATCTGTAAATGTAACACGTCACCGAAAACATGGATACTAGACATAATACCCAAAACAACACTTTTCAGTGATGGGGGATACTCGATTCTATAAAATGTGACGGTACACAAAGCAAGCCCCATTTTATGTTGTTAAGACTAGTCATATAAACAAGCACACACAAGGGATGTCAGACTCAGTGGCTTTAAACTTACACCTACGGAATGTCAACTTCAACCGCGAAAGGTCCTTACATTGAGTTCCTCATCCAATATCGTGTACTAGCACGTAGGACTTACAGCCCAATTCGATGCCTAAACGTGCCTCAATGTGGAAAACTAGCGTTCCATCATTAAACATAATGATTCCAAGCGCAAGGGATATCAGGCTCAATAGCTTTAAACGTACACCCACGGGATATCAACTTCAACCATAAATGGTCCTTACGTTGAGTTCCTCATCCAATATCACAACCAAAGCTCTAAGTCGAGCTATCAAAACTAGACAAATGTCCTAAAACCCAATCATAGTAAAATACTAGACCACATGCTCAAACAACCAAATGACTCATTGTCAAAGGAAATAAAATGCAATAAAACGCACTCGACCAACGTTTATGCAAACACATGCCCCAAGGTACACGACCAATTCCAACACAACTTAAATTGAGACAGATTATTTTCCAAACAAAGATATACCATTGACTCTTTCAAAACGTCTCATATCACAAGGATGAACATTTATGCAAAACACATAGTAAGAGTATTTACACCAAAAGACTTATACCTGTAAAATAATTCGTTAGAATTGTCAATGCTTAAGATTTGCTCATCAAAATACTTGGAATGCGTCTTTTCCCCAAAACCAAAAGATGTACAGTTCCCGAAATATTCACAAGGTCGGGAATGACCAAAACCCAATGACTCACACGTTGATACTTTCAAAACATCTCATAAACCGAACTATGCATATTTCCAACAAACACAAAAATGCATCTTTACCAGATAATCCCCATTTTATGCAATGCACTATTAAAACATTTTCCTTAATGGCTTATTTATCAAATTGCCCCAAAAGTCCCAAATGTAGGGGGGTTTACAAGGTTTATAAAGCCAAACACCTCAAATAATTAAACTCACCAAATAATTCGACAAATGATAATTTCATGTAAACACGTAAATATTTTAAAATAGGCATTTTGACATATACAACGTTTACACAAATCAACTTGAACTCACCTATCTAGATTTAGGCTAAATCTAGATTTTACCCAACTTGAGCTCCTTTGAAGAACACTTGGATCCTCAAGCCAAAAACTTCCAAAAACCTAGATCCATACATTTCCAACCATAAGTATTCACATCCAACCATTAAGAATCATTCCCAAAACATTAAACATGAAGACCTCGACTTATACCAAAAACCTTAGCTTCCATAGATGAAGAAAATAGAAGATTACCTTAACTCAAGCTTGAATCCACCAGCCAAAACACCTCTAGATCATCAAAATGGCCACAAACCCCTAATCTACAAAAGGGGAACAAGGGTGGATGAAACCCTAGAAAACCCGATGAAGAAGATGAAGATGAAAGGTTATGGCTCTAACCTCCAAACTTGCTAGGTGATGAAGAATCGTGTGTTTGAAGGAAGAAATCCTCCAAACATGAGTTAGGTTCGAATTTGGGGTTTGGGGGTTGATTTGGGAGAGAAAAGGGGGAGAGATTTAGGGTTTTGGTGAGAAATGAGGTTTGGTGGCAGGTTTCCCTCTTTTAAATGTGCACAGTGCGCGTGCGCAGATGGCGGCGTGGCCTGACCCGCGCGGAGAGCAGCGAGGAAACAGAGCCTCGCACGGTTCATGGCGTAGCTCAACTTGCGCAGGGAGCCGCACGGGGCACTGTGGATGTTTTCTTTTGCTATCTCTTCGGCCAATGATTTCAGGGTGTTACAATGGGTGTTCGAGTCAGCTTGTATACAATACACCTCGACTAAATCCGAGTATGCCTAAAAAAGAACAATCATGAAAATTCTCATGCCTTGCAGAACTCGAACCGATGACTTTAACACATTTTAAGTAATTTTTTTGGGTGCAATATGAAATCATTTGAAATGACCATTTTGGTATATTGTTCTTAAAATATAGAAACTCCAAGTTTAAAGAAGAATATTTCTAAACCTTGATGTACTAATGAAATTGAATTATTATTATTTTATATAAAAAAATTTAAAAATGTATTGAGATGATAAAATAAAGAACATTTTACTAATATAATTAATGTTGAAATCTCTAAAATAGAGAATTTATTAGAGTTGAATTATATTTTTAAAGATTTTAACTTTTCGTTTTCTGGTTTTACAGACATTACAAAAAATTTGTTGGAGATGCTATTATTCCCAAAAAAAAATGTTTTATTTTTCTTCCTAATATTGTCTTCTCTGAGTAAAGAAATGGGAGCGAAAAGAAGAGATTTTTCTCGGAAATTATTGATATGTTTAAAAGCAAGGATGTTTCAATTTTTTTGGAGACCCTGTTACACCTAAACTTTTGATTACATTGCAAAATGAGATAACACAGATAAATATATAAAAATTTCGTACAGAGGTGTTAAGGTGTATTACTTCTATTTTCTGATATAAATTAGAGTACAGGGAGGTGGGCTATAGTTTTTACATTCGTTGATGAAAGGGCTTAAACAATGTACAAAATTTGAGGCGCTATTCAAAATCACGCATTTAACATGCTAAATAACGTCTCTGATTAAAAGATTTGTCTGGTAAAGACAAACACACACAGAATATGGAAGAAATTGTAAATTAATACTCAGATTTCAGAGTTGTTTACTGAATGGCCACGTCCAGTTTTTTCTAGCTCACCTTAAGACACAATAATCCATTAATTGAACCTTTTATGGTAGAACAAACCATCGTATAATTTTGATTGTTACACTCTTTGTTTTTGCAAAATGCTAATGGATTACTCACATTTTAAAAAACCATTTACAATATGAAACGGGTTATCAAAGACATACACTCGTCATTTAATTTCCTTTGGTGTTTTAAATATTTGATTTTATTTCATATTCTTTTGTTATAAAGTATAGAAATATGAGTTAAATATTTGAACAGTACAAGTGTAGTTGGTGGCAGGGACGGATCCACTATGGTGGCTACGGTGGCACGTGCCACCGTATTATTTCGCCGACGAAGGGTAAAATTTTTAGGTTCGTATAAGGTGCAACCGTATCGTTTTGGAAGGTGCTACCGTATTATTTTAAAAACTTCAAGAAGGTGCAACCGTACCTCATAATCAACCAAAAACCAAAAGAAACTATCGAAATCAACCAAAAAAACCGAAAAAATCTCTCGAAATCGATAAAAATAACTTAAAAATCTCTCGAAATCAAGCAAACAGCTTTAAAAATCGCTCGAAATTGTGGAATTAGGCTAAAAACACATCGGTCAATATTGAACGTCGATAAAAAGATGAAGACACGTCGATAAAAACCGTGCTTTTTGTAAAAAAAAAATTGTCGGTATTATTTAGTATTACCGTATGAAAAAATTTCTAAATTCGTCCCTGGTTGGTGGATGGCTTGATAAACTAATCTGTATTATTGTAATAAATTTTCATATAGTGAACTCTCTTTAGAGATCCATACTTAAAAAATTTAGAAATAATAAATAATAAATAAAATCAAAATAAAATAATATATACAGTCATTTATATACAAATTTATATGGTTACAGAATACTGCAACTTCCTTTTTGGTTCGAACATAAATTTCAGATTATATTTTTTGATTAAAACAATTGATATTAATTCAGATAAAATATTTTTTGAAGATTGCAATTTTCTACTTGACCAAGCGGTATCAGAGCCTTTGACATTCTAGGAGGTCAGGGATTCAAACCTCACCAAAGGTGAGGAGGATGTGTGAGTTTATTTGTTGTATATAGATATTATATACTTTATTGTTCATAGACGTATTGCGGATTTATCTCTCCATTGTTTTCATTTACTATTGATTCCTTTCTCTTTGTGTAGAGGGGAAAGGGGTATATGAAAATTGAAAAGCAATTTGCAACAATGAAGTCATTTAAGGGAATCGATAAGGACGACTTAGATGAACAACTTATGCAAGAAAGAGCTATGAAGATTGCTAATTACGCCTACATTCTATTATTGGCATTTAATTAGGTAAACTCTCATTGCTTGATTTCCTTGGACTATTTATCCTTTCATCTGAACCATAGATGATGTAAATTTGTTTTTGTTTTGTAATTTGAGTATTAACACTTGACTTCTTTTCCTTTATCTTCTTTAAACTTTCATGGTTTCTCAACTAGCTTACCTCAAAGGCTACAATTACCACTCTTGAGAACATTACCAGTACTGAAGAATTGTTCATTAGACGTGTTAGTGAATGCCTAAAAGCTAATCATAAGATGATTGTAATTTTGAGTTTTGTTTCATGAAATAAATAAATAAATAAAAGGCATTGCCCAATTTATTATGTCTATGTTATATTATGTGTTTTTAATTATTCATAATAAATAACCTTAGAATAATGTATTCTAAATGTCTCTAGTTAAATATTATGTTGGGTTTTAAGGTTGAAGTAATATGATAATGACTAGCATATGTAGGGATTCATATAGAGATATTGAATCTACATATGGGAACAAAATGGAGATTTTGTGTATCGGACGTGACTCGCTATGAGAACACTTCATTGGATGTCATGTGAGTGTCATAAGTGTTTCTCATGTGGTCAATGTACATGTAATTCTTTGACTTGAGAAATATGGAGTTTGCTATGTGTGAGTAATATATTTTGACATTTATTCTAATCATTCCGTAACTGGGTGACAAAATTATTGTTGGGTATGTTATAAATCACATGGTAGAACTAGCATGTATCGAGATAGTATTTGTCCCTCTTTTATGACGGGAGTGATGTCTCTGGGCCCCTTGATAAATATATACTAAGGAAATGCATGCATGCTCAGATAAATGATATGAGATATCAATTTCTGTTTTTATTAGTATATTAGGGAATTAAGAAACTATAGATTGGACATAACGAGAATGACACATTTAATGTCTCGTGTTCAATCTAGACATCAAGGACAAATGAATTAAATGTGTAAACTAAAATTGACTACAAATCGATAATTTGTTGTATCACCAATTCTCGTCATTTGGGCGACGATGATTGTAACACCCTAAAAATAGGGATAACAAAAACTTTCCATAAATGGAGAAGTGGTATAAAGTTTGCCATAGCAAGAGCCTCCCAAAAAGGGGAAAGATACAAATAATCGGTTTAATCACAAATCTGTAATTTAACGGATAAATAAACAACAACCAACTAATCTAATTTCTACATCTAGAAAAGAGATTACAAAAGGGGTGTCATCTATTAACCCAAAACTTCCAAAAATAGTTCAAGTGCCAAAATCCCCAAGCTCTTGCCCAAAGCATCTAAACTTGCCTAGGAGCCGCGTCGCTAACACCTGAGATACACATCGACACCAAACAAGTGTTAGGCCAAAAAGCCTAGTGAGTTGGACAATAATAAGCATGCATGAACAGTCACAATTTCTTATCAGCAGTTAACCAATGTTCAGTTATATGTGGAGTCATTAGGGGAGACCCAAAGCACCAATCAATTCCACTCTAAAGAGTCGATGTACCTTGATGCCCTTAACAAGGAACACCCCAAAGGCCCGGCACACCCAGAGATCAGACCGTAAAGGAAACTTTCCGAGTGGCGGAGGTCTAGGCACATACCATCCCGGTGGTGCCCCAAGACTACATCCTCCTAGTGAACTTGCCTTGATTCGTCCAACATAAAGCATATAGGAGGTCCTTAGGTATATTTCAACCCAACATATTTCCATACCGACTATGGGTACAATGTGACCATCCTATTCTCGTGAAGTCCAACAAAAGTCCCAAATGAAAATTATATTCATCATGCATATAAATATCTCACCAAAGTGGTATCCCAACTAAACCATCACAACACACATATATGCATACATTTAACATATCAAGGTACCCATCATATATATCCATGAGAAAAGCCCCAAATAATGGTACACATAACCTAAACCATAGCATATCACCAACATTCATATTTCCAATCATTTTCATCAATTAATCCCAAATACTTGAACACATAAAGAATGAAATAACAAATAGAAGATTATGATGTGTATCTAGTTTTAACAAAGGTTTAGTAAACTCACAATCTAGGTTTTTTGACCAAAACCTAGAAAAGATGAAACCCTAGCTTTTGAAGAAGATGAGACTTGAAGAAGATGAAGATCTTGAAGGATGCTTCAATGAAATCACTTGGATGAACCTTCAATGATGATTTAAAGCTCTTATCACCCAAAATCTGAAAATTACAAGGTAGGAGACGAAAACTGAAAGTCCAAGATCTCTAAATCTTTAGAGAGAGAAAGTAGAGAGAGAAAGAAGTTACGCTCAATGTAATCAGATGTATTAAACTGTGAGTGCCAAAGTTACAAAAACAAAGGGCAAAGGGGACTTAAATACCCCTAGCCTTAACAATACTGATTACACACTTAAGAACAATCTAGGCTAAAAAATAAATACAATGATTACTATAAAATTAGATCTAACAATCTCCCCCTTAGTAATCATTGGTGTCGTGGTCTTCAAAAACAATCTTCAAAAACAGCATAGACCAACCAGGCGACTTTGGAGAATCACTGACGCTCTTCTCGTTGACGAAGTCTATTCAGCCCGATTAACACTTCCAAACGTCGCAGAGTAGAGCGGAAATTCAATTTCTCTTGAATTGTACCAAAAGTCTTCTGAAGAAGACGGATTTCACCATTATCAATCAGAAAAACATTAACTCTTGTTTCCAAAAATCTTCTTTTAGCCTCCTTCAGATGTTGCTCCAACTGAAGCTTAATCACCTTTAAAGTTCCATCAGAGTAATGAGCAATTTCTTCAAATCTGAGAAAGCAATTTTCATTTGAGCCATTCTTGTACACAACTCCATATGGATCTTCAACAATGGTGAGAAGTGGATAAGACTCTAAGTTTGATAAGCTTCGGTTGGGCCTTAGAAGATTTACAACCGGCTAAAAACTTTCTATGGCCATCTGGAAATCAAAAACTCGGAAGAATCGGATTTGTCGTCGAATGAATCTTTTGATGACGAACAAAGCTGTTGAAACATCCTGTGATCTATGATAGAGATTCCTGAAATGGTCATATAAGAATTCAATGTCATCTATAGAAAGGTCAGCAAAGTCTGCCTCTGAGAATTTATACCGCCTGTAGTCTCTTCTTTCAACTTCAAAGTCAGGATACCAGATATTCACAAATTTGTTGATTGTGACACTGATGACTCGAACAATCAAGTATGGAGAAGAAACGGTATTATTCCTTTTGCGCTGGCACTTAATAAACATTAAGTATTCAAATTGATAGGCATCTGACTCTTTCTCTACTCCAAGAATTGCATAGATGTTAATTGGCCTTCTTCTAGAAACAAAGATGTTACTTTGAGTGTCTTCTAGAAATGTTGTTCTTAGCCTTGAAGCCATGTATCTCTGTTGCAAATTTCTCTGTCTCTGTTGCCTAGATAAAGTTGGTCCTTCTTCTAGAATAGACGGTGGAATCACAGGATCAGAAGGTGGACATCAGCTTCTGCTCTTGACGACTGACTAACTTCAAATGAACTTGAAGGAATAGTGGTAGTCGGAGCTGAACTAGCAACAGGAGTAGATGTGGCTTTAGCTGATTCAGGAACCTCATCATGAGTAGGAAGATCACTGTATAACAAATCTGCTTCTTCTTCATCTTTCGCATCCATGAACACTAAGTCATCTTCTGTATCTGAAATGATAACGATGTTATCACAGTCTTCTTCTTTGACTTGACATATCTTTTCAAACCTGACATCTTCATCATCATCAGAATTAATCTCTATGAAATTAGCAAAGAATGTCCTCATGTCATTTGCAGCTTCAGATTCTTCAACTTCATGAACATTTGCAGAAACATCTGGATCCATATAAACAACAATTTGCATATTATTGTTAATATTACTCTCAGAAATATTCAGTTCATTACGCAAGGAAGACAGATCAACATTTTCGATCATAACATTCACTAGATCCTGAATGTTGCAGTCTTGAACAGTTTCACCACTCTTTCCTTTATCACCAGCCACTTCTTCTTGAATATATTCTCTAGATTCAGAAGATCCTTCAACTCTCAGTCTCTTTGCCATCTCCCCCTCATGGCCTTGATGATCAGGATCATCTTGGTCATGTCGGCGCTTAAGAGACGGGCCAGCCTCAGTTCTGAAACTTTGTTCATGAAGATCAAGCCTGGAAGATAAATCAGAGAAGGCTTGAGACATAAAAGATTTGAGATCAGAAAAACTTGTACGAACTTCTGATCTGAATGCATGAAACTCATCAGATAAAGAAGTAATCCGGTCAGATTCAGAAGAAGGAACTGGAGGCGGCGTAGGTTGGAAGTTTCGTAGCAAAGAAATAAGATCTTGATCCTGATGTTGTGGCGGTGACATAGACAGTAGACGCGCATATAGTAGACCAGTCACCTCAGAAATAGGAAGTTCATGAAGAGAAGACCTTGAAGATGTACCAGAAGGAGCAGACATAGAAATTCCCGCAGACATAGAAACCACCTAAGGAAATGGAAGAGAAACAATCGGAGAAATAGTTGAAGTCACAGCAGAAGAAGGTTCACGAAGAACTACCCCAGTTGGTCGTCTGAAAGGAATCTCTGGAGGAATCACTGAAGTATCAATTTCAGGCATCTTACCTTTGAAGAAAGTCTCCAACTTCAGAATTTGAGATTCCTTTTCTGCATCCATTCTCTCTGATAACTGACGAATGGCATCGTTCAAAGTAGAGAATTTGTCGGTAGAAACCCGAGCTTGATCAGAAGTAAGCTCTACAGCTGAAACTGTTGTAGACTGAATGGCTGCAAGCGAAGTTGCTGGAGCTTGACTTTGTACCGAAACTAAGACTTGATCAAATGTTGTATCTAATTCATCTACTTGAAGACGAGCAACAGAAGGATTAACAGGAACATAATCATCTTCAGAAACAACTTCTGTTGAAACAACCACTTCCGGTGTCCTGATCTTTCTTTCATAAATCCGAAGACTCGGTTGATCAGCATCATCACCATCATCATTATCACTATCAGAATCATCAGTTGCATCTTCATCATCATTTTCCCCATCTTTATCACTATCAGAATCATCAGTTGCATCTTCATAATCATTTTCCCCATCTTTATCACTAGAAATATCAGCATCAATAGCAGTATCACTAACTTCAGGACCAATATCAGCTAGAACAACACCAATTTGTTGAGATGCAACAACAGTCTCATCTTCTTGTGATACAGCAATCTCAACCTCTTTTTCAGCAATTGTTTCAATTTCTTGTTCAGCAGCTGCTTCATCTTCAACTTCTTGAGTAGCAATAGCTTCTTCAACTTCAAACTCTTGAGTAGCAGCAGCTCTAGTTTCATGAGAAGGCTCATCATGTACAACCTCCATAAACTCATTCTCCATGCAATATTCTATGACATTCTCATCAGTAACATCAGCGTAGTTGGCAATAAGAGCATACGGAATGGTCATAGAATAGTTGAAAGACCTCTTCTGCTTTTGAATATACGTCATTTCGGTGTCTGGAACCTGAGGCCAAGATAACCTGCGAGGAATGGCTGGATTGCTTCTCAGCATACTTCGAACAATAAGTTTCAGAAATCTAATGAACGGAATGAACTTCCGTTTCTTGTTGGTGAACTTGTCATGTACGACCTCCGAGAGTTCGGTCCAAAAAATAAAAGTGTAGTCGACATGCAAGTCATAGACGACTGCATGGAACAATCGGAGATACATTAGACTTGCACTGTCTGTGCCAGAATGCTTCGATGTCAGGCACCTGATGATAACTGAGAACAGTGCATACCATACTGGAGGTAGATTAGACTTGTCAAAGTCTGTAACTTTGTTCAGTTGACCAACATATCCAAGCTGTTTGATTCCCTCAAATACTTCCTCTTCTGATGGAAAATTGTCATAGTTAGTACGACCTGGTCTGGAGTTCGGCTCAGGAAGCTCCAGTATCAATCTCAGTCGCTTGTAGGAAAGGAAAGATTCAAATTGATCGATTTGAAGATCAAAGTGATGCGGACGAGCCAGTCCATTCTTCGTTATAGAATGCCAAGCCTGCTGAATGTAGACCTCCGGAACTTCAGCAACAGAAGACAGAGCCTGAGCAAGTGGATGTCCTCGAAGAATAGATCGAATAACCGGATGGATCTTTATTCTATCAAAGTCAACAAAATAGTTGTTTGGCTTGTAAGGCATATACATGATGGTTGGAAACACATCATTTGGTGTACGAAGAGAAGCAGAAAGATCGGCCCCAACAGAAGGGTGAGACGGCATGGGAGTCTCATGGGAAGCTCGATCAGACGGATCATCGAGAATGACATTCTCGTCTTGAATCATTGGATCTGTATTGGTTTTAGAAGACATAATAGACCTGGAAAACAAAATGAAAAAGAATTAGACAAAAATGAAAAAAATTTCTAAGTATGGTTTGCGCACCAAGTTAGAAGTGCAAACCAAGGTTTGCGTGTTGAACGTGAAACGCAAAGCAAAATTTATAAAATCTATAGAAAGGAAAGTTTGCGTTTCAGTCATGAGACGCAAAGGTAAGTTTGCGTGTCTAACATGGTCCGAAAACTATACTTGGAAAATAACAAGACAAACAAAAACACAAAAGGAGGTTTGCGTATCAAGTGTGATGCGCAAAGTTCACTTTGCGTGTCCAACGGGAGACGCAAACTAGACTTTGCGTGTCCTGTTGGTTGTGCAAAGTACACTTTGCGGGACAATCATACTTGATATATAAACCCAAAACCAAAACAAGAAACACAAACACAAAGAGAGTTTGCGTGTCAAAGAGGAGATGCAAAGTATACTTTGCGTGTCCTAGTTGATACGTAAACTACACTTGAAATAAACACAACAAAAACAGATTTGCGTATCAAGGATGATGCGCAAAGTTCACTTTGAGTATCCAACGGGATGCGCAAACCAAACTTTGCGTTTCCAGTTAGAAGCGCAAAGCACACTTTGCGTTTCTAACTAGATGTGCAAAGTAGACTTAGCGTGTTAATCATACTTGATGCGAAAAACCCTAGTTTTCGGGTGTTCGAACCGAAAAACATAAAAGACAAAATTAAAGCTAAAACACAAGAAATTAGAGTAAAAGGAAACATACCTGAGGAACGAAAATCGATTATAAACACAACCCAATACCTAATTCGAACTAATAAAGATCGAATCTGAAGATTTAGAACAGATGAACAGTAAAAACGAGAAACATTCAGTAAGAAATCGATCACTAAATCAAAATCAGAATAATAACAATGCTAAGCTAATCATAACAACAAATCAAAATAAAAGGAGAGCACATACCTGATCGAAATGAACAACAATCTAGAAGTAATGGAGTTCGGCACACAGAGAGTAGGAGGGAAGAAGATGAACAGTTCTCAAGGTTCAAAAATGATAAAGAAAGCAATAAAAGTGAATAGTCACATACTAACCTCTATTTATACTAAACTTAAAAAAAATAACACTAAAAAAATACACTTAAAAAAATAATATTCCTAAAAAAATATTCTTAAAAAAAATACAACTAATTGAAAATTTTACCTGTCAGGTTCCTTTACTCCCCCTACACAAATGCATAAAAATTTCACATATCAGTATAACAAATGTGTAGGAATATCAGAAAACTTACCTGATAAATTTCTGATTAGTACGTGAAAATTTTTATCAGCTATGATCACTCCCCCTCAAAAACAGAATGTTGTCAAATTTGACAAGCAGATGTTCTCTCCCCCTCGAAAAATGCACAGACCATATACAAAAACACAGATACTCAAACATAAAGACATCAGTATGAAAGATGATCATATTGAATATAAATTTTGTAACAACTGAATATATTAAACTTTTAAACACTAAACAAATTAAAGTCTACTCAGTAAAATATCCCAGATTTATAAATCAGTTGAAATCAAACGTGGGTTGTTGGATACAGGAACAAGTTTTATTGCATATCAAGTTAAGACATGTTCATTTTCAAACACTTGCAGGTATCTATTCAGTGTGCTTGCATGCGATCTCTGAGTAGCTTCAAGAAAAATGCAATTCTAAACATAAAATGGAGAACTTTGCATGTACAGACACTAAGTCATCAAGAATTAAGATTCTCACAAATTTACAGGTTTATCGCAACTCAAAACATATCACTAAGTATCAAGAGATGTGTGCTCATTGGCATCTTTTAGCGGTGTGCTCATTGGCATCTTCACATGAGTGTGCTCTTTGGCATCTTTTAAGCGGTGTGCACTTTGGCATCTTTTAATCAAAGAGTTCGGTAAGTAAAGAACATGCCGTAAACGTAACTTTCTATCTGACGCTATTGCAGGATTTGGGTCAGCCGCTCCCAGACTAGTTGGCCTTAGGGGACTAGGTGTCAAGCACCCCTTGGAACTTACTTTCCCGGATCAGAAAGGCTATATCGACATATTCTAAACCCATTCATACCAGTAAAACATGACTTTCGATCTGATTCTATAGAAGGATTTCTGTTCGATCACTCCCAGACCAAATGACCTTAGGGGACCAGATGTCGAGCATCCCACAGAACTTACTTTCCCAAACCAGAAAGGTCACAGGTACAAACTTTTAAACCCAGAGATTTCTGTATTTTATAAGCTTAAAAATTAATCATCTCAATAACTCAGATCTATATTGAATCGCTTAGCCCATATTTTCATTACAATCTACAATTTTGATCACTTAGGTTGTTCAAGCAAAGTAAACCATAAATATGCCGACTCACATATCTTTAAAGCAGTATCTAAAGCATCAATCATGTTGCTGACTTTTCGATGTTTGTAAGATTTGAAAGTTGAACATATGAAACTTTAATATAAACAAGGCGACTTGTAAAAGATCCTAGACACACATTTTATTCAAAAGAAAGAAAATCTGAAAGATTTTACTTTGTAGAATAAAATTTGTAAAGATTTAAACTTTTAAATTCAACATGCCTAGTTTTGAAAGCAAGAAGTTAAAACGTTTTTCATCTAAAGCTTTTGTAAATATATCAGCAAGTTGATATTCAGTTGGGACAAAATATAATTCAATAGTACCTTTTTCCACGTGATGCTTTATAAAATGGTATCTCATGTCTATGTGCTTGGTCTTGGTGTGCTGGACTGGATTGACCGATATCGCAATTGCAGACATGCAGAGGACTTTTTAGGCTCAAAGGGGATTTTTGGGCTAAAGGAAAGTCTTTGGTTAAATGGTGACTTTTTAGGCTCAAAGGGGATTTTTGGGCTAAAGGAAAGTCTTTGGTTAAATGGGGCCTTTCTTTTGATCTTGTCTTATCTAGGAATTAACGTTGCCTTGAGGGGCTAATCTAATTCAAGATTCTTTCGGTTCCCTTTTGTAAACCTCTTTACTGTATTTCCCCTAAGCTATCTTCTTTTGTATTTTTTTTAATATAGCTTTATGGTGAAGTGGATGATAGGGGGTGCTCTTGGCGAGTTCAAAGAAAAATGACGGCCTCAATGTAGTTTCATAGTTATTCTAAATGAGAATCAAGTCAAAAACCTAGAGCTAAGTTTTGGTGGAAGGTGCCTCACAAGAAAAAATAAATTGGGATTGATTATAAATGATTCAATCCAAAACGGCCCAAATTCTCACTGGGTGGGGTCCATCCAAGCAGTCACATATGTAATGTAGGGGGATTACGGTATGCGTACTGATTCTAAAGGTTACGTGCGGTGATGTCGTGAGAAGTGCGTGTAAGTATCTTCCTAATAGTGAAACAATGCTTTCTATACAGTTTAGATCTTAACTAGCAATGAATGGGTGATGTACAAGCAATGAACCTAAATGTTGATTATACTAAGTGTGAACAGGTTATCTACATCTTTGAAGCTAAAAAGGTTTATTCACAGAAAATATTTTTGATTTTTTTTTGATTTTTTTTAAAAAAAAAAATTTAAATTTTTTTTAATAACAAGAAACAAAAATGCATGAGATAGAATGACACCCCCCAAGCTAGAATTAAGCATTGTCCTCAATGCTTAGAGGGATGTCGCGGTGCACACGTACGATTAACAAAATTTAAACAAAAACCAAGCCTATGTCTGTCCCAACAAACTTGACAGCCCAATCTAAACTAAAACTTAAGAAAAATAACAATGCACACAAAAATAAAGAAAGGAACGAATTTACCGCGGTTGAGGATGAAGATTTTCAGACTTGAAAACGGTAAAAGCTCCAATCCTTTTTCTACAAATGCAACCTGAAAAGAAAGATTGCACAAACAAAACAAAATCCCAATTTTTTTTTTCGCACGGACCGTGCGCTATAAACAGAACCCGATTTTTTTAAAAAAAAATTTTCGCACCGGACCGTGCGCTATAAACAGAACCAAATTTTTTTTAAAATTTTTTTCCCGCACGGACCGTGCGCTATAAACAGAACCAATTTTTTTTTAAGGAAAACAAATATATATATATATATTTACTTGTTATTGCCATGAGTTTGACGGAGGATTCGAACGAGCACCTTACTCGTTACTGAGCCATGGTGGGTTGTGCAAACGTCCATCAAAGATCTGGGTTGCGGAATTCCTGCCCTTCTTTCTTGTCTTAATCTCCTTCTCCTTTCAGCGTTTCGTCTACGTGCCGTCGTTTCGTTTACGTGCCGTCACTCGTCAGTGTTGCGCGTTCTCCGTTTCATGCACGGGAAGATTAAACTCAAGGAGAAGTCCAAGATTAAACAGGATGAGAAGTTATTAAAATAAAGTAAACCATGTAAAATAGAATAGACAGAGACATAGTCTAGTAAATCTATAGCTTAATCCATATTAAACCGATTGCTCCCCGACAACGACGCCAAAAACTTGATGTGTTTTATTTTAACCGCAAGCGTACGGGTTGTGTAGCATACGGGTCGATCACAGGGAGCAGTGGTTTAAGTACTAATTCTGCTATAAATCATGAACTAGCTATGGGAACACAATTGATGGAGATTTTTATAAACTAAGGATTAACCTAAAAATCTAAATAAAACATAAATACATAAAAGAGACTTTAACTATTTATAACAAAAACTATGAAAATTACAGTAGAAGATTAATTAGGACATGAATTAAACCAAGACATAAAGACGAAATGGAAGTGGTGATATCCAACAGTTATATCGAGGTAGGGGTTTATCTTTCTAAAAACATTTAAGACCCTCTTCCAAGGTGAAATAAAGCTTCCTAGTTAAGCGGTTGACTATTTCCATGACATCCGACTTAACTAGAAGCATTAAGTTTCGATAAAACAATTTCCCCGATTCCTACTTTTATCTATTTCCATGATAATTTTAGAATCGTTGGTTAATCGACCAAAAGCCAAATTCAAACTTCCGTTTATAATTTGATTTGTTGAATAAAGGTTATCGAATAGTCGGTCTCCGATCACAACCCAACTTCCGTTGGTGATGAACCGTAAAACCAATATCCGACAACCGTAATGTTTAACTTTGAGTTAACCAATTTCTCAATATAACTGTTGATTATCACCACACAATCTTATATTTGAAAAGAACTAAAAACGACTTTTATCGATTAAGAAACTAAACAAAATATATATAAATACTAGCTACTAATATTACATATATCTATGAAATATCTAAACATGAAGTGTATATAAATATGTATAGGATACTAAGAATTTAAACAAGTAGGATAACATAAATTAGGAAAGAGATACAATACTAGACTTGATGAACACCATCGTAGAATTCTTCCAAGAGAAGAGTAAATCAGGAAGTTAATCCTCTCGAGAGAGTTTTCTTCCAAACCGAAGCATTCAAAAGATTGGTCCTAAGGAGAGGGGATGGTTCTCTATTTATACTACTAAACCAGAAAATATCCAAAATATCTCGACAAATATCTCGACAAATATCTTTTATTAAAGATCTAAACCAAGCTGCAGAAAAGTTGCATGAAGCAGAAAACATTCTGGACAAGGCGCACGGGTCGTGCGCTGTTGTAGCCTGAAGTGCGCACGGGTCGTGCGCACCCATAGAAAGCGAATCCAACCTTTGTTCTTTAATAGTTCTTCTCCACTTTCCACCTTGCTTCCTTCGTATTACTTGGCATCCTTTGTAACCGAACCGAGCGTTATTAAATCAACCTTAAATTTGAATAAACGCGCAAGTTTCCCGAATATTACCCGAACACGGAACGAATGATGGATGCAATGCGAATTAAGCTAAAAATGCATAATTTAAGCTAAACTAAGATGCAAAACATATTATATTAATAGATAAAATATGTACAAAATTACTAGCTAACAATGAGACTTGAAGAAGATGAAGATCTTGAAGGATGCTTCAATGAAATCACTTGGATGAACCTTCAATGATGATTTAAAGCTCTTATCACCCAAAATCTGAAAATTACAAGGTAGGAGACGAAAACCCCAAAATCAAACTTTTGGATACTTGAGGAAGATGAAGATGGAGATGGTGGTGAAGCTTCCAAACCGAAACCTTGGATGAAGATCTTCACTCTAGCAATAAATGGTGGAAGATTGGTGGTTGAAGGAACCTTAGATGAAGTAGGTTGAGAGGAAGGGTTTGGGAGAGATTGTCATAAATGAAGAAGATGAGAAATGAGAAATGAGAAATATTTGGGAAAAATTCGTTTAATGCCCACACTGGGCTGCTGCCTCATGCGCACGACCCGTGCGTTTTTAATGAAGGATGGCGCACGGGTCGTGCGCCGCACACAGAAGCACATCAACTTCTTCTCATTTGGTCAAATCTCGTTTTGGTCATAACTTCTTCGATATAGCTCCGTTTTCGCTACGGAAAGAACCATTGGACTTGTAGTTGAATCATTCATCCATTCGAACTATAAAATTAAAGATTCAAGCCCAAAAATCAAAAATCTAATTTAACCAATGAAATTTCGGGGTGTTACAATGATGTATTGCTAGATACCGCTCATCGTTTATAAATATAAATACGAGATTTATATTTATTACCAACATGTCGAGAACCCATTGGGTCACGCGCTTTGAACATATCTGGATAAGGAGTTTCAATAATTAAAATGTTTAATTATTATATCTGATTTGTATTGTTTAATCTGATTAAATAAAAACCAGATATTATTTTGTTGGACATTAAATATGTTGACTAGGTATGGTTATGTAAGAAAGTGATGGTGCATGATCACTCTTACACTCAAGTAAGGTGTGGAGATGATGGTGATCTTTTAGGCCATACTTCCATCATCATATATAATGTATGACATTGTATACAATTGTTGTTCTTGCAATTCTCTCTTAAATCACCTACAACTATATGCCCCCTTTCCTTTCTAAGTTTTGAAACCGTGACTAGCATCACGAGAAGGCAAAGAATTCAGATTGTTCGCGTGGATACCGTGGAGGCATCAAGCTTGCTTTGTTGTTGTGATTCAAAGTCTCGTTAACTGTGAGGTATAATTTCGAAACACCCAATTTATTCCGGTTCGTATGGGTCCTTGGAGGGTTACGGTTTTATTTTCCATTGTGCTTGAGATCCCGTAACCCAACAAGACGAGCATAAGCTGGCTCACGAGTGTTCCACGTCACGTATGACAAAGAAACTCATACTTTTATTTCATGGTCGAATAAATGGATTGATAGGTTATGAAGAGGTTGTGGCTCAGGTTTTTCATCAACAACATAGTCTCTTTTTCCTTTTGTTTTTTTATTGCAATACAAATTAAGTGACATCAAGGTTGTTTATTGCTCATATCTACAATTAATATTTGTTGTATTCACTTGTATTCAGTCTTCTTCTATCTATTAATCATCATATGGAATTATTTATGGGATAAATGCTACTAGCCATGTTGAATTTAAGAGAGCAAGTTGTAGAATGCTAAATTAATTAAAGCAACTGGACTGTACAACCCATACTTCCAACTTTATTCACCCAAGAGTCTGCATTCTCAAACACCAATCTAGCAACCTATGTCAATGCCAACATAACTTAAGAACTTCACCCAACTGGATTGTACTATCCATACTTTCACCTCTAAAGTTCTTCTACATTTTTGTTTTTATTTGCCCACTACTTAGGAGCTTCACTGTGGTAAATCCAACAAGAATTACTTTTTAAGAAAAACATCATATATCAAAATATTTTAGTCTGGATATATTTTTCTGCAGATTGTAGATGAAAGACATCTTACGGGGTGTTGGGATTTTGGCTTTGCATTTGAGTGTTTACCATTTATTGAGAATCTGTGTATGAACTTCTATCCTGTTAAGGTAATGCATGTTGGTCTATGATTGTATCTCATACAACTTAAAAAAACACAAATGTGCTTGGTTTTCTTTATTTCTATTACAACAATACTTGCTAATTCATGTTTTTGTATTTTGGTTAAACTGTTTTGCTACAGGTGTATGCCAATGAAGCTCCTGATTGTGTTAAGAGCATACATGATTGGAAATAGGATTTATGGCAGGTAAGTGAAAATGTAAATTAAGATATACAAGAGCTGAAAATGGGTTTCTTGAAAAAGTTGTTGTTTTGTTTGTAATATTGTTTTATTTGCCATCTTCGTTGCATGTATCTTAATGGGGATTTGGATTAGACCTTAATTTCTTGATAGTCATCATTGTTTTTCAACATTTATAATAGTGATATAACATATTAAATGGTTGTTTACAGAAGAAGACATGATGTTTTTTCCAATTTGTTGTTTGAATTCTCAGGACATGCCCTGACCCTCCTGCACATCTGGATCTACTAATCCCTTTTCATATATCTTTCATAAATATTTTTTGTCATATCCCATGTAAATTTCTCTCTTACTTTCCTTGTCATTCAATGATGATCTTGGTATATGCTCAACATTTTATCTTCTCATATTTGCGGTTATTGATTCAAACAAAGTTGAACAAAAATTTATGTTCTTGTTCTAATTTTGTAATCTATTCATGGTTCCTTGAAGTATATTTATTACCAACATGTCGAGAACTCATTGGGTCACACGCTTTGAACATATCTGGATAAGGAGTTTCAATAATTAAAATGTTTAATTATTATATCTGATTCGTATTGTTTAATTTGATTAAATAAAAATCAGATATTATTTTGTTAGACATTAAATAAGTTGACTAGGTATGGTTATGTAAGAAAGTGATGGTGCATGGCCACTCATACACTCAAGTAAGGTGTGGAGATGATGGTGATCTTTTAGGCCATACTTCCATCACCATATATAATGTATGACATTGTATACAATTGTTGTTCTTGCAATTCTATCTAAAATCACCTACAACTATATGCCCCCTTTCCTTTCTAAGTTTTGAAACCGTGACTAGCATCACGAGAAGGCAAAGGATTCAGATTGTTCGCGTGGATACCATGGAGGCATCAAGCTTGCTTTGTTGCTGTGATTCAAAGTCTCATTAACTGTGAGGTATAATTTCGAAACACCCGATTTATTCCGGTTCGTATGGGTCCTTGGAGGATTACGGTTTTATTTTCCGCTGTGCTTGAGATCCCGTAACCCAACAGTGGTATCAGAGCTATTTACGAACCTCTAGATCGTTTTTTTTGTGACATGCATGCATTTTTAAAACTGTTTTTGCTGCTGTATGTTTTTGTTTCGTAAATGTTTTGGTTTTTTCGTCCCAGAAAGATTCTGAATTTCAGAAAACTTAAAACATGAAAAACGTGGATCTTTCTGTTAGGGTTCAACAAGCTTTTGAATTGTATCATTTCGACTTCGTATGAATATTTTATGAATTTTGTACGACAGTGTCGCAATGTTGTTCGAAAATCGAACCCACTACGGGTTTGACTTGTATTTCGACCCATAAGGGTTCTAGATCTTTGAAATCCTTAAACATAAAAGATATGCATCTTTTTGTTAGTTTTCTAAAGAACTTTGAATCACCCTTTTTTGATATCGTATGAATTTTGTATTAATTTTATACGGTGGTGTTGCAAATCGTCTTTATGTTTCAATGTGATTGAATATGTATAATGTGATTTGCTTGGTGAATGGTTATAGCCCTTAGTCATGGATGTATTATATTTGATAAATACGACTTGCATGTCGTGCCTTTCTCTATATACTCTCTTTGTACATTCTCCTCTCATCCAATCCCCTCGAATGTAACTCGAGGTTTCTTTGTTTGAAATGTAAAGTATTTTGTATAGAAGAAAACAAGAGATGGAGGCGTTATGAAGTGATAAAGATGAGAAGACTTAGAACCATAAGAGTTTATTTTATGTAATGATATTCATACTTGACTCTATGAATATCGCATAGGGGGGCTATAACCATCTCACATTTATTTTTACGCTTTATTTTACGCTTTATATATTATGATATATTATGCGTGGTTGTATGTATGTGATATTTGTTACAACATTTTAAAACAAATATGATTTTAAAATATATATAAGTAAAAGGAGTTTTACAAATCAAAATGAGTTTTGATAAAATAAAAATTGGTATTTATATAAGATATAAAGTGGACCGTCGATCTTGAGTGATAAGGTCTTAGTACATCATAGTAAGATTTCAACCGGTTTTGTCACAAAGGCCTAAACCGCCAAAGAAAGGAAGGTATTTAAGTGATCCTCGTGATCCTCCTCCAATCTAGATTCCGGTTAAATCAAACTATGAGGAAACGATATATTACAAAAGAAAGAATGGTAAAATCAAACTAACTAAAATCCCTCACCAAAATATTAAGTTTAAGATGCCTTCCAAACATGGCACTTGTCAAGACTTTGATCATTGAGGGTGGGTCATGCTAAAGTTGGGTACTCTCTTTAATCTTAGTAAGATAAGGTAAGCATAGGATTCCTACAAGCCATTTTGGGTCGGACTTAACCAAATTAAGCCTAATAGGATTGGGGATTTGGAGGCATGTGTTGGGAACATTCATATGATGAATTTAAATAAAAGTTATTCACCTAACTATCCAAGAGTTACATAGAGATGTAATTAGCAATGTTGTTGCTTACCTAAAACATTATTGGTTGATCGGTTAGCTAAAGTTAAATTGATCGATAATGAGAATATGGATCTTGGCCCGCTAGAAAGCTTATGACGTTTTCCGAAACAATAAAAGAGGGTTGTTGTTTTGATTAAAATAGTGGGAGCTTGTTTGATGAAAGTCCTTATTAAACAATAAAATTTCATGACACTAAGAACTTTGTTTTTCTATTGTAGATTACCAATGGCACAAACCAACAATGGAAACAAAAACACTTTGCGATCGATTCTCGAGAAAGAAAAACTAAATGGAACAAATTTCATCAATTGGTATCGTAATTTGAGAATTGTCCTCAAAGCTGAAAAGAAACTGTATGTCTTGGAGCAACAAATCCCTGAAGAACCTAATTCTAGTGCTCTTAGAACTGAAAGGGACACTTTTAAAAAACATGATGAAGATGCTTTGGACGTCTCATGTCTAATGCTAATAACCATGGAACCTGAGCTTCAGAAGCAACATGAAAACATGGGGGCTTTCGATATGATCGAACACCTGAAATTGCTATTCCAAGAGCAAGCTAGACATGAGAGGTACGAAACATCCAAGGAATTGTTCCATTGTAGAATGTCCGAAGGTAGTCCCGTTGGCACTCATATGCTTAAAATGATTGGGCATATTGAGCATTTTGAAGGACTAGGTTTTCTTTACGAAAGGAGTTGGCCATTGATGTAGTTTTGCAATCGTTGCCAAATAGCTACAGTCAATTTGTGATGAACTACAACATGCATGACTTTGAAAAATCCCTTCCAGAATTGCTCAATATGTTACGAACAGCTGAGCAAGAGCTTGCAATGAACAAGTCCACCATTTTGATGGTCCGTAAGAACAAGAAAGGGAAAGGCAAAGGAAAGTCAATTTTCAAATCCACTTCTAAATCTTTAAAGCCAAAAGGAGGCATTAAGAAACCCAAGGTAACTGTACTTAAGGAGGGTGAGTGCTTTCATTGCAACAAACCCGGGCATTGGAAGAGGAACTGTCCTCTCTACCTTCAGGAAAAGAAGAAAGGAAGTGTAACTTCCACTTCAGGTATCTATGTGATAAAAGCTAATCTTTCTACTTCTTATACATCATGGGTATTAGATACTGGATGTGGTTCTCATATTTGTAGAAACGTGCAGGAACTAAAAAGGACTAGAAGGTTGAGCAAAAGGTGAAGTTGATCTGCGTGTTGGAAATGGGGCAAAGGTTGCTGCTATAGCCGTAGTATCTATTTTGTTAACTTTACCGACCAGATTATTATTAGAACTTGATGACTGTTATTGCGTACCATCTATTTCTAGAAATTTGATTTCTGTATCTTGTTTGGACAGGAAAGGTTTTACCTTTAATATTGGGAACAAATGTTGTTCATTCTCTTTTAGTAATATATATTATGGTTATGCAAGTTTGATTAATGGTCTTTACGTTCTTAATATGGATAATCCGATTTATAACATAGATAAAAGGGAGGTCAAATCGAATAGTTCAAATTTAACCTATCTCTGGAATTGTCGTCTTGGCCATATAAACGAAACTCGCATTTCCAAACTCCATAAAAATGGATTATTGAACAAGTTAGATTTTGAATCATATGGGACGTGTGAAACTTGTTTAATTGGAAAGATGACAAAGGCTTCTTTTGTTGGACAAAGTGAGAGAGCAAGTGATGTATTGGGAATCATACACAGTGATGTATGTGGACCGATGGACATACAGGCTAGAGGTGGTTATAGATACTTCATTACATTTACTGATGATCTCAGTAGGTTCGGCTATGTATATTTAATGCGACATAAGTCCGAGTCCTTTGAAATGTTCAAAGAATTTCAAAATGAAGTACAAAACCAACTTAGAAAGAGTATTAAGATTCTTCGATCTGATCGAGGTGGCGAATACTTAGACCATGATTTTCTTGATCATCTTAGAAATTGTGGTATTGTATCACAACTCACTCCACCTGGAACACCACAATGGAATGGTGTCTCCGAAAGGAGGAATCATACACTGTTGGACATGGTACGATCTATGATGAGTCAAGCTGACCTTCCAACATCCTTTTGGGGATATGCTCTAGAGACAGTGGCTTTCACACTAAACCGAGTTGCATCAAAATCTGTTGAAAAAACACCATATGAGATATGGACTGGGAAGAGTCCTAAATTATCTTTTATGGAGATTTGGGGTTGTGAGGTTTACGTACGACGTCTAATCACAACTAAATTAGAACCAAAATCTGATAAATGCATATTTGTAGGATATCCCAAAGAAACTATGGGATACTACTTCTATCATCCTCATGACAATAAAGTGTTTGTTGGGCGTTCTGGTGTCTTCATGGAAAAAGAATTTATTTCCAAAGGTATCAGTGGGAGGAATGTAGAACTTGAAATTGTTCAAGATCAAAATATGTCAACACAGATGGAACCAACACAGACACCACAAGTAATTGTGGATCCACAAAGTGATGTGGAAAGGTAGTCTGATGTTGTAACACAAAGTGCTCGTAGATCTAGTAGAAAACGGAATGAGCCTGAGAGATATGGATTTCTCATCACTCATACCGGGGATGTGATGTTCATAGATGATAAACCCACTAGTTACCAAGATGCTATGGCAAGCACTGACTCCAAGAAATGGCTAGAAGCTATGAGAATAGAAATGGACTCCATGTATGAAAACCAAGTTTGGAACTTAATTGACCCACCCAACGAGGTACGACCTATAGGGTGCAAATGGGTTTTTAAGAAAAAGACCGACATGGATGGTAATGTGATTACCTATAAAGCTCGATTGGTTGCAAAAGGTTTCAAACAAATTCAAGGTGTTGATTATGATGAAACTTTCTCTCCAGTCGCAATGATTAAGTCTATTAGAATTTTACTAGCCATTGCAGCATATCACGATTATGAGATTTGGCAAATGGATGTCAAAACAACTTTCCTTAACGGAAAACTACTTGAGGATGTATATATGATACAACCTGAAGGTTTTGTTGCTCCTGAAAAATCTCATATGGTATGCAAGTTGCAACGATCTATTTATGGATTGAAGCAAGCTTCAAGGAGTTGGAATCATCGTTTTGATGAAGCGATCAAAGAGTTTGGATTCTCAAAAAATGAGGATGAACCTTGTGTCTACAAAAAGGTTAGTGGGAGCACCGTTTCATTTATTTTATTGTATGTAGATGACATACTACTCATTGGAAATGATATTCCGACGCTTGAGTCTGTAAAGGATTGGTTAGGAAAATGTTTTTCAATGAAAGACTTAGGTGAAGCTGCCTATGTATTAGGCGTTCGGATCTATAGAGATAGATCGTGGAAATTACTTGGCTTAAGTCAGAGTACATATATAGACAAAGTGTTGAAACGGTTCAACATGTCTGATAGCAAGAAAGGGTTCTTACTAATGTCTCATGGCATATCACTTTCTAAGACGCAATGCCTTACTACATCTCAAGAGAGTGAACGAATGAGTAAGATTCCATATGTTTCGGCAATTGGATCTATCATGTATGCTGATATATGTAGTCGACCTGATGTATCGTATGCTTTAAGCATGACGAGTAGATACCAATCCAATCCAGGTGATGGTAACTGGATTACCGTCAAGAACATCCTAAAATACTTAAGAAGAACAAAGGATTCATTCTTGGTATATGGCGGTGAAGAAGAGTTAAGTGTAAAGGGTTACACTGATGCAAGTTTCCAAACAGATAAAGATGATTTTCGATCGCAGTCGGGTTTTGTGTTTTGTCTTAATGGTGGTGTTGTGAGCTGTAAGAGTTCCAAGCAAGCAACAATAGTTGATTCTACAACGGAAGCTGAGTACATCGTAGCATCAGATGCAACCAAGGAAGTCGTTTGGATCAAGAAATTTATTTCTCAACTTGGAGTTGTTCCTAGCAGTGATTGTCCTATAGAGTTGTTATGCGACAACAATGGAGCTATAGCACAGGCCAAGGAACCTAGATCTCACCAAAGATCTAAACATATTCTTAGAAGATATCATCTCATTAGAGAGATTACTGAAAGAGGCGATGTTAGTATAAGCAGACTGTCAACTGACAACAATGTTGTTGATCCACTAACCAAGCCGTTAACACAGCAGAAGCATGATGGCCACTGTAGATCCATTGGTATACGATGCATGGATGATTGGCTTTAGTGCAAGTGGGAGATTGTTAGTGAATGCCCAAAAGCTAATCATAAGATGATTGTAATTTTGAGTTTTGTTTCATGAAATTAATAAATTAACAACCACAACTCCTAAAATTAAATAATCGAAACTATCATCAATGGAGTATCCAGATGAGAGTTTTATACGAATCACAGGATCTTTGGCAGATTGTTGAAACGGGAATAAGGGAACTTCCTGCCGATGCTACTCCTCAACAAACAAACGAATTTCGTGAAAGCAGAAAGAAGGATAAGAAAACTTTCTTCTTCATCTACCAGTCCGTAGATGATGCCATTTTTGAGAGGATTTCAACTGCCTCTACATCGAAAGAAGCCTGGGATATGTTGGACGTAACGTTCAGAGGCGAGGAAAGGGTTAAAACAATCTGTCTTCAAACACTCCGTTGTGAATTAGATAACATCAGAATGAGGGAGTCTGGATCGATTGAAGAATTTTACAACAGGGTAATTTCTTTGATTAATCAGATGAGGGTTAATGGCGAGACATTGGAGGACAAACGGATTGTTGAAAAGATCCTAAGAAGTCTAACGAGAAGATTCGAGTACGTTGTGGTAGCGATTGAAGAGTCCAATGACTTGTCGTCTCTGTCTCTCGAAAGACTGTTGGGAACGCTGCAATCTCACGAGTTGAGATTAAAACAATTTGACTCACCAAATATTGATCAGGCATTCCAAACTCAAGTTCCATAAAAAATAAACTCAAACGAAAAAGGAAAATCGAAGCCTGTATGGAAAGGAAAATACCAAGGGAAAGGTCGAGGAAGAGGCTACAATAAGGATCGTGGGCAAGATGATCGTGGTGAAGGAATATCTAGGGGAAGAGGACGTGGGAAACCTCTTTCTCAGACACAATGTTATCATTGTCAAGGGTATGGTCACACTATAAAATTCTATAGAAGGAAGCAAGCCAAAGAAAATAGAGACTCCACGTTTATGCATGAGAGGGAATCGAAATAACCTGAAATCATGTTTATGACACATGATGATCAAGTAAATATATCTAATGAGATATGGTATATAGACAACATATGTAGCAATCATATGACGGGAAACAAACAGATGTTCGTGACACTTGATGAGAAACCCCGAAGTGAGGTAAGAACCGGAGACGAACGTGTAACACCTCGAATTTTCAATACATAATTTTCGAAATTAAGTCTTCTAGCCTTCCTTATTTTCTTTTTAATCATAGTTATTTTTGCGTTTTCCGTTAATCGTAAGTCTCGCGTGAATTTCCAAGCTTGAATGTTAAGATTTAGTTTTGGGAAAGTAAAACTCAGTGACTTACGCGGGTTAAGGCGCGGCCTCATGCCGCGGCCAAAACCGCGTAACTCACTGTTTGTTTTACATCTCGTAGGCACGTGCGGGCTATGCCGCGGCTAAAGCCGTGGGAAAACACCTGCAGGTATTATAGACGGGTTTTCCCCTTTTTCCTCATTAACTTCTCATCCACCTCTTTTTCTACTCTCTCAAAACCCCTCCCTCTTCAAGAATCGAAATTAGGGTTTCACCAAACCCTATCTACCTCATTTATTGCTAAGAGTTAGGTGCATCATCCAAGGAGTCACGCTTGAAGCATAAAACCATCATCTCCATTGTCATCTTCTTCAAGAAATCAAACTAGGGTTTTGAGTTTTCATCAAAAAACCACTTGGTGAGTTCATACCCCCTTTTCTTAAACTTTATACATGTCAAAACATAACATTTTGGAACTCCTAAACTTCACCTTGTTTATATTTATGTTTGAATAACTTTGACCTAACTTTGTATTTTGGAGATTTAGGGATTTCTATCCTTTTTCAACTAAAATGAGGGGTTTCACCATATGAAGTGTAAAATAATTTTATGTGCATATTTATGAATGAGAATACTTGGATTCTACTTGATATGGTTTATTCAAATAAATGCCTTTGGAAAATAATTATTACTAAGAACTATATGTTTGATTATAGCTGGTCACAAATGAAATTGTGACAAGTCTAGACTATTACTAATGGATCCATAGGTATTGAGTCAGCTATGTTTGGGATATTTCCCCCCTTTGTAGCTAGTTGAGACATTGGGTCCTCGGAGGCATTTTGGTACGGTTATGTGGGACCGGTTACTAGCCATGGGCCGTAAATGTAATCCTAGTGAATGAGTATGACTTGGTTCCTCGGGTGCCCTCCCCCACATCTGAGTAACGACAGGCGTTGTTCGTGGTCATGGTTCCAAGTATTGAGCTCACAACTCGGAAAGTGGCTTACTTTTGTGTTCCGCCACGCTCCTTGGAATTCGGGTCTCCCCCATTATCGCAAGATGTATCCATTTGACCAAAAGGTCACTATGTGTTGTTATTTCATATGCAACTCATCTATATGAAAATGATTTATTATCCTTGCAAACTAAAATTATTTCCAAATCTTTATATACAAACTGTACGTTCTCACTAGGCTTTAAGCCTAACACTTTTTCTCAAATGATGTGTATAACAGGTTCCCTTAGCGGTGGGTTGCCGAAGGTTTGAGTGACGAGCATGGGCTTTTGAGTCACTTTTGAGATGATAGATATTTTGAGAGTATTGGCGTTATAAGCAACTTTATTGTTTTGGGATTTGGGTTGACAACCATTGTAATCTAGATACAAGTTATTTAGATTAGTTCGTTGTCAATTACTATATTCATCTGCAGGTTTTTGTAAATGCTATTTTGCATTATCCCCTTTTAGGTGGTTTACTCCATTTATGAACGTCATATTGCCAAATTTTCACTTTTTAAATTTACTCTAAATTTTAGGGTGTTACAGAACGTAAGCATGAAGTACAAGGGAAAGGAGACATTGACGTGAACACAAACACGGGTGTTAAAAGAATATGCGACGTTTATTATGCGCCGACACTCAAACACAACTTATTGAGTGTTGGGCAATTGATATTGAAGGACTACGATGTTCATTTCACTAAGGAACATCGCACCGTTAGAGACCCAGATGGAAACTTATTGGGTAAGGTCAAGATGACAACCAATAAAATGTTTCCAGTGAAGTTCCACAAGGATAACTTGTCTGCATTCAGCATGCATATTCAAGACAAGTCAATATTATGGCATTTAAGGTTTGGACATCTAAGTCTTGGATCTTTGGTTCACATGAGCAATACTGAAATGGTGAGGGGCATACCAAGTATCAACAACAAAAACCAACAATGTGAGGCTTGTGCACTTGGAAAACAAGCAAGAAATCCTTTTCCAAAAGAAGAAGCATGAAGAGCAAAATGTCCTCTCGAATTAGTTCACACGGACGTGTGTGGACCGATGAGAACGCCATGAAGTAAGTATATACTCTCCTTTATTGACGCTTTTAGTAGGAAAGCTTGGGTATATTTTATGTATGAAAAATCACAGGTGTTCGAAAATTTTAAAAGCTTCAAATCTTTCGTTGAAAAACAAAGTGGATTAAGCCTTTAAGGTCTTGCGATCCGATAATGGGGGTGAGTACACATCCCAATAGTTTGAATCCTTCTTAAAGAAACATGAAATTAGACATCAAAAATCAACTCGATACACCCTACAATAGAACGGGGTGGCTGAAAGGAAGAATAGGGCGTTCATGGAATTAGCGAGAAGCATGCTAAAATTCAAATCATTACCGGACAGATTTTAGGCTGAAGCTGTGGCGTGTGCTATATACGTTTTGAATAGAGCAACCACTCGAAGCCTACAAGGAATCACTCCTCAACAAGCATGGAGTGGGTACAAGCCAACCGTATCCCACCTAGAGTGTTTGTGTGTTTAGAATACTCTCGAATCCTTGCTGTGAACCAAGGAAAGTTAGACGATAGATCGGAAAAATGTATTTTTATCGGGTATAGTGAAACATATAAGACATATAAGCTTTACAACCTAATCACAAGCAAAGTGATTATAAGTAAGGATGTTTTGTTTATGGAAGAAAAGGCATGGGGGTGGTCTTTGGAAGAAGATAAATCAAGGGTTACCACTATTGAAGAAGAAGAATCACAAGACAATATGAATTCTGATCAAGTACATGATCCTATTCCCACACTTAATCAATCACCACCATACACTCCTATTGCATCATCTTCATCAACATCTTCTCCACTTACCTCACCTAAGACAACACCACTTAAGACGAAGAGTTTGACGGATGTTTATGCAAGATCACAACAAATTTTAGATAGCGAACTGGTGGATTTCGCATTGTTTGCCGACGCAGACACAGAAGAATTTGAGACAACTATTAAAAACGATAAGTGGAGAAATCGAATCTATTTTAAAGAATGACACATGGGACTTGGTCGAGTTACCACAAGGACACAAGTCTATAGGCGTGAAGTGGGCCTATAAGATCAAACTAAATGAAAACGGTGATATCAAGAAGCATAAAGCGTGTCTGGTCGTGAAAGGCTATAAGAAAAAGTTCGGGATCGATTATAATGAGGTGTTTGCCCCGGTAATACGTCTTGAAACTATACGTTTGGTCGTGTCTTTGGCTGCTCAAAGAGATTGGAGAATACACCAAATGGATGTTAAATCGGCGTTTATTAATGTCCATCTAAATGAAGAAGTATATATAGATCAACCTCCTGGATATATCAAATAGCACGAATCGAATAAGGTATGTAAACTGAAGAAAGCACTATACGGATTAAAGCAAGCATCACGTGCTTTGTACAGCCGTATAGATAGTTATTTCGAAAAGAATGGTTTTAAGAAGTGTCCTTATGAACATACACTGTTCATTAAGGATTATAAAGGTGAGTTCCTATTTGTTTGTTTGTAAGTGGATGATCTGATTATCACAAGGAATAGTCCAAGACTAATTGATGAGTTCAAGCATTCAATGAAGCTTGAGTTCAAAATGATCGACATGGGTCGTCTTCACTACTTCTTGGGTATTGAAGTGAAACAACGAGAAGATGGCAATCGGTTTCTAAAAAGAAATATGCATTAGAGATCTTGAATCGTTTTAGAATGGGTAACGCAATCCCAAGGACAACACCTATGGAGTATGGACTTAAGTTATCTAAATATTTTGAAGAAGCTAGTGTGGATTTGAGTTTGTACAGGAGCCTGATCGGCAGCCTTATGTATTTAACAGCTACAAGGCCCGATGTTATGTATGTCGTTAGTGTACTTAGTAGATTTATGGAAGAACCCAAGCAAAGCCACTAGGATGCAGGGATGAGAGTGTTGAAATTCATCAAAGGGACTTCAGACCATGGTATATTGTATTGAAAGGTTGAAAGCCCAAAACTGATGGCATACTGTGATAGTGATTTTGGAGGAAGCATTGACGATAGTTAGAGCACCTCCGGCTATGTATCAACATGTGTAAACCATTGAGACAACAACAATAATACACATACTCAATTGTGCATGATCGAAGTGCGAAGGTGGGGAAGACTTCCTTCTGATTCAATATCCACATCTTCCGAATGAAGACGAGATAGAATATGTCTTGTGTCTCCAAGAAAAATTGAAACATCTCTTTGTTGAGAAAGAAATGAGTAGCGGGTGGGTTTAAAGCAAGAGTTGGCATGGGCTAGTTGCCTGTTTCAATGAACTTTGGAGCAATTTCATGGTTGTCCAAGAAGCAAAGAGTAGTAGCTCTGTCCTTGGCTGAGGCAAAATATATGAGTGTGTCTTTGGTAGGATGTCAAGCTATTTGGACGAGAGGTATACTCGAAGAAATGAAGCATCCTCAGAGTGAACCTACGGTAATACAATGTGATAATAAATCCACAATTGCACTCACCAAAAATCCAGTATACCATGGAAAGAGTAAGCACATAAGGATCAAATATCACTTTATTCGCGAATTAGTAAAGTGTGGAGATGTTGAAGTTGCTTTCTGCAGAACAAGTGATCAGGTGGCAAACATACTCACTAAGGCATTAAAACCTGCTGATTTCTTGAAGATGAAGGGCAGACTTGGAGTAATGTAAGTCTAGATTAAGGGGGAATGTTGAGATATTAATCAAGACTTCCAGACCTGTGATATGGTTACACGACAGTTAATTTGGAGTTAGTTATTTTCTATTGTTAATAGTTGTGTCAGTTCAATAATTATGTGAAGGGTTGCAATGGTTGAATATATGTATATATATATATATATATGTCTGTAAAAAGTCTGTTGTATGATGATTGGTGGTAATGAAAGATTGTTATTTCTTAGTGAAAACATCTTTCAATATTGTATTATTCACAACATATATAAACATAAGTATCTGACATTTAATTTGACTCATGCTTTGAAAACATGGCAGTATGAATTACTTGGCATAATCCAATGATTTTGGTTATCCTGAATACACACACATAAGCTATGATAGGGAACTAAAGAGCTATGAAAGGTGGGAACTTAAGTCTCTCGAAGGTATACATTTAATGTAGATTGTGTTGTAGCTTTGGTTTTTGGTCCTTAATTTAGGTGGGGGCACATTTTTGGGTTTGGGATCGCTAATGTGGAACTTATGTGTTCTTTACAACAACTTATTCAGGTTACATACCTGTCACGTTTTGAGTTTGCCTTAGCAGAAAGGCAGGACTTAGATGAGTTTTTCTTGTAAAACTTTTATGAAATGCAAATCCTCACTAGGTTAAATGGATTTATTTAATATCATTGATATATATATATTAATCGGATAGAAACAAGTTTTTTGTCAAATTGATAAATGTTATATGTGAATTGATATGTTGATATCGGTATGTGATTGGGTATCTTACACGATAGGAGTGATGGGTGTGAGACTGTGATGGTCCACACGGAGTTTGGGAATTAACCGTGAATGTGTTTCATGGGGTGTCATTGCCAGTTTTGATTGCGATCTTGCCGAAATGATCATCTATGATGCGACTATCATGGGCGGATTGAGAGCAAAGGCGTAGGGGTCCTGGGCCCCCTACAAGATGTTGTCACCACAAGCAATTAAATATTTTTTTACTTGTAATTTCTTAAAAGATGATGTAAGGACCCCAACAAAATAAAACTAAAGCCCAAGCCAAGTCCACAAAATAAAACCTAAGGCATTAATTCATTATTAAGGGGTCGTTTACAAAATCTTACCGGCTAAGTATTTACCGATAAAATATTCACATTCACTTACCTTATCGTGTAACATCATTGGTTATGAAAATGAATTGTTGGTAAGCATCTTAAACCCGGTAAGCGCTTACCGGGTAAGAGTCATTCCCACACTTACCGGGTAAGACTCTCGGTCCTTGCTTGTCTCTTACCGGTAAGCTTCTCCGTCCCTTCCGTACTCAATAAATAAGATAAATGATATCAGTAAGCGCTTACCCGATATGCATTTGGTAAACGACCCCTAAATATTAATCTACTCCAGATCTCTCATGTATCAGCAGTCAAGATAAGAAAGAGAGGCTAGAAACAAGATTCATGCCTACAAAATAGAAGTTGTTGATTGCTTAGAGATTATTACGTAGGGCAACGTCTTAATTAATTATTTTATTTTATATGGTGCCCCCAACAACAAATTTTTCTGGATCCGCCACTGGCGACTATCGTGGCTAGATACCCAAAAAGGGAACGTGATCTTGCAAGGTCATGCAAATGATTTACGTGATTGTGAACTACTACTAATATTTCATATTTATCGGTTTAAGATCAACTCACTAGACCTCCGATATAATCCACTTTAATTTTTCAACTCTAATTGCATTTCAGGATACTCTTTAGTTGGGAGTTCGCACAAGGGTAAGGGGAAATTACCTAATTGAGTTTGATTGAGGATGAACCCTTTATAAACCTTGGTCGATTTGGAGTATTTGATACTTTCTATTTGAGATTTGTAATAATATCACTTAACAATTTCACTATGACTTTTATTTCAGAAGTTTGTTTGAGACCTAAAAATGGTTTCTTTTCTTTTCAACAATTTATTGTTGAAATCTCTTTAGTTGGAGGTTGTACAATTTATAGGGTAGTGGATTTAGTTGATGCAAGTTGAGATTAGTTGGTGTCACTGCGGAAGTAGTATTTCTACCAATTTAAAACTTGGTGGGCTACATGTTGGGCTTTGAGCCTTTGAGGAAAATTTTGAAGAACTGATTGTTTGATTCTATGAAATTGGGGGTCCGAAAGGAATCATTTGCATGATAATAGGTTGTCTAAATTTTAAGTTGCTTTTTAAAATTGTTAGTGGCCATAGTTTTAAGCATTTGATGGTTGTTTTTCATAAACATTTTTTAGGAAGATGTTTTAAATATTAGTCATGTTATGTACCAGACCAACGGACGAGTATAACACTAGTTTATATGGTTACAAAAGATTGCAATTTCCTTTTTGGTTCAAACATAAATTTCAGATTATATTTTTTGAATAAAACAATTGATATTAATTCAGATAAAATATTTTTTGAAGATTGCAATTTTCTATTTGACCTAGCGGTATCAGAGCCTTTGGCATTCTAGGAGGTCAGGGGTTCAAACCTCACCAAAGGTGAGAAGGATGTGTGAGTTTATTTGTTGCATTTGTTGTATATAGATATTATAAACTTTAAAAAAACTTGTGTATTTGTGTACATGATTTTTCGACCCAATTAATAAATTGTTGATCGTTAAACGGATACCTAAAAATACGTTGAAGATGATTCAATTTGCATAAATTTGTAAACATGATTAATACAAAAAAGAAATATATATATATATATATATATAGAGAGAGAGAGAGAGGGGGGGGGGAGATTCAAGGGAAAACCTCAAAAAAATGGAAAACTGAAGAACACTCTGATAGCCATTCATCTGGACGGTATGCACTTGTGCATACAAGTAATTTATAACATGCACACGTGCATATGCACAAGTGCATAATATGCACATGTGCATAAAAACCAAAAAACTAATTAATTACTTGTATGCACAAGTGCATATCGTCCAGATGAAAGGCTACCAGGGTGTTCCTCAGTTTTTCGTTTTTTTGAGGTTTTCTCCTGAACCTGACCCTATATATATATATATATATATATATATATATAGGAAGGATAATGCAAGAAGTTAGACATTTGTGGTTTACTTTGCAAACCAAGTCATTTGTACAAACCGTACAAACCATCAATTTTAATGTTTAATTCAATGAAATTCTTTCATGAAAGTGTTTAATATGATAAAATTGTTTCATATAATTTTTTTTGATGAAATTGTTTCATATACTTTTGTTTCCATGTAAAAATGAAATTGTTTCATGTATTTCTCATTTTTGCATGAAACAAAAAATATATGAAACAACCAAGAAAAAAATTATATGAAACAATTTAGATATATATATATATATATATATATAATATATATCATTTGATTTATATATATAGAGGGAGGATCATACGAGAACAACATCAATTTAAAAGAATAAAGAGACAATCCTAGATCAATCATAATTAATAAATTATTAATTGTTTATTTAAATAGAAAACTATTTTCAGAAGGGTATAATTGTCATATTTTTCTTGAATATTTTTGGATAGTATATCAAATCCTAATTTCAAGGGATTATCCAAGCAGATCCCAATCGAAATTGATATGGATCGATTACTGCATTCCAACCATTTCCCGATTTCGTTGCAAAAATATGTGATTCAGTTAGATGATCCTGGAAATCAGAGATCAATTTGAAGGAAAAGAAAAAAACATTTCAACGATTTTACATTCGTCCATGGATGCTTTGATGGGATCGATTGTTCTTGATGGTAACATTCAATCAGTATCGACAATGGAATATGTGATTCAACCGACCATGGAGGATGTATCAAAATCGATTGTTGTTGATGGTTGCACTCAAGGTTTATCGAATACGGAAGATGCCAGTGAACCGGCCAAGGATGTCGTTCCTTCAAATGATTTCAACACCGGAGTTCGTTCCTGCAAATCATGTCAACATTGGAGACAAAGAACTGAATTCGGCAATGAACCATACTTGTATGAGAGATGAAGTGCTAGAAGATGTTGAAGGTAAATCATTTAAAAGTTTCATGTCCGACAGATTCGATGATTGATGGCAATGGTTATTGGGTTCATCAGGTGATTGATTAAGTTAGACTATTGGTTTGTCGTTTTTACCTTTTTTAGGGATGATTAGTTTTCGTTGAACCTTTTTTCACTTATTGGAGTTTAATTGTTTGGAATTGGTATTATTCGTTCATTGATTTGATTTTTCCATGTCTTATTCATCTTTTGTGTTGTTTATTGGTATTACCATCTTCATATTTTTATAAAGGATCATGTATGAGTGAATGATAAATCTACGACGACTGATTGAATCATATGTGATTTTTGAATGTCATGGTTGGTCAATAAGGTACTGTTATATTTCTATTGGCTATGATTGGATAAGAATGATATATGATTTAAAACAGTACCAGTGTATGAAGACTGCTGATACTATTATGTTTAGTACATCACTTGTGATTTACGTGCATACTAGTTATAGTGACAAAAACATTTGTGATTTTATAATTGTATTCCATAAAATCAATACATGTCACATATAAACCAATTTTGAATTCATTATACCAGGGGATCACTTGTGATTACCATGATAAACGAATTTTGAATTCATTATACCAGCAAATCACTTGTGATTAACATGATAAACCAATTTTGAATTAATTATAGCAGTGAATCACTTGTGATTACCATGATAAACGAATTTTGAATTCATTATACCAGCAGATCACTTGTGATTAACATGATAACCAATTTTGAATTCATTATAGCAGCGAATCACTTGTGATTACAATGATAAACGAATTTTGAATTCATTATACCAGCAGATCACTTGTGATTAACATGATAAACCAATTTTGAATTCATTATAGCAGCGAATCACCTGTGATTACCATGATAAACGAATTTTGAATTTATTTTTAGAAAAATGGGGAGAGATTGAGACGTGTTGAGATAAATTAGGAAGGGATTTCTTTTTTGATTTGATATGATCATCAAATCCCTAAAAAATCGCCTGATTGATATCATTAAAAAAAATTCCAATTTTACCCCTAAAGTCATTTACCAACATATTTTAAAGGGTATTTTGTTGTCATTAATTACATAAAATTTCATGATTAATTTCAACCACTGATTTAATCTAATCAAGGGCCGAGATCTATCCCTTTATTCTTTTAAATACACTATGTTCTCGTTTGAACCCACCCCTATATATATATATATAAACTATTCAAATTTAATCAAATTTAAGTGCATAAAAGTCACAATCGATATCAATTAGCCATTGACTATGTAATTAATAACCGTCATAACCAGTTACACAATGATGTTCATTGTCTCTACCTGTAACACCCTCCCTAGACCCCGGAAGGTATTACGGAAATTAAGCCATAATAATGCCGAATAATTGGATTAAACTTAAAACACCTCCTTAAAAAGCAATAAAGATCTAAACCAAACGTAGATACATTAAACTCAAACTAAAAGCGGAAGCCTATAAAAATAAATAACGAAAGTCAATATAACTACTTCGTCCCATAACAGACTATTTATTACACCAAAAGAGACAAGTAGAAACAATATAATAGTCCATGCATTATGACGCCTACTGCTCCTTGCTAGTTGATAGTGCTTGGAATACACCTATAGACGTGTGCTAATTAAACCTCAAAGCAAGTATACAATGAGATCTAATATCGTCTTTCAAGTAATAAAACGGTAAAGTACCGGATATCGTCCCACAGAGATTGGAGTAAAAGTAGATTAAAAAGTAAGAGAAAGAAATGATTTCAGATGGCGATTTTGAAGACTTGATCTGGTTTGGTTTGTCACTTGATTCGATTAACAGAATAATAAAGCAAGCACGGGTGTAAGACATTTAGGTGAGATTTAAACACAAATTCCAGCAGACTTATGCTACAGACATGCTGCAGCATGAGTTGGCCATAACTAGATCCACCATCTATTTTGAGGGTATTCCTCTCGGACTTCAATATTCACACTACTGTTTAGAGTCGACTAAACACATCTATGTGCACCCTCCAACTATTTATAGTGTAGAATAAAGTCCTCAAAATATATGGACGATCAAATCTCTTTGTATCTAAAACCGCTCTCTCGAGCCGATTCCCATATCATCCAAGTTGACGTGTTCGAAGGGGCTTATCTCTAAGTCCTCTACACTTTAACACTAATGACTAGCGATCAACTTGTCGAGAATAAATCAGTTTATAAATAAAAAGCAACTCTCTCAAGTCTACTTCTTATATCATTCAAACTGACGTGCTTTTGGTAGCTTATCTCTAAGTCAACCGCACTTTAACACTTTAGCAAGTGATCAGTTCGTCAAGAAGTGTCATTGAACTTTATAAAACTTGAAATGAAATGATGGAACATTGTTATTGCGAAACAATGTCCACCTTTCTTTGGTTTAAAATCTCACCATTTTATCTCACACCCGAGCTAAATAAAATTAGCTACTCATATTTAAAGACATAAAGCGATAAATGACGGAAAATAAAGACATAAATGTAAATGACATAAAGTAAATGACGGAATATAAATGACGGAATGTAAATTGCGTAATGTAAATAAAGCGTAATAAAGAAAGTAAAATTACAAGAATTAAAGGAAGACAAGAAAGTAACTTCAAAAGATTAAGTAATAACTATGGAATAAGACTTCTTTCTACATGGAAATGAAAGTTTACTTGGAACTTAAAGACTACTTAATACTACCACCAACCACTCCTATTTATACTACCAAAAAGAGGAGGGCAAAATGGTCAAAAGAAACTAATCTTGGAGCCTAAGCTAAAGAAAGTACAATTAAAGTAAAGTAAACAAGTACTAATGGTTAATACCCAAAAGATAATAAGGACAAGTGTTTTATCCAAAGTACACCAGCCAAAATTACTCTAGAATGTTCCCAAAAAATCAGATCCATAAATCAAAAAGGTCTTCCCACAAAAAGCTCCTCCTAGCTTATCCATTAAGCTCCCCACACGGCTGCTGTAAGGATGCTGCAGCATAAATCTGCCAAAAAATACACCAATTAGCTTATCCAAATGCAATAAAACAAGTTCTTCATATCTTTAGCTCCATGAAACAAGAAAAGAGAAAATAATGAAATAAAATGACTCAAAGGTTGGGATTAGAAGGTAAAATGCTATCCTAAAATAAAGAGAAAAAAAGCATAATGGCACTAAATAATTAGTGCCATCACTAGTCCCTGCGAGATTTTCTCCGGAGACACACGACATGGGTTAGCTTACAAAGCTAAGTGAGTTCATGAAAAGGCTAACAATTAAACAATCTATAACAAATGACTAGCTACACATTTACGATGCATATAATTCACAAAATCAAATATACGACTATAACTGTTATTGTTGTAAGCAAATCATGCTAACCGAAATGCTATTTCTTGACGGTTCCCGATAGAGAACTATCATTGAAAATTTCTGAGTACCATTGAGCTTAACTCTATCAATGACTCATGCTAAACCCATCACATGTATAAGTCACTAATCACGAACATATTCACAACGGTCGAACAATGTAAATAATTAAGCCGTAACAAAACTGAGATTACTCACATACAAACATATAATATAAGCATAACGATGGCACACTGTAACATGCTTAGCAATTTAAATAATATAAACATAATAAATAAATTTCGTGAACTGAAACTAAGCTAGTCGTGTATCCTTCCCTTTGGGGAAACGAGTCATGAAAACTCACCTGGTTTGCTGAGTGATTGAGATACGACCGACTATTGTAATCTTGACGTGAAACCAGGCCAATACCTAAACAATAATTTAGGAGTTCTAAGGTTATACTTATATAATTATAAACTAAATCTACCATAAAAGTCTACTAACAATTCCTTGGACTAAAATTGATGTACTCGTTGCTACCCATCAATTATTTAATTAATAACATAACTAAATAATCTAAATTAATTACATTTATATTAATAATAATAACATTACTAATGTTAATAAATTATTAAAACCAAGTGGCACTTCATTGGACCACTTGAAACCACCATGCATGGTCTTCAAAAACACAACAAAGGCTTCGGCCTTTTTGTCTTCCATACCGCAATCGTCGAGATGGGAGGCCATGGCCTCGTCTCGTTCTCGTGCTTAGGCCAACGTCTTACATCAGAGACCGTGGACCTCGGGTCTCCTTCTTGCATCTCGAACTGCCCCACACGCAACAGCACCCGCTGACAGCCTTGGCCGTCACCGAGTTTGCCGCCGCGTAATGGCTTTGATCCGACCGACTGTTCCAGTGGATTCTAACCTAGGGTTGGCGGTTACACTCTCCCTAACTCGGTTTCTACACTATCGTCAATCCAAACCGATGACCCAATGATAGATCTAAATTTGGCCAACATGTAATGCATGCTTAAATGTCACGGATAAACTCGACCTTTAAAACCATTTGACGAAAGAAGAAGCTACTTACCGAATAGATGTTCACTTCTATACTTGACGTCACATGATCTTGAGTTCAATAACACCCACCGCCAACTCTCTTTACTCTAAAGTTTTTTTTTTCTTGCGGCGGTTTTCTCGACTTCGAACGAAACCAAGGGATAATAAGTTTAGAGTATCCTTTTCTCCCTTTAACTCCACTCTCAACGAGATTTCCGCCAAGTGGGTTTACCCACTTTGGGTTTATCTTGACCAAGGAATTTATACATTTAATACCTTACTTTCATACTTGAGCATTTTAGATCCTTGGTCCTATTCTTTTCTTTCTTGACAACTATGATCCCCTTTTCTTACTTACTTTCCAACTTGGCCTAAAACTTGGGGTGTTACAACTCTCCTCCCCTTACACAAATTTCGTCCTCGAAATTTGCTTCGAGTTAGAATATCTGAACGCACTTTGTCCTCATCTCTACTTTAGTTTACCAAGTTCTCTCCGACCCTTGATGGAACCTCTACTTCGCGAATATTTGTATTCTTTAATTAACTGGTTTATCTTTTAGTCTATCATTGGAATTGACACTTTTCTTGTGTAGCTCGACTTATCATTAATGTAAATGTGCTTGAAAACACTATAGCTATCACCTCGGCTACTCACTTTCTTAACTTTGACACATGATACATGTCAAAACATTTTGTAGCTATGTTGTCAATCTCTGATGATGGTATACCCCATCAACTCTTCACAATCATTTATACGGTCCACATACATTAATTTTTGCTTACGTTACTCGACAAAATTGCTTATCCTTTATAAGGCCATCTCATTAACATCATTTTGTTACCTATTTGACATTTGAGCCGCTGATGCTACTTATTCTTTTGTAAAGTCCCTCAGGCCTATGTTTGTTTTGCTCATAATTTGTACAACAGACTCTAAGGCTTGTACTTGGCCTTATTGAAATTAGGGGCTTGCCCCGCTTACTAATACGGCCTTGACATCTCGATGCTTGTTTTCCCATACACTTGCTAAAAATAACTTTTCACACTCTTACGTAATATCACTATCGAGGTGCCTCTGGCCATTGAATTTATGTGATTCGTCTACACCATCTATCTTAGGCCTCCTGTGTTGGGATTTATATTTTTTTTCGAAATCATCAAGATTTCAACTGAGTCTACTAATAACGATTAAATCTGACTAGTCATTCTATATTTCGTAACGTTCTTTTCTTAAAAAAAAAACATAAATAGTAGATTGGGTTTTCATCTTCATCTACATGTGAAATAAATTTGAACAAATTCAATCAAACAAGTAAGCTTCATTGCCCAAAACTCTACTTATAATTTCTAAATGTCAAATGTATACGTTCTATCAAAAATTCAAACAAGTGAACAACTTAAAATCCTAAAGTAGACATTTCATAGAGGCAAAGAGATGCATCAAATCAAACAAATTAAACTTCATTCAACGTAAGTAATCAAACAATCTCAAATTAAGTTAAACCTAGCTAATCAAGTAATCAACAATTTCAAATAAAGTTAAACCTAGCTAATCAATTAATCAAATAATTTCAAATAAAATTAAACCTAGCTAATCAAGTAATCAAACAATTTCAAGTAAAGTTAAACCTAGCAAATAACTAATCAAATCATTTCAAATAAAATTAAACCTAGCTAATCAATTAATCAAATAATTTTAGATAAAATTAAACCTAGCTAATAAAAAAAATTCAAACTTAAACAAGTAATGAGATTATGAGTAATGACACTTTAAAATTAAAACTTCAATAAAATGAAAGAAAAAAAATCCTTGTGATTTAGGGGCTGTTGTAAAATTATTTAATGAAGATGAAGTCAAAATCTTTGAGATTTCATTTGTATTTGGAGGAATTAGCCCCTGATTTGGTTCCCCTCCCATTAACTACTACTGCAGTGAATAAAATTGAGGTTGGTGGTGTCGTAAGCGAGAATGAGAGATCAGAGAGGCAGAAGCTTACTGCTTACTGTTACCGAGCGAGAGATCGGTTGAGTTTTTTTTTGGACTTTCCATTAGAATTTATAAGTGGACTTCCCATGGATTTTCCATTATAAGAGCAACAACCACAAGTCCATTTCTATTATAAGTGGACTCTAAGACTTAAGAGTGGGGGGTCCAACTAAAACTTTCTTTTTTTTACACTAAATTTTTTTGGGCTGCTACTTGTTAAACTTTAAATCCCAGGAGGGCCCCTAGTAGCCCTTATAGACTTCTGTCCTTGAGTAAGGGCATGCTTGTTAGCAGCTTAATAAACTTAATGAGACTCTCAATTTATTCGGTCAACTATATATGACTGTTTGGTAATGGATTTATGATATAAAAAGTGGCTTATTCAGTAAGTTTCTAGGAGGAGATTTATGCAGAAATCCATTTTTTTTTTGTTTCCTAACACACTCTTTCTATCTATGAAATACTCTCTCAAACAAAAACATTTCTAATCTATACAGAAAAAATTAATCCAGACAAACAATTTTATCCATACAAGACTTAATGGAAAACAACCAAATAACCTCTAAGACACTTCAAGTCCGTGCCTTGTAAATCGATAACCAATCTACCTGTTATAATTCCTTGAGATACAACACATATTGTGTGGAAGAGTATGGTGAAATTGCAACACAAAAGGGTAATGTATAATCAGTTAGGTCGTCATTGCTAGAAACGAAGATGTGAAAAAGAAATATATTTTTTATTTTAGGAGGGTATATAGCTATGAGATGAAAGCTGACTTTTAGATTCTCGAAACTATATCTTATTTGGTTGATCTGAAGAAAAAAAGACTTTTTTTACGTCATTTTAGAATCAATGTTTGTTCAGTAGTTTATATTTCAATAGATCGTTCATGTTGCACGAAGGGATGTGTGTTGATGAGGTTGTTGAATTTAACTTATGGTTTGTTTTTTGGTTGCTAAATCTAATTTAATAAGTTTAATGACTTATTTGTTTAATCTTTAAATATATTTTTTTCTTTCTGATAATGACTTACTAAATTGAATAAATCTCTTGTATCTGTTGTCAATATTAAATCATCTAATTTCATGGTCAAGAATATACTTTATTGTTGCATTCTCTACATTAAATTTTTTTTCCTTCAAAATTTACTTCCCCCCCCCCCCCCTTTTTCTTAATAACAATGGGTATCTGGGCAAACTTATACACATCTTGTCTAATCCGAATGGCCTAATGAATAGTCAAGAAAAGCTCCAATGACTTTAGAGGACTCAATCCGATTCTCATTTACTTTTTCCTGCTCTAGAATGTACATGACTTTCATTTACATAAAACAAACGTAATAACACCCCCCCCCCCCCCAAATTTACTTTACATACATATTAGGAACATGTTTGTGTGTTTATTTCAATCTTCAAAATTTTCTAGTATTTAAATATAAGAAAAACAACAATATAATAAAATCATTTTAATCTGAATCATGATTCAAAAGTTATGAAATTGTTACGATCATATATGGATTCCCAAGTTTTATCGGTGACTGAATCTTAAAAAATAATTAACTTCAAAAACATCAACTCGATCTAAGAGGCCATTTACCCAACGTTTACTTGGTAAGCGGTTTCAGGTAATAGTCAACACTTTCATTTAACTTGCCGATAAGATTTTAGTCCATTAAAATGGCACTGTATGCAACATTTTTATCCGGTAAACGATTACCAGTAAAAGTCGTCACTCTCACTTACAGGTTAAAACTCTCACTCCTTGTCATCGGTATTACCGAGTAAGATTCTCAATCCTTGTAATTTACACCCGATAAGGTAAAATGAGCCGATAAGCACTTACTGAGTAGACGTTCAATAAACAACCCATAAGTTACGAGTACAGAGCTATGTCGCCACTGAAGTTTACATCTAAAATTGTTGTAATGATCTAGATTACGAAAATTTGTCAGATTTTAGATTTTGAGATAATAAGCAACTTTAAAAATAATCCATCTTGATCCGATTCAAGAGTTATGCCCCTTAAGTTTACTACGAAAAATGGTTATGTTTACGACCATTTACAAAACGTTTACAGTGATCTATATAACGAAATTTTATCAGCTATGGGAAAATAAGCAACTTCAAAAAAATCACCTCAATCCGAGTTACACGCCAATAGATAAGCTCCTCCCAGCCTCCCCTCGGGAAGTTTACTATGAATATGATTACAAGATGTTTACGACCCATTTACAAATTGTTTACTTTGATCTAGATACGAAATAATACCGACATGCAAATCTTCAAAAAACAAGCAATTTAAAAAATCATTTCGATCCGAGTTACAAATCAATAATTATGGTCCTCAAGAAGCTTACTATGAAAATGGTTACAAATTATTTACGAATAATACAAAAAGTTCATGACAATGTAGATTACGATGTTTTACCCCATGTATATCTTACAAAATAAGCAACCTATAAAAAAATATCTGATCCAAGTAACGAACCAAAAGTTATGATTTTTAAGAAATACTGTAGAAACAATTACAAAATATTTACGACCATTTACAAACCTGTTCTAAATGGTCGTATCTTTTTCATAGTAAAGTGTCAAAGATCGTAACTTTTAACACGTAATCCAAATTTAAGAAAGTGATATAATATATCCCTTTTTTAATCATAAAATGAGGCATAAGACTTTTTTAGATAAAATAAACTACGTTTTTCATCCATGTTGTTTGTTGAAAATTGCTATTTTTGTATCTATGGCGGGCATGTTGAAATTGCTATTTTCGTCTTTATGTTTTTTAAATTATAGTTTTTGTCATTGTAGTTTATAACTTATGGTTGTTTTCATCTTTATAGTTTACAACTCATTCTTGTTTCCGTCCTTGTGATTTACAACTCATTGTTGTTTTAGTGCTTTATAGTTACGGTATATCATTAACGTTGTGTTCTCGAGTTTCTTTTACGAAGGAAAGAAAGGGAAAGGGAAATAGGAGGGAAAGAAAAAATGTTGTGTTCTCGAGTTTTTTTAAGGAGTGAAAGAAAATGAAAGGGACATAAAATATTGCAGATTTCCTCCAAAAACCTTCCTCCCAAATGTGAGAGAAAACGGAAGGAAAAGAAAAAAATGAATTTAAAAAGAATTAAAAATATTTATAAAATTACACATATACCAATTAGTTACATTCCACTATAAAATAAATAAGAGTATATTAGTAAAAGTGACATATTTTCTTTCCTTTCTCTACTACTTGAGAACATGAAAATTTATTTACTTTCTTTCTTTTCCTCCAATCTCAATAACACAAATACAAATATTTCTTTCTTTTCTTTTCTTTCTTTCCAAAACTCGAGAACATAACGTAACAGAGTTAACCCTTAGGTTGAGATCAACAATAAATTGGACCGTAATTTCGAAAACACAAAGATGAAATCTCAAATTTTATCAAACTATAAGGACTAAAAAAGTAATTTAATCTTTTAGAGCATCTCCAACAACTTTTCCAAAATGAAGAAGTAAAAAGTCAAAATCTCAATTAGAAAAAAATTTACCTTCATCTCCAACAGATTTTCTATTTTAGAGATTACACAATTAATTATATTATTAAAATATTTAATACAAGTTATAAAATACTATTTCTCTCTTCTAAACATTTAATTTAAAGTAATTTCATCGGTAGAATGAATAAAAAACTATTTCTTTCTCATAAATAATCATTTTTGAAGATATATCCAGATTTCCATATGTCTCACCTACTTTTTTTCATTTTAGAGAAGATTTTAGAAATTTTATTGAAACAAATTCTTTTCAAAATCTCCATTTTCAAGAAGCCATTGAGATGGTAAACATCTCCAACAGTTTCTTCAAAATAGAGAAAATGAAGATTTTTGGAGATTTTGAGCAACTTTTTGTTCTAACAGTTTCTCTAAAACTTTCTCTAAAATGAAGAAAATAAAAGAGATGGTATATTTTTCTCCAAATTTGGAGATATCTCCAAAAATTATTACCAAGAGAGAGATTATTTTTTATTATATCACACCAATAAAAAGCTTTGAAATAAATTGTTTAGATGAGAGAAATAATATTTTATTAAATATATAGAATATTTTAATAATTATTAACGAGGAATCTAAGGCTATGTTTGGCAAACTAGCTGATAAGCTAGCTTTTGACTGATAAGCTAGCTGATAGCTAATAAGCTAGCTGATGACTGATAAGCTAGCTTATGAAAAAGTCACGTTTGGCAAAAACTAGCTTATAATCATTTAAATTACCAAAAAGGACATTAATTATTTATTTATAATTAAAAGTTAATATATAATAATGAATATTAATGAAGGTGACAGGCCCTTTTGTTTACCTTAGGGTGAGAGAAATAATACCAAAAAGCAAGTATACAAATTGGTACTATGTCGCCTTGCAAGTAATAAAATGGTAAAGATACCAGATATCGTCCCATAGAGATTGGGCTAAAAAGTGTGTTAAAAGTATAATGAAAGATGAGATTTCAGATGACGAATTTGAAGCAATATTTTGATTGGTTGGTGAACACAAATTTACTTTAACAAGATTTAAAAAGAAGCAAGGGTGCAAGGCTTGTGGTGAAATGTTAACCCAAATTCCAGTGGACCAATGCTGCAGTAATGCTGCAGCATCCTTGTGACAGAAACTGATTTTATTATCTATTTCAAGACACGTTCCTCTCGGACTCTCACCATCCCATTATTCCAGTAGCTGCAAACAATCTCATCTCTGAGCAATGTTCAAGATAAGGGAATGATGGGAGTGGAGTTCTTAAAATATATGGCAAAACAAATTCTCTTTGTTAAAAGTTACTCTTTCGAAATAACCCCCATACCTCCCAAGTTGGTGTATTCCAAATAGCTTATCTCTAAGTCTACTCCATTTTAACCCTTTGAAAAAGTGACAACTTATCAAGAATGGATCATTTTAAATGACACAAGTAACAACTCTCGTTGCAAGTAACTCTTTCGATATTACCTCCTATGTCATTCAATTTGACGTGCTATTCAATGGCCTGTCTCTAGGTCCATGACACTATTACACTATCAAAACGATCAATTTGTCAAAGAGTTTTGTTATCTTGATAAAACTTGAGTTGGAATAATAAAACTTTGTTAAAGTCACAAAAGTTCACTTTGTTTAAGTTAACATCATCACCATTTGCCTCACACCCAAGCTAAGGTGTTTAGCTACTCATTACAATAAATAAAGAAAGAACATTACAAAGAACTATAAAAGAAGACATAATGTAAAGTGCTTGGAAATGTAAATGACTTGAAATTATATAAATATATATATATAAGACTTGGAATGTAAAGACAATAAATGTAAATGACAAGAAAGTAAAATGGAATGTAAGTACAACACTACAATCTACTGGAATTTAAATGCTTGAAACTAAAGACATACAATAAATGGAAAGGCTAGAGATACAAGATAAGTAAAGAAAATGCATGGAGAAAATCTACAGGTGGATGCTGTTCCAATGCTGGAAGCATTCATAGCCTGGGTTTGAGATGAATACATGAAGAACACGAAGAACACCATATGAATATATGCATATTTTCTGGAAATTTCCAGAAAATCTTAGAACTGAGTTTCGGTCCAGTTCCAAGATGAACGAAAATAAAGAGATTATACTACGCAAACGATAACAACATGAAGAAATTAACGAACATGATGAAGAAATTAAAGAAAATATGAAGAACAAGAAGATTCAACCAAAAGATTACTAAATATTAAAAGAGAATTGGAGATGATTAAAAGTAACTACAAAAGTGTCTTCAAAGATGGAGGGATGATCTGATCTAGTGATGATGAAGGAAACTTCATGTATAAGCTACTTCCTACTTGGTGGGATGAGGGATTGGTGATGATAAGATGATTGGATAAGTGATGAGGGAAGCTTGTTGGATACTATTAATGCCCCTAGAACACTCTATTTATAGGAAATAGAGAGGGGCCAAAAGAGTTAATCTAACTAACTTAAGGTACTACTATTAGAGTTTTACAACAAAATGTACCATACAAAGGAATAATACAGCTAATTATCAGATAAACAGCTGGCAAAAGTACTGTCCAATGGTCCATAGAAATGCTTTATCCACTCCACTTTAATCAGCTTCCAATTCTCCCTGCACGTTCAATGCTGCAGCACTGACCTGTATCATCAAGAGTTTGCAAATTACATCAACTTTAGCCTATACAACCCATGTTTATATACAAATCCATATCTTAAGCTCCAAATCAAGAAAGTGGAAAATAATAACCAAAATGACTCAAGGTTGGGATTATAAAGTGTAAAATCTAATCTAAAAAGATAAAAACAATGTGCTTAAGTACTCAAAAGTGAGTACTTATCAGAAGGGCATAATTGGAATATTTGCAAAAAACTCCTCATAAGCTACTCAAAGTAGTTTATCAATAAGCTAGCTTATGGTCATCCAAACATGTACCCAAAAAATAAGCTAGCTTATAAGCTAGCTTATTTTTGCCAAACAATGCCTAATAGGGGAGACTAATTGCACATTTTATTTTACTAAATGCACCAAAATGATTGCATCTATCATTATGTTTTTTTTGTTTTTTCGTCTTTTAATTGTCTTTTTTCTTTTTTCTTTTTATTATATATTTTTGTTTATATATTTTTATTATATAATTTTGTTTTGATTTGAAAATAAATAAATATTTATAAATATAAATATTACTAATTTTTTTAATTATATAATTATAAAAATAAAACATAAATATTGCGATTTAACATATAAATAGAACATAAAATAATATATATTACATTCGATTATTCTAAAATAACATTATCCGTAGTACAATTAACACGTAAAAGCTTCATGTACTTCTTTATTCGCTCTGAATACGGGGTAGCCCATCCAGCAGCACACCGATAACTGTGATGGAAAAAAAGTGATACAATTTGCGGAAACGGATATCCTTCTTCCATATCTAATTTGACATAATAGTTACCATTAACGTACCCGATTGTAAAAACAACATCGTCCCTAGTCTTTAAAATTTATTTTTTTCGTCAATGTGGTTTGTAATTCCTTTCGTTTTTCGTCCCTCACATTAATTTTGTTAAAAAATCAATTAAAAGGAGGGTTCTTTTGTCATTTTGCATTTTTTAAAAATGATTTTAACATGAAAAATATCGTTATTAGTAAAATGGTAGAAATAAGAATAACATAAATTATGAATAACTTGTCCAAAATATGTAGTATATATGATATATGATACGTTTTATGTTTTATGGTAAAAAGAAAAATAACATATTCATACGTTTCATATGTTTTATGTAGTACATATGATATATAATTAAATAATTAAATCCAAAAATATTCAATATTGGGCTCATTTCGAAGGTTTCGAAGAGACGATTATGATGGTGTAACTTGTTAAAATTAAAACGTATTTTTTAAACGTATTTTAGTTAATATACGATTTTATGTGTTAATATGATAAAAATGAAAAATGAAAAATAGAAAAGTAAAAGGTATAAATTAAACTAACTAAATAATTATAGGGGTGTAAAATATAAATATATATTTAAAATCATTATCACCTACCTACTCCTAGGTCTTCTTCCCCACAAAAATTTACAGTGCCACGAAGTTAAAAAAAAACACTATGAAGGTAAAAAAAGTTAAACCAAGTTAAAAAAAATCAAACCTTCACAGATAAAAGACTGTGAAGGTATATCCGAACCTTCACAGTGAAGACGCTGTGAAAGTAAAAAAATCAAAAATTACAAATTTATAAAATAAAATAAAATCAAAAGTTACAAATTTATAGAATAAAATAAAATTAAAAGTTATAAATTTTATAAATTTATAAAATCAAAACACACACACATATAATAATAATAATAATAATAATAATAATAATAATAATAATAATGAGTATTAATGATTGGATCGAAAAACTATTAGTCACTATTTGCACCTTTTTGGTGCAAATAGCACTCCCCATCTAAGAGCATCCGCAATGTGTTCGTAGGAAGCTTTTTCAAAGCTTTTTCAGAGGTTTTTCATAAAACAAAAACCTCCTTTTGAGGTTTTTCACATAGCGGACAACTTTTTCACATGAGATTTTTTGCGAGGTTTTTCGTCATAGCTCGTAACTGCACGACCTGCTTTTTCATAGCTTTTTCGTATTTAATCAGTTTTAACTTTATAGAATTTTATAAAAGTTTCGTATTTAATCAGTTTTATTTATTAATCAGTTTTATTTATTAATATATTTAAAGTAATCCTATTTAAATATAATTATTAAATAAATAATATAAATAAATACATAATGAAAGTAATTATATTTTATATTTTTAAAATAATATCTCAAATTTGACATATTTATACAATTTTAACAGATTTCTTAATGACCCACTTTTTATTTTCGGTTATACATACTTTTAAATTTAACATTTTTTAATTTTTATTTTACAAACTTTTTATACAACTTTTATATATTTCTTAATAAACTAATTTTTATTAATTTGTATGAATTTTAATGTATTTATTTTTATAAATAAGAATAAAAATAATATAAAGTTAAAAGAGTGAGACCCTGAATAGTTTAAAAAAGTAATGAAAAAGCTTGGGTGAGGTTTTTCACATAGTGGATGTATATAAAGGTTTTTAAGTTGTTGATATGACAATAATGTATAAGAAAAAACTATGAAAAAGCTCGATGAAAAAAACAATAATGCTCTAATATTCTTAACTCGTTTTTGGGGATTTTGAGGTCATCACCACTAATAAAGCCTGCCATGTCTATTTTTCAAAAGAAATCCACATGGCAGCAATAAACAATCGATTCAAGAAATCCCATGACTTCCTCAATCATCCATGAGTACTGTCTGTGTGTAATCACTAAAACCCTAATCAGATTCAATTAACTCTACTACAAACAATTTGAAGTTAAACAGATTTGATTTCAGTTTGTTAACTACTCAAATTTCTGTTCCAATCGGACGAGAAAATGAAGGATGACGATCCCCTGCCGACGTCAACACCGCCATTGATGATAACTAACAAGAAGGAAACCCTAGATTCCAGTATATTCAGTAAAGGCCGGTACAAATTTTGGGCTCTCGCCGCCATTATTCTCCTCGCCTTCTGGTCAATGCTTACCGGCACCGTCACTCTCCGCTTCTCCGCCGGCAACCTCAACCGATTAGGAGATTACGACATCGCCGGTGGATCTCCGATTCATGAAGATCTCGATGTTCTCGTCCGTACAGTTTGCCCTAATTTCTCCTGTATCTGTGCTTCTTATTGTGTGTGTGTGTGTGGTGAGTTAATTGATCTGGTTTTGAACAGGAAATGGAGGAGCGAGAGAAGGTTGTGAAGCATATGTGGGATGTATACACCAATGGCCGTCGGATCAAGTTACCTCGATTCTGGCAAGAGGCGTTTGTAGCTGCTTATGAAGATCTATCTAGTGATGCACCTGAAGTAAGAGAAGCTGCGATATCGGAGATCGCTAAGATGTCTATCAATTCTATTGATCTTGATCTTCCTCCCCAATCAATGGTTCGTATCTCTAGCCCTAGCAATTTCATTATGATTGTGATCACTATATTGATTTTGATCGAACTGAACTTAACTCAGGATCAAAAGGCTAGTTTATGAGCTAACTTATGGTTAACCAAAAGGAGATTTTTGAATGAGCTCAAAAAATAAGCTAGCTTATTGTCACAGAGTTGTCTTCACAACGGTTTAAGCTCTCGGACTAAGGGGCTGTTTGATTGGGTTTCGTTAAGTCTTGTATGGATAAAGCTGTATGCATGGATTAATTTGTCCGTATAGATTGAGAAGTTTTTTGTTTGGAAGTGTTTTTGCATAAATGAAAGTAGGGTGTTTTTTAATTGAGATGGGCAGGTTTAAGATAAACTTGGCTTTATTCATAAAGCTCTACCTTAGAAGCTTAATGAATAAGCCACTTTCTAGTATATCGTTAAGTCACTACCAAACAGTTTTGTGTAGCTGACTGTATAAGCTGTGAGTTCTATTAAGCTCATTAAGTTGCTAACAAACAGACCTTAAGTGAGCCAAACTACAAGAATACTGAACAAGCAAACAAGAATGCTAAGAAGATTGGGAGAACTCAATGCTTCTACTACTTAAGTTGTGGAGTGTGATTTACAAATGGGAGACTGTATCTATTTATACTACTCCATGGAACTATTTAGAGACTCTATTCATGTATTTACAAGGAAGCTTCTAGCTAAAACACTAGGGTGTATGGATTCTTCTGGAATATGTTTGGTTCCTCTTGATCTTTGTTTAGCCATTCTTGATCTTTTTCCATGCTTCCTTCAATCTCTTGATTGATCTTGAATGTTCCGGGTTTTCGGGGAACCTTCTTGCGGGACGTGACATTATAGTTGCCAAACATGTCCTTATTGGTGGACTAGTTTAACCGGTTACTATAATGTATAAAGGCGTTGCCGTTTCCACAGTTGTAGAACTTGATTAAGCGCTTGATCAACAATGTTGTATCTTCAAGGAAGCTCTAGAAAATTTGCCTTTTTTGTGTTAATCGTGGATGTCCGGGCCAATTTGCACGCACCTCGACTAATTATAGGCCATTCGTGAGGGGCCGTTCGTGAAGAACAGTCAAGAAAATCCCCAGTGGCCTTGTAGGATTTGAACCGGTGACCTTTGAGGAGAATCCCTAAAGGCCCCAACCATATAACCCCACAAGGGAAGTCGTTTTTAGAGAAGAAGATAGATGCAGATAAGAACTTAGCATGGAAGTCGTTGAAATCGATGGATGGTGTAGTTTAGGATGTAGAAGGGCTTGGAACATCCATCCTTGATTTTGAATTGGAAGTATAAATAAAACAAAGATTGGTTTAAGATAGCGTGGAAATTATGCAATTACATTTACTATACAAGAATCTTAAAGATGGAGCTTTAATGCTAGAAGATTACTACACTTGATAGGGGACACACACACACACGGTTAAGTTATCATGTGTAAACGGATTTGTGTACCCAAATCTATATCTCACCCAAATCTTTTAAGGCCTTGCACACTTCGAAGGATCCAAGTATCCAACTAAAATGCATACAAGTTCCTATGACTTTAGTTAATAAAATGAATACTCTACTTTTATAATATACTAGAAGCGTACTCGCGCAATGCAGCGAGATACATCACGATTTTAATGTTTCATTTAATTTTTTTGTCGATTTACAGTATGATTTTGGATGGTTTTGAGAAAGTGATAATATTATTTTATAAATTTGTTTAATTTAGGCTTAATAATATAATGTTTTTTATATAAAAAAATTAAGTATTTTGTTAGAATTCAATGATTATCTTATATATTTTAATGATATATAGAAAAATAACCAATTACATATCTAATAATATAATTAAAACAAATTTATAGTAATATGATATATTAATTAATAGTGATATATGGAAATGTCTGCATAAAAGGAAGGCCCTGCACATACCAAATTGGTGGGTGTTAGAAGTATGCAGTTGTAATATATATCTTGTGCTTTGATACTTGTAAATTAAGAGATTTTTAAAATCTTGCATAAAATGATGGTACCTTGTGCCTAATAATTTGTATTTAAGAGTTCTTTATCCGTGTTTTATAATATAGTTTAGATAAGGGGATATAAGACCGAAACTGAATGGTTATAACGTAATGTTTCCTGCCTCAGGCTTAAGCATTTGTGCTCCTAATTGTAATGATAACTATCATGATTAATATACCTAAATACCTAGGAATGGTTTGAAGATGGGAAATTGTCCAAAATAGCCATTCCGGACTCCCCAACTCCCCAATTCAATTTATAGCCGGTTTTCTACTCAATTGACCGAAATAGCCAAGATTTCGCAAGTAACACTTTAGCAACTTGCAAAATCTACTTTTTATGAATTTAATATTCATAAAGTAAACTCTAGCAAGTTGCTAAAGTGCTACTTGCGAAATGCAGACGTGACAAGTAGCACTTTAGCAAGTTGCATAAGTGGCCATTCCACGTTGGCATTTCGCAAGTAGCACTTTAGCAACTTGCGAAATTGCTACTTTATGAAAATTATATTCATAAGAAGTGGATTTCGCAAGTCACTAAAGTGATACTCGTGAAATCTTGGCTATCTGGGTCAATTATGTAGAAAAGCGGTTATAAAGTGAATTGAGGGGTAAAAAATGGCTATTTTGGACAATTTCCCGTTTGAAGCTTGTTTAGTTGGAACTGGGACTGTAGGACTTCTTTTATCTTAAAGGATTTGATCAATCCAATATTAGATTGGGCAAATTGCATAAAAAATGAGCATACTTTATTCCATTTCTTATTTTGGGGAGCATACTTTCAATTGACAGATTTAAGGGTCTATAACAAACTTTGTAAACAAAAAGGGGACTTGGTTATCGGTAAACCTGATAAAGCTGGCATGGTGCTAGTAAAATGTGAAGTGGCAAAATAGGAAATCTTGGTTTTCCTATTTGGTTGTTAAAAATATCCATAGCTTCGTTTTTATAGTCAACTGGTGTCACCACTTGAAAATTTTCTAGGCCCGCCTCTGATACACACACACACACATATATATATCATGATACCATTTAGAAATTTGATGGGATATGTAGGAGCTTTATATGCATAAGTTCTACTGGAAAAGCATTTATGATTCAAGCATTCACAACTGCTTGAAAGCAGCTATCTTTTATTTGATTAGTACTAAATGTTAATGAAACCCGAATGCTTGCTAATTCACACAATATTTAATCATTACGTATCTCTCTTCATAAATGAGCTACATATGTTTCAATACTTATGCATAGTTTTTCTTGTTTAAACAGAATATACGGGAGTTAAGTTCAAAACAAGCACAGCAGAACAATGCAGGAAGTAAGTTAAATATAAGTTGAAGAAATCCAAAAAATTCTTTGTTTTATATGGGTACAATCTACATGTCAAATTACCCGTACCATTTTCCAGTTTGTATCACGGAAATTGTACTCAGTTTCATATGTTCGACACCACACGAACAACTATTTGTAGTTTTTTATGTAGGTCTCATATATCAATCTTGCATCCTGTTAGTTTGTACTGTCACTGCCAATTTGCTTCCTGATGGATACAACTTTTTGATACCATGAAATGAAGTTATAGATTTTGTTTACAATTTACAATGGCAAGTTTAAACCTAATTTTGTATTGTTCCTACTAACTCTATAGACCCTGGATAAGATATACAGGGTCTTTTTGGTTTGTATTTTATACTGTCTCGGATGGAATATATTAGGTCTGTTTGGTTTGATTTGTGCCGCCCCTGTCGCCTCTATTTGTGGGCATGAAAATTATTGGTTTTAATAGATGTACCATAATTTTTTTAATGACCGTGAATGTTTGGACCAACTTGGGCACCTTGACTAATCCATGGGTGCTAAAGTTAACGTCTAGGAAAACTTGTATGGACCTTTAGGGGACTCAAACCGGTGAACAACAAGGAGCAAACTCAGGATTTGACGAGTTGAGCTACCCAGAAAGGCTTGCATAATCATGTTTTTATGGCATATTGCTTCAAAGTTATCGAAGATCCTAATAGAAGTCATCATTTTACGTTCGATAATGGAAAAAGAACTCGACCTAAGGGCCACATTCGAAGAAAAGAGAGGAATTTCTTGAGCAATAATTTCATCCCCTCAAAGAACACGATGACCTTGTATTAGAATGTTCTATCTCGACTGTAGTTCATGCCTAATGAGCTTTACGCTAAATCAAGTCCTATATGTTAAAGTAGTCTTCAATTCAAACAATACCTGCGTGGTGTTTCTTAAAAGAGAAATTAAACAAGAAAAAACTACTATAGTGTTCGACTATAGTTCATGCCAAATGTGCACCACGTCGATAGAAGTCGAACAATCAATTCGAATAAATACCGGAAATTAGAAAAACTAAATAAAATATTTGCTCAAAAATTCAACCAAGAGGCCTAACATGGAATTTTTCAATCCTTCATGTGAATAGCTTCCTCATAATTTGTTCTTCACATATTGTCTTAGAAGCATGGTAGAACCCCTCCACCCCTCCATTTTCCGTATTTACAAATTAACCCCTCTTCATTTCTCATATTTGCACTTAAGTTGTTTTTTACTCTTTTCTGAATTCGGAAGGGGGATTAAAGAAATCATTACCCAATCCCCAAACGTTAAAATGAACCTCCTCGATCCTCCACTTCTCTTCAAGCTCCCTCTTATGGTTCGATGAATGTTCTCCATATCTAAAAACCGTTACAGAAGTTTTCCCACTATGTGCGATATTGACACCCTCGACATACCTATAATCCTCAATCACTGATTCCGTGCTGGTTTCCCAAAAAATGCTGTCCCCATTATCATAGTTCACGGTAAGCAATCTCGAGTCCTCAAACTTGACTAAGAGGCCCGATCTTTGGCTAAAGTAACCCCAAACTGTGTGATGTATGATCTCATATTTTGGATTGGCTTGTTCCTCGAGATCTGATTGACTCGTATCAAGCTTCAGTATAAAGCATTCTTCGTCATTTATGATCTTTTCACCTATGCATACCGCTTGAAGAAACAAATCTCCCGTGGACTTCGGGTCTAAACCCTACAAAAATTATTGGGTCAAAAAGAAAATGTTTTCAAATATGTTGGGCCAATGTGAAACTTCAATAAGTACACTATAATGTTTATATTTAGGTTATTTTCATATATGTCCCACCACTTTTGTTTGATTTCCACTTTCACCCCACTATTCTTAAATGCTATCAAAAATTTCTTTTTGACCATTGACTCGCACCAAATGTCTACCCTTAATACATCCCGAGATGTATACAATTGAAGAAAACATGATTAGCTCAATCTTTTTTTAATTGCGGGTTAAATCTTAATTAATGGCGTCAAAAAGTACCTGAAGAAATCGACGAAGCGGACGAGGAGGACCTTTGGTCATAGGTCTTTGTAGGTTCGAAGATTGTCTCCAAGAAATCTTGCCATTGCTTCCTGAAATAACTTTGCAACCCGAAACTAGTAGCTCTAAGCACCATAAATTTGGATTCTTTTGCCAAAGGACAAACCCTCCTGCCTCATCCCAGCTTTTTGAATTCACGGCTTCATCGCCTTGGTGGAAATCTGAAGCACTGATCTTTATTTGTCCGACCGCACACAAACTTTGTACTGTATTCAAAGCTGGTTGACCTCCGATTGCCGCCATGTATTGTTGCACTATATATTTTGCTGTCGATGCTTCCTTTAACACATACAACAACTCATGCATTAATTCATATATGTATATAATTGATTATATAAAAAGACATTTTTACCCTTATGAAGGCAGTATTAGGGTGTTTGCTTACGATAGAAGAATTGTGAATGGATCGAGTGCTAGTATTTCCTTTTCGAATCTGAAGAGGAAGTAGAGGAGATCCCATCATGTAAAGTAAAAAACTAAGCTCGTTATAACGATTAGCTATGATCGGTGAAGACCATTTCTCCAACGTTTGAGCCTTCATCCATGTCGCCATGTTTTGCCATCGTAAAGCGACAGTGTTTCCCATGCTCGTAAACATCTCCTCAGGTATTGGCACGTCAAGAACAGTCTCCAACGCATCTTCTCTGTCTATATTCGGACACAATACCCTCATTTGTATTATTCGACTAGGGTTGTATATGTTTCGTTCAATTCATGCAAACTCTAAGTTTTTCTTGGGATATTTTCTAATATTCTTGAAGGGAAGGTGAGGGTGTGGAAGGTTAAATCACATTTGTCCAAGGGCTCCCCTTTATTTTAGGGGTATTTGTGGCCATTTTTTATTTTGGAGTATTTTGTGGAATAATTGTGCCCTTACTATGACTGATTCAATGACTAATTTTAATCAACTTTAGTTTTATCCTTTTTAAATTTGTAAAAAATTTGTTTTCTTTTTCATCAAAATTTATTAAATAAAAAATACATCGTTAATTTTTGCAATACATCAAAAAATATGTAAATATTATTTTCAATATACATTCTAATATATTATTTAAATCAGTTTTAATCAGGTTTAAGGATTTTTAATATAGAAACAGTTAAAATTTCCACTGATCTATCTGCCCTATATATATATATATATATATATATATATATATATATATATATATATATATATATATATATATATATATATATATATATATATTGGAAGGATATTTTGCAACTCTTAAAAATATTGCAACCCTTGCAACCCATATTTTAACCGTTGGATTCATGATCGACGGTTAAACAACCCCTATATATATATATATATATATATATTTTTTTTTTTTTTCTCTGAGATGTCTACGATTTAGTTTTTCTTGGGGAGTTTTATAGTTAAGTATAATTTTATATCCAGTAATTATTAACGAATAATTTAAGTGTCGAACTAATAATTAAATATTTTCTAAATTATAAATTCAGTTAAGATAATTATCTAAATTATAAATTTTATCTGGATATGTGAATAATTCATAATTTATCTAGATAATCAGTTTACATAACACTAACATACTCATACCATCAAAAATTCCAAACATAACGTGCTACAAGTCATAATTATTAATAAACTACTTTATATAAAAATGTAATACTAAAAAGAAAAAAATTACATGTAGCCAATATTAAACAAAATTACGATTTTGCCCTTCGTTTTACGATCACGACACTCGAACACCATCGTTCTTGATCTGCAACTCCAAATCTACATTTCTTGATTTCTTGCCTCTTGTGAAAACTTGTTCCATCTCTTCAAGTGACTTCCCTTTGGTCTCTGGCAAGAAATAGAAGAAAAAGATCCAAGCCAAAACAGATATACCAGCAAACATGAAGAATGCCCCTCCAATAGTAATGGCATTGATCAGGGACAAAAATGTCATTGACACAGTTGCATTTGTAACCCTATTCACAGCCACCCCAATACTTGCCCCTTGTGCCCTTAACTTTAAAGGAAATATCTCTGAACTATAAACCCATGTAACTGGTGCTAGCCCAATTGAAAAAAACATTACATATAGATAACATGTAGCTATACTTAACCAAAGTGCCCAAACTACCCTTTGGTCAGGGGACTGGTGAACTATGGTCAAGGCAAACCCTAACCCTAATAGGGCAACTATCATCCCTCCAACACTTGTTAATAGAAGTTTTCGTCTTCCGGTTTTATCGATCAAGAAAGTGGACACCGATATGAATATGGTCTTCGTGATCCCGACTCCGATGGTTGCTAACAAGAGCTTGTTCTTGCTTACGACCCCGGCTTTCTTGAAGATCCGTGGGCTATACAAGACCACGGCTTCGATCCCGGTTGCGTGCTCGAAGAAATGGATCCCGAGGGAGGCTAGTAACATCCAACGGACCGGTGGGGTCGGTCTTAGTAGTAATTCTTTCCATACGTCTTTGCCACGTGTGTCTTGATTGAGCGTGGTGTAATCGTTGTTACAGTCAGGATCTATCCCGGCTGCAAGTATGATGTCTTGCAGTCGGGATTCGGCTTCTGCTTTGGTGTTTGACACTTTTGACAAGACATTTTTGGCGTCCTTGAGACGGCCTTGCATGACGAGCCATCTCGGGGACTCCGGCATTCCAAGAATGCCAAAAGCTAACCCTAGAGAAGGGATAGCTGCAATCGCGAACATTACCCTCCAACCGATGTTCAAGGGTAATTCTGCGAGAAAGTAGCTAGAGATATAACCGGATAAAATGCCGAGACTAATGCCGATTTCCGGTAACGAAGCCAGAATACCCCGGGTGCTGGCGGCAGAAATCTCGACCGAGTAAACCGGAGCGATCACGAGCGCAAACCCTACTCCCATTCCCGCCACACAACGGCCCGCAAGGAGGATTGCATAGTTTGGTGCAAAGCCCATTAGTAAGGATCCCGAAAAGAAGATAACGGAGGCTAAGCATATGGTGTACCGGCGGCCGATGTAGTCGGAAGTTCTACCGGCACTCAGAGCGCCAATTAGGGCACAAAAGTTGATGATTCCGCCAAGGGCTTCGACTTGTAATTCGGTGATTTTGAGATCTTCTTTGATGAAGATCAACGCTCCGCTCATAACACCCGTCTCTGTTAAACAAATTAATAAGAAGATGTTATTAAGAAGTTCGTTTCTTTATTTGAGATACAAGTAGACATATGAATGTACATATAAGATATATATATATATATAGTTATAGATATAGATATAGAGAGAGAGTAAGTAAAGTAGTACCATAACCAAAGATGATGGAGATCATAGAAGCAACGATGGCAGAAGCACAAGAATACTTGTTAATTTTTTCATCTTCTATTCCTTTTCTTTCTTCCATGTTTCGATCAAGCTACTGATCTCTCTCTCTATACGATCAAATTAAAAATCAATGAATGGGATTATACTTATATATATATATACCTATCATTTGCATTCCTAGATAAACTCTATTTTTTATTAAACATTTCCTAATATAATGTTTCCATATATACTATATGATATCCATCACTTGCATTCCTATATGATATCTAATTTCTAGAAAACGATTAAACAATATAAACATTTCCTAACATTATTATTTAGAGTAAATTACACCGTAGGTCCTTGTGATTTCGCTAGAATCTGGATATGATCCATATTTCAAGATAAGTACATTAAACGTCCCTATGATTTGCATTTCATTACAAACTGGTCTGTCTCTAACAGATTTAACTCCAATCCGTTAACTCTAAGGTTATGTTGGTCGTTTTACCATGTTTTCTCTTTTTTCTATTAAAAAAGCGTGCACACACATATACATACACACTCACTCTCACACACACATATATAGAGATGTGAATTCTTACGAGAACAATATCTATTTAAAAAAAACGTGCGTGAGAACGGTCGAATACATACAAAATACAAAATCATATATAATTGACGTACATAATCATATACGATTCACGTGACTTTGCTTGCGAGTTAAGTCGCGAGCGCTCGTGTCTATGTTTTTGGCCGTTAATTTCGAAACATATATGATTTTGCACATGATTTGATGTTTTCTTATTTTCTTAAATAGTTAACATTCACGTTTGAACTTTCCTCTCTTTCTCTCTCTATATTTATATATCAACACAGTAGCTGCCACCAAATGCCCAACTCCCCATGCCATACCCACCGGCCTCCACCGTTGCTTGCCGGTTTGCGATTATCCCGGGGCACCATTCCAACTACCATCTTCACACACACACACACACACCCCTTTCCCTTCTTCGGTGAACATCGAACATTCCCACCTCCCTTTTTACCGTTCCATCCCCCATCACCGTCTCCGATCTCTGTAAAGAAACCTATCTCCCACTGTTATATATAATATATTTGTATGTGTGTGTAATACATAATAAATTTATTAATATATATATATATATATATATAAATATATAGGGCTGAGTTCAAATAAAAACTTATCTTTCATTATGCACATGAGAACAAATCTTAACCATTGATCAAAATTTAGAAAACTAATCAATGGTTAATACATAATTAATAAGGTTAATTGAGAATTGATTAAGAACAAAATTGGAAATTTGAATCGGCGCATTTTTATTTTATTTTTTAATTAAAATTTTTTTACCCCCTTAAACTTTAAAATAAATTATCTTAAAAATTACTAGTATTTTAATCAAACAAATTACACAAAAAAACGAGAATTTCATGCTCTTCGATATGACATCCATCTCGATATAGTTTTTTTAACCGTTTTTTACGTGAAATTATATATATGTGTATATTCATTATGAATATGCATGCATGTCCTCGGGTGTCCACATTCAGTATGAATAACTAATGTGAACGTTCATTCACTATTAATGATTAATAATACAACATTCAGGATGAATAATATACGACTTCATTATTCATGTATTATTTATCATGAATCATGTATTATTCATCTTGAATGATACATTATTCATGATGAATAATATATGAATGACCCGTGAAAGTGTAGACACATGACGACTCTCTTTTGTTTTCCAATTCACAACCGAAATTTGATTTAATTCATTATAAATATGTATCCGCATCCCCGGATGTTACACATTCAGTATGAATAACAAATGTGAACGTTCATTCATTATTCATGATGAATAATATACTATTCAAGATGAATTACACAACAATAATGATAATACTACACGAATTCATGAATCGTGAATTATTCACCCTGAATGTTGTATTATTCATCCTGATCCTGAATGATACATTATTCATGATGAATAATATATGAATGACCCGTGAAGATGTGGAGACGTGACACACTCTCTTTTGTTCCCCGGTTCACAACAAAATTACTCGATAGGTTCTCGATTCGTCTTGATGGGTGTTGGATTACGGTGCTGAAGAAACGCAATGCCTTACGACGTTGAAAAAGTGTTGAAGAAGGTAATGTCGAGTTACATACTTACGCTGTCGAGGTGTTGTACAGACTTAAACGTACATAAATATTCATAATTAATATAACACATATATATAGCATTTCACGTAAAAACGGTTAAAAAAAAAACTATATCGAGATAGATGTCATATCGAAGAGCACGAAATTCTCGTTTTTTTGATGTAATTTGTTTGATTAAAATATTAGTAATTTTTAAGATAATTTATTTTAAACTTTAATTGGGTAAAAGTTTTTAATTAAAAAAGAAAACAAAAAGTCAAATATGGTAGGCATGAGTTTAAATTATTTTCCATTTTTATCCTAAGCATCTTAAAATTAAAAATTTTATTTAATATAAGTTGTTGGATCATTAGAGATTGAGTGGTTGAGATTTGTCCTTACATGCACAATGAAAATTGAGTTTTCATTTGAAATTTTCTCTATGCATATATATATATATATACATTTTTTAATAGGAAAAAGACAAAAACATGTAAAATGACCAACAAACCCATAGAGTTAATGGATTAGAGTTAATTCCATTTGGGACATGACCAACTTATAACGAAATACAAAGCACATAGATGCCCAATGTACTTATTTTGAAAGAGGGACCATATGCAGATTTTGAGCAAACCACATAACCTAGCGTGTAATTTACTTTATTATTTATAGAGTAAATTTACATATTTCGTCCTTGTGGTTTATGTGTTATACGTATCAAGTCCCTCTTTTGAAATAATTATGGATTTACAGCTTGTGGTTTGCAATTAACTTTTCTTCTTAAAAGTGATTGAGGGTCTTACCCTTTCTCCTCCCTTCTTCGGTGAACATCGAACATTCCCACCTCCCTTTTTACCGTTCCATCCCCCATCACCGTCTCCAATCTCTGTAAAGAAAAACCTATCTTCCACTGTTATATATAATATATTTGTATATGTGTGTAATACATAATAAATTTATTAATAATATATATATATATATATATATAAATATATATATAGGGCTTGGTTCAAATGAAAACTCATCTTTCATTATGCACATGGGGACAAATCTTAACCATTGATCAAAACTTAGAAAACTAATCAATGATTAATACATAATAAGGTTAATTGAGAATTGATTAAGGACAAAATTGGAAATTTGAATCAGCGCCTACCATTTTTGATTTTTGATTTTATTTTTTAATTAAAATTTTTTTACCCCCTTAAACGTTAAAATAAATTATCTTAAAAATTACTAGTATTTTAATCAAACAAATTACACACAAAAAAACGAGAATTTCGTGCTCTTCGATATTACGATATATATATATATATATATATATATATTTGTTTTGTTTTAACGGTTTTTACGTGAAATTCTATATGTGTTATATTCATTATGAATATGCATGCACGTCCTCGGGTGTCTACATTCAGTATAAATAACAAAGGTGAACGTTCATTCACTATTCTTGATGAATTATACAGTATTCAGGATGAATAATACACGACTTCATGATTCATGTATTATTTATCATGAATCGTTATTCATCCGGAATGCTGTATTATTTATCCTGAATGATACATTATTCATGATGAATAATATATCAATGACCCGTGAAAGTGTAGACACATGACGACTCTCTTTTGTTTTCCAATTCACAACCGAAATTTGGTTTAATTCATTATGAATATGTATACGCATCCCCGGATTTTCCACATTCAGTATGAATAACAAATGTGAACGTTCATTCATTATTCATGATGAATAATACAATATTCAGGATGAATTACACAACAATAATGATGATACTACACGAATTCATGAATCGTGAATTATTCACCTTGAATGTTGTATTATTCATCCTGAATGATACATTATTAATGATGAATAATATATGAATGACCCGTGAAGATGTGGAGACGTGACACACTCTCTTTTGTTCCCCGGTTCACAACAAAATTACTCGATAGGTTCTCGATTCATCTTGATGGGTGTTGGGTTACGGTGCTGAAGAAACGCGATGCCTTACGACGTTGAAGAAAGTGTTGAAGAAGGTAATATCGAGTTACATACTTACGGTGTCGAGGTGTTGTACATACTTGAACGTACACAAATATTCATAATTAATATAACACATATATAACATTTCACGTAAAAACGGTTAAAATAACAAAAAAACTATATCGAGATATATGTCATATCGAAGAACACGAAATTCTCGTTTTTTTGATGTAATTTGTTTGATTAAAATATTAGTAATTTTTAAGATAATTTATTTTAAACTTTAATTGGGTAAAAGTTTTTAATTAAAAAAGAAAATAAAAAGTCAAATATGGTAGGCGTGAGTTTAAATTATCTTCCATTTTTATCCTAAGCATCTTAAAATTAAAAAAATTATTTAATATAAGTTGTTGGATCAATAGAGATGGAGTGGTTGAGATTTGTCCTTACGTGTATAATGAAAATTGAGTTTTCATTTGAAATTTTCTCTATGTATATATATATATATATATGTATATATATATACATTTTTTAATAGGAAAAAGACAAAAACATGTAAAATGACCAACAAACCCTTAGAGTTAATTCTATTTGGGATAGGACCAATTTATAACGAAATACAAACCACAAATATGCTCAATGTACTTATTTTGAAAGAGAGACCATATGCAGATTTTGAGCAAACCACATAACCTATCGTGTAATTTACTTTATTATTTATAGAGTAAATTTACATATTTCGTCCTTGTGGTTTATGTGTTATACGTATCAAGTCCCTCTTTTGAAATAATTATGGATTTATAGCTTGTGGTTTGCAATTAACTTTTCTTCTTAAAAGTGATCAAGGGTCTTACCCTTTCACCTTAAATTTTCTTATCTCATGATCCTTCGTCTTATAATATAATAGTTATATATATATATATAGAGAGAGAGAGAGGACGGATATTTTGCAATCTACGAAAAGGTGGCAACCCATGCAACCTTGAACCTTGATCTTCACCGTTGATCTTGATTTGAATTTTTCTGTTTTTTTTTCAGGCGACGGAAGGGTACATATGTCAAAACTTATATATATATATATATATATATATATATATTTTTAATTTTTAATTAATAAATAGATCATAATGAATCCTGGTTTTCATGGAGACTGATTTCAAAATATTGGGAAGTTATTCTTGGTAGTCATGTGGTTTCCATATTTGTAGGGTTTAAACCATTTTTGCAGGTTCATATTCATCGTCAAGCTACACTTGCGGACATGTGCAGATGGCTCCTTGCAAACATCTATGACTTGTTGATTTTTGGTTTTCGTCATTTTATTGTTTCGCTGTTTCAATATTGTTTCATCTATGACTTATTTGGTTTCCATGTAGGTGTCATCTTCATCGTCACTTTCATATTACGTGTATTTTGTATCGTGAAATGTTTTAAAAATACCAATGGGTGAGTCATGGGCGCTGGGTCATTCCCAACCTTGCAAACGTTTCTGAACTTATGAACCAAATGTTTTGGGAAAAGATGTAACTCAAGTATTTTATTGAGTAAACTGGTGATATTGGTATTTAAATGATTTATCGTATGGGTATAAATCTCTTGAGTAAGTGTTATTTAAATGTGTATCATGGGACGTTTGGATGGAGTAAATGATATTATAAACTTGTGGAAAATGATTTATGTTGGAGTTTATTCATGTAGTCGAAGCATGTATTTGCATATATGTGGTCGCTGCATTTTATTGCATTTTGTGGATTTCAGCATATGGTCGTTTGGTTAGTTGAGCTTAAGGCTCAGTTTTCGACTTTGTCGGGTATTGGAGACTTTTGTCCGGTTTTAATAACTTAAAGTGGAGCGTTGGGTGTGAGTTGCATTTATTGCACTTTATTTTGGAGAATACATGTTTTGAGTGTGTGTGCCATTCAATTGGAGTCATGTATTTTAGACTGTAATGCATTGGATCCATAGGCAGGTAAGTCAGTCATGTTTAATAGTGAGGACTCTTGGGATTCTCACTTTGAGAAATGATGTCGTGTTGGCATTGGCGTCGTCCCGTTTGTTTGGGGAAGAGGAACCTTTATGGGTTGTACTTCTGGACCATGAGTCTTGTATTGGATGTCTAATTCTTGTGCACGAGGTTAGACATCGGAGTTGGGGATCCTATCTTGAATGCTAGGGAGTAGGCACTAGGGGTCGAATGAGTACCCTGAGGATGAAACTCCGCTATAAACCGAACAGACAATAAGATTGTGTATCCTTGAGGTGTTGCTCGGCGGAGCAGGCAATAGGGGATACGGTGTTTGGGACCTGAAATAAAGTCCGACTGGAGGTGTAGCTCGACGGAGCAGGCAATACAGTCACGACTGGAGGTGTAGCTCGGTAGAGCAGGCAATACAGTCATGATCTGAGGTGTAGTTCGACAACATGGTTATGTGGCTTAACTTTGTGTTCCGCCACGTACAATGGAATCGGGTCTCCCCCGTCACCGGAAGGTGTTATTTTGGTATTAAAGGGTAGTATTTTATTATCCATATTTTCGGTGACGTGTTGCATATATGGGTCTGTTTACTCAAGATTTATGGGTTGTGTATTATGCCCCGCCCACGTTTGGGGTGCTTCGAGAAGTTAAATCTTATTTCGCATCATTATAAATTGGAAGTTTTGCTTTATATTCACGTTTTGGGTGTGTTTGGGGTTAAAGTGGTTTCACGAATGAAGGTTCAATTTGGGTCCCTTGTTTTAAGGGTGTTTCTAGAAAATGTTGTCGTTTAATATTGAAAGTAAATATTTTGATTGTCTACGATTTAAATTGCATTCTTTCCCTTTAACAAATATATTTATTCCATCTTGTAAACTCTTGAACTCACTAGCCGTTAGCCTAACCTTTTTATTTGTCGGTATGTGCATCAGGTTCTGTTTGGGGGAAATGGTTCTAGCGTTGTTGCGAAGAGTTGAGTATTAGTCATATCTACGGGGGTGAGTAGCCTGGTGAAGTCTTCCGTCTTTATCTTGGGAATAGCAAATTGTATTTGGGGTTTAGTAACACCCGACTCGATTTAGTCTTCGTGTAAGACTTTATTTATTTGTTAATGGTTGAACCTAGATTAGTATTTCAAGTTTGGACTTGTTGTAAGAGATTTTATCTTTATTTGAGGTTTTATTGAAAATTTTAAATTAGTTGCTCTTTCCAATTTTAAGGGTGTTACAAGTTGGTATCAGAGCTTAAGTTTGAGAGAATTAGGTATTGATTTTCGGATGTCTAGACTCAAACTAGCGTTCTTCTAAGTGATTGAAAGTGAAATTTCACCATTAGGTACCTTAGGATATGATATTTTAAGGTTGATTGAGTCGCTAGAAACGGGAAACTTGTCGAGAATGGCAAGGATAATCATGTACGGTACGTTCATAATGGCACCTGACCAGTGTTATGATGAACTTACAGTTACATGGGTATACTTGAACTGCCTTGGTGTGATGACCGTTGGGGGTAGTGAGGAAGTTTCTGAGCGAATGACCGATAGAAGAATTGATGTTTATAGCATTGCCATATTGGAATGATGGTTAAGCATGAAGAATGCATTGAGTTGACCAATTTGGATCGGAGTTGTTGGTGGAATTAGAATCATAGGCTTATCGGGTTGATTTTATTTCAAGAAGAAAATTGTAAGTTAACCGAATAAGTGTGATTATTACTTTAGGATGTTGAACATTCGGATGACGATAGTATGACTATGAGATTGAGGAGCATGGTTCTAAGACATGGTGATGCCGACAAAAATTCATGCACGAAATTATTTCTGAAACGAGTTTGCACCAATTACTTTTCATGTTTTCCGAATCATAAGGTGAAATATATTATGAGATTTTGGAAAAATGTTTAGCACGCACCAGATTTTAATCATGAGTTTAAACATGCATGAAATTGCTTATTGCACGTAGTTGAAACCTTGTATTGAAAACCTCTTCATCCCCGTTTTGTGTCTAATGATATTTCGAACATTGTGGTATGCATATTTTGTTATTGATTAGGTCTTGTACAAGTGACTACAGTTTATAACTTTAACATTGGATCTCCTCCACATATGTTAAAGTTTTGGACGAAGAGTTATCTTCCACCACTTTGGTGATTGAGTTTCATATAGAACCTTATTCCGAGTGATTTTGTGGATTTAAGGTGGTGATTTTAATGGCGACCAGTTGCGTCGTTTTTCTCTTGGGTCCTTATATGAGCGGTTTGGTTGCATATAGTATGCATGGTTGTCGTAGTGGGTGTTTTCGCCATTGTGTTTTAGCCCATGTCCTAGAGCGACAAAAGAATAGTGTTGATTTGGCTTTGAACTTGAGAATGACGTAAATTATTTTATCTTTTAACCAAAGTGCATACACATGTCACAATGCTAGTTTTGTGAGATATCTGGCGCATGCAAGTCCGGTTGTGGAATGTTTTTTCGTGTGAGTTTGTGGAGTTTTATGAAGTATTAATTTTATAACGCTTTGCTATGCGACAGGGAACTATGAAATGCGTAGACTTTAATTATGTTGCATGTAAATTTATGAGTTTATTTAGAGTCGAGTCTCATGCAAGGTTTGTTGAAAAAAAAATGACACTTTATTTTGCATGGCGGTAAAAAGGGGAAACTCCTAAAATTTTAACGTTTTTAGACATATTGCCGTCTTATGTTTTTACGTTGGGAAACGAAAATTTTGATACCATTTGATTTTAACGTTAGTGAATTTATGAAAATTCAGTTGGGGTTTTATGACGTCTTATTGCGCGATATTTTGAGTTGCGTAGATAAAATTTTGGAACATGAATACATGCATTATTGTGTGCTTTAATTTATGAGTTTTGTTTAATACTTTGTCTCATGCGAGTCTTGCACCCATATTTTTACAACCGTAAGAGGGATCTTGAAAAATCTTAACGTCGCATGATTACATCTTGAGTTTATGCGGGCATATGTGCATACTTTTGGGTTGAATTTGATTTTCACTCGCGTGAGTAAATAGGTGATCGATTTATGTTGTCTCGTATTAAACTTTTAATCTAAACGTGCTTCGATTGTTGACTTTACTGTTATAAATTTTCCGCGATGCATTAATTGAGTTATCGGGCTATATGTCGTTGTAATCACTGTTTTGGACAAGTACGTTTTATCGGTGCAGTCCAAAGTTCGAACTTGATTTAAAACTCAATTACGTTCCTATCGTTTTGCTGAATTTGGGAACTAAACTGATGTATATGGGCCTTGTTGGGGATTTTATCCTCCGACGTTTTGTGGTTTAAAGGAAAAGATTTTAAAGTTGAAATTGCGAATTTCTCTTTTGGAGTTGTACCAACATTTTGTTGCACATGTTGTAGTACAGAAATTTATTTTCACGTACATAGTGTAAATTGATGCATGCTAGGGCCTTGGTAGTCCATTTGAAAATTTTGTTGCGCATCTTTTGTTACTGTCTTTGGTAACACAATTATTAATCAAACAAATTTTGGAATGGTTTTATATGCATGACATAGGTAACCATTTTGCACATCTATCGAGTGAACGATAATGGATTTTTACCGCATGATTAATTGTTGTAAAACTTGTATATTTAAAAGTTTTAGAAATTTCAAATTGACATATTAGTTAAAAACCTTGAACTCATTAGGGCTATAGATTTAAAACCCCTACGTGAAAGGAGTTACAATTAAGGGACTAGAGGAGTCCTTGGGATTTGAAGCGTCGGAAGGTCCGACTTGTGGTCAACTTTGAATGTTGGGTTTCAGTTTTGGTTCTGTGCATATTTGAATAGTTGAGGTATCAGATTTATATATTACCCCCATATATAAGCGGTGATCTTTCTCTTTCGGTAAAACTTAAGGTTAAGTCCTTGTGCGGTCGTTTACATATGGATGGATTTGAACTAGTGGGTTAATTGTGCGGCAACATGTTACGTGTCGATGGTGTACCATCTTAATGGGTATTCGTGAATAATGATGATGTTATGGTTTGTCTGTAAAGATGTATGATTTGGGTTTTTTTTTTAATTCCATATTAGGTGTCAACTTTAAATCTTTTGGGGGTCGGCTCAGTGCAAGTCGGCTTGTTAATGATCTTTGGAATGATTGGAAGTATTCCCGTTAGATTATGAGGATTGTTAGCCTCACGGTGGTGGAATTTAAGAGAATATTAGATGTTGGTAATTAAGTATCGAGGTGTATAAGCTTCCCCGATATGGTAAATATCTTATTGATGGAATATTTGAGGTTGGGAGTAGATCGGGGTTGAGCGATAGTCGGATCTACTTTAACCAGTTACCCGGAGGGCGTATTGGTACGCCTCGGAAGGACGACCTTGGAACATTAAAAATTTAGAGGATTCCTTGGAGGTTGATGTCCAACTTTTGTTTGGGTTCAAAAGCATGTCGAGCTGAGGCAAATTAGTCAGTGAGAAGTTGAGGCCATAAGCTGCCTTTGAGGTAGTACGTGTTCCCTAAGGTTGGGAGACGGTCGGGATTCGAAGGTTAAGGATTACACTCGTAAGGTTCAAGATTCAGTTTTATATGAGTGTGATGTATCCGAATGGTTTAGGATGTGAAGGAATATCAGTATGGCAGTTTGTCAGGAAGTTAACGAGTTTTAGCTAAAGGATGAATCGGGTCGGAGGCAATCCCTTGGAAAGGGAGACAGTAGTTCTCTTTCGAGAATGATGCCATTGAGATCTATGATGTGTTGTTACCTTTGGGGACCAAGGGAACCCAATAGGAGGCAATAGTGGTAATGAAAAGTTTTGGGAGAGGAGTAGATTTCGGGGACGAAATCGTTCTAAGGTTGGGAGGATTGTAACACCCTGAATTTTGGTACGTTTGACTATCTTTCCTTCCCCATTTGAGCTACGATTGCATAATATTGTGGGTATATTTTTTGATTTGGATGCCAAGCTAATCGAGAGCGGAGAATTCGGATTTTTAGGGTTTGAGGGCACCTGGGCGACCATGCTAGCAAGAGTGCCAAAGGGCACAATCGCTTGGCATTATCGCCAAGCCAAATGGCCTCTCGGTACACTCCTGGCGATTGTGCCAGCGATAGTGCCACTGGCACAATCGCTTGGCACTATAGCCAAGGGGTACCAGCTGATTAAAATTCGATTTTCAGCCCCTTTTCTCATTCTTCACTTCTCATTTCCTTCCCAACTCCCTCTAAACTCTCTCAAGACCTCCCAAGCCCATCCATGGTGATTTTGATCCATCAAATGCCTCCATCCTCAAGTATTGAAGTATCATCAATGGGTAGAAGCTAAACACCAAGAACCTTCATCTTCATCTTCAACCTCAAACTCCATTTTTGGGTTTTCTAGGTTTTCATCAAAACCTAAGTGGTAAGTTTATCCTCTCCATTTCTAAACCTCATTAAGTGATGTAAATGCTTCGTTGATGATTTCCTAGTGTTTTATTACTCCAATTTCGGTTTGGAAGAGTTTGAGAAAAGTTAGGTCAAATTAGGGTTTTTGACCAAAATGGGGATTTTGATAAAAGGTGTTTGGGGATCGATTCTAAATGGTTGAATATGTTTATTAATGGTGGAAACTTGTGAATCTAGGTTTTTGGAAGTTTTGGACTTGAAGATTCAAGTTTCTTCAAAGGAGCTCAAAGTGGGGTAAAATCTAGATTTAGCCTAAATCTAGCAAGGTGAGTTCAAGTTGATTTGTGAAAACGGTGTGCATGCCAAAATGTTTATTTTAAAGTGTTTATGTCTTACATTAAAATGTTAACTGCTGATAAGTTTGGTTATTTGGAAGTGGGTAACTTTGTAAACTTACAAAACACTCATCTTGGGGATTTTTGAGTATGTTGTTAAATGCATTTTTATGCTTGTTGGTATTACGTGTATTTTGTATCGTGAAATGTTTTAAAAATACCAATGGGTGAGTCATGGGCGCTGGGTCATTCCCAACCTTGCAAACATTTCTGAACTTATGAACCTAATGTTTTGGGAAAAGATGTAACTCAAGTATTTTATTTGAGTAAACCGGTGATATTGGTATTTAAATGATTTATCGTATGGGTATAAATCTCTTGAGTAAGTGTTATTTAAATGTGTATCATGGGACGTTTGGATGGAGTAAATGATATTATAAACTTGTGGAAAATGATTTACGTTGGAGTTTATTCATGTAGTCGAAGCATGTATTTGCATATATGTGGTCGCTGCATTTTATTGCATTTTGTGGATTTCAGCATATGGTCGTTTGGTTAGTTGAGCTTAAGGCTCAGTTTTCGGCTTTGTCGGGTATTGGAGACTTTTGTCTGGTTTTAATAACTTAAAGTGGAGCGTTGGATGTGAGTTGCATTTATTGCACTTTATTTTGGAGAATACATGTTTTGAGTGTGTGTGTCATTCAATTGGAGTCATGTATTTTAGACTGTAATGCATTGGATCCATAGGCAGGTAAGTCAGTCATGTTTAATGGTGAGGACTCTTGGGATTCTCACTTTGGGAAATGATGTCGTGTTGGCATTGGCGTCGTCCCGGTTGTTTGGGGAAGAGGAACCTTTATGGGTTGTACTTCTGGACCATGAGTCTTGTGTTGGATGTCTAATTCTTGTGCACGAGGTTAGACATCGGAGTTGGGGATCCTATCTTGAATGCTAAGGAGTAGGCACTAGGGGTCGAATGAGTACCCTGAGGATGAAACTCCGCTAGAAACCGAACAGACAATAAGATCATGTATCCTTGAGGTGTAGCTCGGCAGAGCAGGCAATAGGGGATACGGTGTTTGGGACCTGAAATAAAGTCCGACTGGAGGTGTAGCTCGACGGAGCAGGCAATACAGTCACGACTGGAGGTGTAGCTCGGTAGAGCAGACAATACAGTCACGATTTGAGGTGTAGTTCGACAACATGGTTATGTGGCTTAACTTTGTGTTCCGCCACGTACAATGGAATCGGGTCTCCCCCGTCACCGGAAGGTGTTATTTTGGTATTAAAGGGTAGTATTTTATTATCCATATTTTCGGTGACGTGTTGCATATATGGGTCTGTTTACTCAAGATTTATGGGTTGTGTATTATGTCCCGCCCACGTTTGGGGTGCTTCGAGAAGTTAAATCTTATTTCGCATCATTATAAATTGGGAGTTTTGCTTTCTATTCACGTTTTGGGTGTGTTTGGGGTTAAAGTGGTTTCACGAATGAAGGTTCAATTTGGGTCCCTTGTTTTAAGGGGGTTTCTGGAAAATGTTGTCGTTTAATATTGAAAGTAAATATGTTGATTGTCTACGATTTAAATTGCATTCTTTCCCTTTAACAAATATATTTATTCCATCTTGTAAACTCTTGAACTCACTAGCCGTTAGCCTAACCTCTTTATTTGTCGGTATGTGCATTAGGTTCTGGTTGGGGGAAATGGTTCTAGCGTTGTTGCAAAGAGTTGAGTATTAGTCATATCCACGGGGGTGAGTAGCCTGGTGAAGTCTTCCGTCTTTATCTTGGGAATAGCAAATTGTATTTGGGGTTTAGTAACACCCGACTCGATTTAGTCTTCGTGTAAGACTTTATTTATTTGTTGATGGGTGAACCTAGATTAGTATTTCAAGTTTGGACTTGTTGTAAGAGATTTTATCTTTATTTGAGGTTTTATTGAAAATTTTAAATTAGTTGCTCTTTCCAATTTTAAAGGGTGTTACAGCAAAGTCCTTCAAAACCTAGATCCATAAATTTTCAACTGTAAATAACCACATTCAACCATATAGAAGCATTCCCCAAACATTACACATCAAAATCTCCATTTTGGTCCAAACCAAAATTTCGACCTAGATTTCTCCAAAACCAACAAACCCGAAATTGATAAACCATACACTAGGATAATCATCAATAGAGCATTTATAACTTATGTTAAGGTTTAGAAATGGAAGGGATACACTTACCACATAGGTTTTGATGAAAACCTAGAAAACCCAAAAATAAGCTTGAGGTTGAAGATGAAGATGGAGATGGTGAATCCTTGACCATATCTTTCAATCCTACCACTTGATGATGTTTCACCTCCACAAAATCCAAGGATTTGATCCAAAGTAAGTTAGGTTTGAAGGGGAAAGAAGGAAATCGGTTTGGGAGAGAGTAGAAGAAGTTTGGATGAAGAGAAATGAGAAAATAGTCTGAAATCCCGAACTTAACAACCTCTGGACATTTTGGGCGACATTGCCCATGCGACATTGCCCAGGGCAATGTCGCTGGTCATAGTCGCAGGTTCTCCCAGTTTTCTTCTCGTTCACTATTTTGGCCGTAACTTCTTCGTTATAGCTCCGTTTTCGCTCCGGAAAGAACCGTTGGACTCATAATTAAATCCTTCATCTATCTAGACTATAAAATCCAGGATTCAAGTCCAAAATCTTTTATCTTATTTTTCCCTACTATATCGGTTTCTGTATTAACTTGAAATGATATCTTTCGAAAATCTGGGTGTTACAATTAAAATTAATTAAATGAAGAATATACTAACAACCTAATAATCTAACTTAAATAAGAAAGATTAATGTCGGGTGTTGCTGTTCTTCCAAAAGTATGTCCGTTATCCAATATACCGGTCTACACATCTCCCAAAAAGACCGCTCTTGGCCTCAAGGCCATCCACTCATTCCCGACGAATCCCACCGGAAACCTGACTTGTTATACATGTCATTTTAAGAAAAAGTGTTAGGTCAGAGCCTAGTGAGATCAAACATTTGCAGTTAAACCAATTAATGTAAAAGCGAGTAAAAGAATTTCTTTTGTACAATGAGAATAATAGAATGATACAATAATGCTCCTTGAAAATATAACAAGTACCTCTTGGGTTAACGGGGGAGACCCGCTTACTAACACAAATGACGGAACACAAAAGTAAGCCATTCGATGAGTCAGTAAATCCAATACACAAATAAATTATACACAAGGGATGTCAGGCTCAGTGGCTTTAAACATACACCCACGGAAACTCAAGTTCAACCCCGAGGCCCGAGGGGTTCCTACGTAGAGCTCCTCATCCAATATCGTAGTACTTGAGCACCAAGGACTTATACCACATCCGATGCCTAACGTGCCTCGACGTGGAAAACTAGTCGTCCCACGCCGGAACAATAATAAACCAAACACGGGGTCATGACTCCCAAATGCATCAATTAATCCAAATAATGCTTACAAGACTCAACAAATAATCCCAACAATGAATATTATGCATAAATGACATGAAGGGTGATTTCCACCAAACCATTTTCCATTGTCTGCAAAGGATCACTAGTCAAAATATGAATGACCTTCCTATATTTCAAATCTCCATAATGTGAAGTAAACTAAAGTGCAAACTTATCAGCAGTTAACCACAATTTCCAAAATCCCAAGTCCATAAATTTTGTATAGTAAATGTCATCCATTTAAATGTATAACCCAAGTAAAATAAGCTAAAAGAACATTATTGGAGTTCACAAATCACCATTACCCAAAAATCATCATAAACCCTAATATCCCCAAAAAGTTAGGTTTAACACAAAATCCATACATCAAATATACGAAAGAGAAGATGTTTAGGTATTCAAAATCAATATTGGACATGTATAAAGTTTTGTAAAAGTTGAATGAACTCACCTTGGTAGTTTTCTTAAAAGAAAACCAAGCACTTGAAATGGGGAAGATGAAGATGAGATGATTAACCACTTGAGAGCTTCCTAACAACACTTCCTAAAATGTTAAGAATCACCATTAATGACCTAAAATCACCATTAATGATGAGAGAGGTTTTAAGGAAGGAACACTTACTGATTCAGCAGAGAAAATCACCCAAACCATAGAAATCAGATAAATATGACTGAAAATCGCGACCTCTTCTTTTTATACCCCAGACCACTACTCGCGATTATGACACGGCCAGAATGACAATTGTCACTCTCGCGGGCAATGTCGCGCGGTTCCACTAGCCCGCGGTACAATTAGGGCGAGAGTGCCCCCGCGATAGTGACCATGTCACAATCACAGGGCACAATCGCGTGGCTCGTACCGTAAGTCCCACACTTATGGCGATTATGCCCTCGCGATAGTGACACCCTGTCACTGTCGCGGGCAATGTCGCGAAGACCCACTTTTCTTCCAAAACTTGTATTTTCAGCCCACGATGCTCAAGACAGATAAAATCGATATTTACTAACAATTCCCAACAATCAAAAGGTTCCAAAATGAGATAGACTAATGCATAGGTTCTTGTAATTCGGGGTGTTACAACAAATTTCCTTAAAAGTTGTTTGATGATTTTATATTTCATATAATAGTTATAAATAACACAAATAAAGTATATCTTTAAATGGTGGTGGTGGTGGCGATGGTCGATGGTTGTGGAGGAGGTTGTTATGGTAGAGAAATAGGTAGAGGTGGCCGACGGTGGTTGGCAGTGGCTATCGGTGGTCGTCGATGGTGGTTGTAGCAGCGATGGGTAGTGGTGACCCTCAAGACTAATACCATATTAGGATTATATATCAAATGGTGGTAGATCAGTAATTTTTAGTTTCTGTCTCACTTTTGTCCCATGTTGTTCCACCTATTTTGGTGGAACAAGAAAATACCTTTTTTTGTCCCATCTTGTCCCACCCTGTCCAGTCTTAATACCAACAAGCATAAAAATGCATTTAACAACATACTCAAAAATCCCCAAGATGAGTGTTTTATAAGTTTACAAAGTTACCCACTTCCAAATAACCAAACTTATCAGCAGTTAACATTTTAATGTAAGACATAAACACTTTAAAATAAACATTTTGGCATGCACACCGTTTTCACAAATCAACTTGAACTCACCTTGCTAGATTTAGGCTAAATCTAGATTTTACCCCACTTTGAGCTCCTTTGAAGAAACTTGAATCTTCAAGTCCAAAACTTCCAAAAACCTAGATTCACAAGTTTCCACCCATTAATAAACATATTCAACCATTTAGAATCGATCCCAAACACCTTATATCAAAATCCCCATTTTGGTCAAAAACCCTAATTTAACCTAACTTTTCTCAAACTCTTCCAAACCGAAATTGGAGTAATAAAACACTAGGAAATCATCAACGAAGCATTTACATCACTTAATGAGGTTTATAAATGGAGAGGATAAACTTACCACTTAGGTTTTGATGAAAACCTAGAAAACCCAAAAATGGAGTTTGAGGTTGAAGATGAAGGTTCTTGGTGTTTAGCTTCAACCCATTGATGATACTTAAATAATTGAGGATGGAGGCATTTGATGGATCAAAATCACCATGGATGGGCTTGGGATGTCTTGAGAGAGTTTAGAGGGAGTTGGGAAGGAAATGAGAAGTGAAGAATGAGAAAAGGGGCTGAAAATCGAATTTTAATCAGCTGGTACCCCTTGGATATAGTGCCAAGCGATTGTGCCAGTGGCACTATCTCTGGCACAATCGCCAGGAGTGTACCGAGAGGCCATTTGGTGTAGCTCGGCAGGCAATAAGATCGCGTATCCTTGAGGTGTAGCTCGGCAGAGCAGGCAATAAGGGATACAGTGTGGTGGAGACTTGAAATATAGTCATGACTGGAGGTGTAGCTCGGCAGAACAGGCAATACGGTAACGATCTGAGGTGTAGTTCGATAACATAGTTATGTGGCTTAACTTTGTGTTCCGCTACGTACAATGGAATCGGGTATCCCCCATCACCGAAAGGTGTTAATTGGGTATTTAATTGTGTCTTTTTATTATCCATGTTTTCAGTGGCATATTATTTATGGGGAATTGTTTACTCAAGATTTATGGGTTGTGTTTATGCCCGTCCACGTTTGAAGGATTTCGAGAAGTAATGTTTTATTGCATATTCTTATAAATTGAGAGCTTTGCTTACTATTCACGTTTTGGTTGAGTTTGGGATTAAAGTGGTTTTTACGAAAGAAGGTTCATGTTGGGTTTCTTATTCTAAAGTTGTATTTTTGGCAAATGGTGTCGTTTGATATTTAAAGTAAATCTTTCAGAAGGTCTGTGATTTAAATTACTTTATTTCCTTTTAACAAATATATTTATTCCATGTTGTAAACTCTTGAACTCACTAGGCGTTACCTTTTATTTGTCGGCATGTGCATCAGGTTCCGGATGGGGGAAGAGGTTCTAGCATTTTTGGTGAAGTGTTGAGTGCTAAGAGTTTGTGCAAGGGTGAGTAGCTTGATGAAGTCTTCCGCGTTAGTTGTTGATAAGAGCAACTGATATTTTGGGGTTTTAGTAACACCCGACTTTGATTAGTCTTTCTGCGAGACTTGACCTTTTAGTTGTTAAAGTTAAATCCAATATTCTTTTGAGGTGTCCCATGTGATGATTGTAAAATAGATTATATCATTTTTGTTGTATAAATTGAAAGTTTTAAATTAGTTGCTCTGTTCATTTTCGAGGGTGTTACAGTAATGGTTATAGTTTGTGTTCCCCGTTCTATCGGGATGATACTTTGGGGTTGTTTACAACAGTTTTATATATATACCTAGGTTTGTCAATTTATAGCCGTCATATTACAGAATTTTCGAATTTTTATTTCCGCTAAAATTTAGGGTGTTACATTTGTCCAGTCATGTTCTATCCAGTCCTAGTCGTACCAAACAGAAGACATACATTTGTCTTGTCCTGTCCAGTCATGTCCAGTCGAGTCCTAGTCTCTTGTTCTATCCTTTCCAGTGATGTCCTGTCCAGTCCCGTCCAATCATGTCTGTGTACCAAACGCTACCTTATCAATTTTGAAACTCATCCCCATCTACGAGAACCCCACTGTGACTCTGCCGTTACTCACCCATTTTGAGTCATCCCATCTGAACAAATTTCTCCTCCTTCAGGATGTTGCCCAGTGGGGTTTCAATCAAACACGAATCAGGTAATAACAAAAGTAAAAGATTGATTCAAACTTTGTTGTTTATTGAATCAAATATAAATATTTTGTACAATCAGGTTCCATATATAAAACGTAAAACAAAATGTTCTATTTATACTAGTCTATGATGACGGTTATTTTCCAACCATCGCATCCCTTCGTGAACAGGTGTGACTTTTCAGAAAAGTCACAATGGTTGGCTGTGAGAGAACCAAAACCGTTGGCCTTGCCTAGGGACGGGATTAGTCTAACATTCACCCCCTAATCTCGTTCCTGATCCTTTAGATCCTTCACGCCAAGCAACTCTCTCATTTCTGTGAACTTTATCCTTGCTAAGGCTTTAGTAAGTATGTTCGCCCTTTGTAAATCTCCACTTACGTGCTCGACTTCTATCTGATTCTTTTCAACACATTCTCTGATAAAATGATAACGTATATCAATGTGTTTGCTTCTTCCATGAAATACGGGGTTCTTCATAAGTGCTATCGCCGATTTGTTGTCGACTCTGATTGTAACCCTTTCTTCCTTCCAGACTGTTAATGCATTCAATAGTCTTTGTAGCCATAACTTGACAAGCTGCTGCTGTTGCCGCCATAAATTCTGATTCACACGATGATAATGCAACAGTAGGTTGTTTCTGAGAACTCCAGCTTATTGGTGAATTTCCAAGGTAAAATATGATCCATGTCGTTCCTTTGCCTTCTTCTATGTTGATGCCGTAACTACTATCACTATATCCAAGTAACTTGCATCCACCTTTCTTCTTGTAGGTTATACCAAAATTTAATGTGCCTTTGATATAACGTAACACCTGTCTAATTGCCTTCATATGTTGTTCCTTTGGTTCTTGCATGAACCTGCTTAACAGACCAACTGAATAACTGAGATCCGGTCTTGTATGAAGTAAATATCTTAAACACCCAATTAGACTTCTGTACTTCGTAGCATCAACTAGTTCTCCTCCCTCTGTCTTTATTAGCTTTGTTCCTGGATCCATGGGAATCTTGGTTTCGTTGCAATCTAACATTCTTGCTTCCTTAAGAATCTTGTTGGCATATCCTGATTGCTTTATAGAGATTCCACCCCCTGTTTGGGTAACCTCTATTCCCAAGTAGTAAGCTAATAAACCTAAGTCACTCATCTCGAACTTTTCTTCCATTTGTGACTTAAACTTCTGAAGGTCTTCCTTACTGCTTCCAGTAACTATTAAGTCATCCACATAAATTCCAACAAGCAACATAGAGTTTTTACTTATCCTTGTATAGACTGCTTGTTCTAATGTGCATTTCTTGAAATCCAGTGATTTCAAAGTTTGATCCAACTTCATGTTCCATGCACGTGGAGCTTGCTTCAACCCATAAAGTGCTTTAACAAGTCTGTACACTTTATTTTCATTTCCTGGTTTCATAAATCCTTCTGGTTGTGTAACATATACTTCTTCCTTAAGTTCCCCATGTAAAAATGTTGATTTTACATCTAAGTTGTGAACTTCCCATCCATGATAAGCTGCCAATGCAAGAATTAATCTAACTGTTTCCATTCTTGCTACAGGATCAAAGACTTCGTCATAGTCTATTCCATGCTCTTGTACGTATCCCTTAGCTACTAAACGAGCCTTGTGTTTTATAATCTTCCCATTTGCGTCTCGTTTAGTCTTAAATACCCATTTCAGACCAATAGCCTTTTGTTTGTCTGGTAAGGTGGCTAGCTTCCATGTTTTGTTTTTATTAATTGCGTCAATTTCTGTACGCATTGCCTCGATCCACTTCTTATCTCGTGCAGCCTCTTTGTAATTTTTAGGCTCTTCCTCTAGTAGTAGCAATTCATTACTTTGCACTTCTGGTTCTTGATCATAGACTTCAGATAAGTTTCTGAAACCCCGAACTGGCGTATGATCAAACGGCCTTGATGAACTTGCTATTGATGATGTATATCCAGCAGATTCTTCTGAATTAGGCTCATAGGTATATGGTGGAGGTGTTGATGGATTGTCTGTTGGTTGTAAAATCTCATCATCAGACATATCACCTTGAGCATTATTCTGCATGGAACTAGGTGTACTCTCTTCGTCATTTCTTTCCGAATCTTGAGTGCTAACTTCATTAATGATCCTTGAACTTGATGTTCGATTATCGTTTATAATAAAGTCCTTCCATTCTGGTTCCTTTGGATCAACGTTATCCAAGTAACCTTTCCAGTCCCATCCTTCATTTTCTTTGAAATTTACATCTCTACTAACATTAATCACCTTCGTTGCAGGATCAAATAATCGATAAGCTTTTGATCCTGGTTCAGTTCCTAGGTAAACTAATTCCTTGCTTCTATCATCTAACTTCTTTAGATGTGGCTTGGTTATCTTTGCATAGGCTTTGCATCCAAAAACTCTAAGGTGTCTCATATTCGGTTTTCTACCCTTTAATGCTTCATAAGGTGTAGAATCCCTCAGAGCTTTTGTAGGTACCCTATTTGAGACATATACCGCATGTCTAATAGCTTCAGCCCAAAAATTTTGTGGCATATTCATAGCCTTCAACATACTCCTTGTCGTGCACATTACAGACCTATTCCTTCTCTCTACTATGCCATTTTGTTGTGGAGAGTATGGTGCTGTAAGTTGTCTAAATATGCCATTCTCCTTACAGTACCGTGTGAATTCCCTTGATGTGAATTCACCACCTCTGTCTGTTCTAAAAGTCTTTAACTTTTTCCCGACCTCATTTTCCACCTTCAACTTGAATTCCTTAAAAATCTCGAATGCTTCATCTTTTGAATTCAATAAGTACACCCACATGTACCTAGTACAATCGTCTACTAGCAAGAACATGTACTTCTTTCCTGATTCTGTTGCTAGGGAAATAGGTCCACATAAATCACCAAACACTAAATTCAAAGGTTCTATTGACTTAGTGTTTGTTTGGTTAGGAAACGGAGCTCTAATGTGCTTTCCTAGTAAGCAGGCGTTGCACACTTGATTCTTATGACTTATACTGGGTATCCCTTCCACTAATTTCTTCTGAGTCATTTGTTTAATTGAATCAAAATTCAAATGACCCAACCTAGCATGCCAAAGCCATGTACGGTCTTCCAAATTAGTCAATAAACAAATAGGCATACCAATTTTCAAATTGATTTTGTAAAGTCGGTTTCTAGATCTCTCAACTCTCATAAGGAGTTTTTGATCATGGCCATATAGCAATAATACATTGTTTTGCATAACGATCTTACAACCATTCTCTGTTAGTTGTCCTAGGCTCAAAATATTACTTTTCAGACTTGGAATGTAATAAACATTAGGAATTATTCTTTGTTCCTTGTTTTTACATTCGAGTAATATAGAGCCTCTACCCTTAATCTCTACATATGACCCATCACTAAAACGGACTCTTCCTGAGATCTTTTCGTCTATCTCCTTAAAGTGTGTCCTAACTCCGGTCATATGGTTACTAGCTCCATTATCCAAGTACCATAAGCTTTCATCCGTGCTTATGTACTTCTCAGGTTCAATCTCCTTTTCATCTAAGAAGATTTCCTCAACCTTATCTCCTTTTCCTTGAACTGCCATTAAGAGCGTTGGTTCCATATCTTCCTGAACCAAATTCGATTGCTCTTGTCCACTATCCTTTAGTTTGCAGTTTCTCCTGCCGTGTCCAAACTTGTTACACTTGTAACATTTAACCTTACTTGAATCCTTTGCACCCTTCTGGAAGTTATTCTTCTTGAACTTGTGCGAGGATTTCTTCCCTTTGTTAAATTGTTTGGTTCTTTCGTCTTGCTTGTTATCCTGAGATGACCTAAACTTCTCTTGTCCACCATTCTTAAAACATTTCTCATGACTTGAACTGTTGTCATGGTTTGTGAACATAAGTTTATCCTGATTGTCAGTCGGGCTTCCATTTAACAGATTCAACCTTTCCTCAAAGGCTTTCAGCCTACCAATTGTCTCATCTAAGGTTGTTGTCTCTAAATCAGTAAATTGTTCTATGGCTGCCACAATCTGTATAAATCTCTTCGGTACGGAACTTAGAAGTTTTCGTACTAGAGTTTGCTGATCAAATGTTGATCCTAAGCCACTTGCCTTTGTGACAATACTATTGAGTTTCGCTGAAAAAACATCAATATTGTCATCTTCTTTCATCTTTAACATCTCAAATTCGGTTTTGAGAGTTTGAAGTCGTGCCTTTTGCACTCTATCTACACCTATGTGTCTAGTTTGCAGTGCTTCCCAAATTTCTTTTGCACTTTTGCAACTAGCAACTTGTAATACCATTTCCTCTGGTAATGCTTGAAATAGATATGCAGTTGCTGCCATATCTTTCTTTTCATCTCGTTGCGCATTATCACTAGATTCTATCATTTCCCAAAGTCCGTTTGCCTTTAATATGGTTTTTATCCGAATAGCCCATATCGTATAATTTGTTGCCTTCAAAACGGGACATTGAAATTGGGAAATGGTATTAATCTCCTTTTGAATTATAATTTCCTTTTGGTTTTTATCACCCATTGTACTCTAACTATTCCTATCTCAAACTTTAACTTGATATAGGAATTTAGGAAATTATATTCAATTACTAAGAATCAAAAATAAGATTAAAAAATTCAGGTTTAAATTAGAACGTAAAACCTGGATTTCCAATGATTCCTTTGATGAGACTTGTTTTCCTTCCTGTAACTGTGGTCCTCTCTTTCTTGAATCGCTCTTAAACAATCTTCCTTTGGTTTCTTAACCACTAAACCCCTTCGATGGTTTCTTTGTTCCTTGAAAACAATCTCAACCCCGAATACCGAATCCGTTTGGTATTAAAATGCTAATACAAACTAGCACGCACTACCCAAATTTTGATCTTTTATAAAACTTTGCCAAAAAAAAAATATAAACAGAGAAAAATGATGCTTTTTTCTTTTTTTTCTTTTTTTTTTGTCAGACTTTGCAAAAAATATGTGTTGTCCTTTCCCTTTTGTTTCTATCGAGGGCTACAATAAAGTAAGACCACTCCTGATTTTCCTTTTTCTTCAAAAACACCAAGAACACAAAGTGTTCTTCTTCTTCCTTGTAAAAAACACCGAACACACCCCTGGTGTGCCTTTTCTCCCTTTTTTTCTTCGAACCAACAAGAACACACAGATGTGTTCTTCCCTTTCGTCCCTGATCTGTTTGTCCAAAGAAGTCCCTGTTCTTCTTTGTTTCTGTCCGAACCAGAAATCAACACTGGAGTTGTGTTTTGGTTCAAAATCTATATACAGAAATCGCCCCTAACTTCCTCGATTTTATTCCGGTCCTGGAGTGCCAAAATCGAAGCCTCGACTCTGATACCAATTTGTTGCCCAGTGGGGTTTCAATCAAACACGAATCAGGTAATAACAAAAGTAAAAGATTGATTCAAACTTTGTTGTTTATTGAATCAAATATAAATATTTTGTACAATCAGGTTCCATATATAAAACATAAAACAAAATGTTCTATTTATACTAGTCTATGATGACAGTTATTTTCCAACCATCGCATCCCTTCGTGAACAGGTGTGACTTTTCAGAAAAGTCACAATGGTTGGCTGTGAGAGAACCAAAACCGTTGGCCTTGCCTAGGAACGGGATTAGTCTAACACAGGATCATAAAATCACTACTGGAACTTTAAAGTTCTAGTTGTTGAATATCACATAGACTTCCTCGAAGAGCAGAAGCAACATAAGTGTTCATACAATTTAGATTTATTTTTGTTTGAAATTGATTTAAGATATTTGTATGTTAGATTTAGATTTTGTGTATTTGTTTTAAATTGATTTAGAGTTTATAAAACAAAAGTGTTTCTACAATTTGTTGTTGTGTTTATGATGTTCATGTCTCCTCCAGATTTATAACTCCTTCACTGGAGTAGGTTTTTAAATGTGCTTTAAACTAAATCAATTGAGTAACTGGGTTTTAATGGATGGTGTGCCATCTCTCTCTCTCAACCTCTCTCCCTCTTATATATATAGGTTCAAGTTTAGGAAAAAACTGTAAAAAAAATGAAAATTTAAGGAACACTCTAATAACCGTTTATCTGACGATATGCACATGTCATACAAGTAATTTAAAAATAATTTTTCCGGTAACGCACATGTGCATAACACGCACACGTGCATAGAAACTAGGAAAAAGCTTCATTTACTTGTATCCACATGTACATAGCATGCACACGTGCATAGAAACCAGAAACCTCTTCAATTACTTATATGCACATGTGCATAGCGTACGAATGAACAGTTATTAAGATATTCCTCATTTTTTCCCCTTTTTTGAGGTTTTCCCCTAAACACCTCTCTCTATATATATACACACAAACACTGTATGGGGGAGAATTGATCAGAGATGGACGTTATGCAGGGGAAGAGGGACCCGGAGACTGGGTCGGCAGGGAAGGAGGGCGACCGAAGATTGGATGTTTGGTTTACACAAATGAAGCATCGTGGATGTAATTTATTAAATTTGTATTTATTTAATAAAATAATATAATAATATAATATAACCTATTTTTTAAATTTTTTAATCAAAAATAAAGAAAATGAGTAAAATGTCCAGAGTAAGCTCTAAGGGGCTGTTTGGTTGGTTTTCCATTAAGTTCTGTATGGATAAAGTTGTCTGTATGGATTAATATGTCTGTATAGATTTAGAAGGTTTTTATTTGAGAGAGTTTTTTCATAGATGGAAGGAACGTGTTTTTTAATGAGAGAGACTGGTTTGGAAAAAACTTGGCTTCCTGCATAAAGCTCTCCCTTGAAATCTTACTGAATAAGCCACTTTCTATATCATTAAGTCACTACCAAACAATCATATATAGCTGACTAAATAAGTTGTGAGTATCATTAAGCTCATTAAGCTGCTACCAACCAGGCCCTAAGTCAACTAATTTAAAAAAAAAATCTAACAAAATTAGTGACATGACCCAATGCATTATAAATTGTAAATTACAAGGATGTAATCTATAATAATTTCAAAATAGAGACTTGATACGTTACAATATATAAACCACAGAGACAAAACATGTAGTTTACTTATATTTATATATCCATAATAATAATAATAATAATCCAACTAAAACCAAAATAGAGTTTCAACCATCACATTATCTTTTTGTCGAACCGGGACAACATTGGGATTCTTTTAATTTAGAAAGCCTCGTGTTGCCATCTATATATATATATATTGGAAGGATATTTTGCAACCCTTAAAAAGGTTGTAACTCTTGGAACCCACATCTTAACCGTCGGATTCATGATCGGCGGTTATTTTATTTTTATTTTTTTGTTTTTTTAATTAAAAATATTGGGCCCCATATCTATTGTAACCGTCGATCATGAATCCGACGGTTAAGATGTGGGTTGCAAGGGTTGCAACCTTTTTAAGGGTTGCAAATTAAACAACCCCTATATATATATATATATATATATATGACAAGGAAATCTAGATTTTTTAAAACAACATCAAAATAAATCGTTTATTGAAAACGACGCGTTTAAATTACTCACAAATTTTTTGATACATGAATTAGAAAAAGGAAAAGATGTCACAACAAGTATAAATTATCCTATAATTCTACACTTAGAAAAAATAGGATTCATTGGTGAAGACATTAAAAAAGCAAAAGTAAAATACATATGTAAATTTAAGCTTAAAAACCCAGATATTACAATTAGGACTGCAAACATAGAATATAGTCCCTTAGATAAAGAAGAATTTAAAAAACAAATACCAGAAATGTTAGAACAAAGTTTAATTAGAAAATCTGAAAACCCTCACAGATCAGCAGCTTTTATAGTTAGAAATCACAGTGAAATTAAAAGAGGAAAAGCAAGAATAGTTTATAATTACAAAAGATTAAATGATAATACAGAAGATGATAGCTACAACATATCTAACAAAGATAGCTTATTAAATCTTATACAAAGAAAAAAGGTTTTTTCTAAATTTGATTTAAAATCAGGATATAATCAATTACAATTAGAAGAACAGTTTAAACCATGGACAACCTTTACATGTTCAGAAGGACAGTATGAATGGAACGTTTTGAGCTTTGGACTCAAAAACGCACCATCAATATTTCAAATATTTATGGATAGTATTTTTCTTAAATATGATTTTTGTTTAGTTTACATTGATGATATTTTAGTTGCAAGTGAAACATTGCAGGAACATGAGAAACACTTACAGAAGATCTTTGAAGAGATTAAAAAGAATGGTATAGTAGTTTCAAAAAGAAAAATGGAATTATTTAAGAGAAAAATATCTTTTCTTGGCCTAGAAATAGGAAATGGAAAGATATAATTACAATCACATATTTCTACAAAAAATTTAGATTTTCCAGAAAAATTTGAAAATCTTAAACAAATTCAAGCCTTTTTGAGACTAGTAAATTATGCTAGAAAATTTATCCCAAATCTTTCAAAATTAGTGGGGCCATTATACAGTAAAACAACTAAAAGTGGCCAAAGACATTTTAATAAAGAAGATATAAAATTAGTTCAAACAATAAAAGAAACAGTAAAAAACATAAAACCATTAGAACTACCATTGATTACAGATTATATAATAATTGAAGTTGATGGATGTAAAAAAGGATGGGGAGCAGTATTTCTCTGCAAACCTAATAAATACAGTCCTAAGGATACAGAAAAAATTTGTTCATATGCTAGTGGAAATTTTAACAAAATTGGCATGAATTGGACAAGTTTAGATTTTGAAATACAGGCATTAATAAATGCTTTAGAAAAATTTAAATTATTTTTACATAATGAATTTACAGTTAGAACAGACTGTGAAGCTATTGTACGTTTGATAAAAAATGACCAGAGTAAAAAAGTCAACAGAACAAGATGGATTAATTTACAAAATGTTATACAAGGATGTGGCTATAAAATAAATTTTGAACATATTAAAGGAAAAAATAATGGAATAGCAGATATGTTATCTAGAAATCTTAACAGATTATTTTCTGCAGATGGCTAGTAAGGACAAGGGAAAAAGAAAGCTCATACAACCTTCACAAATGAAGAAAAGCTCATCATCAATGAGTATTTCTTCAAATGAAGACAAAACAGCTATTACAATCTCCACAGATATTCCTACAGTTTCTACAGAAAAACTGATGCAATCTGCCATCAAACCACAAAAAATTACTAAGTCAAAGATAGCTCAGATTGACCGTTTTCATAACTACTTACAAGGTCTTGATGATCCTACACTTCAACAATTTTTACAAGGGTTTATAACTCGGCATAACCAAGCTGGTTCATCAAAAACATCACAGAAGTTACAGATTCCTACAGACAATATCATTGCATTTGGACAACATCAATTACAAAAATGTTCTGATATTCATAAAAAATTTCGACCCATGAAGGGAATAATTTTAACAGAAAAACAACAGTGCTTATTAGATAATCTCTGGCATTTAAAAACTTTGCCAGAATCATCTAGTAACAAAGTTTACATTCTCAATGCTCTGAGTACATATTTTCAAGAACAAAGTCAAAAAACCCCTGAGAAACAAAGTAAGAAATTTTCTTACTATGTAATTTTCAGAGGAACAAAAACAGGAGTTTTTAACAAATGGGAAAGTGTAGACAATTACACAAAGTGTTACGAACCTAGATATGAAGGATTTTACACCTTTTCTGAAGCTTTAAGAGCAGCAAGAGAAGCCTTCGGGGTTAACCAATTTTACATCGAACCCGAAGAAGTAAAAACGTTTTCAGAAATAGCAAAAACAAATCATGAGCAGTTGATTAAAGCTCAAGAAAATGTTATTGCTAATTTACAGAAACATCTCCTTCAAGCTGGAAAAAGTCAACAAGACACACAAATCCAGATTGATAATTCGATTCTCAAACAGAAGAATGCAATTCTCGAAGAAAAATTTTTACAATTACAGCAACAACTCGAGAAAACAGAATCGAACACATCTACAGCTTTTTACAGAGATTATAACAGCTTCAAGGCAAGACTTTTAGATCTTCCTTGGAAAAACACAATGCAACCAATTTTGGATAAAATTCCTGAATTGGAAAATATCATTTCTGAAAAAATTTGTACAGAATTTCCTATACATTTGTATGGTTTACAACAACAAATCATAGATATAGCTTTCCATGAGGAAAACCATAAAGGTGTAAAAGTAATACAAAGATCATATGATGATCTTCCTTGCCGGAACACATTTCTACTCCAGATTGATTTACAAACCACATATCTTACAACAGATCAGATTCTCAATTTTTACCACAATGGTTTGATTGATTATCTAGAGTTCAGTTTGAATTCCAAAACAGAGGATCTTCTCAACAAGTTTGGAGAAAAGTTCCTATTAACAGCAGGAAACATGGCATCCTTTTCTGATGCATCCACAATAGGATGTAAAATCTTTGCATCCTTTCCGGAAGCAGATAGATACACATATAGACCTGCAAGAAAAAGAGTTTTTCTCAGTCACAAAAAGGCGGAACAAACATATCTCAAGAACTTGGCTTGTTCAACAGCTCTATATTTTGATCACAGCCGCACAGATATCATTGAACAATGGATTACACAAGGAAAAGAAACACCAGGGCTTCCATATCTTTTTAAATGGACAAATTATAAATTAATTGCTGAAGGACATTACATCCAGATATGGACTCATAAAAACTGGAACATGTTTCTCCCCTTCATAGGAGAAAGTGAGTTACTAAGTCCTATTGATATTATCAATAACGACTTATCAGAAACAGATTCAGACAAAGATCAAGACTCACCACCATCAATTGACAGTACACATAGAGATTTCTAGAAGACGATGTGACACAAATGACATATACACACAATTGACGTAAGGGATGACGTTTAATCCCGACAAGTTACTGTATTTCTTTTTGAAAAATTGTATTTAGTATTTTGTATTTTGTATTAGAATAACTTTGTAATTAAGTAACTTAGGCCTAGACTAGGTATGTGGCACCTACAGTTGCCACCTTTCATTTCCATTTTCAAATTTGTAACAGTGTAGCTCACTAATGAAGGCCTATATAAACCTTCATCTAGTTCATTGTAAGGCACACCTTAGCCAACACCTTAGCATCCATAATACAAGTATGAGTTGCTAAAAACCTCTCCTCTCATCTTCTTAGTTTGATCCTTCAATCCTTCAATCCTTTTTAAGTTCTTCATATTATATCCCTTACCTTATAAAAAAAATAGTACTATTCCTTATAATTAGAGTGTACTATTAATATAATCCGGCCACCGTCGTACATAAAATATGGTGTTTCCGCTCCCTTCTCTGTAAGTTTTTTATGTTTTTAGTTTGTTTATAGTCTTTGTTTATATTGTTTGTTTATGTTATTCTTTTTCCTTATTCTTATTTTGTTATTTTCTTTATTTTGATGTCAATATATATATATATATATATATATAAATTTCGATATAGAAGGATCTCCTTATTTCTGAATAGATTAGAGCATCATTTTCTTTCAAAGATATATATATATATATATATATAGGGTCCCTTCTTTTGTTAACCCAACATTTAGTATTAACTTTGTTAACCATTTTAAACCAATAGGATTGCAAACAATTTTTTGGTTTATTAATTTAGAGTAAGGGTAAATTTGTAATTTGGAAATTAAATTTTTTTTAATATTATATTGTTTCTCTCCATCACGTGGAGATAAATATGGAGAGAGATTTTTTAGGGATTTTATTCCTTTTATTTTAAACCATTTACCATTTTAATGATCGATTGTTTTTTTTTCCTTATATCACATCATCTTCTTCCTATAATATAGAAGAGTTTTCTGTAAATTCTCTCCTTTTAGCATATATGAACAAAAACCGTAAACCCAATCTTATAAGATTGTCACATATATGAACAAGAAAACTATAAACCCACACTTGAACATGATTACATATATGAACCCAAAACCATAGAAGCAATCCTTCTAAGATGTTCACATATATGAACGAAAAACAATAAACTCAGACTTGAACATATTTCACATATATGAACCAAAAACATAAACCCACACTTGGAAAAGATTCACATATATGAACATAATCCATAAACCCACTATTCTATGATTGTGAATCATATATGAACCGTAGAGTAAAGAACATATATGCATAACAAAAATTCATTTTCATATATGCACATCATAAAGCTCATATATGCACACCAAAACCCAAACTCTTAGGGAGTGTTTGGTTCATGAAATTGAAAGGAATTTGAAGGAATTGGAATGACCAATTCCATTGACCAAATTTCAAAAGCATGTTTGGTTCACGGAATGAAAGCGATGGAATCCTTCAAATTCCATTGAATTCAACATCTTAAGAAATTCATCATTCCTTGGCTTAAGTGAGGGAATTGAATTATTACCAAACAAATGTGTGGTCAAATTCCATCAAATTCCATTCCAATTCATTCAAAGTCAAATTCTTTCGATGGATTCCAATTCTATCAAATTCCATTATGTGAACCAAACGCCCCCTTAAGTGTTCATATATGCACACAAGAACCGTCAAATCACGGAACGATCTCCACCGTAATATAGATCTCTCCATCGTCGGTGTCCATAGATCTCACCTCGATGTTCATAGATCTCGCCATCGGTGTTCAACTACTCCTCGGTGTTCATAGATATCGCCATCATCGCCTCCGACGAACCTGCCGATGATCTGTGAAGTGAGAAAAAACAACAAACCACTGAGATCGATATAATCATTTCTTGATCAATCGATTTCAGATTTCTTGATCGATTTCTAGACTGAGAGGTGGCGGGAAAATTGAATCTCAAAGAGAGCCTGTTCGATCGAGGAGAGCGAGAGAGATGGAGGTGTTGAGATTACCCTTGTCTGCATCGCAAAAAGGGAGACTCATTTCTGCAGGCTACACTTCCATTGCTTTGCTTTCTTCAATTTCTCCTTCCCAACTTGCTCTAGGTATTTCTAATTCTTCACATATACACTTCTTATTTCTAATTCATGGGTTTTATAAAATATTTTTAAGGTACCGTAATCCCAGGGATTGAATTGAACTTTGATAAATTCGTTTTCTTTGGAGTATTGAGGAAGAAGACGTGGTCCTGAGTATTTTGGGATTTGATACCTTTCCTTGATTATCAACAAATACAATTTTACATTTTTACCCTTGTTCATATAGGAACATCAAATTTGAACTAATTTTTTTTCCCTTTTTTTAATTTAAAAAACTGTTTTAATCACAACCATTAATTTTCAAGATTAAGGGTCCAGATTAGTTAACAAGGTTAACACTAAATTCTTGGTTAACAAAAGAATGACCCTCTCTCTCTCTCTCTATATATATATATATATAGAGAGAGAGAGACCCATTCATTTGTTAATCAAGACATTGGTGTTAACCGTGTTAACCAATTTTCAATAAATCAGAATCATCCTAGATTGTCTATCCTATTAATTATCAAAGGGGTAAAACCGGAAATTCTTGTTACATGTCTAGTAAATGTATTTCCATATTTTATGGATTTTTTATTTTGGTAATTATCTATTTAAAATTAAAATTAGAATAATTTAAAATTAAAACTAGGGCATTGTTTGGCAAAAAAAAAAGCTAGCTTATAAGCTAGTTTTTTTTTGTACATGTTTGGATGATCATAAACTAGCTTATAAGCTAGCTTATTTAAAAGCTACTCATAGTAGCGTTTTGAAAAACTAGTTTATCAGCTACCAGCTAGCTTATCAGCTTGTTTGCCAAACATAACCTAGATCTTATCTATAATAGTCATCTTCTTCCTTATTTTTAACAAAATTCAACATTATATCTGCACATTTTTTCCACGGTTCTAATTTTTTTTTGATTCTCAACCGTTGTGAAATAAATCCGTTGAGCGTTCTTGTTTCGAGTGATTAGCACAATGAGCGCCAATCGAATAACGTCTGTTCTAGATAATGAGAGCCTGTTGGAATCAATTTTTTAAACTCAAGACGATCCCCCGTTCCGCTGTCATAACGAGACTGTTCAATCTTTGAATACGGGGTTATCCCAAGAGTTCGGTAATTCTACCGGACTTGATGACATATCACTCGACGAAACCAATTTTGGTAATTGTCCATCTACTAGTTGACTATATCCAGAATCGAATATCGGTAAAAGCATCCGTAATTTTTTTCAACATTATACATATAGTAAGAATGTGTTTTTGAGTATAGGTATGTTGTTTTTTACAGTGTGCATATAAGCATTATTCATTTCACAATGTTTATCATAAGAAGTAAAGAAGTGCATAATGTATGCTCGTTTATTGTTGGTATGTGCACATATGCACATCTTGGAATAACATGAAATCCAAATTTCACAATAATGCAAGTCTGCACAAATGAACATGAACTGTATGCACATATACACCATAAGTGTTATTGATGTTGTATTTAAAGTGTGCACATATGCACTGACTATCCATATGCATGTGTACACATATGTATGTGCACATATGCATTGTATGCACATACTGTATGCACATATGCACATATTCAAGTCAGCCTAATATATTATGAATATTACTGGGATTTTAGGGAAAATTTAAATGACCAAAACACCATGGGCTCAAAATTTTACCATATATTTGGACTTCTTAATAAATCCCTAATTAGATGGGGTTTGTTTTTGGTATGCGCGTGAGGTTTTTTTGGTATGTGCGTGAGGTTTGGATATGTTAAATCTATCTTGGAGAAGAAATCCCTAATTAGATGGGGTTTGTTTTTGGTATGCACGTGTCCCCCCTAAATAAATGTGATGATATTTTTACTAAAATACCCTTATGCATATATATGCAATGTTTATTATCAACCGTTTGAGATTTTTTTTATTTAAAATGAAAAATCAATTAATTGTACAACGTCGATCTCAACAATCTACGGTTGAGATTGGTTAACACAGTTAAAACCAATGTTATGGTTAACAAAAGAAGGGGACCCTATATATATATATATATAGATATATATATATATATAGGTTCATACGAGAATGATAACGATTTAAAGGAATAAAGGGACAATTCTGGACCAATCATAATTAAGAAATTAATAATTAATTTTTTAAATAAAAAAGTTTATAAAAGGGTATTTTGGTCTTTTTATACTCTGATTATTTTAGGATAATCTTTTATTTTAGGATAATTTTCTAACTCCTAAATATAAGTGATTTCCTAATTATCTATCAACTCCACCAGATCTCACCTTTTTAACCAATTCCCACCTCCTTCTCTTTCGCCACCACCACCGCCACCGCTACCACCTGAGGTGCCAACTGGAGATCTCATGTTCTAACTGTTGATGATGATTATACTGCAGTAGATCTAATGTTATAGCCTGAGATGCCAACCGGAGTTCTCATGTTCTAGTTGTAGATGCCAACTGGAGATCGCTAAGCAGTTGGTTGCCGGAGAGTTTTCAGGCGGTGACCAATAGATGTTGGTCGTCCAGCCGTATAGGGAGGGCGTGCTACGGTGTGAGAGCCGAGAATCGATTCTCCGGTGATAAAAACCAGTAGATCGATACTTATCTCCAGTAGATCGAAAAATCCTTTATTCAAATTTAAACTTTTGTATGGATCTCCGGTGATAGATCGACACTTACCTCCAGAAAAAACCAGTAGATCGAAACTTATGCAGGTGGTGGCCGGAAACGTTTCAGGCGTTTTTCAAACTAGTGGTCTTCTTCTCCAGTAAAAACCAGTAGATCAAAAAGCTGACTGAAACCTACTGTTGCGCTCCTTCGATGCCGCCAGTGGCCGGTGCTGTTGACTACGGTGTTGCGATGCTGCCGCCGGTTGCCGGTGCTGCTTATACTATGTGTCAATTACTATAGTGGCCACAATTTTTTCATATGTATATTAATTATGTATAGTTCGTATTTGAACTAATCAACTTTTCTTCCTATATAGTACAAATCACATATGATTTTGGTGTTAAGTATTTAGAACAAAATCACATATGATTTTGGTGTTAAGTATTATAGTCAAGTTATTTAGTACGAAATCATATATGATTTTGGTGTTAATTATTAATTTGGTGTTAAGTATTTAGAACAAAATCACATGTGATTTTGGTGTCAAGTATTATATTCAAGTTATTTAGTAAGAAATCACTTGTGATTAACATGATAAACCAATTTTGAATTCATTATAGCAGCGAATCACTTATGATTACCATGATAAACAAATTTTGAATTTTATAGCAGCAGATCACTTGTGATTAACATGATAAACCAAATTTGAATTCATTATAGCAGCGAATCACTTGTGCTTACCATGATAAACGAATTTTGAATTTATTTTCAGAAAAAATGGGGAGAGATTGAGACGTGTTGAGATAAATTAGGAAGAGATTTCTTTTTTTATTTGAATTAAATATTATAATCCTTTTTTTTGGAAGTTAATATTGTCCTAAATTATCCATAACATAATATGACTTTATTGCCCTTTTACTCTTAATTTTAGAAACTATTATTTTTGGAATTAATTTAAAAAATGATTGACTGAGAATTGTCCCTTTATTCTTTTAAACACACTATGTTCTCGTTTGAACCCACCCATATATATATATATATATATATGGAAAAATCCAAATATATATTAGAAAGTGGAAATCCAACAAACAAATTTTAAAGAATCAATGATTTGCCAGGTCTGCAAAATTCTAAATCCTTCAATTCAACCAACAAAATAAATACCTCGTTTGTATACTATAATTTTCGAACACGACAAGAAATGCCTTAACTGATATAAAATTAGCAGCTACCCGTAGGCGTATAACTTGCCTAAAAAACCAAAATAACAAAATCAAAATCAATACATATTCATAGAAACAAAAAAAAGTTCAACTATCTTTTGTTTGATGATTTGGCATTGGGCGATTGAGAAGTAAGCATGGAAAATAAAGTAAGCAACTACTTCGACGACCACTGACTCTGATCACCAACACCAAATCCTCCGCCATTTATCCCCCAATCCAAATTAAGGCCGTATACTCATATTTCATAATTGGTCCTAAGCCCGAAACAAAATAAGGCCCAATTCTTATTTATTTTGCTTATAAGTAACCATAAAAGTTTATCTTAACATTTGACAAATCTATATATATATATATATACTAGAAGCGTACTTGTGTAATGCAGCAAGATAAATCATGATTTTAATGTTTTTTTTTATTTTTTGTTTTTTATCGATTTACAGTACGATTTTGGATGATTTTTAGAGAGTGATAATTTTCTTTTATAAATTTGTTTAATTTAGAATTAATAATATAATGTTTTATATATAAAAAAAATAAAGTAGTTTGTTAAAATTCATTAATTATCTTATACATTTTAAATTTTTTATATTTAAATTGAGATGTTTATCCTGTTTTGATTATGTTTATCAGAATACAAATTTCATAATTTTAGGGTTTGGGGATTAGAGATAAGAATTTTGGGGGATAAGGATGAAATTTATTAATTAGGGTTAAAAGCATTTAAAAGTAGTACATATTGCTTAATTAGTTGTTTTTTAAGAGATTTTAAGTAGATTAACATTAAATAATAATACATAATGCTTAATGGGTTGTTTTAATAGTTTTTTATGTCTCTTTTATAATATAGTATAGATTAAAGCAAAACTAATAAGAAGTGATGTGACACCCTCTTAGAGTAGGATTCTTAGCTAGAAATTTTGTGGTTTTTTTGAATTTTTTAAAAATATTAAAGACTATAATGCCCTTCTATGAAAATGTATTTTTTGTTGCAAGGAGGCTACTTAGGTAATTGGCACCACTTTGATTAGCTTTCAATACCTAAATCATCCATATTCTTATATTAATCATTTGTTTTATTGCAATTTATGTTAATTAATCATTTATTCTCACATTTTTATGTTATTAACCGTTCAGTTTCCTTCATTTATTTTAATTAATCATCTATTTCCCATTATTTAAACACAAGTGTTTTTTTTTTGTTGGATATGTTATTGGTTTTTCACTTCTTTGTCATACAACAACCTACCTCCTATAATTTTCTTCTAACACATTTTCTCTTACTAAAAGATCGATCTAAGCTATGGACTTTTGTTATATTCAAGTTATTTGCCATTATGTTGACTTCATATGATGTTTATGTTGTGTTTTTTTTTGTAGCAAGTGACACAAGTAGGAACATGCTCTTAGGATCGCCAAATATCGGAAATAGCATCAAAGCCTCATCACCATGGTACACATATACGTTACTACATGTAAGTCTTTCATTCAACTACTCCTTCAATTTCAATTTACTCTTGATTTTGTCTATTTTAGAATTTCATGATGTATTATTGTCGTAAGTCTTATTTCTATTTTTTTTTCTCGGGAGCATAACACACGATGCTAAAAGAATATTTGTGTAATTTTATTCAAATATTACATTGTTACTCGCGAAAGGTTGTAAATCCACATTTTTATATTCACTTATTATTTGATGTATATACTAATAGATTTTTAGTGTTACATTTGAGAAATTGAAGTTTTATTAGAATGTAAATCGACTATTATTATCCAAAGTTTTTTCTTGACCTTTAATGATTGAATCATTTTTAAAACTAGACTAATTTTCATTTTACGAATATATTTTTTTGCTTCATATAATTTAAGAGTTTCAACCATGAAACTTTGCTACAATTTAATGACATTTATACCATTGTCAACAATGTTACCAAAGACTAACAATTTATCAATTTAGAAAATGAAACTGATGAATCACCTCCACACAAGAAAATTGAAAAATGGACAGTGTTTGACAATGTAACACCCCAAAATCGTTGGCTGAAGAGAAGACGAAAGAAGACACCCACAGTGCCCCGCGCGGCTCTCTGCGCGAGTTGAGCCGTGCCACGAACCACGCGAGGCTCTGTTTCCTCGCAGCTCCAGTGGTCCGCGCGGGTCAGGTCACGCCACCACCCACGCGGACGCGCAGTGAGCTGATAAAAGGAGAATCGGCCTTGAAACCCTCATTTCTCACAAAACCCTCAAATCCCTTCCCCCTTTCTCTCCCAAATCGACCCCCAACCTCCCTAATCAAACCCTAGCTAATTTTGGGAGTTTTTCTCCTAAAATCAAGTGATTATTCTTCATCTAACAAGATTTGGAAGCTTGAACCATAACCCTTCCATCTTCATCTTCCTCACCAATTTCATGGGGTTCATCCAATCATTCCATCATTTGAAGATTTGGAGTTTGTGGTTTAGTTTGGTGCTCTAGGGTTGTGTATTAATGGTGGATTCAAGCTATGGGCTAAGGTAAGCTTCTATTTCTTCATCTTTGAAAATTAGGGTTTTGGGTATTGATGAGATCTTCATGTAATATGTTTGGGAATGGTTTTATGCGGTTGGATATTTATGTTTACGGTTGGAAATTTATGAATCTAGGTCTTGGAAGTTTTGGATTGGAAGATGCATATTTCTTCAAGGAAGCTCCATTGGGGTAAAATCTAGATTTAGCCTAAATCTAGCGAGGTGAGTTCAAGTTGATTTGTGAAAACGGTGTACATGCCAAAATGTTTATTTTAAAGTGTTTGTGTTTTACATTAAATTGTTAACTGCTAATAAGTTTTGGTTATTTGGAAATGTTTAACTTTATAAACTTATGTAAACTTTATCTTTGGGATTTTTGGGTATGTTGATAAATAAATCATTTTGATATGTTTCTTGATGAAAAGTATATACATGGAGGCCATTTTATATAATTGCTCATTTGGTGCATACGATTTTGTAAACCATTGGAAAATGCATATCATTGTGTTAAGAGTCATTTTGAAAATATAAAGGGAATGAGTTCATTTGGAAAACGTTTTGTTTCAACCAATGAGAAGTTTTGGGTTAATCGCCCTTTTTGGTTAAGGTGTTTGCATAATCGTCGGTCAAACGAGTTTCAATGTCTATATTGGCTTTCATTGGGGATTTACGTAAATTGTTGGGCGTTTAACTCGGTTTTCGGCTTTGTCGGGTCTTGGGGACTTTTGTCCGGTTTTATAACCTAAGTGGAGTTTTGGGGTGTGAGTTGCATTTATTGCATTTTATTTTGGAGAATACATGTTTTGGGTGCGTGAGTCATTCATTTGGAGTCATGTATTTTAGAGTATATTGCATTGGATCCATAGGCATATAAGTCAATCGTGTTTTATGGTGAGGACTCTTGGGATTCTCACCTTGGGAAATAATGCGGTGTTGGCATTGGTGTTGTCCCGATTGTTTTGCGAAAAGGAATCGTCATGGGTTATACTTCGAGACCTTGGGTCTGGTGTTTAGATGTCTAATTCTTGTGCACAAGGGTTAGACATCGAGTGTTATCAAGTAAGGAGTTGAGACTCTTATCTTGACTGATAGGGAGTAGGCACTAAGGGTCAAGTGGGCACCCTGAGGATGAAACTCCCTAGAGACTGAACAGGCAATAAGATCGCGTATCCTTGAGGTGTAGCTCGGCAGAGCAGGCAATAAGGAATACAGTGTGGTAGAGACTTGAAATATAGTCATGACTGGAGGTGTAGCTCGACAGAGCAGGCAATACGGTCACGATCTGAGGTGTAGTTCGACAACATAGTTATGTGGCTTAACTTTGTGTTCCGCTACGTACAATGGAATCGGGTATCCCTCGTCACCGAAAGGTGTTAATTAGGTATTTAATTGTGTCTTTTTATTATCCATGTTTTCGGTGGCGTTTTACTTATGGGGAATTGTTTACTCAAGATTTATGGGTTGTGTTTATGCCCCGTCCACGTTTGAAGGATTTCGATAAGTAAAGTTTTATTTCATATTCTTATAAATTGAGAGTTTTGATTACTATTCACATTTTGGTTGAGTTTGGGATTAAAGTGGTTTTTACGAAAGAAGGTTCATGTTGGGTTCCTTATTTTAAAGATGTACTTTTGGCAAATGGTGTCGTTTGATATTTAAAGTAAATCTTTCAGAAGGTCTGTGATTTAAATTACTTTCTTTCCCTTTAACAAATATTTTTATTTCATGTTGTAAACTCTTGAACTCACTAGGCGTTACCTTTTATTTGTCGGCATGTGCATCAGGTTCCGGATGGGGGAAGAGGTTCTGGTGTTTTTGGTGAAGTGTTGAGTGCTAAGAGTTTGTGCAAAGGTGAGTAGTCTGATGAAGTCTTCCGCGTTAGTCGTTGATAAGAGCAACTGTTTCTTTTGGGTTTTAGTAACACCCGACTTTGATTAGTCTTTATGCGAGACTTGACCTTTTAGTGGTTAAAGTTAAATCCCATATTCTTTTAAGGTGTCTCAAGTGATGATTGTAAAATAGATTATATCCTTTTGTTGTATATTTTGGAAATTTTAAATTAGTTGTTCTGTTCATTTTCGAGGGTGTTATAGACAATGCTATGTAATCGTGTTTAAGTGGCACATGCCTCAATCAAAATTTTGACCTAGATTGCAAAAAAAAGTTTTAAATTCAAATAATTACTATGAAAAAGAAAAAAATATTGGAATAAAAAAACTCTACGCCTGAATGAAAAAGGAGGTGGACCCTTGATATATTTTTTTTATTTGAATTAGATTTTAAATACTTCTATGTCTATAGAAAGATAATAATTATGATAAATATAAACACTTTTTATATTACATTTAATCATGTATTATTGTATTTTTTTGAAGGACGATTATAATTTTAAAAAGGATTATAATATTTGGTATTTAAATATGAAGACTATTTAAACTATATTTGAATAATAATAATAATATAAATATTTTATAATATAGTTTTATTAAGTAATTATTGATATATTTTGTTTATCTATTGTTTTCATTTATTCTAAATTTATATATTTATAATTTCTTTTTAGCTATTGGTGTTAGAGTTTTTTTTTATTCTAAATCTTTCACTATGTTGGAGGATTTTGACTTATTTTTTACTTTTATATTATTTTTGTATCAGTTTATTTTAAACGACGTCAATAAATGTTATATATAAATATTTAAAATGTGTTTGTTATTAATAATTTTAATCACACATCCAACATATTTCATAACTCTATTAATTGAATACTCAAAACCAATAGTATTTATTTAAATTAAAGTATTGTACATGGACTTGCACGTATTCTATATTTAGAAATGGTTAATTAACATAAATTACATTAGATATGTAAATTACTAAATATCTCTTCACTTTTACTGAAAATATAAGTTACGTATGAACATAGAGAAGTCTTTAACATATTTAGCATTTTAAAAAATCAAAAATTTGGGGAAAAAAAGATAAGAGATTCTAACTATTAAAATATGTTACATTCTCTCTTTAAGACCTCTCTTATGTACAAAAATATATAGATTTGGGATAATGCGAGATCATGGTGTTTTTGTGAGACCGTTGAAACTACAAAATAACACTGAAACTTCACAACAAAACATTATAAAATTAAAAAAAAAAACTTCGAACGTTCATATATATATATATATATATAGGGGAGCGATCAAATGGAAACCACTCTAATTTTGAAAACCGTGGAAACCTTCGATTTCATTGGTTAAATTAATGAAATTGTTTCATGAAATTGTTTAATTTGATGAATTGTTTCATATAATTCTTTTATTGATGAAATTGTTACATTTTTGTTAACATTTATTTCGATTATCGCGCAACGCGCGATATTAAACACTATTATCATAATTATAAGGCCTGTTTTTTTAGATTTTTTTTTGTATTTTACTTATAAATTCAAGAATTTTATAAAAGTGCCGTATTAAATCAGTTGTATTTATTATATTTAAAATAATAAAAATAAACTAAGATGAGAGAAAAGTCATGCAAACGGCAAACCAACTATACCAAGAAAAACCTGGTTTTACATTGTAGTTTCAAAATATATATGGTTGCACACGATAAAACGATACGGTGACACATTTCATGATCCTAAAAATTGTGCACTACAACGGATGAATAAAGCGGCAGTCTGTGCCGCCGTATGCACTAGTGTGGGTCCGCCCCAGCTCCTAACACTGTTGGTCTTATAAGATACTGATTACGTACAGTATAAAATTTTAAAATACGTGCAAATATTTGTTGCACGGTTTTTATATTTCAAGAAATACTTATGTCAAATACATTTCCAAATTCCACATAAAATGGGAAGTTTATTTTCGTAATAATTAAGTAATGTTTTGTTGACTGTTGAGCATGAGGTATATGAAGCTTCATTGAACATTGATGGATCAAAAGTTGGAATCATAAATCTTGAACTTTCTTGGTCTTTATTAAGTGGGAATCATGATTGAATATGAGAACTAGTTCAACATAATTTCCATGAAATCCACCAAATTTGGCTACTACAAACAAATGCATGTATCTATCAATAAAACAGTTTCAAGATATGTATCATTATACTGATATTGAAATAAAAAGCCTATTTTAGGTGGCTTTTGATGAAATACACCATGTATTAAGTTGGCATGAATCAAACCCAACAAGAAATGTGGGCGTAAATGGGAGCAAAATCAATGTTAATGACATCATACTTAAATTTGGGTGTTCGGATTAGGAAAAATCGCCTCATATCACTTTTAAACGTGTTTGGGCTTATAATGTTGGGACGAGTAAACATTCAGTCAATGGCTAGGCCATGAGCGAATTGGGTTGTTGCACTGTTGATATGTTGTTCTTTGATCAACATTGACCGGATCTAAGAAAATTAGCCAGTGGTCCCTAAAGTTTTGAAATTATGATTTTGGCCAAAATGTTAATTAGTTAACTTTCTAAAAAATATAGTTGACCTCTAAACTTTATAAAATTGTATTTTGCTCATAATTTTAAAAAATCACTTTATGAAAATTATAAAATAAAAAAAAATCCTATACTTCATACTATGACTTAGGGGGTGTTTGGGATTGCTTATTTATTTGGAAAAGTGCTTATCAGCTTATGTGGTGCCAAATCGGAGTTTTTTAAAAAGTGTTTGGATTAACTTATTGTGGTACCAAAACGTAATAAACTAATAAGTTGTTATTTAAAGGTGTTTGAGATTGCTTATACATATAAAAGAACCAAAAAAGTCATAAGCACTTTTGAAATAAGTCATAAGTTACAACAAAATAACTTATCAAAAATGGCTTTTCAGCGGTTTGGCACCATTATAAGCTGTTTTCTTTTTGTTCCAACCAAACACTCAAAATAGCTTATTTGCGGTGCCAAATCGCAATAAGCTAAAAAGCCCTTCAAATAAGCAATCCCAAACACCCCCCTAAAGCTATTATTTTGACACTTTGTGGCATTTTAGTTCCTATTGAATATGAAAATACACAGAATCCCATATTTGGACCACAAACTTTATATTTTAGTCATATAAATGATATTTTGGTCTTATTTTCATTAAAATACTTATCTTAGAACATATTTAGGAATGTGTTACCTATTAGTTCAAAATGATTTCAAAGATGTATATCCTAACTGTATTTTTCGATATATAGTTACATGAGGCTTAATGGAGTTTAGTAAATGACATAGTTGATCCTTGAAGAACGTCTATTATGTAAATACGACTCCAACAAATTAATTATTAGTGTTTACACAAAGATGTTGAATTCAAGTATTCAACCAATCAACCTTCTCTATGTTATAGTATCAAATTAGTATTAATGAGATTAATTTCTCTTAGCAAGATGATAAGGAACATATAGGAGGTGTTGCTTAGCAGTTACCAACGACATGATGATTTTAGGACCATAAATTTTAGGTGATCTTATGTGTGATTATTATGAAACGCATGCACTGTTATTTTTTTGTAAATCGTAATGCACTTTAGCTGGATTTTCACAACCATTTTGTATAGTCAATGTGGTATAGTTAAATTGCCTTAAGATAAATGCATGAGTATAGTATAAACACTTAATTACGTTTATGTTTTGAAATATTGTAGTGAATAATTGAAGTAAATGTTAAATTTATTGCATAAAAACCATTAATAAGTGGAGTGTTACAAGTAACATGAGAGCCTAAGAAAATTAGGGCTTATATATATACAAATATATATATATATATATATATATATATATATATATATATATATATATATATATATATAGCCTTAGATTCATTTGAGAAATGGTAAATATATGGGAAATAGAGAAGTAATCCTAACCATTCATACGGTCAAGATCGAATTTGACTGGTCAAAAGTTGCGGCTTTGACTGGTTAAAAGTTGTGGCTATTCCAAAAATAAAATGACACTTTCGTAATTTTCACAAAATACACGGGTTGTGTTCATATATGAACCTGTATAATTCACATATGAACTATATGTTCATATGCGAATCAGTGTAATTCATATTTGAACTTTTTTAACTGATTCATATATGAACCTTTGTGATTCATATATGAACTAATTAACTGATTCACATATGAACTAATTAACTGTAAGTTCGTATATGAATCAGTTGAACTAATTAACAGATTCCTATATGAACTTTTATGATTCATATATGAACTAATTAACTGATTCTCATATAAACTATACGTTCATATGTGAATCATATAGGTTCATATATGAACTCACCCCACGTATTTTACGAAACTACCCCTCTACCTTTTATAGACCATGCAAGGAATTATCCGGTGCTTCGCGGTCAAAGCCGCAAATGTTGACCAGATGAATGACTAAGATTACTTCTCTATTTCTCATACATTTATCATTTCTCAAATGAACCTCTCTCTCTCTCTCTATATATATATATATATATAATCAGATATAAATCCAATAAATGTTACCACTTACCATAATATAGATATAAAGTTAAATTCAAACGAGAGTCACAAATTGATTAATATATACTCATTGACAAAATACATATACAAGTGAATTCATATATTCATTAATTAATATATAGTGTACATATTTTGATGAAAATTATACAGTGTAGAACTGTAGATGTATCTATGAATACACATTGTTAATTAATTTCTTAATTTTTAAATTATTTATAGTTCTCACATGAAGCTTCCTATACTGGTATATGTCCACTTGTATATAGATATATCACATTATTGTTATGTAGGATTTTGATTCAAATAGATATTTATAATATCTATACAAGCATATATGTTATTCCCATATTCTAGTTTCTAATCAAGATTAATCAAACAAACAAGATTAACAATTAAATTACCTGTTTGATTTCAATTCAATTCCAAGATTACACTTTCTCTCTCTACAATCTCTCTCTAAAGAACTCTCTCTCTCTCTGATATTTCTCTCTCTAAAAATACAACTGAATAATGATTCAATTAAGTTCTCTACTAATTACCAAAGGAAAGGAAACTATTTATATCAACAACTAATACAAGGAAAAACAAATACAAAATACATTGACTTTTATTACAAAAGACTTTGACTTTGAAGAAAGTTGACTTTCTTCAGCTTTGACTTTCTTGAACTTTGACCTTCAGTCTTATTGATCTTGTATCCAACATATTTATGCTCTAACAATCTCCCCCTTTGGATTCAAGATCGCTGTTGAAAGATCTAGCAATTCAATCTTCACTTTAAGCTCTGTCAGTACAATCTACCCTTTTTCTTTGACGGTATTCTTTCCAAAACTGTCTTCAAACGATTAACAATCTCCCCAAAACATTCACAAACACACTTTCAGATTTTTGGAAAGAAATTATCTTCAGAATCAGCTCGGATTGCTTTAGCAAATAATCTTCAAAGCAAATTTCCTCAAATCTTCAGAAATACTTTGATCGTCTTCAAATCTTTACTTTGAACTTTTCTAACTTGGACATTTCGGAAAATCTTCTCTCAAAACTTTATCATTTCTTAATATCATCTCTTCCAAACTTTAAAACTTTAACATTTCTTGATATCATCTCCCCCTTTTTGATGATTTGAGCATCTATATCATCAAAACTTTTCTCCCAAGAAATGTCTTTGACCATTATGATCTGTCCAAGAGCCTCTGATTATGTGATCCATAACCAAGTAATCATCCAGATCTTTTCAAATCTAGACAAAATAAGAACATGTAACTCCTGAATCAACAAATGAATCAGTTAAAATGCCTGTCAGTAACACGAAGTCACTGTGTGTAACGAATACACAATATAAAGGAGCTTTTTGATGTTCACTCCCCCAGGGCTTCCATCCAATCATCGAAATACCACAAAGGCAATTTCTATTAATGTTATGACAAAGAAACGAATTCCTTGTGTGTTCATGCATGTGTAGAAAGAATTAAACACTTGATGATTGCTTTTAAGTAAGACTCAAAGTTGTGAAAACCACTGAGACAACAGTAGATAAACACAGACTCAATGTGCATGATTGAAGTGCGAAGGTGGGGCAAACTTCCTTCTTTTTCAATATCCAGATTTTCCAAATGAAAACCAGATAGATTATATGTTGCGTCCCCAGAAAATATGAAACATTTTCTTTTTGAGAAGAAAATGAGTAACTGGTGGGGTTTAGTCAAGAGTTGGCATGGGCTAGTTGCCTGTTTCAATAACGTTCACCAAAGATTTGTGAAACGCTAGTAATGTGGCTGCCCGACTCAGAAAGTAGTTGGTGCAGAGTTTGATATTCTTTTACTCTGATCTCTCACCCTCTTTCTTTTAATCATTAAGCTCACTACTAACCAAACTCTCCTTTACATTTTACCCCATCACACAACCCACACTCATTTCTTTTTGACTCCTCACACTCAATCTCTATGGATTAACTTCTTGGGTAGAAATAACTGGTTAACGTGATTCCATAGAAGTTCAGTTAATTCCTAGCACAAAGAACCCATATTTCCTATAAAAGCATAATGTTGCTCAGATGATTTAACTTTATCAGTAAAAGCTCATATACAAATGTCAGATGAATGTATGCTCAGAATATAATCATAAAGATATGAGCATTTTAAAAACATTGAAGTATTTTCAAACAAGTATATTGAATGAATGAATATGAATACAAAAGACTTGTTTGAAAATATGACATTGTATGAAAATGATCAGAAATGAATGACATAGCAATCAAGGCTTATGGTAAAAAACAACGGATATTGTCCATACGAAACAAAATATAGACATTCTTGAAATGACGTTTCGAAATGAAATATCGCTCAAAATTATTTGAAATACAAGCGGGGTGTCTTACCATCGAAAATATGTTTCAATTTAGAGACATAGTAAGAACATTTTGAACAAAAAATCAAACCGGTGTGTGTGAATACTTGAAAGTATATAGAAAAGACAATACACAAGTAATTATCTTTGGAAACACACGGTTTGTAGAAACATTTAAGCACAAAATAAAACGAAAACATTTAAAATCTCACTTCCAATTCATGAAATCTGGTTAAGAATCAGGAAGTGGTTTGAACATTTAAGAATATGTTTTCTATATCTGAAAGTTGTCCTTCTTTCAGATACATTTGAGATTAAGATAAGAAATTTACCTTTTCGCTCAATCTTAATACTCATAAAGTCAGCTGAAGTCAAAAATGATATGATCGCGTCATCCTCTCTCATCATGTATAAGTCTCAAAGTCTAGTCAAAATTTATTCACAAAATTTATTTGAAAAATAAAAGACATAAAGCAATAAAACGTTGATTGTACGAGTTCTGATCTGAGATAATCAAAAATCATAGTCTTACTCCTTTTGACTTGACTTATATGCTCCCCCTAAAATCATGCATCACAAAAAATTTGTCAGTTAAGTAAAATGCAGAAATTAGTTATGCACCCCCTCAAATGAATGTAGATCATCTAAAATCTTCTCTTACTCCCCCTGAAATCATGAGCAAACATTTAAAGTGCAGATATCCTTCAAACATAATGATAAAGAAAAAATGATGAAAAATAACAATACGTAACTTTATTAGGTAACAACCGATTACGTCTTAAGATTTAACATACCAAGCTTAGAAACAAGAAAATTAAATCTCTTTTCATCTAAGGGTTTGGTAAATAAATCTGCAAGTTGATAATCTGTTTTTACAAAATAAAGTTCAATTGTTCCTTTTTCTACATTATCTTTTATAAAATGATACCTGACATCAATATGTTTGGTTTTCGTATGTTGGACAGGGTTAGCAGATATGGCAATTGCACTCTTCGAGTCACAATATATTGGAATTTTATCAAACTTGAATCCATAGTCTCGCAGCTGTGTTCGCATCCACAAGACTTGAGAGCAGCAACTGGCAGCAGCTACGTACTCTGCTTCAGCAGTCGATGTGGAAACGCATAATTGTTTCTTTGATGCCCAGCTTACGAGCTTGTCTCCAAGGAATTGAACGTGACCAGAAATACTCTTTCTGTACAACATGCAACCTGCATGATCTGCATCTGAGTAGACAGTCAGTTGAAACCCAGTATCCTTAGGATACCACAGACCAAGATCTGCAGTGCCCTTCAGATATCGAAAGATTCGTTTGACAGCAGCCAAATGGGATTTTTTGGGAGCAGCCTGATATCTAGAACATAAGCATGTTGAAAACATAATATCTGGTCTACTAGATGTAAGATACATTAACGATCCTATCATACCTCTATAAGTTCTAACATCAACACTTTTACCCGAAGGATCAGTGCTAATTTTAGTACCTGGTGCCATCGGGGTTCCAATTGGTTTACAATTTTCCATTTTGTACTTCCGAAGAATGTCCAAAATGTACTTAGATTGGTTAATAAAAATCCCCGTAGAAAACTGCTTAACTTGTAATCCGAGAAAGAAATTCATCTCTCCCATCATACTCATTTGAAAACGTGACACCATGAGGTTAGAAAAGTTTTTACAAAATTTAGGATTAGTAGAACCAAATATTATATCATCAACATATATTTGAATAAGGATAATATCAACTTTTTCCTTTTTGATGAATAAAGTGGTATCAACCTTACCTTTAGAAAAACCGAACTTGACCAAGAATTTAGATAAAACGTCATACCATGCTCGAGGGGCTTGTTTTAAACCATAGAGGACTTTGTCTAAGATATAAACATGATCTGGCTTCTCTGGATTGACGAACCCTTCTGGTTGAGACACGTATACTTCCTCTTTAAGAATGCCATTCAGAAAGGCTGTTTTCACATCCATCTGAAAGACTGTGAAATTTTTATGAGCTGCGTAGGCTAGAAACATGAGGATTGCTTCTATACGCGCTACTGGAGCATACGTCTCATCGTAGTCTATGCCTTCCTCTTGCCGGTAACCTTTGGCAACAAGTCTAGATTTGTTCCTTATGACGATACCATCTTCATCCTTTTTATTCTTGAATACCCATTTAGTTCCTATCACTGTTTTACCTTCTAGTTTTGGAACTAATCTCCAAACCTTTAGGGCTTCAAACTGAGTGATTTCTTCTTGCATAGCAGATACCCAGTCCGAATCAGCAAGAGCCTCTGATACTTGCGTTGTCTCAATCTTACTGAGAAATGAGTCGTGCATACATTGATTAAGAGTCGCTGACCTAGTTTGTACAGGCTTGTTGAGATCTCCAATTACTTGATGTAAAGGATGCTCTTTGGTCCAGCGATGCTCATGAGGAAGTGGAGTAGATACTGATTGAACATGATCATCATCTAGAAATCCACTATCAGAATCTTCAGTTTGAATAACAGGAGGGGGGTTTGCAGTTGAAGTTTCAGGTGCATAAGCATCAGTTGGAACAGCAGAATCTGGCTGTTGAGTAGACAATGTATGACACCCAACTGAAACAGTTACTTCTGGCTTAGCAGTTTCTTGTATATCTTCAACTGTAGGAGTAATTGTAGGAATGTGAGCTTCTGACTGAACAGGGGATTCTTGTTCAGTTATGACTTCTGAAGTGACTGGATGATTGCAACTTGTGTCTTCAGACCTGTCAGTCACAGCAGATTTAGGTATATTAGAACCTAGAAACTCGTCATAAAAGAATTCAAATAACAAATCTAAATCAGATAAATGTGAAATAGATGTAGAAGCATTATTCGAATTATTGGCTGTAGAAGCAGGTTCTGGACTGATCTGCCCAGAAGCTAATACTCCAGTGATCACGGGTTCTGAATTGAGTTGTTTAGAAACCATATCTTCATCGAATGTTACATTAACGCTTTCGACAACTGTCTTTGACTTCTTCAGATAAACACGATACGCTACCGATGTTGAAGAATAACCAATGAAGATACCCTCGTCCGCCTTAGCACTGAATTTATTCAGACTCTCTCTGTCGTTAAGCACAAAACATTTACACCCAAATATGTGAAAGTACTTGATTGTTGGTGTTCTGCTGTTAATCAGCTCATATGGAGTCTTTTGAAAACGGCGATGTATCATGGATCGATTTTGAGTATGGCATACAGTCGACACAGCTTCTGCCCACAAGAATAGAGGTAAGTCGGATTGGCTAAGCATAGTCCGAGCGGCCTCGACTAGCGTCCGATTTCGCCTTTCGACTACTCCATTTTTTTCACGCGTTCTAGCACCAGAATACTGATGTGATATCCCGACTAATTCGAGATATTCTTCAACTATCTTGTTTTTGAACTCTGTGCCGTTGTCTGTTCGAAGAAACTTGACTTGTCGCTGCATTTTCACCTGGGTCGTCTTTAAGAAAGTAATGAGAACTTCGGGCGTCTCATCTTTTGATCGAAGAAATTTGACCCACGTGTATCTTGAGTAATCGTCCACAATAACCAACACGTATTTCTTTCCACCCAAACTATGAGTTCTCATTGGACCACACAAATCCATATGTAACAATTCTAACGGAGAACTAGTGCTTGGTTCAGGCTTCGGTTTATGCGGAGCTCTCTTCATCTTACCCTTCTCACATGCAGCACATAAATGTTCTTTCTCGTATTTCAGCTCAGGAAGTCCTTTTACCAATTTCCCAATAACCAGCTTATTGATATAACGAAAGTTCAAGTGAGATAAACGTCTGTGCCAGAGCCAACTTTGCTGCAATGAAGCCTTTGTCAACAAGCAAACTTGATTGTCATTCTGTACCTTTGAAAGATTGATGGTATAGAGGTTCGTCTTTCGATTTCCGACTAAGAGTTCATTGCCATCTTCCGTACGAACCAAACATCTCTTAGCTTTAAAGTTGACCTCTAACCCTTTATCACAGAATTGACCAATGCTGAATAAGTTGTTCCCCAAGCCTTCGACAAAACTCACTTTACTGATCGTTATGTTGTCTTGAATAATATCACCATATCCTAAGATAGGTGAAAGCTGATCGTTTCCAAATCTGACATTTCCACTGAATTTCTCTGTATAGTTAGACAATAAATCTTTTTGCCCAGTCATATGCTTGGAACATCCACTGTCCAAGTACCACATATGTCGGGTCTGTAAGAGAAATCAGGAAACAATAACTTTAGGTATCCATTTAAAAACGGGTCCTAACAGATTAGCACAAGATTTTGGTATCCATTTGAAAATGGATCCTCTGTTCTTTTGAAAACCTTTAAAAATATTTGATCTTGAAGAATACACATAATAAGATCCGAACCAATCAGAAGAATTATGAGAGTAAGCAAAATCATTTCTCCGATAATGATAAGATGTAGTAGAAATATGAGATAATTGAATCAATTGCTTTATTGAATATCGCTTGTAAGAAGTTACAAGGTTTTGTTTATTTAAAGCAAATTGATCAACTACATCAGTATCACTACTAACTGATCTATTACAAGAATTATCAGAAACTGATTCAGCTTTCTCATCACCCTTCCTTTTTGGTCGCCATTCAGTTCGAGCTTTCGACCTTTTCTTGCTTACATCTGAAACAAAAGATTTAGATTTATTAGGAAAAACAGATTTCTGAGACTGAGTTTTCTTTTGTGTACCAGTGTGTTTCTGTTTCTGTAATCGCTGTTTCTTATGTTTCTTACCTTGAGAATAATAATCAGCAGTTACAGAAATCGATTCACCAACTTTAGTTGATGATTTAACAGTTTTAAGAACACTTGGTAACACCTTTTCATTTAAAAGACAAGTAGAATGATCAGGAAGAGGAGCATTGAAGTCAAACATATCAATTTCGTCTATGCACCCATCATCAGAATTAAAAAAATCATTTGCAGACTCAAATAAGTCATCAAAACTATCAGACGAAGTTTGAGGTGCCTTAGAAACTTTAGAACACTTTGTAGATGTAGATTGAAAAATCGTGTTCTTTAATACAGTAGAAAATACACTTTGTTGAATATCAACCAAAAGTTTTTCATCAGATAAAACATTTTTAATTATATAATGCTGGTTTACCAGCACAAGCAAGAAAATCAAAATTATATAATGCTGGTTGTTTTCTAATGGCTTTCTTTAAGTAATGGGGGTTTTTAAAACCAAGTCCCCATTTTTCCTTAACATCAGCCTCTTCATCAGGTGCATTAAGAAAAATGGTTTGATCTGTTTGTCCTCTTGCATAAAGTTTGGCTTCCAGACCATTTACCTTCTTATTCAAAAGCTTGTTCTCAACCTGCAATTTATGAACAATTAGTGCAGATTTTTTCTTCTCGAACTCTAACTTAGAAATTTTAACTTCAAAATCAGAAATCTTCTTTTCAAAACAATCTACTTGAAGTTTAGAATCAGAAGCAGACTTGCGTAAAGAATCAATTAGATCTTTGTTCCCAATAACAGACTTATTAAGCTCAAAGATCTTGTTGTTTCTTTTAGCAACTCTGTCTTTTTCTTTCTTCAGTTTTACTTGAAGATCATTAAGCTCAACCATCATAGCTTCCATTTTGGTTATAAAATCTTTTTCAGTTAAGTTTAATACCTCATCAGTTGTCTCGTCATCTAACTCATCATACTTGACCTCTTTTCCCATTAGACATAGATGAGCAGTTTCTTCCTTCTCTTCCTCTTCACCTTCTGAATGATCTAGCCAAAATTCGTCTTCAGCCATTAAAGCGATGTCTGCTTCTTGTTGTTTGGCTAATAACAGCTTGTTCTGATAGTATTGAGAATTACGAACTTTTGGCTTTCTACAATCCTTTGCAAAATGTCCAATTTTGCCACAGTTGTAGCATTTAACTGGATCACTTGTTGGCTTTTCTGCAACAGTGTAATCATTCATGAACTTCTTCCTTTCATCAGGTTTATTCTCAACATATCTGTTCTCTTCATATCTCCTTCCTTCCACCCTTTCTCGGTGCTCGTGATTTTTTGAACTTGATGAAGAATACCTTTGAGAATTTGATCCCGACTTCTTGTAGAATTTCTTTTGAAATGCACGGGTCAGCAACAGCATGGCTTGTTTCAGACTTTCTTCATTATCACTATCTGATTCAGATTCAGACTCAGAACTTGTTATCACTTTCTTTTTTTTCTTCTTTTTTTTCTTTTCTTTCTTTTTCTCTCCGGCTACCAATGCAATAGGATCAGAAACCTTTTCTGCCTTCTTTTTCTCAGCTCTTTTCTCTTCCACTTCTTCTTCATTCTGCCTCAAAGTCTCATAAACCTCATGTAACGGTATATTGTTAAGTCTAAATATTGTATACAAGATTTAATAGGAAAGTCAACAATGTAAAAGTCATCTTTGTCTTTGTCAAAGCATGTTTAGTTTACTTAGCCATTAAGGCTTTGTTTTAGATAGTGAGTATATATAGGGTTTGTGTTTGTATTCATGTAAGAACGAACTAGTAGCTACTGCATATTGTAATTCTAAAGGGTGTAATTCAAAATCTACTTTCTCTCTCTAGACTTTCTCTCTCTAGTTCTTGAGCTTATTGATGATATCTTGAGTAATTGCTTGATGTGATTAGGGATTTTATGATTAACATATGTCATTCAGATCCTTCATTTGTTTCATCCTACGCGTATGCTTCTTCCATTCCGGTTGCAGAATGCTTAAAAACTTGACGTTGTTTTCAATTTGCTTCTTCTTCACTTTGTTCTTTGAAAGTTCGTTCAGAAGAAGCACAAACCTCTCATAGGTTTCCTCTAGGCTCTCATTTTCTTTTGCTTTGAATTCCTCGTAGCTATTTATGCAATTAGCCACTTTCATTTGATTGCCGACTTTGGAACCCATCATCATCTTTTGCAACTGATCCCACATCTTCTTAGCATTTCCTTTGTAGTTGTCTATCTTGATGTAGATGTCATTCGGGATACTTTGAAGAAGTAAGGATCTTACTTGTTTATCAGCTTTGTATCGTCTTTTCTGTTCTTCAGAATATTGAGAGATATCCACTGCCACTGTTTTCATCTTTTGATCTCTTTCCTCAGTACCATCTTCACTATCAGAAGAATCATCATCTGGTATTTGAACCATGATTGGTGCCATAGGACCTTCTGTGATTGACAGCATAATATTCTCTCCATTTGCATGTCTGTCTATAAAATCAAGGAATTTGTCTTTCCACTGTTCATACTCTCCTTTGAACAGTACAGGTGGCTTGACATCAGTGCCAATTGAAAGAGCATCTTTGGAAGTCATCTTGTTTAAACCTGTTTGAAAAATATATGCAATAAGAAACTAGAAACTGATCGTTAGTCCAAATGAAACAATCAAGAAAATACAGAAAACTTGAAATATAAAATCAGAAATTTTGATCACAACCAGAAATATGTCCCCCTTCGCAGACTTAGCACGGGGGTCCCGCATATTATAGTTTTGAAAAAATTTTCTAAGTCCTCCACACTTTGCGCTTCAAGTGGGAAGCGCAAACCCTTACTTTGCGGTTCAAGAGGGAAGCGCAAACCCTTACTTTGCGGTTCAAGTGGGAAACGCAAACCTTGACTTTGCGGTTCAAGAGGCAAACGCAAACCTTGACTTTGCGTTTCAAGAGGCAAACGCAAACCTTGACTTTGCGTTTCAAGAGGCAAACGCAAACCTTGACTTTGCGTTTCAAGTGATTAACGCAAACCTCAACTTCGCGATTGTAGTTACAGACGCAAACCCAACTTCGCGATTGTAGTTACAGACGCAAACTCAACTTTCGCAAACCTTGACAAACACGCGCAAACCTTTGATGAATGAAACGCAAACCTCGATGAATGAAACGCAAATCTTGATGAACACGCGCAAACCTCTAAAATCGATCAAAATCACACCAAAAACTCATTTAAAGCTAGAATTTCAACACTAAACTCTGACAATTCACTCGTCTAAACAACTAGAATACAAACTTAACAATTAATTTCAATCAAATACACAAAAATGTATAAATCGACTCAATTACAATGCACAGGACTCGTGAACTTCAAACTCAACTAAAATCAAAATTAACAATCAAATACAGTGCATTTCTTGAAATCACCTATACAGACTCGATCGATTATGCTATCTGAACAAAATCTAATCGATTACAACTCCAAAAACGCACTAAAACTCAGATTTGATTTTTCGCTCAAGAACACAGACGAACTTTCGTATTTTCTTGATTTTTCGATTTGGATCTGCTCTGATACCAATTGTTATTCCCAGATTCTAGTTTCTAATCAAGATTAATCAAACAAACAAGATTAACAATCAAATTACCTGTTTGATTTCAATTCAATTCCAAGATTACACTTTCTCTCTCTACAATCTCTCTCTAAAGAACTCTCTCTCTTTGATATTTCTCTCTCTAAAAATACAACTGAATAATGATTCAATTAAGTTCTCTACTAATTACCAAAGGAAAGGAAACTATTTATATCAACAACTAATACAAGGAAAAACAAATACAAAATACATTGACTTTTATTACAAAAGACTTTGACTTTGAAGAAAGTTGACTTTCTTCAACTTTGACTTTCTTGAACTTTGACCTTCAGTCTTATTGATTTTGTATCCAACATATTTATGCTCTAACAATATATCTGATACTTTATATGTATTATTGGTAGATAGCATATTCATCATCGTAATAAAAACATATTGTATTGTGTAATTAGTAAATGATGTAAATCTTTGATGACAAATCATGTTTCACGTACCAACTAGTTAAATATATTTATAACATTTTCAATAATATTTGTATAAATTAAATAATATATATATGGGTTGGGTTCAAACGAGAACATAGTCAAAATAAGAGAACATGAGAATGTATATATCAAATGTGATTTTATACCAAAATCAACATATAATTCAAGTTCGGTCAATGTGTGCACTTGGCTCGTCGACCTATAAGAGCGTCAGACAAAACACGATAATGTATATATCACATGTCACTTTTTAGACTAAAAAATCACATGTGATTCAGGTTCGGTCCAATGCTTTTACATCAACAGACCAAGTGTGCCCTACGTTGACCGAACATGAATCACATGTGATTTTTTAGCCTAAAATCACATGTGATATATCCATTTACGTGTTCTTTTATTTTGACTATGTTTTCGTTTGAATGCAAATTATATATTATGTGTAATAAGTTTTGGGAAATGGACTAATTTATTTGTTTATTGCGAAACTTAATGCTTAGATCTATTTATAATTAATGTAAGAAATAAATAACCATGAAAATAAATTTCCATGTGATGGATCCAAAAGCCATATCATATGCATGGAGTATATGTTTTTTTAAGCGTGCAAGTGTGACTAATGACCATGCATATGGTGTGTAAATATAAACGTAAAGTATAACGAAAACGTTATAGTACATTAGTACTCATGCATCCTACATACATAAATAACTTTTTTACAAAACATATATATTTAATAAAATTAAAATAATGTGTCATAAATTGTTTATAATTACAAATAAATATGTTCACAATTTTATGAAATTGATTCCTAAACGAATACAAATATAGAATAGGAATCAGGATCCATGATCCAAGACGTTTAGGGTGGGTTAAATGCATTTTTATCTACTAATTTTCTTATAACATACATCAGTATCCAAATTTAGTTTTTACATTTTCAATATATGATTTAATTTGATTCGGGGGTGGATATAGTAACACCCAACAACCGTTGACACATATGAATATTTAAAAAATAAAGAGTAAACTTCAATTTTGGTCCTTGAGGTTTAGTGGAAATTCTGAAATTGGGATCATAACTTTGATAAGTCTATAAACCATTCTTGTGGTTTTCATTTTGCTATGATAGAGGTTCCTGGTATTTAACTTTGCTTATTTTTCTGTTAGAGACAGAGACATTTCATTCTTTTCCTTAAAAAAATATTTTATTTTAAATAATAACATCTTATTTTTTTGTATTTTGTATTTTCTTATAAAGATTTTCTCTCAATCTAAAATTTATTAATTTCCAAAAGAAAATATAAGATAAAATTTTATGTTATTTTTTAAAAATAAAATTCAAAATTTTGATGAAAAAACTGAAATATCCCTCGCCATACAGAGTTAATAATCAATGACCAACTTCAAAGTAAATTGAAAACTATAAAAATAATTTTTAGACTTATTAAAATTCAAGTCCCACTTTTGGATTTTACACTAAACCTCAAGGACTAAAATTGAAGTTTACTCAAAATTAAAAAAGAAAATGTCAACTTGCAAAAGTCAGATGTGTCGTTTTCCATTGGGAAAAGTCTAAAAAAACCCAATGGACTTTAGTGTTTGGAGTGATTAAGTCGACAATTTTTTGGAACAAATAAGTGCTTGAACATTTCAAAACCTGTTAACTAAATCCTTGGACTTTTGATAACCTGTTGAATATATCTTTATTACTTAAATATTTAACTTGCAACCTATATAACAGGTAAAACTACAAATTAAAAACAAAGTCACCTACTTTATCCGCCTACAAATTAAAAATGGGAAAATTAACTAAAATAACCAATCTCATCAACCATATTTATTTTTCTTTTACCATTTTTCAAAGTTTTTTTTCCTAAAATTGTCAAAGTTTGCACATAATGTTTTTTTTTCTAGCGTAATGATTGTTTTTTTCCAAAAAAATAAAAATAACAAACATCCTCACGTAGAAAATTTTATGTATAAAGATTAACTTTCTATTTATAGTTTTAGAAAAAATTTACACTTTGCATTCTTATAAAGTTACTAGAAGTGTACTCGCGCAATACAGCTAGATACATCACGATTTTAATGTTTCATTTTATTTTCTGTTTTTTGTCGATTTACATTACGATTTTGGATGGTTGTGAGAGAGTGATAATGATTTTTTATATAAATTTGTTTAATTTAGACTTAATAATATAATGTAATTTATTTTGCTTTAATAATATAATTTTTTTTATAAAATATTCTGTAAGATTTTTTAATTATATTTTAGATTTTTTATATCTAAAATATGCTGAGAGTTATTTTAGTGAAGTTAAAGTGGGAAATGATTTTAGGGGAGTTAAAATGGTTAGAGATAATGATTGAAAATTAATGAATAACATTAAATGTAGTATATACAGCTTTTATGGTTGTTTTTTAAGTAATTAACATTAAATAACGGTACATTAAGCTTTAAGACTTGTTTTTAAGAGTTTTTATGTCATCTTTATAATATAGTATAGATAATTAGTTATTTAATTTATTTTATATCAATTATTTTTTCATTTACATTTTTATTTTATTAACATACACAATCGGATATTAACTAAAATATATCAAAAAAATTAGTTTTTTTTTACAAATTACACCATTATAATCGTTTCGTCAATATGTTCAAAACGAACTCAATATTGTTTTTGAACTTTATCTTGTATTATTCAATATCATAAATACGTACGAATTATTTTTAATATTTACCTTTTATAATTACAAATTAATCTTAAATTATTAAATAAATAACCTTAAAGGATAGAAAGTGTAACACTACAAAATTTTCGACTTTTTCCGATGGCCAAATCCGTCTGAAATCTGCCGGAAAATTTGCATTTTCGGCGGATTTGGCCGGCCGAAAACCGGGGCGCCGCAAACTTCAATTCCCGACGGACTTTTCGGCGGACTAAACTTTTCCGGCGGATTTTCGGCGGATTTTTCCGCCTGAAATCCGTCGGAATTTTTTTTCAATAATTAACCCAAATAATTATTTGTTTAATTACAAAAATTTAGTCCAGCAAATTTCCAACGGATTTCCGGCGGAAAAATCCGCCGAAAAGTTTATTTAATTTATTAAAAAAAGTTATTTAATAAAAAAGACAAGACTTTCGGCGAATTTTCCAATATTTATTTATTTATTTTCCGACGGATTTTTCCGCCGAAAATCCGTCGGAAATTTTGGTATTTTTAAAAAAAAAATATTACCAAATAACAAATTACATACCAAAAATATGCCTTACACATTTTTTTAAAAAAATATTCAAATTTTCTTATTAATTAGAATTTTACCAAATAACAAATTACATACGTTTAAAAAAACTAATGGATTGTGATTTTTCTAGGCCACATAACCCAATCAAACCATTATCTATCTATCTCGTGTGGTTTTCAATACCCCTCTTTCGCTACATATTTCATTGCACTGTTAAGCATTGTAATCAAACTCACGTTATACAACAAATGATATGTATATTCCCCAAATATCATTCAAATCAATCAATTACAACAACTTTTTTCACCACCATCATGTGAGTTGGGTCAAAGACTAAAAAGAAAGAGCTAAATGGCGGTGGGTTTAAGGAAAAATGATCTAAGATGACCTTAAATACCAGCAGATGTATCACCTAAAAGTCTAAAAAGTTGCATACCAAAAATGCTACTAAGCATCTTTGTGAGAGTCTGAGGTGCAACATTGTTGGATGACGTCGTAAAAAATAAATGATTAATTATTTTCGGCGGATTTCCGACGGAATTTTATTTTATTTTTTTAATTATTTTAAAAAAATAAACCGAAAATTCGTCGAAAATTAATAATTAATTATAATCAATAAGAAAAAAAAATTTAAAAAATTATTTTCCGTCGGAAATCCGCCGGAAATAATTGATTTAAAAAAAAAAACAAAATAAAAATAATTTTCCGGCGGATTTCCGGCGAAAGTCAAAGTTGTTTGACCCGTTTGACTTCCGTCGGAAATCCGTCGAAAATTTCCGGCGGAAAAATCCGCCGGAAAAAGTCTTTTATTTAGTAGTGTAAATATTAAATATAATTAGTACGTATTTATGATATTTAATAATATGAGATTAAATCCAAAAAAATCAATATTAGACTCATTTTAAATGTATTGACGAGACAATTATAATGGTGTAATTTGTAAAAAACGTTTTTTTTATATATTTTAGTTAATATACGATTATGTGTGTTAATATAATAAAAAGTTAAAATGAAAAAAAAGGTAGAAGATATAAAGTAAATTAAATAACAAATTATAAAGATGTTTTTTTTTTTGCCAAAAACAGTTTTTAAGGCAAAAAAATAATATGCTTTGACTATTTTAAGAAAAGACTTTGAAAAGTGTTTAAAAAATTAATTTTGTTGATGAGATTGACTATTTTAGTTAATTTTCTTATTTTTCTTATTTGTAGGGTGATAAAGTAGGTGACATCTTTTTTGTTTTTTCTTCTAATTTGTAGTTTTACCTATTATGTAGGTTACAAGTTACATTTTTAAGTAATAAGGATGTATTTAACAGGTTTTCAAAAGTTCAAGGATTTATTTAGTGTGTTTTGAAATGTCTAAGGACTTATTTGTTCCAAAAAATTGTCCAATGACTTAATCATTCAAAACACTAAAGTCCATTGGGTTTTTTTGAACTTTTCTCTTTTCCATTTTACCTCTATTTATTGAAATTTTCAACAACCCATGCCCAATTATTAGCTCAACTCTGCTTATTATTTAGCAATTTTGATATGTTAATTTATTAGAATTTTTTTTTTGATATTTTAATTTAAAAATCTATACATATTTAGGTGTCGTTTGTTTTTTAAGAGGTCTGGAATCTGAAGTCTTATTTTACTTTTGATTAATAAGAGGTGGTGATGAAGTCTGAAATCTGAATCAACAAGACTGTATATTTCTGTAACGTTTGGAGGCGTCTTGAGATAAAAAAGAGCATACGAACTGAGGTGGCGATAAGAGATTTTAAGAAGTTATGTCACCACTTTTTATTTCAGACGTATTTAAGAGTTATGAAGTTCTGAAAACTAGGAAAAAAATAAACAGTCTAAATGTAAAAATGTCTGATACATTTAGGTGTCGTTTGTTTTTTAAAAGGTCTAAAGTTTGAAGTCTTATTTTAGTTATGATTAATAAGAGATGGTGTGTAAAAAGGTCTGAACGATTCAGACTTAAGAGCCATTAAGTGGTTTTTTTGAAAAAACAAACAACCCCTTAGACTTAGAAGTCATTAAGAGGTTTAAAAAAAAAAAAACCTTAGTATACTTTCTTAAAAGAAGGGAATGTTGAAGCAAAATATGTACAAAAATCTTATTTTAATCTAAATAAATAAAAATACAGTTTGCATGAAAAATCTCTAAGAAAGTTAAAAAAGTGATTGAAACCAATGTTTTAAAACCCGGGTCGACCCGGCCGAGGGACCGGGTCAACTAGCACCGGGTTTTTGTGGATTTAAGGACCGGATAGAACCGCCGGATTTTTGAGAAAACCGGTTGAACCGGTCTAATTGACCCGGTGTTTACCCGGTTTAACCCGGTTGAAAATCTAATTTCTAAATTGATTTTTCATATTCTAGCGGCTAGGGTTATTTTCTTTGTGTCGTTCGCTCGATTGCATTAACAGGTGATAGCGCCTTCATCAACACTCGACAACGCCTTGTTCAATCGACTCAATCCTTCATCAATCGACTCAATCCTTCATCAATCGACACTCGACAGGTACAAAGTTTTAAAGCCAAATTCGATTCCATTTCAGGAGTGTAGCACATTCGATTACATATGTAAGTTTGTGAGATTTTAGGGTAATTCGATTCCACATTCGGTTCCATTCTTTGTGTTTTAATATCTGCATCATGAATGTGGGAATTTGGATGTTGTCTTTGTTTTCGTTTTGTATCAGATAAACTATGGATTAATTCGATTTTTGGTTATTAGTTATTACTAGTCCTTTTTAAGCATTCTTGGCAAAATATTTATCTTCCATTTGCTAACATCATTCATATGCACTTGTGCATAAAAAACATTATTGGATTTCGATTATTGGATTTCCATTATTGGATTTCGATTCACTTACAGATTATGTACTTATGTATTTATGTGTCTACCACTTGATATGCACTTGTGCATAAAAACCAAAAAAAATCAACATAAATTCCTATATGCACAAGTGCATACAGTCTACTTCAAATGGTAGCTCAATGTATTCAATGGACATTTTCAGGTCCATATGGAACCTAGAGATAATCAACCGATGGGAGCACAATCTCAATCTCATTCTTCTGTTCAATCAAATGTAAGAAGGAAGACGGATAAAGCATGGGATTATGCAACTATAGTCGGTGATGAAAAGAGCAAAACATACATATGTAATTTTTGTCAAAGGATGTTCAAAGGTGGTGGGATAAATAGATTTAAGAAACATCTTGCAACTCTCCTTATTTTCAACATATGGTAGATAAAATAACGGGTATTGGTCATGGTTTCAAAGCACCTAATTATCATGCTTTGAGGGTCAATTTATTGACAGATGCAAAGAAGTATGTTTCTCTGTTAATTGATTCGTATAGAAGTCAATGGATTGAAAGTGGTTGCACGATTATGAGTGATGGGTGGAGAGATATTAGGCAACGACATTTGATGCATTTAACACTCCAATGTCTCAAGATCCATGATTTGGTTTGAACATTATGTTTCGTTTTGATAAATTTGGATTGATTTAAACTTGTTACGTGTTTTTTTAATATTTTTGGATTGATGTAAAACTTGTTGGTATATGCATTTTTAATGTTTGAACTTGTGGACATCAAATTCTTGGTCTCTCTATATATATATATATATATATATAGAGAGAGAGAGAGAGAGAGAGATAGGTTCATACGAGAATGATAACGATTTAAAAGAATACAGGAATAAATGTCAGCCAATCAAAATAATTAAATTATTTTATTTTTTTTTTCATTTTTCTGAATTATCATAAGGCTAATTTCGTCATTAAAAACAAATCAATAATTTTGGATAGAGATTATCTTCCTAAAATTTGGCGATTTCATTCAATCATCAATGCAATCTTCATCTCTTCCAAAATCAGTAGAATTTTGCTACACAAATATGCGATATTCAGGTTATTTCGTATACCAATTTCAAAGGCGAAGAACACTTGATCGATTTTCATGGAGGATTCAAGTTTCATCTTTGCTACAGACGGGAGCATCCAATCGATCAATGGAAATGATGCTAACAATGATGGTGAATCCCGAATCTTCGTCGTCGGACCCGCCACCTCCGCCTCCGCCCAAGATCGGGTTTTCAATTTCGCCGTCGGACCCGCCACGCTGCTGGAAAATGTCCTCCTGAAAGCCGAATCGGAGCTGTACAATTGGCATGGGGCTGGGATGAGTGTGATGGAGATGAGTCACAGAGGGAAGGAGTTTATGTCGATCATCCAGAAAGCGGAATCAGATCTGAGAAAGTTACTCGACATCTCTGAAGATTACGCCGTCCTCTTCCTCCAAGGCGGTGCCACCACCCAATTCGCCGGGATCCCTCTCAACATATGTAAACCCGATGACCCGGTTGATTACATTGTGACCGGGTCGTGGGGGGACAAGGCTTTCAAGGAAGCATCAAAATACTGTAAACCTAAAGTGATCTGGTCCGGTAAATCGGAGAAGTACACCGGAGTGATGGTCATTTGTTTTTTAGTTTTGATTATTTATGATCTTATTTGGATGAGCACATATGATTTAAAGTTGAAAACTTAATAGAAACATTTTGTCTAAGTTATTTAGAACAAAATCACATATGATTTTGGTGTTAAGTATTATAGCCAAGTTATTTAGTACAAAATCATATATGATTTTGATGTTAAGTATGAATTTGGTGTTAAGTATTTAGAACAAAATCACATGTGATTTTGGTGTCAAGTATTATAGCCAAGTTATTTAGTACAAAATCATATATGATTACCATGATAAACGAATTTTGAATTCATTATACTAGCAGATCACTTGTGATTAACATGATAAAACAATTTTGAATTCTTTATAGCAGCGAATCACTTGTGATTACCATGTCAAACGAACTTTGAATTCATTACACCAGCAAATCACTTGTGATTAACATAATAAACCAATTTTGAATTCATTATAGTAGCGAATCACTTGTGATTACCATGATAAACGAATTTTGAATTTATTTTCAGAAAAATGGGAAAGATTGAGATGTGTTGAGATAAATTAGGAAGGGATTTCTTTTTTGATTTCCATTATTAAAAAAAAGGAAAATTCCACTTTTACCCCTGCAATTACTATTTACACGTAATTGAATTTATTTTTGTTTTAATTTATTAGATAAAATGGCATTAATTTTATCAACCATTGATTGAATCTAATCAAGGGTTAAGATGTATCCCTTTATTTCTTTAAACACTCTATGTTCTCGTTTGAACCCACCCATATATATATATATGGTCAGGTTCACGTGAGACCAAGCTGTTTCCGTGAGACCGCGTGAGACCAAGCCTTAAAACATGAAACTTCACACCGAAACACTGTGAAGGTAAAAAACATTCGAACCTTCATAATGTAATCACACTATGAAGGTAAAAAAACCTAAACCAGGTTAAAAAAAATCAAACCTTCACAGATAAAAGATTGTGAAGGTATATCCGAACCTTCACAGTGAAGACGCTGTGAAGGTAAAAAAAAACGAACATTCACAGCGAAAAACACCGTGAACGTAACATTTACGGTGTTTTCCCTATGAAAAGTTCAATTTTTTTTACATTCACAGTTTTTGGTGTGAAGTTTCATACTTTAAAGCTTGGTCTCACCGGTCTCACGGAAACTGTTTGGTCTCACGCGAACTTAAGTCTATATATATATATATATATATATATATATATATATATATATATATATGCAGGAAAATGAAAAATACATAGAAATTCTTGAAACCGGGTCAACCACCCGGTTGAACCGTGACCCGGTCACCACACCGGGTCAACCAAAAAACCGGGTTTTAAAACATTGCTTGAAACAATATTGATATACAATTTGGTAGATTTCAAATTCAAATTTTTGTGTATGTTATAAATGTATTGTAACTTTGTAAAACATGTTTGACAACTAGTTTATTGAAATTCTACTTGTAGTAGCGTTTTAACAAGTTCAAAATTTTTTTACTATTTCTTTCAATTATACTCTGATTATCATTAACCATTACTAGTTGCTACTAAATATTAATTACTAATTTAAACTAGTAGTAAATTATTTATTAATGTTAATTTTCAATTTTTTAATTAATATTAATTATTTATTATATATTAAAGCAAAACCAATAACAAATGATATGGCACCCTCTTAGGGGGCGTTTGATTCGCAGAATTTGATGGAATCTGGTGGAATTGGAATGTTAAATTCATTTGACCAGATTTCATTCCTTTGTTTGGTTCAAGTTTTTCAATGGAATGGAATCTACCAATTCCATTAAATTCCATAGATAACTGAATTTAACATTCCATCCTAAAAGCCATGGATTTCAATGGAATGGAATGTGGTATTTCTTTAATTCCAAAAATACCCTCACTCCAAATAAACCCTACTCTTTCTTTTCTCACAATTCACAGCACGACGGGTTCATATGGAATAAAAATATCAGACATAAAAAATACTTTCTCAATCGTCTTCTCCATTATCGACTTCGACCCCTGGACGTTTTCTGCAGACTCGAATCATCTTCTCCATTCAGCGCGCAAGTTATCTCTCTCTCTCTCTCTATATGTATCTCTTCTTCAATTTGATTTCTCTATTTGGATTTGGTAGTCGATTTCATTCAAATCGATTTGGTAATCGATTTCTGAAAGCTACTGGGTTCTGAAAATCGATTACAATAGTCGATTTGGTAGTCGATTTATGAAAGATGTTGGGTTCTGTAAATCGATTTGGTAATGTTCACAGTCGATTGAAATCGATTTTTCATGTTTGAAAGAAAATCGATTTGGTAAATAAAATGTAGATCGATTGACATCTATCTATCAACGATGGATACAGAAAGTAAAATAAAATGTAAATCGATTCTAGGGTTAAGTAAAAGACAGAAAATGAAATAGGGTACCTTTGGGGAAGAAAGTTGTTCTTGGAGAGGCAAGATTGAATATATATATATATATATATATATATATATATATATATATATATATATATATATATATATATATATATATATATATCAGTCCATGTGTTCTGTTTAATACACAGACTTCACCTGGCTCTTGGTGGTGGGCTTTTTAGAGACTTACTAATAAATGCACAAAGGTTCTTAGTTCAAATGCAAACAGCAAATTAAGATGTAAATGATTTTTGTGAATTACAATCTACAACCCCTATGACCACAAAATTATGCTGCACATGAACATCTTCAACTCTATCTCCACTCTATGCACTTTCCCCTTAATTCCACTATCCATGGCTGCTTAAATTACCTTCGTTTTTTCCTTTCTCCTCAAGGTAATTTTCCTTTATTATGTGTTTTTTATTGCTTTCTCGTTCTTCTTCTTGATCATGTTTTATTTTTTCATGGATTATATGTGAAACTTGCTATGTTTTTGCTTATTAATAATATGTGAAAACTTGCGTGTATATGAATGTTCTTTTTATTAGGGTTTATATGCTAATTTCGTTAATCTTATAAGAGAGTGTTTTGTGGCCTATTGAAAGTTGTGATTGTAGGGGTTAGGGTTACTTTGTTTCATTTTTGGTATATCTGCTGGTTTTAACATGTGGAGTTCGTGTTACCCTCACATTGTAGCCTTTCTATAATGTTAGCTAGATTCCTTCTTGTTGACGGAATATTTGAAACTCCCGAATTTTGAAGCCTCTGTGAGGTTTTTAGAACTCGGACTGGATTCTTGAATGGTTTTGACTGTTGGGAAATAGTTTTCATGCATCTTGGATATATTGATATGACCAGATGAAACCCATGGATTTGTCTTCTCCAACTCTTTTGATTTTTCATGAGTTAGCTAAAAAAGAAGACTGGCTTACATGCCATTGTTTCTGTCTTTTTGGCTTGCTACGGAACTTTATTCATAACTTGTCTATAAGATTGTAACCCAAAAATCTTTTGGATTGCATTGGCTTCTTTTTTTGGATGGTTTTTATGATTTCTTTTTAAAAGGGGCATGTGTTTGAGTTACAATGTTTTTTACAGTTTTGTTTTGAGCAAGGTTCAAAATAGCGTGAGGCGTGGCGTGGCGGCGAGGTCAAGCCTCAAACCTTACGAAATATGGCGAGGACGCGGCGTTTTTCAAGGCGTGAACTAAGGCGGCAAATTAATAATATTATTAATTTATTGTATGTGTATAAATATATGTTTTCTTTTTTTATTCAATGAATACAATTATATCCAATAATTTAAATTCATATATATATATATATATATATATATATATATATATATATATGTACTGATATCATATAAAGTCTAAATAATTTCTAAAAAGTCTAGAAAACAACAGGTGAATTCAATTCTAATTTCTAAAAGGTCTAAATAAAGTCAACTTAATTTAAGTTTTAAGTTTTAACTTTTCATCCCTTAAGTTTTTATTTTTACCTTTATCCAATTTAAATTTTAAAACTTAAAAAAGTTACAAATTGTAAAAAAAAAAAATAGCGACGCCTTACAAAAAACGGACGCCATGGCGCGATATGGCGCGCCTTGAGCCGCCATGGCGTGAGCCACGCCTTAACAAAACGTTATGGCTCATATCGTAACGGCGGAGACGCGTCTCACGCCATATCGCTCCATGACGCGCCTTTTTGAACCCTGGTTTTGAGTGAATGGATATTAGTCTACAGCATGTAACATAATATAGTATTGAATTATATAAAAGACTAGTGAATGGAACCTACTAATGTTCTTGTTTATTGTTTGATAATGTTCTTGTTTGTCTATTATTTGATAATGTTCCTGTTTGTGGATGAATAAATTAATGTTTCTGTTTGATGTAATAACCTATTCATTGTGCGATATATAAACAGGAAATGGCCCGAATTAGTCTCACAACACGCAAACGTAGGATTATGCGATTGTTTTTTGAAGAAGTTACGAATGCTATTGTTTGGTTTTTCATCACCCTTTGTTGTTTAGTAGTTAAACATATGAGGGATAGACCACGTATTCGATATGGGTTGTCAAATATTGATCGATCCACAATATTGCATAGGTATGCATATGATAGTGACACCATGTGCATATCACAACTTAGGATGGATAGAAGGTGTTTCAAAAAGTTATGTGATATGCTTGAAAGATTAGGAGGATTACGAGCAACTAGGAATATGGACATTGATGAACAAGTTGCCATTTTCCTACACATGGTTGCTCATAATGTTAAGAATAGGGTTGTCACATGTCGTTTTCATCGTTCCGGGGAAACAATTAGTAAACTTTTTACTCGAGTTTGCAACGCGGTTAATATATTGCATCCACATTTACTTAAGAAATCCGAACCTGTTCTTGAGGGCTCTACCGATCGAAGATGGAAATGGTTCAAGGTACACATAATTAATATTTTTTTTGGTATTTACGTGGTAAAGTAAATATGTGTAATGACTTGTTTTTTTTTTTTTTTTAGGATTGTATAGGTGCTTTAGATGGAACATACATAAAGTGCCTGGTACCACTCGAAAACAAGCCTAGATACAGAACACGAAAGAATGATATTGCCACAAACGTGTTAGGGGTGTGTTCACAAGATATGCAATTTATCTACGTGTTAGCAGGATGGGAGGGGTCAGCGGCTGATAGTAGAGTCCTTCGAGATGCTCTTCTTAGGCCCAGTGGGTTGAAGGTGCCAAGGCCATATTATTATTTGGTAGATGGTGGGTATACAAATGGAGAGGGTTTTCTTGCCCCTTATAGAGGTCAAATATATCACTTAAATGAGTGGCGTGATGGACACCAACCAACTACACCAAAAGAATTTTTCAACATGAAACATTCTTCTACAAGAAATGTTATAGAACCATGCTTCGGTATTTTGAAGGCAAGATGGGGAATTTTAAAAGATAATTCATACTACCCTGTTGAACTAAAAGTGAAGGTCATAATGGCATGTTGTCTTCTTCATAATTTCATAAGACAAGAAATGCCAATTGATCCATTTGAAAACATACCTTGCCCGATTGAAACCGAAGACGTTGAACATCAAGATGAGGATAATATCACTTCCGTAGGTACTTCAACCGAATGGACTGAATTTAGAAACAATTTGGCCCAAAGTATGTTTGATGATTGGAATGCTTCTATTTGATTTTGTATGGTTTGTAATGCTACAATTTGATTGTCTTTTATGATTTGTAATAGTACAATTTGCATTTTATTGGTTGATCGTTATTAATCTTAATGGTGCAATATTAATTTTGAGGAATACTTCCATTTTAATGATCTATAATTTTAGGTATGGCGGATAAAAACACTGGTCGTAAGTACCGAAATTGGTCAAAAATTGAGGACGCCAAACTTGTGGATGCGTTGGTGAATATGGTCAATATTGGAGGCTATAAAGCTGACAATGGCTTTAAATCCGGGTACTTGCAACATTTGGAACAGGCATTGAAAGTCACCCTTCGTGATTCTAATATATTAGGTAGACCACACATCGAGTCCAGAATCAAAACCATTAAAAAAGATTGGCAAATCGTACATGATATGCTACATGGTACCAATACAAGTGGTTTTGGGTATGATAGTGTGAAAATGTGCGTGACTGCCGACAATTCAGTTTAGGATTCTTATCTGCAGGTATTTATTATGTATGTTTTACATATTATAATGTTAAGAATTGATTTTTAAGGTTTTTTATTTCTTTTGCCAAACTAGGTATATAAAGAGGCTTCAAAATGGAGAAACAAACCATTTCCTCATTATGAAGACTTGTCTTATGTTTTCGGAAAGGATCGTGCTCATGGCAATCAAGCGAGAGACTATGTTGGGCTAGATGAACATGTTGCCATGGAAGATAGCGAGATGCCAAGTGAAGGACAACAATCTGATGAAAACATGGAGTTTCCGACAGTAGATAGCCAAATACCGAGTCAAGAGTTTACATCTAAAGGTAGTAGGAAGCGCAATAGGCGAAGTGATCCTCTTGTTGATGCAATAAAGAATGTTGCTGTCATACTTGGAGATAGAATTGGAAGCGCATCGAAAGAATTGGTGAAAGTTGAGGCGGAGGTACATGAAAAGAAGTCCATCGTTGGTCCTGAACTTGCCAAAATGGATCTTACTTCATTCGAAAGGTTTACGGCACTGAGGAAAATAACACATGATCCTGAAGCCGTGTTAAGTTTTTGGAACTATGAAGGAGAAGCTCGAGAAGAGTTTGTGAGGTTTATATTGCGAGAATGATTGCTTGGTTATCAATGATTTTTGGACATGTATTGGTGAATATGCTTTTGTATTTTGGTGGCATGTAAGTATTTTGAACATGTATTTGGTTGCATGTAAGTATTTTGGACATGTATTTGGTGACATGTAAGTATTTTAGAACATGTAGTTAGTGGCATGTAAGTATTTTGGGACATGTATTTGGTGGCATGTAAGTATTTTGGAACAATTTTAATATCGATCTAATAACGTCATTTGGTTTATTGTTATGTTTGGGTTGTGTATTTCAAATTTTTTACACATTAAAGTACTTAATAATTATTTTATTGAAGTATTTTTAGTTAAAAAAATAAAGTATTTAATGACTATTTTATTAAAGCAATTTTTGTTTAAAAAAATTAAAATAATGAAAAGGGGTATTTTGGTCATTTACCAAAATTTCATTCCAATTCTGAAGCTACAATCTGTGAACCAAACAGACAGATTCCAATTCCTTTAACAGATTCCATTCCAATTCTGCCAACCAAACAAGTGGTCAAACCTGACAACATTCCATTCCAATTCCTTCAAAGTCAAATTCCTTTGACAGATTCCATTCCATCCAAAAACATTCTGCGAACCAAACGCCCCTTTAGAGTAGGATTCTTAGCTAGAAATTTGATGCTTTTTTTTAATTTTTTAAAAATATTAAAGACTATAATGCCCCTCTATGAAAATGTATTTTTTGTTGCAAGGAGGCTACTTTGGTAATGTTGGCACCACTTTGATTAGCTTTCAATACTTAAACTATCCACATTCTTATATTAATCATTTGTTTTATTGCAATTTATGTTAATTAATCATTTATTTTCACCTCTTTATGTTATCAACCGTTCAGTTTCCTTCATTTATTTTAATTAATCATCCATTTCCCCTTATTTAAACACAAGTGTTTTTTTTGTTGGATATGTTATTGGTTTTTCATTTCTTTCTCATACAACAACCTACCTCCCATAATTTTCTTCTAACACATTTTCTCTTACTAAAAGATCGATCTAAGCTATGGACTTTTGTTATATTCAAGTTCTTTGTCATTATGTTGATTTCATATGATGTTTATGTTGTGCTTTTTTTTTGTAGTAAGTGACACAAGTAGGAACAAGCTCTTAGGATCGCCAAATATCAGATAGAGCATCAAAGCCTCATCACCATGTGTAACACCTGGATTTTAACAAAGTAAGTTTCCGCCCTTCGTTGGTAATCCCTCCTCCTCCCGTCTATCTTTTTGGGTGAAAAATGTTGTGCTTTCGAGCCTTAAATCGACCCATGCGAGAATCGCGAGTTTTTGGACATTTTGGGCTTCGGTACCTATGGCGCGATTGTGCCACGCGATAGTGACAGTGTCACTATCGCGGGGAGAATTCTACCCGCAGTACAATCCGCGCGATTGTGCCACGCGATAGTGACAATGTCACTATCGCCAGGCACTGTCACGAGCGGGGTCTAACGAGTTAAAATCTGATTTTTGGCTTCATTTCTCATTCAAAACTCAATCTCTCTTATGTTATTCTCTCTCAACTTCTCCCTTTCATAGAAACCGAACCTAGGGTTCCATTTACCCTCATCTACCCCATTTATTGCTAATTGTTGGGTACTTCATCAAAGGGGTTCGAGTTGAGCATTTATTCACCATCTCCATCTTCATCTTCCTCACCAAACTCTTGGGGGTTTCATCTAACCTTTTCATCATTTGAAGATTGGGAGCTTATGGTTCGTTTTGGTGACCTACATGTGTTTTGATTGGTGGATTCAAGCTAGTAGTTGAGGTAATCTTCTCCTTCTTCAAGTATAGAAAATTAGGGTTTTTGGGGTATAAGATGAAATGTTCTTGTAAATACTTGGGGAACAATTCTAAGGGTTGAATATGATTATTTATGGTCGGAAATGTGTGGATCTAGGTTTTGGAAGCTTGAGTTGAAGAGTTGGAATGGATGTCTTCGGAAAGCTTTGGGTGGGATCTATGCTTTTAGAGGCCAATGGTTGGGGATTGAAACATAGGTTTAACTTAACATAGCAAGGTGAGTTCAAGTTGATTTGTGAAAACGGTGTACATGCCAAAATGTTCATTTTAAAATGTTTTGGGTCTTACATGAAATTGTTAACTGCTGATAAGTTTGGTAATTTTGAAAGTGTGTAGCCTTATAAACTTATATAGCACACATCTTGGGGATTTTTGGACATTTTGATAAATGAATCATAAATTGGTGTGTTTGGTAATTTATTGCATAAATGAGATTATTTGGTTAACAGGGCATTTTTAGAATTGTTTGGGTAAAAGGTTTAATTTTATGTTGTGGAACGTTTTGAAAGGATAAAGAGTATAAATCTATTTGGAAAACCTTTTTGTCCCAACTTAAACTGTGTTGGAGTCCATTCAAGTATTTTGGAGTGTGTGATTCAATGGTATGGGTCGAGTACGTTTATGATTAGAAAAGCGTTAATCTGTGGTCAAACAGAGGTTTTGAGTATTTTGGCTCATTGTCGTTTTAAAGGAGTCTTGAGGACACTTGTCTGGTTTTAATGGCTCGACGTAGAGTCCAATTTATGATTTACATACTAATGCATTTTATTGCATATTTATGATAATTATATGCTCAAGTGTGTTGGCCATTCATGTGTAGTCATGTAATGTTAGACTGTGTTGCATTGGATCCATAGGCACGTAAGTCAGTCTTATTTGATGGTCAAATGGGTGGTACGGGGTTGGACTCCGGGACTCATGTTTTATGACCTTGTCGTTTCAAGTGTACACTAGGAGGGCTAAGTCCGGTTGTGCTATTGTGACGATGGGTAATTCATGATGGGTGTTTGGGGCCTCCACCATGTTGGGGAAATACCGTGGTTGTATCCCCCTTGTGCCGAGCCTTTGGTGGTATTCTTGTTAATATTCGCTAAGGTCAGCTGTCTCTTTTGGTGTAGCTTGAAGGGAGTCGTAGGGACACTTGGGCTTGCGTGTCGTGAAGTGTCATACGATTAACGTTGTATGAGCGACATACTTTTGTGTTTATCCACTCTCAACGGATGCGGGTATCCCCCGCTGTCGGCCCGTAGTATTTTGGGATATTTAATTATCCTCACTTAAATGTTTGGGTTTTATTCCATTTTATGGTCGCGTGAGTATTAAGTTTCAGTTCCATGCTTTCGATGACATATCTTATCTATATGGGTTGTTTTCCGTTATTTAAGGGTCGAGTATTATGCCCCGCCTGGGTTTTGGGTGTTTTGGGGTATGAAGTGGCATTCACGTTTTTACAAATTGGGTGTCGAATTATAATCCCATTTTGGGTGAGTTATGGGCTGCATCATTTTATAAAGAATGTTTGTTTTGAAGCGTTGTCTTTAAAGTTGCATATCATGGGGAAAACGAGTCGTTTCCATTTCTAAGTAAATTATTTCGAAGATCTAGATTTGAACTGAATTCCTTTCTTTAAAGTTATATTCATTCATGTTAAAACTCTTGAGCTCGGTAGGTGTTAAACCTAACCTTTTTATTTGTCGGCATGTGCATCAGGTTCCAGATGGGGGTATGGTTCTAGCAGTATTGAAGAGGTGTGCCTTAGTGTTCACAAGTGTAAGTGTTTGGTGAAGCTTCCGCAGTTTGGAGATAGTGACTATTATTGGGTTTTAGTAGCACCCGTCCTTATTATAGACTGTATGCATAGAACGAAATGTGTGTATTGAAGTTAAATGTTAAATTGTGATTGTAGATGAATAATTTATTGATGTATTTAGGAAATTTTAATTTAGTTGATATTTCCATATTTGAGGGTGTTACACCATGGTACACATATACGTTACTACATGTAAGTCTTTCATTAAACTACTCCTTCAATTTCAATTTATTCTTGATTTTGTCTATTTTAGAATTTCATGATGTATTATTGTTGTAAGTCTTATTTCTACTTTTTTTTCTCAGGAGCATTACACACGATGCTAAAAGAATATTTGTGTAATTTTTATTCAAATATTACATTGTTACTCGCGAAAGGTTGTAAATCCACATTTTTATATTCACTTATTATTTGATGTATATACTAATAGATTTTTAGTGTTACATTTGAGAAATTGAAGTTTTATTAGAATGTAAATCGACTATTATTATCCAAAGTTTTTTCTTGACCTTCAATGATTGAATCATTTTTAAAACTAGACTAATTTTCATTTTACGAATATATTTTTTTGCTTAATATAATTTAAGAGTTTCAACCATGAAACTTTGTTACAATTTAATGACATTTATACCATTGTCAACAATGTTACCGAAGACTATCAATTTATCAATTTAGAAAATGAAACTGATGAATCACCTCTATACAAGAAAATTGAAAAATGGACGGTGTTTGACAATGTTATGTAATCGTGTTTAAGTGGCACATGCCTCAATCAAAATTTTGACCTAGATTGCAAAAAAAAAGTTTTAAATTCAAAGGATTACTATTGAAAAAGAAAAAATATTGGAATAAAAAAACTCTACGCCTAAATGAAAAAGGAGGTGGACCCTTGATATATTTTTTTTATTTGGATTAGATTTTAAATACTTCTATGTCTTTTTTTCATAGAAAGATAATAATTATGATAAATATAAACACTTTTTATATTACATTTAATCATGTATTATTGTATTTTTTTGGACGATTATAATTTTAAAAAGGATTATAATATTTGGTATTTAAATATGAAGATTATTTAAACTATATTTGAATAATAATAAAAATAATAAAAATATTTTATAATATAGTTTTATTAAGTAATTATTGATATATTTTTTTTATCTATTGTTTCTATTTATTCTAAATTTATATATTTATAATTTTCTTTTTAGCTATTGGTGTTAGAGTTTTTTTTGTTTTAAATCTTTCACTATGTTGGAAGATTTTGACTTAATTATTACTTTTATGTTATTTTTGTACCAGTTTATTTTAAACGACGTCAATAAATGTTATATATAAATATTTAAACTATGTTTGTTATTAATAATTTTCATCACACATCCAACATATTTCATAACTCTATTAATTGAATACTCAAAACCAATAATATTTATTTAAATTAAAGTATTGTACATGGACTTGCACATATTCTATATTTAGAAATGGTTAATTAACATAAATTACAATAAATATGAAAATATAAGTTACGTATGAACATAGAGAAGTCTTTAACATATTTAGCATTTTAAAAAATATAAAATTTGGGGAAAAAAGATAAGAGATTCTAACTATTAAAATATGTTACATTCTCTCTTTAAGACCTCTCTTATGTACAAAAATATATAGATTTGGGATAATGCGAGACCATGGTGTTTTTGTGAGACCGTTGAAACCACAAAATAACACTGAAACTTCACAACAAAACATTATAAAATTGAAAAAAAAAATTCGAACGTTCATATATATATATTTATATATAGGGTGCGTTTCTTTTGCAACCCAAGCAATTTGTACAAACTATGCAAACCAATCTTAGTCGTTCATCAAGTCTAATGAATATATGATTTTATTATGTTTCCTAATTTAAAATCATGATTATAATGAATAAACTTAACATTTCCTAATTTAAAATCATGATGATAATGAATTAACTTAACATTTTCCATATATATCACAATCATTATTAATGAACCATAATCATTATCCATAAATATATCTATTGTTTCCTAATATAGTGGTTTGCATAGTTTGTACAAATTGCTTGGGTTGCAAAAGAAACGCACCCTATATATATATATATATAGTCAATGAAAATAACTTTTACATTTTTGTTAACATTTATATCGATTATCGCGCAACGCGCGATATTAAACACTAGTATCATAATTATAAGGCCTGTTTTTTTTAGATTTTTTTTGTATTTTACTTATAAATTCAAGAATTTTATTAAAGTGTCGTATTAAATCAGTTGTGTTTATTATATTTAAAATAATCCTATTTTGGTTTTAGTTGCACTCGTGTTTATTATAGACTGTATGTATAGAATGAATGTGTGTATTGAGGTTAAATCTTAAATTGTGATTGTAGATGAATCATTTATTGATGTATTTAGAAATTTTAAATTAGTTGCTATTTCCGGATTTGAGGGTGTTACACTCCTAATCCTCTTCTTCGCAAACCTGCAAGTTCATCGATCTCCTTCTCCATCTGCAAGGTTTTCGATCTCCATCTCCTCTAGGTATGTCGATTTTATCACTATGGTTCCTTCCCTGTCGATTTCATCACCATGGTTCGATTTTATGCTTCTGTTGGATTTCATCACTATGGTTCGCTTTTTGCTTCTGTCGATTTCATCTTGTTGGATTTCATCTCTGTTCCCTATTGATTTCTACTTGTTTTGGCGATCGTTGTTATGATTTCATCTTGTTGGATTTCATCTCTATTCCCTGTCGATGTCATCTCTGTTCCCTGTCGATTTCATCGTTGTTATGATTTCATCTTGTTGGATTTAATCTATGTTCCCTGTCGATTTCTACCCTTGTTATGATTTTGTGTTTTAGGATGTTGATTATGTGGTCCTTTTGGTTTGTTTTTGAATCATCTTCTGGAATAAAAATATGCATCTTTCTTGATATGCATCTTTCTTTTAGGATGTTAATTACAGTATTGGGAATTTGCTTGTCTTCATTGTTGCAATCCTTGATGGGTTATATAAGTAATTGTTTAGCATACGTGATTTACATAAATGATTATGGTTTTCTTTTATGATGCAACTATTCCTACAGGAAACTGACCTCTGGCTCATACTATTCCTCCAGCACCAACTGGTTTTCTTTTATGAGCACCAAATCTAAATCTAAATTCCTCCAGGAAACCGACCTCTGGCTCATACTATTCCTTTTAACTACTTATATGATGCAACTCTGAAATACTATGCTATATTGTTATCCTATTGGGCTATTATATCATTATATGGAACCTTGAATCTTAAGATGGTTAACTGATAACTTTTTACAATATCTTGTTTGTATAGTAAGTTTTCAAATGTTCTTATTTATTTGAATTATATTTGATTAAATTTTATGTCGTGTTACATTTTACATATCTAGTTATGTTTTGTACCATAATGATATGCGTTTTTACTATGTGCATAAAAGTTGCATATCTACTATGTGCATAAAGTTGCATCAAGGCATCCCATTTAGTTTTTAATCATACAAAGTTAAGTAAATTGTAAGTAGGCATTTATAAATTTCTACATGAATTAATAAATGTGAGTTCTTTTCTGCAGCTTTAACCCTTGATCCTTCCTTTAGTCAAGTTCAGTCTATCCTAAATAGGATTAGCCTCTTTGTGCTTACACTTTGCAACTAAGATTTCAAGACCATCTAGTCTGGAACATTAACCTTAAGACCTTTAACCAGCAATATGAGTTAGAAGTTGCTTTTTTGAGTTTAAGTGTGTTTCTATAGTAAGCTGCTATCACTTCGTTTTTTTTTTGTTTTTTTTCATTTCTATTTCGTTTTAAAAACGAGTTTCTTCATCTTTTTGGCTTTTGTTGTCCAGGTTGCCGACGTTTGGTCCATGGTTTTCGGTGTTTTCGTCTCCATCACAGTTATGGTCCTTTGATCCTCATAGATCTAGTTCAAAGAGGTAACACGGGTATGGTTTCTTCACGATTTTGGTTTCTGTATCTGTTAAACTAATGCACCATATCAGCATAATACTATATTTAGGTTGTAGATTGAACTTTTAGTAAGACTGATATATGTGAAGAAGATATGGAATCATCAAAAGGTGAAAGTATATCATATATAATTTTTACTCTTCATTTCTTGGTATAGGAGTGCTTATGGTGTCGTTTGAGAATATATCTTTTTTCAAATAGAAAACTATGTTGCTATTATCACAATCACCATTGTGTTTGAGCACATTGTGCAATTAATTTCTTCTTGCTTGCATTTATGGCTTCCAATCTAAATATGCTTTTAGATGAAATTTTATTTAACATTTTGATGTTCATAACTATATGACCTGTATAAATCATCGGTTCGTATATGTATGTGTGTTTTTAAGATTTATCACGAGGGAATAAAAAATGTGCTAAAATATAACGAAAAATGTTGAATTGATACATTGTAGTTCTTTTACTTGTCTTAAGGTGTTTAGGTCAAGCACACAATTATTAGATAAGTTTCATTTCTTTTTTCTTCTGTTTTTAAACTAAAGAAGATACCAAGATGGATACTTTGTTTACCTATGCTTGGTCAATTGATTATATTCTAATGAGTCTATGATTTCGAGTAATTTTAGTATGTTATGTTGACTCTTACATTCATTTTTTTGTTTTTTTTATAGATTTGATACATGAAGATTGATACCGTGGCTATCATCGGTCTACAAAGTTCATTCCTTTTATTTATCTTCTTAAATATAGTTATTTGTTAGTTTAATTGAGTTAAAAAGTATATGATGTTGGGTCTGAAATGAGCTAAGGATGATTAATACTGCCAGATACTACTTCTTGTGTAATTAATACTGCTAGTTCAATATTACTACTGCTGGTGAGACTAATACTGCTAACATGGTTAGTACTGCTAGCATGTTAGTACTGCAAGATGGTTAATACTATTGAGTAATTACTACTGCTTATGAAGATTAAAGTTGCTGAGAAAATAATGATGGAATGATTTGATTAATGCGAAAGTCAAGGAGATTTGAAGATAATTATGGACTGGATCATGAAGATTAATTTTTCTTTTATAATTATCTTGTAACCTGTCTTGTATATATACTGTATAGAAGGCATAGTTTAGGAGATACATTGATAGAGTTTTCGATATACGTTTGTTTTAGTGAGAATTAACCTCAAGATTCATTGTAATCCTTTCTTTAGAGAAGTTTAGAACGTCTGTTGAGTCTGTTCAACAGATTGAGGTTTTGTGTGTAATCATTAAGTTAAATCAATATAACTTGTGATTTTCAATCTGATACTGTTCCATTGATTTACTGTTAAAGTGTTTTTCCGCGACTCCTTTAACATAGTTTCTGAGTGTGTGTTAAATTCTTGTTTGAATTTCGATCCTGACAAGTGGTATCAGAGCAAGTGTAACTCAGAAAGCAAGAATCATCAGGGACGGATCAAGCGACAACGTTCTTGTTTCAAAGGTCCCCATGCTCAAACCCAATGAGTTTGACATGTGGAAAATCAGAATCAGGCAGTACATTCTTCTCACAGACTTCTCAATGTGGGATATCATTGAGAATGGTCCATCTGATGGAGGAAAGATGGATGCAGATGGCAAGAGACCTCCACCAAAGACTGATAGAGAAAGAAAGATGAGGCAGACTGAGATGAAAGCCTTGAGCACTCTGCTCTTGGCAATTCCTAATGAGTATCAACATCAATTCTGCAACTGTTCTGATGCACAAATTCTATGGAATGCACTGGAGAAAAGATTTTCTGGTACCAAAAGTACCAAGAAAAATCAGAAGGCCATCCTGAAGCAGCAATATGAAAACTTCATGTCTACAAAGAATGAGTCAATGACTCAAACTTTTGATAGATTTAATAAGTTAATTGGTGAATTGGCTATTGTTGGTGTCCAGATAGATCAAGATGATGTCAACAGAAAATTTCTAAGATCTCTTGGTGATGAATGGACTATGTACACTGTCTCCTTCAGACAGAATGACCAACTGGAGGACAAGGAACTGGATGAACTCTATAATGACCTTAGGGTGTTTGAAGCAGAGGTAGAAGCAAAGAAGAGGCCCTCTGGATACTCATACAATGCTGCTCTTTTATCATCTTCTACTGATTCTGCTGCTAATACATAATCAGTTAGTGCTGCCTATGGATCAAAGCAAGATGGATCTAATGACTCAGTTTTAGAAGCTTTTCTAGCCAGTCATGCTAACTCCACTCTAATTAATGATGACTTTGAACAGATAAATGCTGATGATCTGGAAGAGATGGATATCAAGTGGCAGATGGCTATGCTCACAATGAGGGTAAAAAGATTCATCAAAAGGACTGGAAGGAACAACTTTGCTCAGAAAAGAGAAGATGGGGTTGGATTTGATAAATCCAAGATTGAATGTTACAAGTGTCACAAGCTGGGGCACTTTGCAAGAGAATGCAGAAGTGGAATGCCTCAACAACATACTAGCAACCATCAACCATCACAGTCCACTAGCTTCAACAACAAGAACTCTTCTCAAGCTCTTGTTTCCCAAGAAGGAATGAGATTTGATTGGAGTGACCAAGCAGAAGAAGCAGTTCAGAATCAGCTTTAATGGCTAAAGTTTCAGAGTCAGCAAGCACTGATATTCCCACAGAGGTAAAATCTAACCTTTGCTCAAAATCTTGCATAGAAACTGTTAAAAAGTACAGGGATCACAATCAAAGCATGTGTGATGACCTAAAAAGGTTAGAGAAAGATAGAAGAGAGTATGTTGTGATTGTTGAGAATTTGGAAGAACAGATTAAGGCATACAAAGCCAATGAAATTCAACACACATAAGATACTAAATACTGGAAGTGGGAAAAGAATCAGTTAGAGTTTAAGCTTAAAAAGTCTGAAGAGGAATGTGAGAAGATAAGGAGTGATTTTGAGAAAGCCAAGCTGGACATTGAGAAGTTTTCCAATGCCTCTAAAGCAATGGACTCACTTCTAAAATCTCAAGTCCATGACAACCTGAAAAGAGGTTTAGGATACAACAGTACCCCTCCACCCTATAACAATAACTATATCCCCCCCCCCTCCTTCAGACCTCTTAGAAAGACAAGAGAAAATAGACTTACCTGCAGGAGCCACAGATGTAGATCCTCTTGACAGTGTAGTGATTGAGGAAGAGACTGAAGAAGAGACCACTAAAGGTAAGAATAAAGATGATCTTAAAGAAATCCCTTTAGAAAATCATATCCTTACTAATGAAGGGGGGGGGTTAAACCTTTTGTAAAGAGTGAGAAGGCTGAAAGTTCTAAGAGAGGGAAGGGAAAGGTACAGGGAGTCCATTACATGCAAACCACTGTTGTTAATCCCTGTACTTGCAAACAGAATCAGCCCCAACAACATGATAAAACAAGGGGAAATCAAAGAAACAGAAATAATCAGTGGGCTTTAAAACTAGGAATTGATATGAGAAAAATTAACAGACCAAAGCCTTGTTTTATCTATGGCAAGTTAAATCATCTAGCCAAACACAGTTATTTCAATCCTATTAACCAAAGGATCACTTTTCAAAGAAATATACAAAATCCTGTTGGTTATAGGAAGCAAATAAGGAATCATATGGCTGAGAATGTGAGAAGGGCACCTATAAAATCTCATGCTCAGAATAAGTTTGCTAATTCAAAGAAAAATACTCCAAATAAGCCAAGGAGTAACTTAAAGAAAAAGAAAGCAAACAACTTTGTCCAGGTTTGGGTTCCAAAAGTAAAGAAATATGTTAGTATTGCTACTCCAAATAGTACTGCTGACAGAAATAGTACTGCTGCAAGCAATACTACTGCTAACCCAGTTAGTACTGCTAACAAAATTAGTACTGCTAACCCAATTAGTACTGCTAATGATGTTAGTACTGTTAATAAAGTTAGTATTGCCAATCAAGTTAGTACTGCTTCCAGTGACAGGCCCATTCTTCTGACAAAGTATTCAAGCAATAAGATTCCTCAGTTTGATAATCTCATCAAGTCTGAATATGAATATGTTGATGAGAATGGGAAACCCAAGACCACTTTGGCTTGGATTCCTATTAAAAACTAACTGTTTTATTATATGTGCAGGGCAACCAACAACTCAAGGGAAGGAGCAGTTGGCATGTTGATAGTGGTTGTTCCAGGCACATGACAAGTAACATGGCCTGCCTTCAAAACTTCAAAAGAATTGATGGAGGACATGTTGCTTTTGGTGATAATCCAGCAGGTGGAAAGATAAGTGGAAAAGGTAATGTTTCAAAAGGTAAGATGACCTTTGAGGATGTGTACTATGTTAAGCAATTGAGATACAACCTGTTAAGTGTATCACAGGTTTGTGATAAGAAACATAGCATATTATTCAATGATACTGAATGTATTATTCTTGCTCCAGGGTTCAAGGTAGTTGATGAAAGTATGATACTACTTAGAACTCCTAGAAAGGACAATGTTTATTGCTTAGACTTGGAGAGTGTAGCTTCAGATTCATCTTTAAATTGTTTATTTTCAAAAGCTTCATTGGATGAATCATCTCTTTGGCACAGAAGGATGTGTCACATGAACTTTAAAACAATGAACAAACTTGTGAAAAACAACCTTGTAAGAGGTTTGCCACAAAAGGTATTTTCATGTGATGATCATTGTGTTGCATGTCTTAAAGGCAAACAACACAAAACTTCTCATAAGTCCAAAGAGATAAATACAATTTATTCACCTCTTAATTTACTACATATGGATCTGTTTGGCCCTACAAATGTGATGAGTATTGGTAAGAAATCCTACTGCTTGGTTATTGTTGATGATTTCTCTAGATTCACTTGGGTCTATTTTCTGAGAACTAAGGATGAGACAAGTGGATTGATCAAATCCTTTGTTCTTAGAGTTGAAAACCAAACAAATCTAAGAGTTAAAGTCATCAGGTCTGATAATGGAACTGAATTTAAAAACAGTGACCTAAACAGCTTCTGTGAGGAAAAAGGCATTGAGAGACAATACAGTGCTCCTAGTACTCCTCAACAGAATGGTGTTGCTGAAAGGAGAAATATGACTCTGATAGAAGCTGCTAGATCTCTGTTGGCAGATTCAAAACTTCCAATTACTTTTTGGGCAGAAGCAGTTAATACTGCCTGCTATGTTCAAAACAAAGTTCTAGTAGTGAAATCCCAAGACAAGACACCTTATGAGCTTTTTAAAAAGAAGAAACCTTTTATTGGATTTTTCAAACCATTTGGGTGTCCTTGCACAATTCTCAATACCAAAACTCACCTAGGCAAGTTTGATAGCAAAGCTGAGGATGGATTTCTTGTTGGATATTCATCTCAAAGTAAGGCCTACAGAGTTTTCAACACCTCTTCTAGGATTATTGAGGAAAGTGACAATGTCAAACGCAATGAGAACACACCAAATCAACTTGGTTCAGGTCCTGATTGGCTATTTGACATTGATTCACTGTCTAATTCTTTGGGTTTCAGTAATGAGCACAATGCAGGTACAGGGACAGAAAAGGTACAAGTACAAAGACAAGAGTTTGTGCTGTTCCCAACACCTACTGCTGATCCTGTTGAATTCTGTGATCAAGATAAGAAAGATACTTCAGATTCAAAGGACACTGAATCAGCTCAGAATGAAAAGGACAGAGGTGAAAAGGAAGATCAACCCTCAGATTCAGGAATCAAAGGTCCTGAGATGCCATGTTTGGAAGAAGATGACACAGATGATGATAACTCTTCAGTTTTTGGTGGCAGCACTCCTGAAAAGAATGACTCTAATCTGGAAACATATATTAATGAAGAGGTTGTTCATCAAACAAGAGTTCAGAAAAATCATCCTCCTCAATTGGTGATTGGTGACATCAATTCTCCTATAATCACAAGGAATCAAAGCAAATTGAGAGGATTGAAGGACATACAATCAGGATTACTATCTTGCTTTCTATCACAGGTTGAACCCAAAAGGCATATGATGTAGTGAAGGATCCAAGCTGGATAGAAGCAATGCAAGAGGAGCTACTGCAGTTTGTGCTGCAGAATGTATGGGAGTTGGTTGACCTTCCAAAAGGACACAGAGCTATAGGCACTAAATAGATCTTTAGGAACAAGAAAGATGAGAGAGGAATAGTAATAAAGAACAAGGCCAGATTAGTGGCACAAGGGTATACTCAAGAAGAGGGAATTGATTATGAAGAGGTATTTGCACCAGTGGCCAGGATTGAGGCAATCAGGCTATTTTTAGCATATGCTTCTTTCATGAAGTTCAGGGTCTACCAGATGGATGTAAAGAGTGCTTTCCTGTATGGGAGAATTGAAGAAGAAGTGTATGTCTGTCAGCCTCCAGGGTTTGAGAATCCAAATTATCCTGACAGAGTATACAAATTGAAGAAGGCACTCTATGGGCTACATCAAACACCAAGGGCATGGTATGGCACTTTGTCTACCTATCTCTTGGAAAATGGTTTTCAAAGAGGAATCATAGACAAGACTCTGTTCATTCAGAGGAAGAAGGACATCCTTATAGTGCAAATCTATGTGGATGATATTATCTTTGGATCCACAAAAGATCAAATGTGCAGAGACTTTGAATAATTGATGCACAAGAGATTCAAGATGAGTTATATGGGTGAACTTACTTTCTTCCTTGGGCTACAAGTTAAGCAGAAGAAAGATGGGATATTTATAAGCCAATCCAAGTATGTGCAGGACATTCTTACTAAGTTTGGATTCTCAGATTCAAAGCCTGCAAGCACACCCATGGAGACACATAAACAGATCACTGCAGATCTTGAGGGGGAGGATGTGGATGTTCATCACTATAGATCCATGATTGGCTCCCTCATGTATCTCACTGCTTCAAGACCAGATATCATGTTTCCTGTTTGTGTGTGTGCAAGATTTCAAGTAAGGCCTAAGCAGTCACACTTTCAATCAGTCAAGAGGATATTAAGATATCTCAAAGGCCAACCTAGATTAGGTCTTTGGTATCCTCATGACTCACCATTTGACCTACTTGCTTATTCAGACAGTGACTTGGGTGGTGCGAATTTGGATAGAAAGTCAACTTCAGGGGGATGTCAGTTTTTGGGTGCAAGACTAGTGTCATGGCAGTGCAAGAAACAAACCACAGTGTCCACCTCTACAACAGAAGCAGAGTATATAGCTGCTGCAAGCTACTGTTCACAAGTACTCTGGATTCAGAATCAAATGTTGGACTATGGTATAACTTTTCTTCACACTCCAATCTTCATAGACAATAACAGTGCTATTAGCATTGTTAATAATCCAGTCAAGCACTCCAAAACAAAGCATATAGAAATCAGGTACCATTTTATCAGAGACTGTAATGAAAAGAAGCTAATTCAGGTTGCGAAAGTCCATACAAGTAACCAATTTGCTAATCTATTCACCAAAGCTTTTGATGTGGGTAGATTCACATTCTTGGTCACAAGTGTGGGCATGATAAACACTGAATAAGCCTCCTTTGATCTGCTTTATGTACCATTTCTGTATAGATTCCTTCCTGTCTACTTTCTCATATTGTATTGTGCATGGTGCTGCTAACCTTGTGTGTTTAAGTGTTTCAGATTGCTTAAATTGAATACTTGGTACTTCTAGTTCAGTTAATACTACTCTCTATATTACTCATGATAACAGTTCAAAAAGGGTTAAGTATGGTTACTACTGCTAGGTAGTTTATACTGCCAGTGCAAAGTTACTACTGCTTGCTTTATTTATACTGCTAATCAGTGTTACTACTGCTGGTAGGTGTTAATACTTCTAGTCTGTGTTAATACTGCTAGTCTGTGTTAGTACTGCCATTATGTGTTACTACTGCTACTCCGAGTTAATACTACGGGCTTGTTAATACTGCTAGGGTACTTAATACTGCTTCTAACTGAAACCCTCCACCTATAAATACCCCTTTGTGACCGCCGGCTCTTTGAACTTCCATTGCTTCTCTTTCTCTCTCTCTCTCTCGATTTCTTGCTCACCAGTGTAAACCCTAGTTGCGATTCGAACCCTAGAATCAATCAGAACGATGGCAGGACTAGAATTCTTTGATGAACACAATGAGGTTGCTATGCTGCAAAAACCCAAACAGGCTGAAGGTTTTCATCAGATTGTGGATTTCCTCAAATCGTCACACATTGCCTATGCCCTCACTGTCAATCCCACAATCTGTGTGGAACATCTACGACAATTTTGGGCAAATGCTACCATCCACACTGAAGAGGGAACTCAGGTCATCAAATAAGGGTCGTGATAAACCCCTGACCATCTCAGAAGAGTGTATTCGCATCCATCTACGCTTAGATGATGCCTCAGGTATTACCTCTCTTCCTAAGGAAGATCTCTTCCAAGTTCTTATTCGTATGGGGTATGAAGGTCCCACTGACGTATATAAGTTTTACAATAACAGATTTTCACCTCAGTGGCAATTCTTTGTTCATACCCTACAACACTGCATTTCAAGAAAAACAACTGGCTGGAGTGAGTTCAGCAGCACCATAGCCTATGCTTTGGTCTGCTTAGCGACCTCTAGAAAGTTTAATTTATCTCAAATGATCTTAAACGATTTAATGTCAAACTTGGATACCAAATCAAAAAACTTTTATATGTATCCAAGGTTTGTACAAGAAGTACTTAATAAGGAATTGACGGATTTACCTACCTTCAAGGAGGTATTTGTACCAAAACTCCCAAAGGGGAAAGTGTTCTCAAATATGAAGAGGCCCAGTAAGGACTTCTCAGGTCTAGACACACCATTGTTCTCTACAATGATGGTTGTGTCCCACTCTCAAGGTGAGGCATCAAGGTCAATGCCCACATTAGACCAACCCACTGATGACCTACCCACACCTTCCACTACAAAGCATATCCCTCAGTCCCTTCTAAAGAAGCCAACATCACCCATTACTCATACATACACAAGGAAAAAGGTACAGAAGGTTCCTTCCCTTCTAGTATCTTCACCCCCACAGCCTAAAAGCCCTCTGATGGAGCATTTTCCATCAGAGAATATCCAAAGGGAAACAACAGGGGTGTCTCCCAAACCCAAGAAGGTGCTCAATAAGGAGGAGGAAGAGCATGTGGGCAGTAAGGCTCACACTACTGACTTTGCACAAAGTGCAGGGCAGGACAGTGTGAACATCTTTAAGACCTTCCCCATGGCAACTTTGGGTGAGCAATCATCCAAAGGTCCCAGGTGCCAAGAAACCAAGGAGGTAGAAGGTGCTTTTGCTAGGCAGAAGACCTCTACTAAAAGATCCAAGGATCCTTCAAGGGTGGTCAACACACCCAAAGGAGGTGAGGACAGATATAATTATGAGGAATTGATGGAAACTATTGCCAATGTCAACCTGGATGTACTCAAACAGGGTGCAGAAATAAAGGAAATGCAAAAGGTGATTATCTCCCAACAAGAGCAGATTGCAAATCTCAAAAAGCTGGTGATGAAGTTAGTGCTCAAAAAGAAGAAATCAAAGTTTGTGCTGAAGAAAAGGAGCACAGATCATGATTCTTTCAAAAAGGGGGAGACCAAAGAGGATGAATCTCAGTTTGAGGGGGAGATGGGAAAAGAAGCATAAATGGGTACAAAAGCAGCAGAAACAGAAACAGCAGCAAAAACATTTAAAGTAGCAACAGAAATTGGCTTAGAAGCAGTAACTGAAGCTGTAGTAGAAACTGAAAAAGCAGCAGCAGAAACAGGGCTGACAGTTGAAGAGATAGAGATTGTTGAAACACTGGTGAAGGCAAAAACAGACACTCCCAAGGCTACTCAAAAGGCCAAGGGAGTGGAAATCAAAGAAGGAGGATTTGAAAAGAAGAGAAAAGAAATAAGTGATGCTGAGGTAAAGAGAAAAGGAAAAGAAAAGATAGTGGAACCTCTGAAGAAAACAAAGAAGTCAGTTCAAGTAACTCTAGATGAAGAGGTAGCCAAACAGCTGCAAGCTGAAATAGAAGCAGAAGAAGAGTCTCAAACTGCCAAAGATAGGCAAATTGCTTTAGATATGTCTAAAAAGCTCAATGAGGAGTACCAAAGGAGTTTGAGGGATGCAGCTGAAGCCAAGAAAGTTCAAGCAAAAGCATCTATGCCAAGGCAGCCAGCACAGACAAAGAAAAGACAACCTTTAAAGACTTTTGTTGCCAACCAAGAAAGGAGGAAAATGATCAACTTTCTAAAAGGATCAGTTGGTGTTAAAGAAGGCATGTTCACTGGTATGTCTTATGGAAGAATTGAAGAGCTTTACAAGAAAGAAATGACCAAGCTACAAGAAGACTTTACTCAAAGGGTTGAGGTTGAAAGGAGAATGAAAGAAAGGCATGATCTGCATATCCAACAACCTTTTCCTGAGAGTGAAGAAATCACTTCTACAAAAGAAGTGGAAGAAGAACAGAAAGAAGAAACTCTTGCTCAAAAAGTCAAAGCTGTCAAAAGAACGAAAACCATAGCTTCAAAGAAACAGACCAAAAGGCCAAGGATTGAAGAAGTGCAAAAAGAAGCTGAACCTGTTGTTGCAACCCCTGAAGAACAATCAAGTCAACAAGGTGCAGAACAATCTGAGGTACATGTTGGTTTGTATATGACAGTGACTGATAGTGAACCTGTAAAAGCTGACCCAATATCAGTCCAAGCCCCTGAAATTATCCATTGGGATATCCTGGAAGATCAAAGGAAGAAATACTTCAGGATTAAAAGGATAGGAGACAAGTATGAGGTTTACTCTACTTGGGGCAAAATCATCAGAAGCTGTTCCAGATCTGACTTAGAAGAAATGTTCAAGGTTGGAATGAGCTTGTATGAAAAGGAGTTGACAGGAGAAGGAATGAGCTTAATAAGATTAGCCATGGAGTACTTATGCATGATGTTTGATCCTAGCAAAGTTCAACATGTTGTCAGAGATCTGCATCTGGAGAATAAATTCCAAAGAATAGACAATTGGATGTTATTTGAAAGGTGTGGAGTCTATGTCATCACTATTGACAGATCTTATCATGAGTACTACCTGGTGGATAAAATTTATGATCACAGCAAAGCCAAATTGCAAGGTATGTTGAATGCTAAGTTGGTATGTTCAAAGGATTCTGAAATGGCCAAGATAGTAGTCAGAAGAATCATCAATCAAAGCTTAGGTTTGGATCATAATCTTGGGAATTGAGCTTAAGTTTTGAAAGTATCATGAAGACCAAATTTTGAAGAACTTAACTTCTCAATCTGAAAAGTTAAGTTAGGGGGAGATTGTTGGGTCTGAAATGAGCTAAGGATGATTAATACTGCCAGATACTACTTATTGTGTAATTAATACTGCTAGTTCAATATTACTACTGCTGGTGAGACTAATACTGCTAACATGGTTAGTACTGCTAGCATGTTAGTACTACAAGATGGTTAATACTGCTGAGTAATTACTACTGCTTATGAAGATTAAAGTTGCTGAGAAGATAATGATGGAATGATTTGATTAATGCGAAAGTCAAGGAGATTTGAAGATAATTATGGACTGGATCATGAAGATTATTTTTTCTTTTATAATTATCTTGTATATATACTGTATAGAAGGCATAGTTTAGGAGATATATTGATAGAGTTTTCGATATACGTTTGTTTTAGTGAGAATTAACCTCAAGATTCATTGTAATCCTTTCTTTAGAGAAGTTTAGAACGTCTGTTGAGTCTGTTCAACAGATTGAGGTTTTGTGTGTAATCATTAAGTTAAATCAATATAACTTGTGATTTTCAATCTGATACTGTTCCATTGATTTACTGTTAAAGTGTTTTTCCGCGACTCATTTAACATAGTTTCTGAGTGTGTGTTAAATTCTTGTTTGAATTTCGATCCTAACATATGACCTTTATTTTACCATGGTTATAATTTGTGTAATTATTTAATTCGCATTGTAATTTATTTTACAGGATTTTTATACTTTGTGTAAAATTTGTGTAAAATCTATAATTTGTGTATACAGGCCTTTATTTTACCATGGTTATAATTTGTGTAAAATCAAACTGTCGCTAAGCCGTCGGTAGATAACTACCCGTCGATAATCCGTCGGTAAACGTCGTCGTTACTTATTCGTTGTTAATCCGTCGGTAATACTAACCGTCGGTAATCTGTCGCTAAATACCGTCGATAATCTGCCGCTAAATCAAGTTTCTACGAGATAATTTTCGACGCCGATTACCGACGGATTTTAGCCTTTACCGACGGATCGGGCCGTCGGAATTTTTTGTTTTTTTTTGTAGTGACATTTTGCCGAAACAATTTTTTTATTAAAATAAGTAAATTAATTAATTAATAATTTCCGGCGGAATATTCTGCCGAAAATCCACCGAAAATTATTAAAATTATTTCCTTAATTAATCAAATCGTTAAAAATTTAAAAAAACTTCGGGTTGGTTTTCGGCGGAAAATCCGCCGAAAAATTCATTTCCGCCGAAAAAACCGCCGAAAAAGTTGATTTGCGGCGCTCGTGTTTCCGTCCGACCAATTTCCGGCGGATTTGGCCGTCGGAAAAAGTCGAAAATTTTGTAGTGATTATTTGAAAGAATGTCTTATAAAAACAAGTCTTCTATTAAAAAAATTGGGTTTTCTGAAAAGCGTCATATAAAATAGTTAATTAATGTGACGCTTTGTATCAAAAGTATCCTAATTTTTTTGTTAAAATGCTCAAAACGTCTTATAAACTTAATACAACACATTTAGATATGACACTTTATTTTTTATCCTATAAATTAACTCTTATAAACTAGTCTATTATGATACATTAAAATTGTGATACAATGAATCATAATTAAATATCAGTTAGTTAAAGTTACATATATGTAAATAATTCAAAATTTATCTCGATAATTAGTTTGGATGACAGTGGCACATATTCTTATCACCAAAAATTCCAACATGACAAGCTTCAAGTCACAATCATTTAATACGACACTCGATATAATTTTTTCATATGTTATAAATACATACACAAAGGACGAAAATTACAGGTAGACAATACTATAGAAAATTACGATTTTGCCCTTCTTCCCGCAATTACGACACCCGAACACCATCGTATTTGTTCTGCAACTCCAAATCTACATTTCTTGGTTTCTTGTTTTTTGTGAAAACTTGTTCCATCTCTTCAAGTGATTTCCCTTTGGTCTCTGGCAAGAAGAAGAAAAAAAAGATCCAAGCCAAAACAGATATACCAGCAAACATGAAGAATGCCCCTCCAATAGTAATGGCATTGATCAGGGACAAAAATGTCATTGACACAGTTGCATTTGTAACCCTATTCACAGCCACCCCAATACTTGCCCCTTGTGCCCTTAACTTTAAGGGAAATATCTCTGAACTATAAACCCATGTTACTGGTGCAAGCCCAATTGAAAAAAACATTACATATAGATAACATGTAGCTATACTTAACCAAAGTGCCCAAACTACCCTTTGGTCAGGGGAGTGTTGCACTATGGTCAAAGCAAACCCTAACCCTAATAGGGCAACTATCATCCCTCCAACACTTGTTAATAGAAGTTTTCGTCTTCCGGTTTTATCGATCAAGAAAGTGGACACCGATATGAATATGGTCTTCGTGATCCCGACCCCGATCGTGGCTAACAAGAGCTTGTTCTTGCTTCTGACGCCGGCTTTCTTGAAGATCCGTGGGCTGTACAAGACCACAGCTTCGATCCCGGTTGCGTGCTCGAAGAAATGGATGCCGATGGCGGCTAGTAACATCCACCTGACCGGTGGGGTGGGTCTTAGTAGTAATTCTTTCCAAACACCTTGGCCACGCGTATTTCGACTGAGTGTGATGTAATCATCGTTACAGTCAGGATCTATCCCGGCTGCAAGTCTGATGTCTTGCAGTCGGGATTCGGCTTCTGCTTTGGTGTTTGATACTTTTGACAAGACATTTTTGGCGTCCCTGAGACGGCCTTGCATGACAAGCCATCTCGGGGACTCTGGCATTCCAAGAATGCCAAAAGCTAACCCTAGAGAAGGGATAGCTGCAATTGCGAACATTACCCTCCAACCAATGTTCAGGGTTAATTGTCCGAAAATGTAGCTAGAGATATAACCGGATAAAATGCCGAGACTAATGCCGATTTCAGGTAACGAAGCAAGGAAACCTCGGGTGTTGGCAGCGGAAATCTCGACCGAGTAAACCGGAGCGATCACGAGGGCAAACCCTACTCCGATTCCGGCCACACAACGGCCCGTAAGGAGGATTGCAAAATTTGGTGCAAAGCCCATTAATAAAGATCCCGAAAGGAAGATAACGGAGGCTAAGGATATGGTGTAACGGCGGCCGATGTAGTCGGCCGTTCTACCGGCGCTCAAAGCACCTATTAGGGCACAAAAGTTGATGATTCCGCCAAGGACTTCGACTTGTAATTCGGTGATTTTGAGATCTTCTTTGATGAAGATCAACGCTCCGCTCATAACACCCGTCTCTATTATATAAACAAATTGATACAAAGAGATTATTACATAGTTTGTTTTGTTACAAATGAAATCATTGTTTTGTAAAATGTAAAAATTACCATCATTTTCAAGGTCTAATTATCAAGTACATGCTTTACACAACTTGTAAACTTCTTTTCCACAATTTTTTTTGCTTTTTAAACCATCATACTTACTTGCTATCGAACAACATGATCAAGCAGTTCGTTTTGTTCTTTCAGATACAAATTGATACGTATTAATATAGGGTTGGGTTCACGGGAGACCGGTCTGTTTTCGTGAGACCCGTGAAACCACATTTTTACACTTGAAATTTCACGGCAAAACATTGTGAAGATAAAAAAAATCAAAACCTTCGCATCAAAAAACACCGTGAATGCATTGTTTTGCTGTAAAGTTTCAAAATGTGGTCTCACGAAAACAAGTTGGTCTCACATGATCCCAAGTCTATACATATATATATATATAGAGAGAGAGAGAGAGAGAGAGAAAACAAGTACCATAACCAAAGATGATGGAGATCATAGAAGCAACAATAGCACAAGCACAAGAATGTTTGTTAATCTTTCCATCTTCTATTTCTTTTTTTTCTACCATGTTTGTAGCTACCTCTCTCTCTCTCTCTCTCTCTCTCTCTCTCTCTCTCTCTCTCTCTCTCTCTCTCTCTATCTATCTATATATATGGGGAGCAAATCAAGTTGAATTTGGGTTGTAATGTATATATGTATTAGAGATTAAGTTGAAATCCAGCAAACAAAAGAGTCGACGATTTTACACTAGGAGTGGAGTCAAATAGGTGATGATGGGTCACATGGACCAGACCCATAGCATATATATCGTCGGCCAAGTCAAATCCCAAATTAAGAAAAACAATATATATATATATATATATATATATATATATATATGAGAAATAAAGAAGTAATCTTAGTCATTTATCTGGTCAACATTTGCGATTTTGACCGCGAATCACCGCTTGCATGGTCTATAGAAGGTAGAGGAGTAGTTTCGTAAAATACGCGGGATGAGTTTATATATAAACTTATATGATTCACATATGAACTATACGTTCATATGAGAATCAGTTAATTAATTCATATATGAATCACAAAAGTTCATATATGAATCTGTTAATTAGTTCAACTAATTTATATATGAAATTACAGTTAATTAATTCATATGTGAATCAGTTAATTAGTTCATATATGAATTGAATCAGTTAAAAGAGTTCAGATGTGAATTACATTGATTCATATATGAACATATAGTTCATATATGAACACAGTCCGTGTATTTTGTAAAAATTACGAAAGTGTCCTTCTATTTTTGAAATAGCCGCAACATTTGACCAGTCAAAGCCGAAATATTTGACCAGTCAAATCCGATCTTGATCGTATGAATTGCTAGAATTACTTCTCTATTTTCTCATATATTTACCATTTCTCAAATGAACCTAAGGCTATATATATATATATATATATATATATATATGTGTGTGTGTGTGTGTGTGTGTGTGTCACGGTTATTTTGCAACCCAGTAAAATGTTACAACCCGTGCAACTTTATCTAAACCGTCCATTGTCTTTGGATTCTCATTGATTCTCTATATGAAATTATCGTGATTCCATCGAATTTTGTTGACTTTATGCAAAATTTGTCAATGCTCATAACGGTTCATGTGTGATGTATCGGATGAAAGTGGTACATTCATGAAACATAATACATTCCATGACATTTAATGAAATACTATGCATTGTAGGTAAGATTATTGCATGAAACCAATAATCATTGATGCAATTACATAATCAATCCACTTTTTACATAAACACCTGTAATACAAAACACGCAATGACATGTGATACAAACATGTTGTATTGACCGGCCATAGAGTGGGTGACCTTTTACGCGACCCGTTGGTCGCATTGACCAAGTCGTCTGTTGGAAATTTTTAGTAAAAATGTGATTTTTTACTAACTTTGGACACAAATAAATACATGTATATGTATAGTATATATCTAACTCTTCGTGGGTTTGTGTTCTCCTATATGAGAGCTTCAAAACGATATATTATATGTCCAAAACGGAATATGTGTGAATGAGATATCGATGCTCAAAGTTGAGTGTTTGGGATGAAATTGTGTTTGGAATGAAATTGGCAAAACCAAGTGGGTATGAGATTGTGTCCCACATAGGAAAGAGGACCAAAGTTTTAGTGGTTTATAACTAAAAATGTGGGAGGGACTTTTAAGTCCTTAGTTTGGTTTCACTCCATCACCTACCCGCGCGCAGGGGGGGTGCCGATTGCGACTATCGTAGGCTAAAATCGACGAACTTGTGCATGGGCGCGACCTGCGGACACGAATGCCGCTCTGAAATCTTGTGCTCGCGCAGGTTGGTTTTTAATAGTCGCGAAATGCTCTGTTTATTCAACACGAGCCTTAGCATGTCGATTCCCTTTCTATATGATTTGTTCTATTATTTTGTTGACCATATTGAGTTTTATATTCTTATAATTTATATGTATTATTAAGAAATACATATTTATAGTGGACTGTTTTACTCTGTAATCATATATGTGATCTTGAAACTTCTCGCATTCCAATTAGTCACCTTCTCTTTGATCTTGCCCCCTCTTTCTCTCTCTCTATATATATGTGTGTTAATTTGTGGGTGTTTGTTTGCCATCGAACATCATTATTTGTTACAATAAAATGATAGTTTTAGGATATATAATCATCTTCGACCGTTTAAATAGAGTATTTACTTTATGCTTATAGGATAAAAAACCACGTGTCATGTAATAAATTGTTAGAACGAGATAGTACAGCCTAATAAGTTCTATTAATTGACAGAAAGCCATGTCATATAAAAAAGTTAATATAAAGATTTTTATCGTAGTCTATTAGGTCGTTGTCTATATCATTAATAAAACTTTATCTAAGTTTATTCTATCAACTTATTATAACATTTTTGTAATTATTATATGATATCGGATAAAGGGTGGGCCAAAATGTGGACTTAAAAACTAAATATTTATTAATAATCCATTTTGTCTTTATTCTCGTCAACCACTTGGTAGGCACTTACAAGTCAAAGATGTCCTTTTTATCGAGAAAAATATCAACTTAAAGATCTTTAATTTGAAAATTGCTATTTTAAAGAACGTGATTTAAGAAAGTAAGGGGTTGTTTGTTTACTTTTTAATAGTTCCATTAAGAGGCAACCTCTGAATCGTTAAGAGGTAAATCTTGTTTGGTAAAAAAAGTGTTGCCTCTTAATGGTTCCAAAATCTTTTTAATGATTTTGTATCTTGACCCTCCCTTAACCATTAAGAGCCCTGATTTCATTATGAACAATAAGCAAACAACCATATTTCATTCTACACTATATCATAAAAACCTCTTAATCATTCAGACCTTTAATCATTTTGCACTAAATCATTTAGCAACTGCCAAACAGCCCCTAAGTCATTTTTTACTTATGTTACATTAATATTGTGTATCAAAATGAATAAGCTCTATATGTATTTTTTATGTTAACTATTAATGTTTAAATCAGTTTACGTACAGAACCCCTTAAAAAATTCTCAAAGTATCTCCAACAACTATGCTAAAATAGAAAAAAGTGAGATTTTAACAATTTTTTTGTTCCAACAACTATGCTATATCATATGTTAAAATAGAGAAAAGATGAGAGAGAAGGTAAAAATCTCCAAATTTGGAGAAATCTCTAAAATCACATATTAAAAAAAGAGAAATAATATTTAATTTTTTTCCACCAATAGAAGATATTGAAGTTGTATATTTAGGAGAGAGAAATAATATTTTATTAATATAATTGATGATAGAATTGTTAAAATAGAGTAGTTATTGGAGTTGGTTGTAATTTTTTTTAGAGATTTCTACTTTTGATAATCTATTTTAGAAAAAATTATAGTATAGTTGTTGGAGATGCTCTCAATGAACTTATACATATGTTTTCTCAATGTTAATGTATATAGAGGGCCCAGGCCCATGTCAGTATAAGGCCCAAGCCCATTTAGTCTACGTATATATATGTTGTATTTTGTAGTCTACGTTAGATTACTCATTATTTACTTATCGCATTGTACATTTTCTCTCAATCAATATATCGAGGTTTCAAACTTTCATCATATTCATCGTCTCCTTCAACCATATTCATCTTCTAACATGGTATCAGAGCTGTAGGTGTATTCTTCGATGTGTTTTTACTGTTCATCGTCATCACTGTTCATCCGAACCATAATCGACTCTTGTCGCCGCTTCTGCCTCTTACCGTCTCTTGTCGCCGCCGCCGCTGGTTCTTTGTGAGTCATCGCCTTTGAATCGATTTCTTTGCTTGAATCGATTTGTTTCTTCAAGATCAGATCGATCGATCTGTTTTGAAGCCGCCGCTGGTTTGTTTTCTGAAACCCTAGCCGGTCGAACGCCTATCGGTCGAACACCTTTCGGTCGAACTCTATAGGTCGAACATCCACTGGTCGAACATCCACCGGTCGAACCCTACCGGTCGTTAATACCGGTCATTAATACCGGTCCACATCCCGGTCGAACATCATCCTACCGGTCGAACACCCTACCGGTACCGGTCGAACACCCTACCGGTCGAACATCCCTACCGGTCGAACATCACCCTACCGGTCGAACACTCTACCGGTCGAACTCTACCGGTCGTTAATACCGGTCATTAATATTGTTTCTCAGTATTTATTTCTCAATTCATGGCTACCAATTTCAGTAACTCAAATCCCATCTCATTTGTTTTCAATGGTAACAACTACATTATTTGGCATCATCATATGACAATTCTGCTAAAATCCCATGGCCTTTACACCTATGTTACTGGTGCATCCAAAGTTCCAGTTCAGGAACCAACTGAGAATGCTGTTGACTTTGCAAAACGCATGAATGAGTGGGACATCAATAATGCTCGTATTTTGGGCTTCATTAATGCCTCCACTACTCCTGAGATCAACCAACAGTTTCTTGGTTACCTTACCGCCAAAAGTCTCTGGGATTTTCTCGCCAAGCGATACACGTCATCTGGTCTATCTCATCAGTATCAACTGTAGACCACTTTTCAGAGCAAACGTCAGCTTCCTGATCAATCCATAAACTCTTATATCTCTGAAATGCAGTCTCTCAGAGATCATATAAGTCTTGGAGCACCACAGATTTTTGATGACACAGCTCAACAATTCACTGTCTACTTCAACCAGCTACATTTGATTACTATTCTGATGGGTCTTACTGACAAATTTGAGAATGTTCGTGCTTCTCTTCTTCATAGGCAGCCATTACCTACTCTTGAAGAAGCTATATCAGAATTGATAAGTGAAGAAACCCGTTTTCACATGCGATCACCGATGCCCACTACTGATAGCGTTCTCTACACGTCTCATCCCAAGTCCAAAGGCAAATGGATCAACAACAATCATTCCAAATCTAGGGGAAAGACGAACACATCCGAGTGTGCATTTTGCCATTCTCCTGCTCATCTTCTTCTTGATTGTCCTATTCGTAAGTGTCGTAGGTGTGGCATCACTCATCCGCGTCATTATGAGTCTAACTGCCCGAAGAACTCAAAGCACACTGGTTCTCAGAACCGGACTCACGCTGTTGCTGGGCCTAACATTGCTGATACTGAGGTTTCTACAGCCTCCTCACCTGACCTAATGGAACTGATGCGTCGCAATCAGGAACTCATGGAGCAGATCATGTCTGGTGCTATGGGTATGAATTCTCCACACTCAGCTGCATCAGGTAACATATGGCTTTTTGACTCTGGGTGTTGCAATCATATGACACCTTGCCCTGATGGTTTCGTTTCTAAGAAACCACCTCAACAATTTACGTCAGTAAGAACTGCTGACAACACTGGTCTACCGGTATCCTTTAGTGGAAATGTTTCCACTCCTCATATACAATTACCGGATGTTCTAAATGTTCCGAAGCTATCTCTGAGCTTAGTTTCGATTGCGCAGCTTCTTGAATCTAATTTGATCATTTTATTTCATTCTTCTAGTTGTGTTGTACAGGATCCAAAGACCAAGCAGATCCTTGGACTCGGCCGTAAAGTTGGACGGATGATTAAAGTGGTCTACATGCGTCTTCCATTACCCTCTTCAAGTCTTGTTGCCTCAGTTTCCAGCACCTCTTCCTTTGAGTTGTGGCATGCCCGACTGGGTCACTTATCTCTAGCCAGAATAAAATCATTAGCTCATTTAGGGGTGTTAGGAAATTGTGTATCAACTGATAATATTTCTTGTTTATCTTGCGCACTTGGCAAACATCATGCTTTACCTTTTGAAATGAATGAGTTTAATTCTACTTCTTCTTTCGATCTTATTCATTCTGATGTATGGGGACCAGCACCACATCCATCCATGGGGGGTGCTCGATATTTTGTTATTTTTATTGATGATCATACACGTTTCACATGGATATATCTCATGAAACATCGTTCGGAATTACCCCAAATCTATATTATGTTTGCCCGGATGATTCACACCCAGTTCTCAAAATCTATAAAGATTCTTAGAGCTGACAATGCTATGGAATACAAAGAGTCATCCCTTCTCTCCTTTCTTCAATCTCAGGGGACTCTCTCTCAGTACTCCTGTCCCGGCACATCTCCTCAAAATGGTCGTGACGAACGCAAACACCGTCATATTCTTGATACGGTTCGCACTCTTCTCATCTCCGCTAAATGTCCAGAACGTTTTTGGGGTGAAGTTGCTTTCACTGCAGTTTATACTATCAATCGTCACCCTACTCCCATCCTCAATAATAAGTCTCCTTATGAGGCTCTTTATGAGGTCACTCCTGCCTATGAACTTCTAAAAGTTTGGGGTAGTGCTTGTTTTGTTCAACTACAATCTCATGAACATACCAAACTTGAACCTCGCTCCAGACTGTGCAACTTCCTTGGATATGGTATTGAGCACAAGGGTTATCGCTGCTGGGATCCTATCTCCCAGCGTCTTCGTATATCACGTCATGTTACCTTCTGGGAACATGTTCCTTTCTCTTCTATATCCAAGTTTCGTGAGTCTCCTAACCTCACCACTCCGTTTTTCACTGATGCTTCCGTCTCATTGGACTCACTCCAATCTGACATCATATCACCTCCACCTGTTGTTCCAACTCCTTACGAGTTTGCCTCTCCTTCAGAGTCTCCTGCCCTCACACAACCTGCCACTCCTAGTTTTCCTGATCAACATCAATCATCTGCTCCATCCGCACAACCAACATCTGAGGTACCTGCTGAGTCTTTGGTCCTGGAACCTCTCAATCTCAGAATGTTAGACGATCAGAACAGGGTGCAGACATGAACTGACTGACAGTATGAACAGCATAGGCAATATCAGGGCGAGTCACTGTCAGATATACAAGTAACCCCACTAACTGGCGATATAAAGTAGGATCACACAGAGGAGGTCCAGCATTTGGAGCCAAATGAAGGTTGTGCTCAAGAGGAGTGGATGATGTTTTATTGTCAGTAATCCCATCTTTTGACAAAAGATCTGAGGTGTATTTGGCTTGACACAGATAAATTCCCGATGGATCGGAGAGCACCTCAAGACCAAGAAAATAGTGTAACGAACCAAGATCCTTCATCTCAAAACAGGAGCTGAGAGATGACTTCAGATTGGCTATGCCTGTAGAGTCACTGCCAGTAATAATCATATCATCCACATACAGGAGAAGTAAGATTGTGCCAGCCTCAGTGGTCCGAGTAAACAGTCCTGAATCATAGTTGCTGGGTGAGAAGCCCAGAGAGGTGACTGTGGAACTGAATTTTTCAAACCAAGCTCGCGGAGCTTGCTTGAGGCCATAAAGAGCCTTCCGAAGACGACAAACATGACCTTGTGGAAGTCGAACGCCTGGAGGAGGTGTCATGTATACCTCCTCAAATAAGTCACCGTTCAAAAAGGCATTCTTAACATCCATCTGAACGAGAGGCCATTGTTTGGTAGCTGCGATGGCAAGAAGACTACGAACAGAAGTAACTCGAGCAACAGGTGCAAAAGTCTCCTCATAATCAATACCGTACTCTTGATTGAAGCCCTTGGCCACAAGACGAGCTTTGTATCGATCAATAGAGCCATCAGATTTGGTTTTGATTTTGACCACCCATTTGTACCGATCACTACGCTGCTGTCCTGCGCATTCTTCGATATTTAAAAGGAACCATGTTTCATGGTCTTCATTTTCCATCCACCTCATCGTTGATTTTGCGAGGTTTTTCTGATGCTGATTGGGACAGTGACATGACTGATCGTCGCTCCACTACCGGCTACTGTTTCTTTCTTGGCGACTCTCTTATAACCTGGCGAAGCAAGAAATAATCTCTCACAGCTCGGTCCAGTACTGAAGCTGAGTATCGAGCACTAGCTGACATGGCTCAAGAACTTATGTGGTTACGCTGGCTACTCTCTGACATGGGGGCTCCTCAACAGTCTCCAACTTCATTGTGGTGTGACAACAACAGTGCCATTCAGATTGCTCACAATGATGTCTTCCACGAGCGAACAAAGCATATTGAAATTGACTGTCACTTTGTTCGTCAACATGTGACTCGTAAAACTATTCAGCTTCTTCCTATTTCGACTCTTGATCAACCGATTGATATTTTCACTAAAGCTCATTTACCAGGACTGTTTCATGATCTAGTTTCCAAACTCCATCTGGCTCATTCTTCTCCCGATTGAGTTTAAGGGGGGATGTTAATGTATATAGAGGGCTCAGGCCCATGTCAGTATAGGGCCCAAGCCCATTTAGTCTACGTATATATATGTTGTATTTTGTAGTCTAGGTTAGATTACTCATTATTTACTTATCGCATTGTACGTTTTCTCTCAATCAATATATCGAGGTTTCAAACCTTCAGCATATTCATCGTCTCCTTCAACCATATTCATCTTCTAACACTCAAAGAATTGAAATTTACATCAATTTGCCCACTAATTGTTGACTTGGTGAAAAACCCTAGTCGATTTCTCCTACCAACATTAAAAGTTATGGAAACTCTTGATTTCTCCAGGAGTTGTTTATTTTTCCAAGCTTCTCCACCTGCTTGAAGCTCCCATGCCATTGCTCCTTCGATTGTAGGTCTCTTTTCCGGTCGTCGGTCTCTTTTCCCGTCGCAGGTCAATATTCTTCTCCTCAAGAATCTCTCAAACCCGTCACATAGATCTGAAGAAGAAATCCCTTAAATATTATGGTTCTGACCTCTTTTGAAGAAGAAATCCCGTCGAATAGATCTCTCAGACCCTCGATTTCTATAGAGGAGAGATTCAAAGACTTTATACATCACCTCCTCCTCAATATGATTCTGATCTCTTGTAGGGTTTTTTTTCTTTTTTGAATTTAGGGTTCAATGATGTTAGGGTTTTTCTTTATTTGGGTTTAATTTGATTTGTGTTTTTTTTGGGTTTTAATTTAATTTTGGGTTTAATATGGTTACTGTAAAAAAAAATTGTATTTAGACTTTTCTTTTTATTTGAATGTGATGTTTCTACTCGATGTAATGATGGAGGAGAAAAAAGTTGACCTGCTGGAAATTGCTTCTTTTTATTTGAACGTGATGTTTCTTTTTATTTTGTAATGATGGAAATTGCTACATGTTGTTTATTTTCATGGAAATTGTTGTTTTATAAAATTTCTATCAACAAATGTTTAATATAAAACAAAAGGGTAAAATGGTCATTTCTGACATTCAGTCTGTTTATTCAGCACAACAACTGAACAACAATTTAGCTGTTAACACACAGACAACTATATTCATACAGGTCTTAACAACAAACGAACCGAACAACACCTAAGTAGCTTTCTCAGAAGTAAAATGTTAAAATCTTTTAAAAAGTATCATCTTCATCTATAAAAGATTTTCTATTTTAGAGAGTACATAATTAATTATATTATTAAAATAGTTGATACAACTTATAAAATATTATTTCTCTCATCTAAATATTTAATTTAAAACAATTTTATTGGTAGAATAAATAAAAAATAATCATTTTTGGAAAGGGAATTTAATTAAAATGCCTTAACATGAAAACTCGGTACCCAATATGCCCCAAATCTTGTCATTTTTGCCAAAATACCCCATATGTCCGTGTTTTTAGTCCTCGTTTTTGAAAAAACGCGGGGTTAGTGCATTTTGGTCCGCGTATGGCTTGAAACGCGGACATACCCCACGTCCAACCCAAAAAACGCGGACATACCCCTCGTCCAACCCAAAAAACGGGGACATACCCCGCGTTCCACACAAAAAACGAGGACATACCCATTGAATTGTTGATTTTATTATATATTTACAGTTTATACCCCTACAATTATTTAGTTAGTTTACTTTATACCTTCTACTTTTCTATTTTTCATTTTATACTTTTATTATATTAACATATATAATCGTATATTAACTAAAATACGTTAAAAAAAATACGTTTTAATTTTAACAAGTTATACCATTATAATCGTCTCTTCGATACCTTCGAAATGAGCCCAATATTGAATATTTTTGGATTTAATTACTTTATTATATATCATATATATTTAAAATTTTATACACCTATAATTATTTAGTTAGTTTACTTTATACTTTTTATTTTTCTATTTGTTATTTTACACTTTCATCATATTAATACATATAATCGTATATTAACTAAAATACGTTAAATAACTTTATGATATATAAAAACGTATTTTTAATATATATGATATAATAAAATAATTAAATCCAAAAATATTTAATATTGGGCTCATTTCGAAGGTATCGAAGAGACGATTATAATGGTATAACTTGTTAAAATTAAAACGTATTTTTTAACGTATTTTAGTTAATATACGATTATATGTGTTAATATGATGAAAATATAAAATGAATAATAGAAAAGTAAAAGGTATAAAGTAAACTAACTAAATAATTATAGGGGTATAAATTGTAAATATATAATAAAAATTACGCGCGGACCAAACGGAGACCCAAATAGTGAACCCCGCGTTTTTTTCAAAAACGAGGCCCAAAAATGCGGACATATGGGGTATTTTGGCAAAAATGATAAGATTTGGTGCATATTGGGTACTGATTTTTCATGTTAGGGCATTTTAATTAAATTCCCTTTTGGAAATATATCTAAATTTATAGATTTTCATCATCTCTAAAACTTTCGCTATTTTGGAGAAAGTTTTAGGGAATCTTTTAGAGCAAAAACTCCCTAAAATCTCCATTTTGTAGAAGCTCTTGGAGACGCTCTAATAAATTTAATATATTTTTTTATTATTTTTTATATTTAAAATACAATTTATCTTTGATGTAAATTGAATTAAAAAATATATATCAAAACTCAAAACCATAAGAAAACGATAACATAAATTATAAACTATGAATTATATGAGATATATATATATATATATATATTTCTAAAACAAAAATTGTATGGAGGGTTGGGTTTTAATCTTAAATGAAAATTTGGTGAGAAGCGTAAAAAAACATTTTGTTAGTAGAAGTCTACATGTAACACCCTCAAATCTGGAAATAGCAACTAAATTAAAAATTTTCTAAATATATCGATAAATGATACATCTCCAATCACAATTTATTATTTAACCTCAATACACACATTTCATTCTATACATACGGTCTATAATAAGGACGGATGCTACTAAAACCCAATAATAGTCACTATCTTCAAACTGCGGAAGACTTCATCAACTACTTACACTTGCACAAAGCTAAGACTCAACTCTTCATAGTTGCTAGAACCAAACCCCAACTGGAACTTGATGCACATGCCGACAAATAAAAATGTTAGACTTAACGCCTAGTGAGCTCAAGAGTTTTCAACATATATAAATGAATCATTTAAAGGAAGAAGAAGATGCCATTAAAATCATAATATTTCAAAATGATATGCTCCGCTTATGAAAATAACTCGTTTACCAATAAATATGCATTTTAAACGAAAGAGACACCGAATTAATCGTTAATTAAACCAAACTGTTTTACGGACTAAGATCCCAATATAAAACGTTCTTTCGTGACCTTAGATTTAATCCAAAACTTGCTCAAAATGAGAATAAAGAAAGGACTCCCAATTTTATAAAACGCGGGTAAAAATGTTATACCTCGAAATACCCAACACGGGTGGAACATGATACACAACTCATAAATCATAGATGAAAATCTATATAAATAAATATTGTCGTGAACACGGACATTAGCCCCAAAACTCACACAACCATAAAATGGACGAAATAAAATACCGAAACGTGGAAATGACGCATTCTATTCAAACCTTAATATACGTGAGGGACAACCCAATATTAAGGCCATCATTTATCGTCGACCACACAAACCAAAGTTGGTAAAATACGACATTAACTTTTAAAAACACCACAGATCTACGACGGAGAGACCCATATACATTGAGAATAAAGGAACATGCAAGTAGGTCGCCCATACAACTTCCTCACATGTCATCTAAACGTTTCCATCTTGGGTGGCGAGAACACGTGAATGGGGCCACCCGTGATGTTATTGGATTTCACCATATATCCCGGTCCTAGTTCCCATGCCATACCAGGCATCACAATCCTCAGACCGTTTGTTTCCTCTTGCCATGCTCCGTCGAGTTCCACCCCAAGGTCTTACGGACATGGATGCCTATCCAATCTAGACGAGTTTCAACTCAGCGGCTCGAGCCACCTATTGCCTACTCACTAGCAAACCCAAGCGGTCACTAAATGTAACCAAAACCTCAGGCCTTACAAAACAGACAGACTTACGTGCCTATGGATCCATTACAACACTGTCTAACGTTACATGACTCCAATTGAAAGACCAAAGTTCCCAAAACATGCAACTCCCAAATGGCACGAAATAATCGTCATCATACTCCAAAATTCCACAACTGTTTTTAAACCGGACAAATGTCCTCAAGACTCTATTTAGTCAAAACTGAGCCAACGACCCAACAGTTTACATAAATACCCAATGAAAGCCAGTAGAGACATCGAAATACGTTTGACCAACAATTATGCAAACACCACGACCAAAAAGGTAATTAACCCAAAACTTCTCATTGGTTGAAACAAAATGCTTTCCAAATGAACTCTTTCTCTTCATGTTGCCAAAATGACTCATAGTTCGATGATATGCATTTTCCAATAGTTTATAAAATCGTATGCACCAAATGGACAATTATATAAAATGACTTCCATTTATATATTACATCGTCAAAGGAATATATCAAAATGATTTATTTATCAAAATGCCCAAGAATCACAAAGATGTGTGTTACATAAGTTTATAAAGTTAAATATATCCAAATAACCAACTTATCAGCAGTTAACCATTTGATGTAAAACACAAACACTTTAAAATAAACATTTTGGCATGTACACCGTTTTCACAAATCAACTTGAACTCACCTTGCTAGATTTAGGCTAAATCTAGATTTTACCCCACTTTGAGCTCCTTTGAAGAAACTTGAATCTTCAAGGTCAAAACTTCCATAAACCTAGATACATAAATTTCCAACCATAAATAATCATATTCAACCATCTAGAATCTTTCCCCAAAACATTTACATCAAAAACCCCAACTTGACCAAACCCTAATTTTCATAAATGAAGAGAAGAGATGATTACATCAACCACAACTTGAATCCATCAATCAAACACTTCTAGGACACCAAAATGAGCCACAACCTCCCAGTCTTCAAAATGGTGGAAAGTTGGATGCTAGAAAGCTTGGGTGAAGAAGGTGAAGATGAAATGATCTTAATTCTAGCTTCCAAAACATGTAGAAGATGAAGGAACACTTGGTTTTATGACAAAAACACCCAAAAAAATGAGTTAGGGTTCATAATGGGAGGGTGAGGTTTGGTTGAGAGAGTTTGTAGAAGAGAATGGTTAAGGAATGAATGAGAAAAAGTGAGAAAAATAGGTTTAATGAAGGTTGGACCCCGACGGCGAGTATGCCCAGCGATTGTGACATGTGTCACTTTCGCCGGACACTCTCGCGGAGAGTGTACCGCGGCCATAAGGCCTTCCACGAGAGTGACATGCGAGAGTGACACATGTCACTTTCGCTGTCACTTTCGCCCAGGCTCCCCGAAGCCCGAAAATCCGATTTTTTTCGACACTAAGGCCCTCAACACTCTTTGGGACTTTTAGTGTTGTTTTCCCAACATGAATCCCACCGAACACAAGGTACAGAAACGCCTGGGTGCCCTTACTTACCGAAAATTACGGGTGTTACACTATATAAGTTAACATGTTATTAACATATATTAGTACTTTATGTTAAGGTTTGTTAATATATTTTAATTCATGTTAACATTTTATTATAACGTTCATACATTTCCCACAAAAATTTGATTTCTCGTGTGGGGACATTACGTTTTGTGATAACCACGAGGACCTTACATTTGTCTTCATGGCTATCATAATATTTAAGGTCCTCATATGATTATGGTTCTCTCTCTCTCTCTGTGTGTGTGTGTATATATATATATATATATATATATATGAAAAACCATGCAAGAAGTCGGTCAACTTACGAGATGTATGAGAAAGCACAAATCACATGTGATACAACACGTCCAAAAGGAGTGTTCGACTGGTCAACATGACCAAGGTCACATGAAAACTCGCCCGCACCATGGTTGATCAATGCGACGTGTTCGTGTCACATATAATTTTGGGTATTCTTGCACTTCTCACAAGTTGATCGTTTTCTCTTATAAAGCTTTTATTTCTTTAGTAATATATATATATATATATATATATATATGCGAAAAATCGTGTGAGAAGTTGAGTTAACGGTGAGAAGCGTGAGAAGTGGATCTAAACCATTGATATCTTTTAATCTCAAGCCCTCCCATGAATTGCGGCTTAGAAGGGAATTGATCTGGTACATCTCATCCTAATGTGCGTTCTTTTTCATCCAACGGTCGATAACCACTTCTCACGCTTCTCACCGTTAACTCAACTTCTCACCGGAACTCAACCCTATATATATATATATATATATATTATAAGTCACTGCTAATCTGTCACAGCAGTAGACATGTGGGTGTAACTAATATGTGTAAGGTCCTGGGCTCAAGCATAGGCACCGCTCCTCTAGCAATGGGATGCATACACCAGTTTACTTCCCCCATGATGACCGTGGGACCGGTGCGCTAATTTACCTCCCCCAAACAAATTAAATAGAGATAACAATAGCCAATAACATTGGATAATGATACCACATAAAAAAGAACTTCGAGAGTCGAGAAGCAATAACATATAACAAAATGACCATTTAACTTTTTTTATTGTCTTCTCCAATGTAATTAGTCACTTTTAGAAGAAAAAAAAGGGAAGAATTTTCCACACATTTCCTTGTGGGTTCCATTCTCTTTATATAGACAATTTTATACAAGGTAGTGATTACAACAGATCCTACAATCGTATCCTACCATCTATATAGCAAACCATTCCTTGAATTAAGCTATGCCATAATACATATGCCTAAAGGATTTCTAGCTACCTTATTTACATTCCCCCTCAATCTTAACCGTGACAAGGTTTAGATTGTATCGTAGACGATCTAGCATGTTACGAGTTGTTGGCTTGGTAAACCCATCGGCTACCTGGTCACTAGAGGATATAAATCGGACGTCAAGAGCACCCAATGGCACATTCTCTCTGACAAAGTGAAAATCCACTTATATGTGCTTCGTCCGTGTATGGAAAACTGGATTGGCTGTTAAATAGGTAGCTCCTAGATTATCACACCATAATACTGGTGGTCGCGGCTGGCAAACACTCAATTCCTTAAGCAAGGATTGCACCCACGTAGCTTCCGTTATACCATTAGCCAAGGCCTTATACTCAACTTCTGTGTTGGATCGGGACACTGTGGGCTGCTTGCGTGAGCTCCATGAAATCAGATTGGGGCCTAGGAACACTGCAAATCCTCTGGTAGACCTACAATCGTCCATGCAACCTGCCCAATCAGCGTCCGTAAACACACTCAAGAGTGTAGAGTTGGACCGTCGAATGCGAAGCCCTGTAGTTGTCGTGCCTTTTACATATCTTAAGATGCGCTTGACTGCCTCCCAATGGACATCGGTGGGTTTCAAAAGGTATTGACATACTTTGTTAACAGCAAAAGAAATATATGGATGTTTTAATGTAAGATACTGCAAGCCTCCAACCAAGCTTCTATATTTGAAAGCATCATCATCGTTAGAGGCATACTTGTGTTGCATCAAGGTGATTCCCCCTGAATTGTAGACGACTTCAATCCCAAAAAATAATTCAGCCATCTAAGATCCTTGATCGGAAAGGAGGAAGACAAGGCATGAACCAACTGATCAACGGTTTGTTGAGAAGAACCGACAATCACAATATCATCCACATACACAAGCATGTAAATAGTAATATCCCCATAAAGAAACAAGAAAAGAGAGGTGTCGGCCTTGGAAGACTGAAAACCAAGTTAATGTAGTCTGTCACTAAGTCGGGAAAACCAGGCACGAGGGGACTGTTTTAGGCCATAGAGTGCCTTCTGGAGTTTGCACACATAATCAGGCTGTTGAGAATCCTCAAAGCCTGGAGGGTGTTGCATATAAACTTCCTCATCCAATAAACCATGAAGGAAAGTGTTGCTTACATCGATTTACCGAAGATGCCATCCTCGGGACACTGTCAGGGAAAGAATTAGTCGAACTGTCGTTGGCTTCACAACCGGACTGAAAGTATCCTGATAATACATGCCATATTATTGAGTAAAACCACGAGCGACTAAGTGCGCCTTGTGCTTATCAATGGAGTTGTTCGGGTGATGTTTAAGCTAGAAGACCCACTTACAGCCGACCACATTAACACCAGTCGGCCGCGGGACAAGGGCCCACGTGTTGTTTTTCTAGAGTGCGTCGAACTCGACCTCCATGGTGTTGCGCTATGCCGGCTCAGAGAGGGCCATTCGATGAGAGGTAGGCTCGGCGAAGAAGGCACGTCTGTTCGGATCATACTGAATTGTCCCGTCGGTGAACTTCCAGGGACAAGATTTCCTGGCACGACCACGGATAGTGACACCAGGCGGTGGCGGAGACAAAGCATGAATAGTCAGAGCTTTTGCAGGTGCAGGCACAAAGTCACCGACGACAGGAGCTTGTAACGAGGACGTGACACCCGTCACAGGAGGCGCTGGTGCAGGCCCATGTATGCATGTGTCTTCGATCGTGCATGACCTCAGAACATCAATCACAGGCGCGGGCATCGGTGCAGATTGCGGTGGTGTTGCAGCTACATTAGAGGTGTTAGACAACAAAAAAGATAAGTCATAATTCCGCATATGATCATTTACGACTGTCGGTTTAGATTGGGGAAATGAAACGACTTTAGACATAGAAGATGGTGTGGCGGAGAAGGATATAGTCGCATAAGGGAATCGAGTTTCATCACAGATCACATCCCGGGATATGTATATCCGACCGGTACTTTTATTCAGACACTTATACCCCTTGTGCATGGAACTGTATCCTAGGAAGACACATAGTTTGGACCGAAAGTCAAGTTTATGGGAGTTGTATTTGCGAAGGCTTGGCCAGCATGCACATCCGAAGGTACGAAGAAAGGAATAATCAGAGGTTATAGTGAGGAGACACGTGATGGGTGTAGAGTTACTTAGGGTACGACTAGGCATGCAATTTATGAGCTTACAAGTGTCAAGAAGGCCTCATCCCAAAATCAAAGAGGAAGAGAGGAATATGCCAGGAGTGTCAAGCTTGTTTCAACGATATGATGATGTTTTCGTTCGGCCATTCCATTTTGTTGCGATGTATGAGGACATGACACACGGTGAGAAATACCCGAGCGTTGGAAATATTTATGAAGCCGGTGGTACTAACCCACCCCCCAATCAGATTGTACACTGCGAATTTTAGTATTCAAAAGACGCTCAACATGATTTTGGAAATTGTAAAAGATTTGTTCAACATCAGATTTATTTTTGATAAGGTAGATCCATGTATAGCGACAATAATCATCCAAAAAAACTGACATAATATTTAAAGCCTCTACTAGACACTTGAGCAGGGCCCCAAACATCGGTGTGAACAAGCTCAAGTGGAGATGAAGTAACACAAACATAATTATTATAGGGAAGTTGATGACTCTTTGCACGCTGACATGCATCACAAACAGATGACTCATTATCAAAAGAGCAACCTAATTTATTTGACGTCAAAATAGACTTAACAATTGTTGAAGTAGGATGACAAAGGCGTCGAAGCCATTGCGATGAAGACACCTTAACACCGGATGAAGCATGATGAGGAGTGGTAAATGAGAAGTGATCGAGTGGCACTGGATAGAGACCTCCTTTGCTTCTACCGAGTAGAAGAGTTTTCTTCGTAGCCTTGTCCCTAACAAAGAAAGCATTAGCATGAAATTCAATGAAGACATTGTTATTGGAGACAAGTTTATAAGTGAAAAGAAGATGCTTATTGATATTGGGAACATGCAAGACATTTTTAAGGGCAAGGGGTCGATCTAAACCGGGAATTATTGAATGACCAATATGGGAAATATGAAAACCTGCTCCGTTGGCCACTTGCACCTGATCTTTGCCATGGTAGCGCTCCTGGATGGACAATCGATCAAGATCACTTGTGAGATGATCCGTTGCACCAATATCAATATATCAGTTTGTGTCGGTGTTGTATCCTCCCATGGTCGCACTATTGCCACCACGATACTCCTCTGCCTGGTACGCGTGATTGAACCTGTTGCGGCAATTTAATGCGATGTGGCCCGGAATGCCACACACTTGGCAGCGTGAGCCGCCGTTGTTCCTGCCGCAGCTGCGACCATTTCACGACTACCAGCACCACCGTTGCGGTAGTTATTTCGCTGGTTGTTGTTAGAAGGGTTGCCATGGTTGTGACGAGAAGCGTTGGAGTCCTGGCGCGTGACATTGTTGGCGGACGAGATGAACTCCGCCTTGCCGCTCATCGAGGCGGCTTGGGCTTCATGGGCAATCAAATAGGAGTAGAACTCCGGAAGGGTTACCGCACGCTGATTGCTTAGCACAGTGATGGTGGTGAAGAGATCACTGTGGCCCGACCCTAGACCAGTTAGTATATAGTCGATTACTTCTTCATCGGACATGGGATGACCAATATTTGCCATAGTATCGGCAAATCCCGTCATCTTCTGGTAGTACTCCGACGCGCTCATGTCACCCTTCCTCGTGGTTGAGAGCTACGTGTGGATCTGGATGGAGTTCCCGCGATGTTGAGCGGAAAACATGGTGTGGAGAGATGTCCACAACTGGTTGGACGTGTCGATGCAACAGGTGAGTTGAGAAAGAACATCCTCCGTCATGGAGGACAGGAGACCACCAATGATGGCCTGATTTTGGATGACCCATGTATCGCGGGCAGGGTTAGGAAGTTGCCTTGCATCAGTGTCGGCTCCCACGGTCACTGTGGCAACAGGGATTGGTGTGGTGCCGTCGAGATACCCAAAGAGCTGGACACCTCGTAAGATGGGAACAACTTGCGCCTTCCATATCAAGAAGTTGGTGCGGGTCAGTTTGCATGTGATAGCGGTGGCAATGGTGGAAGAATTGACGAGGGTAGACATTATGGAGGTGCTCTTAAAAGAGACCAGAGAGCCGGAGGTTTGAGAGGGTAGCTCGACGGTGGAACCAGAGCCCGTAGGATCTGGCTTTGATACTAAGATTAAAAAAAGGAAGAATTTTCTACACATTTCTCTGTGGGTTCCATTCTCTTAATATAGACAATTTTATACAAGGTGGTGATTACAACAGATCCTAACAATCGTATCCTATCCTATCATCTATATAGCAAATCATTCCTTGAATTAAGCTATGCCATAATACACATGCCTAAAGGATTGCTAGCTACCTTGTTTACATTAGATCCTTGTTAATTATGTATTAAATTCTTTTTTGCTCTATACTAAAGCTTTTGGGTTTTTTTTAGGTACTAGCCTTTTTGAAATTACTACTTCTTTCATCTCAAAATAAGTGTCAATATTACTATTTTAATTTGTCCCAAAATAAATGTCCACTTTCTCATTTTACCCTTAATTATGAGATGGAGGAATTTTTTCCTCTCCATAATATAAGGTAAATTTGTCATTTTGTTTATTAAAAATGTAATAATTACATAATTCTAAAACTATCTATCTTTTTTACTGTAGAATTTATTTTAAGACGGAGGAAGTACTGAATATTAAAAAAAAATTGGGACCTTACCTAAACATGGCGCTATACGTAAAATACTGTATTTTTTAGAAGATTACAAAATTTATATTAATACTGATACATAACATATTTTATTTCTGAAAAAGAACACAAAAACAAAAAATTAACAGAGATCAAGAAACTATGCAATTGTATGAATTATTATGAACACAAAAATAATTAATTAATCATGAAGATGGGGACTTCTCGAAAATATTGGTCAAATTTGGGGGCCGAATGTGGATATAAAATCATTTAAATAAATATGCAACATTTTTTTAAAAACAAAATTTTGAAAACCAAGTTTTGGATTTCACTTATTAAAGAATTATTAACTATATAGTTTTTGTATAATTTATAAGTTTTTTTCAAGTGTAATTTATCATATATTCATGTCTAAATGTCTAATGATGTGCAAGTTAAAATAAGTTGATAACGATGAAAAGTACGTAAAATATCAAGCAAAAGGATGATTGAGCTCAAGGGTGAAGTCAACCAAGTTGAACTGATTATAAAACGACAATTTCAACAGAGTTATATTGACAACCAGATTGACAGTGTCTTTCGAAATGGCTAAATATGTAAGTAAGAGTATGTTGAATTGAAACCCACATCAAAGCCGGCTTCCAAACTCGTTTAGGGTTAAGATGAGACCTGTGAGATCATAGGTGACTTCACCTATGAAGTCGCTTGCAACCGTACACGTATTTAACTGGTAAGAGCATCTCCAATGGATTCTCTAAAATAGAGAAAATGAAGATTTTATTCTCTATTTTGCTCCTACAAATTCTCTATATTGTTCTCTAAAATAGAGAAGAAAAAACTCCAATTTTAGAGAAACTCTAAAACTTGATGGGATGTGAGAGATTTTTTTGATTCATTTTCATCAATAAGATTAAAATATTATCGTTTTATACAAAGTTTTCTAAAAGTACATTGAGATGATAAAATTATATAATATTTTAATAATATATTTAATACTGAAATCTTCAAAATAAATATATTAAAGTTTACACCAAAAATAGCATATATTCATGTTGAGATGTGCCAGAACAAGGGTTTTTAACCAAAAACGAAACAAAAAAAAATTATATTGAACAAAATATTGAAGATACAAAGAAAGACTTGGGATCATATAAGACCAAGTTGTTTTCGTGAGATCCGTGAGACCACATTTTTACGTTAGAAACTTTACATCAAAACACCGTGAAGGCAACCTTCACAGTGTTTTTACTGTGAAGTTTCAGAGTTTTTTTTACCTTTATAATGTTTTGCTATGAAGTTTAAGCTGTAAAAATGTGATCTCACGGATCTCACAAAACCGATTGATCTCGTATGAACCCAACCTTACAAAGAAATGGGACAAATTGCGAAAGTAATATATTCAAATAATATCTCAAAACAATGATATCTTCTTCAATGGCTATATATTATAGTGAGGATGAAAAAGAACTTACGTCTTTATGTTTTTGTTTTTGTCGATGGTAAAAATGGCAGCTGTAATAATGACGGATTCACATCATAAGTATCTATATCTATATTTATAATTCTAGGGGTGGTTCAAATGAAAACTCATTTTTCATTGTGCACATGAGAACAAATCTTAACCATTGATCAAAATTTAAAAAACTAATCAATGATTAATATATAATAAGATTAATTGGGAAGTAATTAAGGACAAAATTATAATTTTGAATCAACGTCTACCATATTTGACTTTTTATTTTTTTTTAATTAAAAAAATTTACCCCCTTAAACTTAAAAATAATTTATCTTAAAAATTACTAATATTTTAATCAAACAAATTACATCAAAAAAACGAGAATTTCGTGCTCTTCGATATGACATCCATCTCGATATAGTTTTTTTTTTTCGTTTTAATCGTTTTTTACGTGAAATTCTATATACGTGTTATATTCATTATGAATATGCATGCACGTCTTCGGATGTCCACATTCAATATGAATAACAAAGATGAACGTTCATTCACTATTCATGATAAATAATACCGTATGCAGGATGAATAATACAATATTTAGATTTTTGTTTTCGTTTTAACCGTTTTTTACGTGAAATTCTATATATGTGTTATAATCATTATTAATATGCATGCATGTCCTCGGGTGTCCACATTAAGTATGAATAACAAAGGTGAATGTTCATTCAGTATTCATGATGAATAATACAATATTCAGAATGAATAAGGTGAACTTTCATTCAGTATTCATGATGAATAATACAGTATTCAGGATGAATAATACACGAATCCATGATTCATGTATTATTTATAATGAATCGTGTATTATTCACCCTGAATGCTCTATTATTCATCCTGAATAATACATTATTCATGATGAATAATATATGAATGACCCCTGAAAGTGTAGACACATGACGCACTCTCTTTTGTTTCCCAATTCACAACCGAAATTTGGTTTAATTCATTATGAATATGTATGTGCATCCCTGAATGTCCAACATTCAGTATAAATAACAAATGCGAACGTTCATTCATTATTCATGATAAATAATATAGTATTCAGGATGAATTACACAACATTCATGACGAATAATACACGAATTCATGAATCGTGAATTATTCACCCTGAATGTTGTATTATTCATCATGAATGATACATTATTCATGATGAATAACACATGAATGACCTGTGAAGATGTAGAGATGTGATGCGCTCTCTTTTGTTCCCCGATTCACAACCGAATTACTCGATAAGTTCTTGATTCGTCTTAATGGGTGTTGGGTTACGGTGCTGAAGAAACGTGATGCCTTACGACGTTGAAGAAAGTGTTGAAGAAGGTGATGTCGAGTTACATACTTACGGTGTCGATGCGTTGTACAAACTTGAACGTACATAAATATTCATAATGAATATAACACATATATAGTATTTCACGTAAAAACGATTAAAACGACAAAAAAAAAAAAACTATATCGAGATGGATGTCATATCGAAGAGCATGAAATTCTCGTTTTTTTGATGTAATTTGTTTGATTAAAATATTAGTAATTTTTAAGATAATTTATTTTAAACTTTAATTGGGTAAAATGTTTTTAATTAAAAAAGAAAATAAAAAGTCAAATATGGTAGGCGTGTGTTTAAATTTTCTTCCATTTTTACCCCTAAGCATTTTAAAATTAAAATTTCTATTTAATATGAGTTGTTGGATCAAAAGAGATCGAGTGACTGAGATTTGTCCTCACGTGCACAATGAAAAATGAGTTTTCATTTGAAATTTCCTCTATACTTATATATCTATACTATATTATAAAGCACGGATAAAAAACTCTTAAATACAAATTATTAAACACAAGATACCATAATTTTATGCAAGATTTTAAAAATATTTTAATTTACAAGTATCAAAGCACAAGATACATATTACTATTGCAGACTTCTAACACCCACCAATTTGGTATGTACAGGGTCTTCCTTTTATGCAAATCTTTCCATGTATCACTATTAATTAATATATTATATTACTATAATTTTGTTTTAATTATATTATTAAATATGTAATTGATTTTTATTTTCTAGATGTCATTAAAATATATAAGATAATAATTGAATTCTAACAAACTACTTAATTTTTATATATATAAAAAACATTATATTATTAAGTCTAAATTAAACAAATTTATAAAAAAAAACATTATCGCTTTCTCAAAACCATCCAAAATCGTACTGTAAATTGACAAAAAATAAAATGAAACATTAAAATTGTGATGTATCTCGCTGCATTGCGCGAGTACGCTTCTAGTCTATACTATATTATAAAGACGGAATAAAAAACTCTTAATTATTACTTATAAAACATAAGGTACTACCATTGTATGCATACATTTCAAAAATCTCTTAATCACAACTTAGTATGCATAAGATACAACTCATTTGAAAAAAATTCAAACTTTACTTTTTCACTACCTTTCTTATTTAAGTTTTTTTTACTTCCATTTGGGGTTTTTCCAAAAGAAGAAAAGTTATTTACTTGCTCAAATTAACATATTTCTTTAATTATGATGGTACATGTATTTTCTTCATGAATACAAGTTTTTAAAGCCTTTTGAATTCTATAAAACTAACTAATAATGAACCTATATATACGTTTAGATACAAAATAATACTATCCAACATTATATTTGTTATTTTTACCTATTCTATATTTCAGTATTTTGAAAAAATATTATTATTCGTTATATATCGTTGATTAATACATGTTTTTAAAATTCAAATATACATTTAACGATTACTTTAATATAATTTCTTAATGCTTCATGATTGAAAAAAACTCAAGTTATGCGTTTATCACTACTAATGTTACATAAATTATAAAGATATGATTTACTCCACATATATATTTTTTTTCCTGACAAGCTATTACATTAATTTTTTATTTCCATTTACAATTGCTTACCCCGATGCATTGCACGGGTACACTGCTAGTATATTATAAAGCACAGATAAAAAACTCTTAAATACAAATTATTAGGCACAAGGTACCATCATTTTATGCAAAATTTTAAAAATCTCTTAATTTACAAGTATCAAAGCACAAGATACATATTACCACTGCAGGCTTCTAACACTCACTAATTTGATATGTGCAGGTTCTTCCTTTTATGAAGATCTTTCCATTTATCACTATTAATTAATATTCCCTCCGTCCCGAAATAAGTGTCCACATTTCTATTTATACTTGTCCCAAAATAAGTGTCCACTTTCAAAAAGTAGATAACTAAATTATCATATTTACCCTTAATTAATGCACAAATATATAAGAGTAGTGAAGAGATAGAAAAATTAAATAAGGGTAAAGATGCAATTTGGTAACAAAAAGATGTAATAATTATGCATGTCTAAAACTATGTGTCAAGTCAATTGTGGACACTTATTTTGGGACGGAGGGAGTATATTATCTTACTATAGATTTGTTTTAATTATATTATTAAATATGTAATTGATTATTTTTTCTAGATGTCATTAAAATATAATTAAGATAATCATTAAATTCTAACAAAATACTTAATTTTTTTACATAAAAAACATTATATTTTAAGCCTAAATTAAACAAATTTATAAATAAAAAAAACATTATCACTTTCTCAAAATCATCCAAAATCATACTGTAAATCGACAAAAAAACAAAAAATAAAATGAAACATTAAAAATCGTGATTTATCTCGCTGCATTGCGTGAGTACACTTCTAGTATTAGTATAATTATCTAACAAATTGAATTTAAACAACACGATATTAAGACGTATTGTAAATCACGATTTTTAATTATCAAATAAATATATTGATTAATAATAATTAATATGATTAATAAGTAATATTAAGATATAATTTGTAATTAATACTAATTAATAATTTGTAATTAATATTTATTAATAATTAATAGTATTAAATACTAATTAATATACTTCAAGGGTATTATGGTCATGCAAACAGCAAACGAGACCTTTGCAATAACCTAAAGTTAGCCAAATTTAGGCTTTGTTTGTTTTTTCATTTTAAGCTCTTAATCACCATTTACGTCTGATTTGGTCAAACATTTCATAATTCAGACAGTTTGTATATTTAGAGCCTTTTATCTCTTAATATGGTTTGAACAAAAAAAATGGTAACCAAATATCTTAAATCTCTTCTTATTTCTGTCCAGTACCATTCTTTCGATTTCAACGTCGGTTTTAGCCTAAATATACCCTGAATTTGCAAAAACACAAAAATCGAAGATTGTAGATCTATGTGTTGGCTTTCTAGTACATCTTGAATCGCTTATCGGAAATCGGTGTGTGAGATATGATTAAAACTCCACAACCTCGCAAATCTACCAACATCCTTTCTTTTGCTTCTTTTTTTCGTTCCATCAGATGCTCACTTCAATTGAAGTTAAGTTGAATTTTTTAGGGATAAAATAGACAATTATACATATTCAGACGTTTGTCAATTTACAAAAACAAACAGTCTTATTGATTCAGATTTCAGACTTCAACACTACCTCTTAAAAATCAGAAGTGAAATCAGACTTCATCACCTCTTAAAAAACAAACGCCACCTTAGTCTAAAGTGTGGTTGATAAATATGTTATTATCAAAAAGATATGAAAAACCATATGATAATTAAAAAAAAAATTGCTATCTTTATTACAACAAAAAAAAATTCTACCTCCAAATCCATTGTGAATATCCCCCTCAAAACAAACTTTCTTTAGCATTGAATTAAAACAAACCAATTCTAAAAGAACTTATTTACATCATGTACCTTCATTTCTAAGCAGTTCTTCTGCTACAAAAACCCAACATAACCTTTCTCCAACATGTGATCGTGGCGGCTCGACGGTGGTGTCGGCGGCAGGAGGTTGCGGTTGGTGTGGCGGTCTCATTCCTCTTTGATGCTAAGATAATGCTTCTTCCTCAGTCCTACTTCCATGACCAAAGTTAGCAGAGCTTCACACACCTGAGAAGCATCTGGCTCCGAAGGGTCGTCGTTCATTGAAGAGTAAACCATCCAGGCATGGTCCAGTTTCCGCTTAGGGTGCACCACGACCGAGCCCGGAACCTCCGCATCCCGACAAGTAACGAGCCCGTCACTCTTCTCGCCATATCGGGTTTGTAGCAGCTGAGCACAGGCGGCCAATGTGGCTCCAAGAGGAATTACAACAGGTAGAACTGTGTTTGCTGATAAATTAGCGAAGGTTGGAAGCTCGGCGTGTGCTACACGAGAAAGTGTTGCCAAAACGGCCGGAGAGATGTTGGCTTCGGTGTTAAATGAGACAACCGGGAGTTCCTTCGGCAAGTGGTGTTTTGCCAAGAATTCCTTCCGCTTCTCGTAAGTCAAATCTTCGAGGGCTTGCAAGTCACCCTTCAAAACAACATAACCAGCCAAAAGGTCAATGACCCAGCAGTATCCGGGTTATCGGTAGATTCCAACCTCCTTGGAGATCAAGGGTTCAAGTCTCGCCATAGGTGAAGACTTGTGCGTGAGTTTTGATGTATATAAATATTATATACTTCAAAAAGAAAACATAAGCATGTCTTTAACGGTGGGTTTGGTAGGCATCAGGGTTCTAAAAGGCACGACATGGCACATTATGGTGTAAGACGGGTCTCCGCCGTACGATAAGGCCTACAACGTTTGTGTAAGGCGTGTTTCACGACATGGCGCATTGAGGGCATGTAAGGCTTGAGGCTTGACCTCGCCGCTACGCCACACTCGCCATTTAGAACCTTGGTAAGCATATAGGAATGGAAGGGACATGACCGGACCGAACGAGCGACAGTGAGGCAGGCGAGTGAAAGAATTGTGCAAGGTTTTAAGGTATTATTTTGACAATGGATAGTTTAGTAATTTAACAATATCTTCCCATCTTCCTGATTTTCATTCAACCTATTTTACCCCCTTGGTCATGTATTGTCCCGGTCCAATGTTGCACCAAACATGGGACAACAAGTTTTTGTTGTGTCTTGTGCCACGTACCAAACGCCCCCTAAGAAACCAAACAAGTCTAACAGATCTCATCCGAAGGTGGGGTCTAAGGGTGAGATATATACTTGGGCGATACCTTCAAAAAAATTCACAATTTTCTTGACAATAATAAAAAAATTATTTTTGACATGATATACAATTCAAGTAAATATGATTGACGGGACCCAGTCTATGAGTGCTTATAATATGTCTAGAATACCCACCGATAACATGCAAGTGAGTCTTGTCGACCCAACTCGATATCATCACCTAAGGAACCGTTTACTACGAATAATTGGTACGCGATGATCGAGTAAGACGCTATGACAGGATAAGTAAGCATCTCTACTCTTACCGGGTCAGCATCTTGGTCAATAACAGTTGTTGGTCAGAAGGTGTTGGTAAACAGTATTAACTCTTACCCGGTAAGAGGCTATAATAACTTAGGGCTGTTTACTTACATCTTAATGGCCTAGGCGGCTTAGGATTATCTATTTACAGCTTGATCATTAAACCATTAGAACCAAAATGGCTATATGGAATAAGCCAGGTCCCTCGTTTGTCCCAACTAAGCCACCTCAAACAAATTAATACCATAAATGCCCAAAAATAATCCAACCCGCTCTCTTTGCCTCTCTCAAACCCATAGGTCTCTTGTCCTTCAAACAGACAAATGTATCTAGACAGACAACTTAACCCATACAAGTGTAACAAAAAAAAAGTAAACCCCAGAATGAATATTGGACATGTGCATGAGCAACTAGCAAACATAAACATGCAACTAAAGACGACAATTAGAAAAAGGAAAACCACATGTGAAAGTGAAATGGAAAATAACGTACCTTTATCACTTTGCAGATCAAGATTTCCATAAGTTTTCGGACATTGAAATAGTCCCCTATCTGCCCTTCCCTCAAAATATCGGAAGCTATGGGGCTACCACCATATGGGCTCTGCGCTAAAGCCAGACCGGCAACTTTATCTCTCAAATCTGACCAATAAATTGATAAAGCCGCAGCCGCATCTATTCCGCCTTTACTATGACCGAGAAGCAAAACACGCTTCTTGGAACCCCAATAGATCTCTTCGATGTACTCTTTTATTTCTCTTGCATTCTTTTCAACTGATGCCTAAAATGTTTGATGTTAATAATATAACCGAGACCAAAAACCAAACAAAACAAACACAGTATATCCCACACCGAAATTGGGATAATATTCATCATCATGATAATACATACCTCGCTATGAATCTTTGCAATGTGACACGTCAATCCCATTTTTGAAAAAGTTGCCTTCGTACTAGTAAAATAAAGTGGTCCATGGTTGCTAAAAAGACCTGCATGTCAACCATTGCCAGAAACATGAAAAGCCAACATAATTAATCAGATTCAGTAGAGCCTAAATGGGCATTAGGATTTATGGCTTGATTCATGGTGCCCAACAATAATCACAATAAAATTCCACTTTCGAGGAATTTGCAACAATTATATGTAATTGACTGATGAAGTTGAGAAAATCGAATTCCAATTATGGACTGGAGGGAGAATGATGCAAAGCCGAACTAGTTGTATAATCATGTGGTTTCAAAAAATATAGATATCTAAATTTATTCAGGCAACAAAGGGTCACTGACTCAGCAGTATCTGCGTTACTGGCAGAGCTTAGCCTCCCTGGAGGTCAAGGGTTCGGGTTCAGGCCTCACCAAAGGTGAGGAGTGTGCGTGAGTTTATTTGCCGTATATAAATACTATATACTTCAAAAAAAAATCTTCAGGCATCTTGAGACCAGGGTCTTGTCCATATAGTCTTGGGACTCTGTTTAGTAAGCATCTCAAGTTTCCAAGTGTCTTGTCCGAATTAGGTGTTTTAACGAGTCGAGCTTTTAGCAAGCTATTTGAGCTCTAGCTCGTTTATCTCGAGCTCGAGCTTAATAATATTCGAGCTCGAGTCGATCTCGAACACACACAAAAACTCGTTTAACTTAATGAGTCGAGCTCCACAACACCAATGTTCGACTCGACCCGTCCGAAAACTCGATTAAAATTTTCGAGTCGAGCCGAGCCGAGCATACGCTTTTTCGAGTCAAACATGTTCATAAATCATATGATCAAAGTTCAAGCCAATAAGCGAGCTAATCGATCTCGAGTTCTAGTCTGTAAACGAGTATCGAGCTCGAGCTCGAACATTGAAAAAACATCGAGCCCTACTGTGAGAAAGTTGCTCGAGCTCGAGCCCGGTACTATTTTTTTGAGCCGACCTCGAATAACATGCAACTCAACTCGATTCGGCTCGTTAACAACCATAGTCGGAATACCCCATATTTCCAACATCTAATCTTTCAAAAATCATAAGAAAAAACTACTCCCATAGCCAAGTTGAGAGGATTTCCAAGGCTCTTGTTGGAATTGAGAGATAAAGTTGCCAGCAGCTTTATCTCTCAAATTTCCAAGGCTCTTGTCGGGACACCCTATATTTCCAACAACATCTAATTGAAAGTGGACACTTATTTTAGGACAAACTAAAATAGAAATGTGGACACTTATTTTTGGACGGAAGGAGTACATCAGTACTAAAGATAGAAAGAAAGGTTTTACATTGCCATATACATGATACCATCCTCAATCCAAACAGGATTCTAGGAATCAGTAGATTACCTGGAACCAAGAGATAAACCATCGAGTTTGGCAACACGTGTATACCATGCCTGATGCAGGGAGAACCAGCAAAATCAATATTGTATCAACAAAACTAGTAGGCGGCACCATATATGGAAAATTAACTACCCTTGTACCTGATATTATCAAGAATATCAGTGAACCGTTCTGTCCCATCTTCAACAGGAGGCATCTCTGGAGCACGTTGTAGCCATCCAATGTCATCAGATGACCCATGAACTGTCCTTCGAACCCGCTCAACGAGGCTGAAAGATAACTTCATGTAAGTTGTATAATAAGGTCACGGAAAGGCACAAGTAAGAGTGAACACGAAAGATACATCTTAATAGCACAGTAAGAAAGTAAAGGTCCATAAACCATCTGCTGAAATGTATGCAAACCATATCCAGTCTTTAAGAAATTTCTCCTTTTTCTTCCATTTGCTAGGGGTTTTGTTTGTAAGATACATCTATCATAACCAAAAGAAGTACATGCTCAACTGGCAAAGAAATTCAGTGATGTAGTCAAGACCTGGAAGATTGGTAAATCTCAGAGCATCTCCAACAGATTCTCCAAAAATGGAGAAAATGGAGATTTTGGGCAAAATTTTGCTCCAACAGATTCTTCAAAAGTGGACAAAGCATGAGAGAGAGTGTGAAATTCTCCAAATTTGGAGAACTTCCCAAAAATTATTACCATGTGAGAAACAATTTTTTATTATATTTGGTATTCCCACCAATAAAAACCTTGATGTTAAATGTTTATGAATATTTTATTACATGTATAAATATTTTAATAATATAATTAATGATGTGATCTCCAAAATAGAGAATCTGTTGGAGATGAATGTAGTTTCTTTTAGAGATTTTGAGTTTTTGATTCTCCATTTCATAGAAATTTTAGAGAATCTGTTGGAGATGCTCTTATGTAATCTAGACCATATGGCTGCCAGAGACAAGGATAAGGTTTAAGCTAGGACTCTAGCTTCCTCAGAGAAAAAATGATGATCAAGTGCAAAAGGATTAAAATCTTAATGCTAATCAGATTCATCTGTTTTTTGATATGCTAATCAGCTTCAATGACTTTACTCAATGACATCCTCATGTACAGTTGACCAAGGGATAGGCCTGACAACACAATTTTAACCTGCCTGGTCCAGTTATATAAGAAAACAAATGGCTCTGTATTAAGCAGATGCTTCAATGTGTATGAATTAACTCGGCTTTGGTCTTGTTGCATACGGAAGGACTTGTTCATTATGCAGACAAAGACCATAAAAGACTACAAGTACTTGGAAAAAATCATCGATTATTTTGAGTATCCACAACTCATAGTTGCTTTTAATGCCCAATATACATTTATGTAAGTTGTAACACAATAAATCTGTAAGAAGAAAAGGTTAGCGTCAGGTTATGCTTGGTTCCATCAGATGGTAAGTAGCATAAAATGTTGGTTCTATTGGCACTATACATGCTTAGCAGAAGGATAATAAAAGACAGATATAAAAAGGATAACCCATGAATACCTCCTCCCTGATCTTTGAAGTTCAACGGGACTCACCACTCACCTATTCCCAACTTCTACACTACATCTTAGAGGCACTTCACCATCTATGTATGAGACATCCTCAAAAACAAGAAGATCTCTATTATGCATATTCAAGGAAAAGGATATATGACCAAAAGGATAGCAGACATTGACTAGGGTCTAGGTAGAAACAGAAAAGGATGCTAACCATGCGAACATAATTTATCAAGTATCAATGCATGTTTTGCTAAGATGAATTATGATGTAATATCCAGATCAATTAATGATCCAACAGAGCATATGTTACCATTACCCTTGAAACATGGAAACGCCACTTTGACTGGTCTGATCTGATTGCACTAGTGCAATATTATTTTGAGGACGATCTTCTTCTGAGTTCCTTGTTATTTCATCACGAACAGGTGGTGCATTTGTTGCAGCTAATGTTAACCCAGAAACTGTGGAAAGGCTTCCACCATGTCCGTTATTACTCAACGAAGGTTCGCTGATTTCTTCGGAAGCAAATGCCAACATTTCCTGCCCATCAGAACCTCTAGACGCATTGTCTGTTCGGAGGAGAAAAAAAATGACAACCAACTTAATGAGCTTGAGATTCTAGACCCAGAGAAATTGGTAGATGGAGAAGAGCCAGATACGGCAGACAAGTGATTACTATACTGCAGGAAGTAAAATAATCACCAACATCAACAATCGAAGTGTTAATTCTTTCAGAAATTTAGGTATTAACATTTTCAAAAAGCTGCAGTCATCACTTGTAAGAAAAGGCATCCAGTATCTTAAATGATATTCACTTAAGTTTTCCGAACATTAGCCTTTTAAAATATTTGGAAGCATCTCATGATTCAGCAGGATGCATGCCATTCAAAACCAGCTAACTCATGGAATGAAAAGAATCATGTCCGGTTTACATACTAAATAACACAATAGCAGTTGTAAGCAAAAGCAAGAAGTTAAAATTAATCTCCTCAAAGAAGATCTCATAAGCATATAATTGAAAACAGAGTGACTGCATGTGTGTGAGAGAGACAATGAGGAGGCGGACCAGAGATAGCAGGGAAACAACTAGTTAGATATGATGTTGTCTCAGCAAGATAAGATGCAGCTTCATTTAAAGCGGGCACCGACGGGAATAGTGGGGGAGTTATCTGGCCATTCCTCATGCCATTGTTGTTTGCCTGACAAACAAGCAGCTGTTAAAGTATTTGCCAACAATAAGAAGTACAGTGTCTCTTCTATAAGAAATAAGAAGATTAACTCAAAAAAAGTATGTAAACACCAAATATTAATCACCTAAAATTGACAACATAAACAGCAAGCCTTATCACAAACTAATAAAGGAATAGACTAGAAAGGAACCATCACAAACTGCAGCAAAATTAACATAGAGCATGTATACATATCCTCCACCCAACCTTCCTGAACGGACCATTATACATAAAAACTGAAAATAGCTGCATTGGATCCCAAGATGTTAAGAAAGAAAGATAATTATGTGAGCTACAAAGTAAACCCTGGAGAACAGCATAAACAAGTGCAATATTTAAATGATTAGTGCACCTATCACAAAATAGATAATTTATAACGAATGAACTATACAAGAGGTTATCAGCATCCAAGTATGAAGAATTGTGCTACCAAATGAAGAGCTAAAGAAAAGATCACCATCATATGAAATACTTGTTTGTGTGTATATGTGTGTGAATGTTTCATTTGTAACTCCTCTAGCAAAGCATAGAAAAAATTATCAGAAAGTACGTTCAACATATCAACCATGGCTCCTTTAAAGTTGAAATTTAATGGAATGACGATAATCAAGTTCTTCCTTTGATGCAAGGAGAGTCAACCACGTTAGTATTGCACTTTACCAAAGATGTCCTCATGCAAAGATGCCCTCTTGCATGTTGAATCCCCAACGTGACATGTAACTTCTGTTATAACAGAACTCAAACCTTTCATTGTGGGCTGAGCCTGAATAGACAACTAATTACATTTGTGCCACCGCCAGTTACTTTGGACAAACCAATATTATTATTACTGTAATAATGGACCAATCAATATCATTATTACTATTATTTTGGATCATCCAAAAATATTACTCTTGTAGTTGATGTTGTTTACATATACATTTTAATAGCAGATATATTATCCTTCAAGTACAACTATGGCCAAAATAAGGTTATCAAAATATTAATTATGGCTATAATGGTATACTATTTCACGTGTAAACACCGGCCCCCTCCCTAAAAAATCAAAACCTTCTCTTTACATGGAAAAGTTCATTACCATAATCGGAATCTTTGATTCCTCCCTGTTGGTGTTCATAGCATCCATTGTCGTCACCAGCTGCTAGGAACACACACACACACACACATGGTCAAACAACCATCCATATGAGAATTTAGTATTAAATGCCAATATCACAGAGAATAAAATGTTAATTGGTGCAAGAACATATAATTAATCTTAGAAGGGAGAGAAAGAAGAAGAATTTTCTACTCATGCAAGATTGACCATAATACTTGAGAGAGCAAACATTCTATGCAAAGAAAAATCTACACATGGTAGATTGGTAATCTATATCAATAGCCAATAGATAATCCACTTGGCAATTGCCCATCTATGCTTGCTTAAGTTGCTGGAACTTGCTAAGGATAACCTAAAGCCTAAAGGTCCTTGATTCAAATCACACACTTGTGGATTCCTCCAATAAATTACTTGTGGCACGTCAACAAGTGAGCGATAAAAGTGTTTACAGTGCCTCAGGAATGAAATTAATTGAAGCCGTTGGGCCCTGTCCATTTATTAATTCGACCCAACAATGACCCAATTGCAAGAGGAGAGTTCTATAAACTGAGATATATCCTCCCGAGCAAAGTGGAGCGTGGTCTCATGGGTCAAAATAAATCCACTTCTATATATTTCCTGTTGTATTGACAGATATAAATTAAACTCCTCAACACTAAGAAAATATTGTGCCAGCATGTACCCATACATCACCATACCAAAAAAAAAAAAAAGATGATGGTGAAGTGTCTACCATTGATGTAAAAATTACAAATCTATCGGCATAGTAACGTATAATATGGCCAAACTCAATCCAGTGCAGTAAATAGCAATACCCATGTACACCAAAACTAGAAAAACGTAACATCCAGTATAACAAAATTAGGTACAGGCTATAACTTGACATGGTTTTCATGCATGAAGGTTTTGACCAGGGGTAAGAGAGGGAGGATACATGAAGATTTTTACTAACGTTCTTGTACCAAGTTCAGAATTAAAATCTTATTGCGTCTTTGTTAACTTGACTTCTAGAGGGTATTTAAAAAAAAGAAAAAAAAATATCTCATAAAATAATGTAGGACTTCCTCACAACTCATTCATTTGAAACAGGGTGGATCTATAATCAAATATTAATTGCTATATGTGGAAAGAAAAAACATGTGAGTTGGTGCACATCCTCTTGCTTGTCAGTCACATTCGTTCTCTTTAAAAAAAACAATTTAGTCTTTGGTGGTTGCCATTGATTTGCTACTTAAAATGGTCCTGTCGACTATTCCAAAATGTATATCACTAATCAGTACTTATTCTAGGGGGTTCATGAACCATCTTGAGTAACTATGGTCTAGACTAACTACAATCTTATTTAAAATAGAATTAAGCACTTTGTGGCCATTTTCTAGTTCTGCATCTCATTTGCAGTTACATTCAAGCTTCGGTCCTATAAAATTAAAATAGCCAGATCAATCAAACAGAAAAAAAACATGCTCCTCCTAACCGGTATTCAACTACTTAGATCAACAATCTTAAGTTCTAAGCACAATAAGAACCCAAAGAGTCACAAAATCAACATAGGGGGTCATCTAACAAGGTGATCAACGTGAATTGAGACAACTCCACATGAATGTAGCTTTTTCTTTCATATATAAACCTCATACAACATCAGAAAATAATTGGTCAAAGCACAGATATAGTAGAATGCTATGATAATCTGAAAAATACTAATCACGACGTTATGTTCTTAACATAAATCATAGACATAACTTAAAGCTTTTAATCATAAATTCACAGTTATACATTGCCGTTACTTTTCAGTTGAAATGATATTTCATTTATTTCTTATTAGAAACCGCCATTATCTGTAAGTAGATATCTTGTAGCAAGATAGCATACACTTTTTATATGGCAGAATTTGAAGAAAAGAGTGCAGGTACCTACTGAAATTTATTCTACACAATCTCATCCACCACATTAAATCTGTGAACTTTTATAATACTATCAATTATCTTCATCAAACACTACATTTTCTTCCACCATGATCAAACTGTAAAATAGCAGCACACAATGGAGGTATCCCTCTGATGAGTTTAAAAATCTAGTAATAAACTTCCAGGGACTTTGAGCCACACACTTTAAAATCAAAAGCCAACCAACAGGCACTTTGAGGTTGAGATTTATTATTGTACACATTAGTTTCAACTAGAGGTGCACAAGACCCAGACTTTTTTGGGCCTGAGCCCGGGCCTTCCAAGCCCTTTTTCAGTAGGCAAAAGAAAACCCGGGTTGGGCTTTGGGGTTGAAAGAGGGCCAGATGGGGCTTTTTTTAGACCGGACTTTTCAGATTTAAGCTCTTTCACAGTTAACCGGGATATTTTGGGCTTTTTCAGGCAAGGCTTTAACCGGGCCTTGAAAAAAAGTAGGCCTCATCAGGCTTCAAGGCCTGGGCCTGGGCTTAATAGGCCCGGGATTTTCAGGCTTGGGCTTTTTTGTACATCTCTAGTTTCAAGCCACGTCTGTTGCAACTTGTATGCTTATTTTAACAGTATAAAACAGGTGATAAACAAATACGTGTATATTCACATAGTTAGATCAGTTGGAAAAGTGAACTAGTTTAACTCTTAACTCTATTCACTACGTGTTGGATATGGTTAGCCAAAAAAGGATTCAAACGGCATATTATATTCCTAAGTTTCATGCAGGTTCACAATAGTACTCAGTGGAAATAAAATCCAAGTCCCACAAATGGTTTTGTACTACATACGGTATGGATATAGATGTCTAGTACTACTCTTAGTCCCTGAGTCACAAAATACTGGAAGACTAAAAATTTGCCATACTTCAATAACAGATCATGTACATTTTTAGTAAACTACTTGGGGCGGCAGTACAAAAGATAGTTGGCAAGTTTAATGCCCTTTATGCACTCAGAATGATGAGGCTAGAAAACGATGAAGGGATCATTTTGATAAGTTGCTTAAATGTAAATATCAAGGGAAATGTAGGAGAACCAGTCTCTTTTGATGATATGGCTCACTACACATGAATAAATGAGATTTCATAATAGTATGAATAATCAAGGGGTCAAGCTTATGAGTCATATAATAACAACCTCAGGAGTTTGATCATCGACTAAGAGTTGAGATAAAGATACAAGAAAATAGATTTAGTCTATGTCATGGAGATCAAACAAAGAACATTTTATGTGGACATACACACACACACACACACATATATATATGCATGTATATAGGCGTTAGGCAACTGATACGCCCGGGCATTTTGATAGAATGTACAAGCGCCGATCTCAAGGGAGTGTGGGGTGATTTGTGGGACTTTGAAGGGCTTACTAGTTAATATTAATCAGTTATCTTTTATTATTATATTAATTAGTTGTCTTTTAGCATCTTATTTGAATTATGACAAGGATAGGAATCGTGAGTACTTATAGGTCATAAGGATTAAAGTTTTGGGGGAGAAAAATCGAGTCTAAGTGGTCAGAATGATTAAGAGGCACTTATAATATAGTTCAAAGTGAAATAGGGTTGTTTTGTAATTGTTCAGAATGAAATTAGGGCGCTTAATGGTTAAGGGAGGTCCAAGATACAAAATCATTCAGAGGGTTTTAGAATCATTAAGAGGTAGACCTTTTTTTTTTGCCAAACAAGATTCACCTCTTAACGATTCAGATGTTGTCTCTTAATGGAACCATTAAGAGGTAAACAAACAACCCCTAAGAGTCTTGGGAAATCACCTACTTCTCGAAGTGTAGGAACTATCATGTGATTTTCTTCATTATTAAAAAGAAATTTTCCCCGATTCTTATCACAACATGAAAAAATAATATCTTATGGCGATTATTGATCTAGAGAAGGCACATGGTTGGCTCTTGAAGAGAAGAAAATTCCTATACTGTATGTTAACATGATTGGCGACCATGGTTTTAAAAAGTGTGTGAGGCGCACGCCTCAAGGCAAGGCGGACCAAAATCGCACCTGAGGCGGCGCTTCTTAATCCCCAGACAAGGCGTACGCCTCGGTTGTCTAAGGCGGTGACCGAGGCGGTGAGGCGTGAGGCGGTGGAGAGGCGTACGCCTCAATACAAAGGCTAAATTATTTTAAAAAATGACTGAAACCTCCTCTACTTCTTTTTTGAAAACCTTGTTCTTCTCTAGTTCTTCTAAGCCCTATCTTCTACTCGTCTATGTCCTTCGTGAGTTCCAGTTTTCTCCCCTTTTCTTTGCATTTTCTTCCTCGAATCTCTTTGGTTCACGGAAGTATTATGTATATGTATATATTGGATACACTTCTTTTATATTTAGTCTCTACTACATGTCACGATCACAGTCACACTTCTACTCCCACTTTGTTGATATTTAATTTTTTTTTATGAGTTGTGAGCATATAACACATACATATATATGTTATGAACAGATCAATATTTGTTTTCTTTGTTACTATATTATAATTTGTGATTGAGAAAAGTGTATCTAGTACTCAAGTGTCAAGTTTGTGTGTGTGTATAAATATATATATATAGGGGCAGGTTCAAACGAGAAGCTAAACATTTTGCGAGAAGGCGAGAAGTGTTTAATCATATATGATACACAAGCTTAATCATATATGATTACACACATGTTATATTGACAATACATAGACGTTTAATCATATATGATTAAGCACACCCACAGGCCGTGTAATCATATATGATATCACACTTCTCGCCTTCTCGCAAAATGTTTAACTTCTCGCATAATCCTTCCTCTCTCTCTATATATATATATATTGCATATATTTTCTGAGTAGAAGCAGGATGTAGTATAAATATATTTTTTGGTATATATACTTCCGCCTTGAGACTTACACCTCGGTCTGCCTTGAGGCTTACGCCTCGCCTCGTTGATGGAAAACGCCTTGAGGCACGATTCCGCACTTTAAAACCTTGTTGACGACATATATGATTGAGTGGTAAAAGCATGAAAACATGTGATGATATATGTGGTTTTTCTATTACTATAGGGTTGAACCAAATCTCCTTATATTTCATGCTTTATCATGCGTGATCTCATAAAAGACATAGAAGATGATATACCATGGTGTGTTTGTTCTTCATTAATGACACAAGGTTGATTTATAATACTAGACAGAAGTTGGAAGTTTACAGAAATACTTTGGAATCTAAGGTAGCATTTGGTGCGCAAACAGGATTGGAGTGAATAGTAGTACTGATGAAAGAGAAAAGGATTGGGTTGGACAAGACTGGATAGGACAAGTTGTCTATCTGGTGTTTGGCATGACTAAGACTGGACAGGGCTGGACAAGTTACCGCTAAATGTTGTTTATTGATTTTTATAGTGGTTACCGATGGTGGTGGAAGAGGAGATGATGAATATGGTGGAGGCGGAGGTAGTCAATGGTGGTGGTGGTGGTGATAGTGGTGGATGTAGAGGTCGTGGCTGATATAGTTGTGGAGGACGTGGAGATGGCCGACAATGGTGGTGGTGATGGCCGACAATGGTGGAGGTCGAGGTTGAGGAGAAGGTAGAGGTGGTAGTAGTCGATGAGGTAAAGATAGAGGTGGTGATGGACAGTGGTAGGTAGCCAATGGTGGTGGAGGTAGCCGCCAGTGGTGGTGGTAGAGTTGAGCGGTGGTGGTCGGTGGTCCACAGTGGTAGAGGTGAAGGTGGTGTTGTGACGGACGCGGAGATGGTGGACCTGGTAGCGGCTGACAATGGTGGATATGGAGGTAGAGGTAGTCATGGTAGCTGGTGGTTGGCGATGGCCGATGGTGGCCGTCGTTGGTAGTGGTGGCGGCGATGGGTGGTTGTGAATATTAAACCAAATATTATATTAGGGTTATATCAAGTGAGGGTAGATTGGTATTTTTTTAGTTTTGTCCAATCTTGTTCCACCTATTTTGGTATAACAGAAAAAGAAAAAAAAAAAAAAACTTTTTTCTCCACCCGGTCCCTGTCCATGTCTTTGTCCCATGTCGCGTCAAATATGGAACGGTGAGTTTTGTCATGTCATGTCCCATGTACAAAACGCAGCCTAAATGTTCTAGATTAATTTGAAAGAAAACAGATTGTACAAATTGCAACATTAGCAATGCTAATAGAGAATCGGAACATGTACTAAGCTTGGTAGGGACAAGAAGTAGGTAAGAAGGATGAAAATGTTAGTAATGGGAGATGAGGAGGATATTTGAAACCACAACAAGCTTCAGGATCATATGTCCCATTCAAAATGAAAGGTAAGATTCATAGAATGGCAATAGAATGAGCTTATCACTAATGAAGTGGAATGAAGGGACACCAAAAGACAACATCACGCAAGGTATGTATAGCAAATTTATGATGTTGAGATGGATGTTACACGAGGATAGGAATAAAAGCGATGATAAGCAAGAAAAGGTTAAAGGAAGTATAAGGAGCAAAATTTAAAGCCCAATCTGGAGCCAAGTGTGTAGGTGGAGCCAAGTGTGTAGGATCATGCAGGATAGAGGAAAAGTGAGATTTCATCATGTACATGCTTAGCATGCACTTACAGTGCAATAAATGTGAATCACCAAATAAACTTGGGGTTCTCTAGATTGCTCCAAAGAGATCCAAGTAAGATGCAACCTCAACACAATGTGCATTCTTCAACATAGAAGACCCCGTACTTCTCAAAAATGCTCTAGAGAGACCTAGAGAAGGCATAGTCTTCTCCACGACGTTTGAGAACTCTATTGTGTCTTGTCGTAATCTAGATCATTTTATGCATGTATGCAGTCTTGGATATTTTGCAGATGAATCTATAAGCTTATTGGATTTTTTGCAAATGAATCTATAAGAGAGTTCCTTGTTTGTTATCCGTTCAAGACGAGAATCAATGTTGAGATCATGTATACAAAACCGCCGAACTCCTCACAAAATATCTCTTCCATTATTCCTTTGGTTCGCTAAGGGTTATAGTAGCACAACCAGAATGGTGCTGATGCTAAGGTGGCACGGATTAAATAAGAAACATCTAGGTGTGTCCGTGTGTGGCAGTAGGAATGAGGGCAAGGCAAGAAGTATGCCTGTCGAAGTAGGGCTCACTACTTGTAAAGTAACTATATTTACAAAGAAAGCTTAAGAGGCTGAACAAACATGCAATACTAAGAATACTATATTTATAAGAGCATTTGTTTCGAATACCCACAAAACCACACCAGATGGGTCGAAACTTTTTGCCTGCCCATTGGATGCATCTATGGTAGTTTACTAGGGAAGACACTAGTGTAAGATTCAATCTAAAGACCTCTGGACACCCTAAGAAATTCCTAAGCACCTGACCTAGTCATGGATAGATCACCCAGGTTCGGGTCCATAAGCAGTGAGAATTGATCTAAATCGTTAAATGGGCCTATTCGAGAACAATTGGATGATGACAAAATTGTTCCAAAGTGGTATTTACATTAATAGTATTTTATAAATCACTGATAATTAGATAATGAATCATCATTACATTTACATCAATAACGAAAAGCTGTTTAAATTTAATAAACCTTAACCAATATTGAGTAACCACTCACAATCATTTAAGATCGAGCCCATGCATGCAATCATCAAAAACAGAAGACAAGAAGTGAATAGAAGAAAAGGCAGACCACAGGTGAGAAGGTGAAGAGACTTACCCAAAGTAGAGGGAAGGCCCTAAGGTAACCATTTTACTGTTTTCTCTCTTCTAGCTAAGTATTAATTGAAAGGATGCTTAACGAGTTAATGAGATTAAATTTCATTTACACAAAAAGGACAAAGAAAAATGATATTCCTTGAGTCATTAAATTTGCCCAACAACATCAGTTCGTGCATTGTTTCAATGAATCGTGTGCCTTGTCTGAATTGTTCCTTGCATCTTATAGGCAAGCTCATGTACCCGTATATATCAGTGATATCAAAATGAGCATGAAACAATCATAGATTTATAAAGTTCTTGGTGATATGATATCAAAATGTTTAGCCAAAAGTTGAGCCACAGGAAAGACAGTCTTTACCCAATCATAGATTTATAATGTTCTTGGCCATTTCAGCAAATTTATTTTGTCTTGGATGATACAGGAGATATGAAGATGTGATTGCAGGTTACAATTTGCATGCGGGCCATGAAAACAGACGTAAATGTGTAAATGAATAACATCTCACTTTCCAACCACCTTCACTGACAACTATTATATCAACCACCGATTAATTATAAAGCCATATCATGTCTCAAATCGTATTAGATCCCATCATCATCATCATCTAGTTCTTCATTCTTTCATTCATTCTCCCATTGTGTTTCTTACATAGATTTGTGCCGTAAGACAAAGGGAACGGGAAAGTAAGGACCAGTTTCTTATCTGTATACCCATCACTCCAACCTAGCAGTCCCTAGCAGTCGATTTCTCAAATACAGCGACTGAATTGAGTTACACCGCCTCTTTCCTACAACATTCAAATTACTTAATCCTTCGAAGTTTGAATCCAACTCATAACATCTCTTTGTTACGGAACTTCAATAATAAAGAACTAAGCACAATACATATTTTGAAACTTTCACTAGAAATAATCACAACGCGAAACAAAAATACACATCATCAAAATTCAAAATCGTCTCCTTTATTCTAATAACTCCACCAGATCCGTTTCTAATTCTAATATAATCGTAAAAATTTAGTATCACCAATATAGTACATGAACCCTATGCAGGTCCAATCAACTGATTAAACCTCAAATTTAAACCAAATTAATCAAGGAGATGTTCAGTTCAGATCCAAATAAATCCTCAAATAAGTAAGTACCAAAAACTGAATGGATCGAAGAAAACCTGTGAAGCGGTTTGTGAGTTGTGACGTGCCTTTGAATTGAAGGAACTACTAAGAAGAACACCAACGACACGTGGACTTTGCCTTTGAAGATGTGAATCTGCAATTTAACCTCAAGAAATCGATGACTAGAAGAAGAAGCAGCAGCAAGGAGATGGATTTGCAGGTGAATGAAAGGGGGAAAAGCGGGGGAATGAGTTGGTAAATCAATTTTCTAAACCCAACCGCTTCTCCGGTTACCAGAATTTTCCATTTTTTTTGGATTTTATTCGTATTTTTGGACCAAACATTATCCCCGAATGATTCTCATTTACCCTATCGGTAATATTTCCGGCCATTAAAATTGATTGTTCGTAGGTGTTTATAATTTAATGAGGGTGCGTTTGGTAGGACAAGATGGAACAGGACAGGACGAAACAGGACAGTTGTCCAGCGTTTGACAAGAGATGACTAGATTGGTTAAATGACGAATTTACCCCCGATAAAAAATCATAGATTACATCACATAAAACTAATTTACATCACTAATAAATAGTGCAATGGATTATCAAAAACATAAAACTGTTATAGGATAAATGTGTCATCGTCTAAAGGATATGACGATAGAGATAGAGATAGTGATAGAAATAAAATATATCAGAGTTAGATTATAACTAAAATATCTAGTTATCTACTTGTCCGACGGTTGTTCTGCTCGCTACCGCTGCCAAAACAACTTTCATCATACTACGTCAATACAAGTATGTACATTCATATCCTCATCTTTATATATATATATATATATATATATATATATATATATATATATATATGTGGAAAAGTTCATAAAAGCCCAACAAACTATTCCATTTTGAATAGTTAAGTCCCTAAACTAATTTTTTGAATGAAAAAACCATTAAACTTTTTTATTTTGAATGAATAAGTCCCTAAACTATTTTTTTGAATGAAAAAACCATTAAACTTTTTCATTTTGAATAAAAAAACCATTAAACGTTTTCATTTTGAATGAAAAAACCATTAAATTTTCCAATTTTGAATTATTAAGTCCCTGCATATTTTTTTTCAATAAATTAAATCATCGAACTTTTAAAAATTGGTTACTTACAACATTTTAACCCAAAAAAAAACTACATGGAACAGATTATCTTTTGATTCTTCCTCTTTTGATAAATAAAAAATAGTTCAAAAAGAGGGAGATCGATGCCAAGAACAACAACGTGTTAGATGATATGGAGAGCGGACAATGTAAGGGCAATGGGGAGAGGCGAGGCGGAGCGATACAATTGTCTATGAGGGGTTTTAATGGCGTATAATTTGAGAACGGTAAAATTGATTTTGATTTGTTTTTACTTTAAAATTTTCATCGTCAGTTCCAGGTATCTTTAAAAAAAGGTAACCAATTTTTAAAAGTTCGATGGTTTATTTATTCAAAAAAAATGTTGAGAGACTTAATCATTCAAAATTAGAAAGTTTAATGGTTTTTTCGTTCAAAAAAATAGTTGAGGGACTTAATCATTCAAAATGAGAAAGTTTAATGGTTTTTCATTCAAAAAAATAGTTCAGGGACTTAACCATTCAAAATATGATAGTTTATTGGATTTTTTTGAACTTTTCCCATATATACGTATATATATATATAGTCTTATGTATTTTCTGTTTATCGTATAAGGCTAAATCATTGCATGTGAATATATTTTTTTGCTAATTTTGTTATCTTCACCACATCATCAAATAATTTTATAATGTGCTCCCTATGTTTTCATCAATTATTTTTTCTATGGTCATTGCATCTAAATCTATTGATTTTTTTTCAACCAATTCAATTTTGTTTGAGAAAAAAAATATTATATTTTTTGTAATGAATATTATCTTTTTTTTTCTCTCATCGAGCCCAGCAATTTCTTTCATCACAAACAAAAAAAAACTTGTAATGCCCAGCAATTTTTCACTAAAATATCTATTCATCGAGGGTTTTTTTTCTTTTAATTATTATTAATTTGTTTATCTATTTAGTAAATATATAAGATTTGTTTATCTATTTGTAAATTTGTTTTAAATTACGATTTGGATAAAGGATCCAATGTTTTTTAAACAATTTTTTTTAGAATTAGCAATCCCAACCCCTTGACTTTGGATATTTATCGTTCATGCCCTCATTTTATTCAAGTGATCTTAATTATTCTAATTTATCACAATTGGATTTTGGATATAAAAAACAAAACCCAAATTTTTAAGTTTCGGATTTTAGGTTGTTTCGGGTTTGGGTTGGTCAGGTTTCGGATTGATGTCGGTCGGGTTCGAGTATTATATAATGCAAAAGTTAAATATAAATTCAATCGTTTTTTAGGATGAATACAATAGATTGAAAGATTGATGAAATCGATAGCAAGTTTAAAATTTAGAAAATATTTCAATAGACTATAATTTATGATTTTCAAAAAATACTTAGATAAATAAATAAATATATATATATATATATATAGTATTTAAAATATAGATTTATGTTATTTTGGGTTTTCGGACGGGTTGGGTGGTCAACGATCAAACCTAATCCGAACCCAGATATCCTCACAAATGTCGGGTTTCGGATTATCGGATTTCGGGGTATTCGGGTTTTGCAAAAACACCTTATTTTCGGTTCGGATGTGGATTCGGATTTCGGACTATTCGGGTTTTGCACAACCCTAGCTTGGAGGCGTGGATGATGAGAAGACATGTTTTATGTTTTTGTTTTTAACAAAGGGTATATTAGTCAAAATATTGTTGTTCTACTTAGTTCCAGGGGGTTGGAGGAGGACAAGTGTGTCACATGCTTGTTCCACTTAGTTCTAGTGTGTCCCACATATGGTCACGCCAAACATGGGACAAGCCTGTTCTATTCTGTCCTGTTTCACTCTGTTCTGCACACCAAACGCACCCTAAGTGGTTTAGCGGGTAAGAGTCATCAGAACCCTCTATTTTTTCTCTTTTCAAATAAATCGAAATGATTAAAGTTTTTCTACCTCGGTAGTATTGAATGTTCCTTCCATCCAAGCATGATAGTTGTATTTTAGGGTCAGAACTGAATCCCGGGATGGTAAATAAGACTCAGCCTATGCTTACTCAGTAAGACATTTGATCTTTGTCTTCTTCTTACTGGGTAAGATTATTGGTTCTTGTTATGTTCATCTGATAAAGATTGTTAGGTCATCAAAGATTTGAAGATGACCTCCCTTTTTTTGGCTAACTGTATATCTGTAATATGTTGTACATCCTCATACTTAGAATATTTTATGGTTCTTTGTAATAGCTTAGTTGTGCTTTAAAAGATCGGTAAATCGAAGACTAACCGAATTGAACATGAAGAGTGTCTACTAATGCGGATCAAGATATATTTTTCAAGTATTGAAATACCCCTGCAGAAGAGATGCATGTTCTTCGGCAGGCTTCATCTCTGTCGAAGCTTTTATATCTTTTCGGCAGAAGCCTCTCTTGCCGACTTACCTATATTTGGCCATCTGCTTTGCCGAATCCTTCAGCATGCAATCATTGTCGAATTGTCCCTTGTTCGGTGATCCACTTTATAGCCAAATCCTCATGATTTGACTATACTTCTTCATTCCCAACATCCTTCTGACAAAATGAATGGAACCTTCTATTGCACAAAGGATATTCACTCAAGTACTAATCTAATAGAGACTTTCTTCTCAATGATCTCAAAAAGATCTTAGGTATGTTTTATTGGAATATTGTCTTATCATAGTACAAAAGTCTCTTTTTGTATATTGATAAGTCATTTCAAATATCTAATAATTTATTAAAGAAAATATGAAGATCCAATCTACTTTTGACAAATATCCTTTGCATTCAAAGCATTGGGTAGTATAAAAGGGTGAAGACCTCCTCCATGCAACTCACGCTTTCAGCTTAAGAGATCTCAGTGTACTCAGCAAAGTTGGCATTTATTTCTCTCTTCATAGCTTTTTAATCTTTGTGCTTTCAAAGTTGTGTTCTACAGTTTCTAAGTGCTAGATTGTTAGAATAGTTTACTATTATTTTCCACAACAATCTTTTGTTTTTCTAAGTGTAATTCTTGATATTTTATATCAATAAAAGATTAAAATTAAGTGAAATATTTGTTTATTGTATTCAAACCCCCCCTTCTACAATATTGTTTTACTTATTAGGGACCAACAAGTGGTATTAGAGCAGGTTGGTTTAATCTAATAAACCAGAGCTGCTATGGCATCATCATCTTCTACTAAGGTTGAGTCATCTTCTCAAAACTCTTTTCCTATCGACAATGGCTCTATAGCCAAACCTCCGAAGTTCAACCCTAACAAATTTTCCCTTTGGAAAATTCGCATGATATTGTTTCTAGAGGGTGTTGATAGTCGTTTTCTTACTGTACTTTGTAAGGGACCCATAATCCTTAAAGTCTGGGATCGATTTCAAAAATCATCCAAAGATAAAGATAAAGATAAAGATAAAGATAAAGATAAAGATAAAGATAAAGATAAAGACAAAGATACCTTGTACCAAAGTTCTGATGATTCCTCGGATGAAGAAACGAACTTATGCCACTGGAAGGTACATTTTCAAAAAGCCCAAAAACTACACTGAGGAAGACAAGCGTCTTATTGGCCTTGACTCTAGGGTCAGAGCAATCACTGTTCTCTCTCTTCTTGATGAAGTGTACCACTCTTTGGTAAATCTGTCTACTGCTAAAGAAATGTGGACCACCCTATGTGTTATGTATGAAAGTACAAAAGAAGTCAAGAAAAGCAAAAAGATTTTTCTTGTTCGTAAATATAAACTCTTTTCCCATGAAAAGGGAGAATCTTTTTTTGACTATTACAATCGCTTCAATGGTCTTCTAAATGATCTTAAGCTTCTGGGAAGATTATATGAAAATGAGGAAGTTTTGTGCAAATTTATGGATGGTCTTCCTGACTTTTGGGAAAACATCTGTACTTGCATCAAGACAACCAAGGATCTTGACAATCTTCCCCTCACTGTTCTTTATGGATCCCTCTTTAACTATGAGCAAACAAGGATCCAACATAAAACTATCATCAAAGAGATAAAAATCCCTTCGATGGCTCTTATAGGTGATACTTCCAAGAAATCTATGTGCAATCCTCGAATCACCTATCCTTCTGATGAGTCTGACCGAGAAAGTCATGATGACTCATCTCACCAATTAGAAGCCTATCTTAGTGGCTGATGATAAGGGTGAAGACAACTCGGTTAAACAGATGACGAAGGAGATGTTGGGGAGTGTGGGTCACAGAATTCGATAGAGAGAAGGATGAGAGAGTGATCGACTTGGATAAGAATGTGGGATCGCGTGAGAGCTCGCTTTCCTTAAGTGATATTTTGACCCTATTCTGCTTGGGTATCACGAAATTCACTCGAGGATAATCTCAATTCACTGGTGTCGATTTAGGCAGAAATCGATCCTATTTAAACACCTAGAGAATCGTAATCGACGCTATATTAAAGACCGATAATAAATTTCATTCAATGGCATTGATTGTTGGACTTTATGGTGGGGGTTACAAAGAGATTTTGGGGGTTACAAAAGGATTAGGGGGTTACAAAAATGAAATCTGCAACAGTGCACCGCGCGGTTTAACCCGCGACACAACCCGTGCGGGCCAATGTTTCGTCCCACACTCCAGTGCACTGCGCGGGTAGCCGCACGAGTTAACCCGCAGCACAACCCGCCCGAGTCACTCTCTCAGTTACAAACTGTTAAAACCACCAAACGACCGTCCAACTATCCCGGGTCATAGTTAGCTAACACGAGTGTGCACTCCACACCTCCTAACTCGTGTTATAGATTAGCTACAAACCCCATTATTATCATGTGAATTCAATTACACAAAATGAACAGATGATTTCACTAAAATCACCAACATTCCTCCCCCATTTTAGTGCAATCCTTGATTCACAAACAACAGTTAATATAGGAAACAAACTCATTTCCGGGTGTCCTACGGATTGAACCCTTCAACCCATTTGAGTACCAGAAAATAACATACACATTAATTTAAAAGATTCTCTAAAGTTTAAACTTGACACTATACAGGCCATGTGTCATTATCCATTCGTGAGTGCATCAAAGCCAAGTCTAAGCTTCTTGAAGCGGCCACACTTCGCACTCATATAGGTAGTTCTTTTCATCATGCACCTGCACATGCACTTTTACAAAAGAACAATTACCTCCTTCACTTGCAGTACCGAGCACATACCTTGGGATGATTATTTTGTGCTTCAATCCCTTAGAGTGAGCTTTCCCATTGAATTCAACTTCTAACGTTGTATTAGAAGGGAATTGGGTATCTCATTGTTAGGGATTTAAATGGACTTTAATCCTATCCCTATTACCGACTTGTGAACCAAGTCCCTAGATAACCCCTCCGTCAAGTGGTCCGCTAGATTTGTTGTGAACGAACCTATTCAACCGAGATCACCCCATTCGTGATTAGCTCACGAATCATGCTATGTCTAACACCTAAGTGTCTAGACTTGCCATTATATATTTGACTATAAGCTTTAGCCAAAGTAGCCGCACTATCACAACAGATAGAAATGGGTGATATTGGTTTCGGCCATAACGGAATTTCGTGGACTAAATTCCTTAGCCACTCCGCCTCTTTACCGGTAGCGGCTAATGCCACAAATTCCGACTCCATAGTCGAACTCGTGATGCAAGTTTGCTTCTTGGAAGCTCATGAGATGGCACCTCCCCCAAGCAAGTATACCCAACCACTCGTAGAAGAGTGATCTTCTAAGTTGGTAATCCAACTTGCATCCGAATATCCCTCTAATATCGAAGGAAACCCGACATATGACAAACCATAATCAATGGTTTTCTTCAAGTATTTAAATATTCGTTTTATCACTTGCCAATGATGTATACTAGGATTGCTAGTATACCTACTCAACTTGCCTACGGCAAAAACGATATCCGGCCTAGTGCTTGTCATGGCATACATCAAACATCCAATAGCCTTTGAGTACTCAAGTTGTGACATCGCTTTACCAGAATTGGGCATAAGCTTGACACTCAGATCAAGTGGAGTACTCACCGGAGAACAATCAAAGCAATTGAATTTCTTTAATACTTTCTCAATGTAATGAGATTACGTAATTGCAATCCCTTTGTTCTCACGCTTGATCCTTATTCCAAGGATCACCTCCGCCTCTCCCATATCTTTTATGGAGAAACTTGATGACAAAAACTCTTTGGTTTTATCAACTTGATTTTGGTCGGTGCCAAAGATCAACATGTCATCAACGTATAAGCAAATGATTACTCCGTTACCGGATGAGTCAAATTTGCTATATACACACTTGTCCGCTTGGTTAAACATAAAACTGTTGGACAAGATAACCTCATCAAATTTTTGATGCCATTGTTTGGGTTATTGTTTAAGCCCATACAATGATTTTACAAGTTTACATACCTTATGCTCCATCCCGGGAATAAAAAACCTTCTGGTTGTTTCATGTAAACTTCTTCCTCCAAGTCACCATTCAAGAATGTCGTTTTGGCATCCATTTGGTGAATCACTAAATTGTGGATAGCTCCTAAGGCTATCAACAATCTAATCGTGGAGATTCTTGCAACCGGGGCATAGGTATCACAATAATCGATGCTTTCCCGTTGCCTAAAGTATTGGATTACTAATCGAGATTTGAACTTGTCGAATGATCCATCGGCTTTCATCTTCCTTTTGAAGATCCACTTGCATTCCAACGGTTTACAACCCGATGGCAAGTCCGATAATACCCAAGTATTATTCCCCATGATGGAATCCATCTCATCATTTATTGTTTCTTTCCAAAAAGCAATATCTTGAGACTTCATAGCCTCATCAAATGATTTTGGATCTTCCTCAATACTATAACAGTAAGAGAATTGTAACCCAATCTCATCTCTTGATCCCTCTACCAAGTACACTTGGAAATCGGGACCAAAGGATTTTCCGATCCTTCCTCTTTCGCTCCTTTGAAGCATCGGAGATTCGGTTAAAACAATTGCTTGCTCTTCAACCTCACTAGTTACACTAGTACTTGGAACAAGGTCCTTCGGCCTAGGTATTGGAGAGAATCTAGTATCATCAAATAAAGCATCTCTCAATTCTATAACGGTGTGAATCGCTATAGAATCATTCGGTTCAATAACATAGAGCCTATAGGCCTTGGAATGCTCGACATATCCAACAAAGATGCAATCAATACCTTTCTCGACCAATGTTTTCCTTTTGGGTTCAGGTAGTCGAACAACCGCCCGACAACCCCAAACTCGAATATAATTCAAGTTAGGCCTTTTCTTGAACCAAATTTCATATGGGGTAATCTTGTTCCTTTTATTAGGAAATCGATTTAACAAGTAACAAGTCGTTAACATGGCTTCACCCCAAAATCCATCACTCAATCCCGAGTAGGATAACATAGAGTTCACCATTTCTTTGATAACTCTATTTTCCCGTTCCGCCACACCATTTTGTTGTGGTGTATAAGGCGTCGTGGTCTCATGAATGATTCCTATGGATTGGAAAAACATGGGGTCGTAATATTCCCCATCACGATCAGTGCGTAAACATTTAATAAAACCGTTCATTTGCAATTCAACCTTCAATTTATAAATTTTAAAATTTCCTAATGCTTCATCTTTTGAGTGCAATAAAAATACATAGCAAAAACGTGAAGCGTCGTCAATAAAAGTAACGACATACTTTTTATTACCAAAAGACGGAGTTGAATGCAAATCACAAAGATCACTATGATTAATTCAAGCACCGACGAGTTCCTTTTCACGTTAGGAAAATGTTGCCTAGTGATCTTTGTTAACATGCAAGTTTTACATTTTTCGGTTTTAATGTCAAAGACCGGAATAAGACCGTCTTTTGACATTTCAACCATTCTTTTAAAATTAACATGACCAAGCCTTGCATGCCATAAAATAGAATCAACACAATTCTCATTTGCAACATAAACAATTTGAAACAAAATTATTTTTATTCAAACTCAACATAAACATGTCATTTAACAAATAGCCAAATCCTACAAAAGAGCCACCTTTTGACAAGATAAACTTGTCGGACTCAAACACTTGCCTATATCCTAACTTATTCAAGACACTACCGGAAACCAAATTCTTTCGAATTTGTGGTACAAACAAAACGTCAATAAGTTCAATTATTTTGCTAGAACTAAACTCTAGCCTAACTAAGCCGCGACCAAGAATGAGAGCATTTGACTCGTTCCCCATGTGGAGCACGGATCCGTCTTCAACCGGTTCCAATGAAGTGAACCAACATCGATTCTTACACACATGACTCGAGGCACCCGTGTCAATCCACCAAACATCATCATCATCATCATCCTGCACATAAAATGATTCGGATACTAGTGGTACATAATTCAAATTTGAATTAAAACCAAAGTCAAGAAACTGGCCTTGTCATGGGTTTTGATCCTTGGATCCTTGGCCACCACCACTTGAGCTTGCTCCACTTTTATTCTTGACAACCTGACAATCCCACTTGAGATGGTCGGTCATCCCACAGGTCCAACAAGTTAATTTAACCTGTTTGTTGGGACCTTTCTTTTTGTTAATTTGATCTTTTTGTTGGGACCTTTATTTTTGTGTTTCAACATATGTTTGAAATCTTTCCAAGAGGGGGACAATTTATCAATTATGCTCGATACGGAGATGGATTCGTCCATCTTCATATTGTGTTAAGCATATTGGCCTAAAATGTGAATGAGCTCATTATATTGCTCCATCACAGGCCTCGAGTCCACCATTTTGTAATTATTGAAATTACTCACAATGAACTTTTTACTAAAAACACCATCCGCCATGTATTTGGACTCAAGAGAGACGCATAGCTCTTTGGCAGATTCGACGTTTTGATAAATGTCAAAGAGGGGGTCACACATACCATTCAAAATGTAGCTACGATAGATGTAGTCGTCGTTCTCCCATTTGCCGCGACGCCGGGTCATCTCCAACGTCTCGTCTTCCATTACCTCCGTCATTGGAGTGCTTAGCACGTACACTACCTTCAATGTCGTCAACAAGAAATGCATCTTCTTTTGCCATCTTCGAAATTCGACACCTTCGAATTTTTCAAGCTTGGTGAACTTGGTCGTCATATCTCTCACGGACTGATCACTCGCCATCTCTCACACGATGAGAAATATCACTTAAGATTCAAAAAAAACATACAACTATGTCGTATTATGATATGTATATTAATGGGGGAACATGGGACAAAAAATAAATTCAATGGGTTTCAGACTTGGTACAACCCAAGGTCATCATTCCCTTTGGTTCGCACAACCTAAAAATTATTCTGAAGGTCTGCAAGAAGATCAAAAAATAAGAAATTATATCAAGAATTATGTACAAAAAAATATGAAAACATCTTCTGGCGTCGAGGGAATTGCACATATAGAGATTCAAACAAGAATCGACCTGATCCAAATCATAATCTATATGGGATTTCCAAAAATATTAATTGAAAGCCGACCCCGAGGAATCGAAGAATTACAGATGCATTTACAAAAAGAATTTAATTCTGTAAATAGAAAACTTAACATTGCTATCACACGAATTGAAAAGCCTTATGGAAACCCTAATATTCTTGCAGAATTTATAGCCGGCCAATTAAAAAATCGAGTTTCTTTTCGCAAAGCAATGAAAAAGGCTATAGAATTAACTGAACAATTTTTTTCGAAATATAAGATATTTTGATATAATGATAGAAAAGGATGGCCTTTTCCACATAAAAGGGGAATCTTTTGTTACAATAGAAGCAGAAGTGATGTGGATTATTCAAGAATCGAAGTTGATTTGCTTTATAAAAAGAAGATCTCAATGACGAGCCATTTTTTATTAACATAATGACACCGAGCCCTTATTGCAGCCCATGCTACTGAATCAACTTCTTTATTTTTAGTGCCAATAATTAAGAATTGTTTTCCCCTACTTGCTGCATCAAAAACCAAATCACAAGCTTCTGATAAAAAACGAGCAGTTCTAGTAAGATATGGACAAATTCCTTTTCTTAGGAACACACCGTCGCTGTCTCGGCTGTGCTACCGGAGGCTCTGGGGAGTCCAGCTCATGACGACCTGGTCCAATTGGGAGAAGCTGTAGGTAGAGCAACTCTTCTCAAAATCTCACTCGTTGGGGAGTGTGGGTCACATAATTCGATGGAGAGAAGGATGAGAGAGTGATCGACTTGGATACAAATGTGAGATCGCGTGAGAGCTCGCTTTCCTTAAGTGATTTTTCGACCCTATTCTGCCTGGGTATCACGAAATTCACTCGAGGATAATCTCAATTCACCGGTATCGATTTAGGCAGAAATCGATCATATTTAAACACCTAGAGAATCGTAATCGACGCTATATTAAAGACCGATAATAATTTTCATTCAATGGCATTGATTGTTGGACTTTATGGTGGGGGTTACAAAGAGATTTTGGGGGTTACAAAAGGATTAGGGGTTACAAAAACGAAATCTGCAACATTGCACCGCGCGGGTTAACCCATGGCACAACCCGCGCGGGCCACTGTTTCGTCCCACACCCCAGTGCACCGCGCGGGTAGCCGCGTGGGTTAACCCGTGGCACAACCCGCTTGAGTCACTCTCTCAGTTACAAACTGTTAAAACCACCAAACGACCGTCCAACTATCCCGGGTCATAGTTAGCTTACACGAGTGTACACTCCACACCTCCTAACTCGTGTTATAGCTTAGCTACAAACCTCATTATTATCATGTGAATCCAATTGCACAAAATGAACTGATGATTTCACTAAAATCACCAACAGGAGATGGGCATGCTCGCCAACTTCTCAAAGTTCAAAAACAACTTTCCTTCTAACCGTTTTAGAACTAACCGAAAATCCTCTTTCTCTTCTAAAAACTCTATGGATAAATCCCATGTGGAATGCTATGTTTGTGGCAAGAAATGCCACTTTGCATCTGAATGCAGAAGCAATACTCCAGGGAGATCTAAATCTAACTCTTCTAACTCCTCTAAAGGGAGGAAATGAGATCTGATTCTACAGGTCGATCCTTCTCCCGAAAATCCTCTTCTTCCTCTTTCAAACAAAACATTGATCGAGCTGAGAAATACAAAGCTAAATACAAAAGAGAGAAAGAGAGAAACGTAAACACTCATCGAAGAGGAAAGGGGTTAATGGCCAAGTCTCATGACGGGGCTGATGAACTAACCTCTGACAGTGAAAAGGAAATAACAAGCAAGTGTCTCATGGCCAAACTAGATGATATGGATGAAGCCAAGGATACCGACATGACCATGGCATTGGTCTCTACTGAGAGTTTATCCTCCTCATCTCAGGTACATCCCTTTTATTCTCTCTTCAATGATGAAAAGATCGAAGCATATGATTCATTGACTGTTGAATACTATAATGAAAAAGATTCTAAGAAAAAGGCATATGCTCTGGTCAAATCTCTCTCCTCTCAATTGCATGTTTGTCTGTCTCAGCTAAAACACTTTGATAAAGTCAAAGCTGAGTTAGAAGACTTAAAAACCATCAACTTTGTTCTTGCAAAAGAGAAAAATAAGATGTTCAAACATCTTCAAAAGGAACAAGAAATTGTAAACAAATGGACTACCTCTTCCAAAAATCTTGAAATAATTTTTCAAGACCAGGTAACTGGTGATGATAAGTTTGGACTTGGTTTTGGCAAAATGGATATTGATGGTTCCTCTTCTCATGTTCCTTCTTCTTCCTCCAAATTACCTTCTTACTCTCCTAAGTACACCGAATCTGACTCGAAGGACTCTCATTCTGTTCATTCTAAGGATCTTCGTGATTCTAGAAAATTTGGAGTTTTTGTTAAAGCTAAACAAACCAAACTTCAACCTGAGGAAGATCAAGATTCAAATGATGTTGTCAAACCTATGAACGATCTTTTTAAAACTTTGAATCTTGATGAAGCCTCTTCCTCTTCTTCGTCTAAAAAGCCTTCTTTTCTTGAAAAAGGAAAATCAGTTGTCTATGATCTTCCTTTAAAAAGAATGATGTCACCGTCTTCCAAAGGTGAATCTCCTGTTCCTCCAAATAAGTTCATCCCAAGACCTGTCAATTTGAAGAAATCTAAAGAAACCTCAAACTTCTCTATTCCTTCGTCTGAAAAGGGGATTCTTGGACCCGTACCATGTCCTCCACCTACTTTCTCTAAACCTCTTAAAGCTAAATCTAAAGGAAAAGATAAGGAGATTAGTCAAAAATCCAAAAAGGTATTTATCTACAGAAAATGTTACAACTGTGGAGACACATTTCATCTGGCAAAAGATTGCCCCAAGGATCGTATTGAAAGACAAAATCAAAATGTTTCCTCTTCTTCTACTAACCCTAAAGGACCCACTTCAAAATGGGTACCAAAGGACTGATTTCTTTGTGATTGCAGGGCATTGAACATCAACATACATGGTATTTAGACAGTGGATGCTCAAGACATATGACCAGCAATAAATCTCTTCTACTTAACTATGTGACTGAAAAAGGACCCACCATAACTTTTTGTGATAACTCTAGAGGTTCCACCAAATGTTATGGAATTATATCAAATGGTTCTATTACCTTCAACAAGGTTGCCTATGTGGAAGGACTGATGCATAATCTTCTGAGCATCAGTCAGCTATGTGATCTGGATACTATGTGATTTTTAGAATTGATTATTGTCTCACTACCGACAGAAACTATCACACTGTTCTATCTGGTTCTAGAAAGGACAATGTGTATGTCATCAACATGAGTCAGAAATAGGCAAAAGAAGAAAGCATATGTTTTATCTCTGAAGACTCTGTCAAAAAGAACTGGCTCTGGCATAAACGTCTCTCTCGCCTCAACTTCAAGACGTTGAATGCCCTTTCCAATAAAGATCTGGTTGTTGGAATACTAAAGCTATCTTTTGTTAAAGAAAAGTTGTGTGCAGCTTGTGAGAAAGACAAACTGACAAAATCTTCTTTCAAAACCAAGCAGTGTTTCTCTATTACTACCTCTCTCCAGATGCTACATATGGATCTATGTGGACTACTCAGCACTCCAAGTCTTGGAAAAAAGAGGTACATTCTTGTAATAGTTGATGAATTTACACGTTACACTTGGGTATCTTTTCTCAGGTACAAAAGTGACACATCTGAAGAAACCATCAACTTCATCCATAAATCTGAAGTGCTCAATGGTCAACTTGTACGATATGTCAGAAGTGACAATGGCACATAATTCAGAAATGCTATCTTGGAAGCCTTCTTCAATGACAAAGAAATCTCTCAAAACTTTGCAGCTGGCAGAACACCATTACAAAATGGTGTTGTGGAAAGGAAGAATAGAGCTCTATGTGAAGTTTCTCGTTCTATGCTAAGTGAATCCAACCTTCCTATCTATTTTTGGGCTGAAGCTATCAATACAACTTGCTTTACCCAAAATAGATATGTCATTGTTAAGAGGCAGAACAAAACTCCTTATGAAGTCTTCTATGGCCGAAAACCAAACATCAACTTTCTCCATGTTTTCGGTTGTGTGTGTTTCATTCTTAATGACCGAGAACATCTTGGGAAATTCGATCCTAAGACTGATGAATGAATCTTTATGGGTTACTCACTCACTTCCAAAGCTTACATAATCTATAACCTCCGAAGGAAATGTATTGATGAGTCAATACATGTGAAATTTGATGATTAAAAGTCATATTCTCTCTCATATGATGACAATGAATTATATCAGTGGATAACCTCTTGTGTAGGAGAAGACTCTCACAATCAAAATTCGACAGGACCATCCTCAGTCCCCTTTTCGGCAGATCTTCCTTCTCAAAATAACCACCCTTCTTCTTCATATCCTATCGAACCTAATCTTCAGATTGTAGTGTTTGAAATCCCTGCCGAACTCTTATCTAAAAATATTCCTCATGAACCTATCTATAACTTCCCTGCCGAACCTTCTTCTTCCTACTCTCTTAATCTGCTTGCTGCACCTCTTCCACCAGCCACTAAGTGGACCAAAGATCACCCCATTGAACAGATCATTGGTGATCAACAAGCAGGTGTTCAAACTATAAGAGGGGTTGGTGACATTTGCCTCTATGTGAATTTTCTCTTTATCATAGAACCCAAGAAAATTGAAAAAGCTCTGCTGATCCATGTTGGATAACTGCCATGCAAGAAGAGCTTTCTCAGTTTGAAAGAAACAAGGTATGGAGACTTGTTCCTCGCCCTTAAGGAAAAACTATTATTGGTACTAAGTGGGTCTTCAGAAACAAGATGGATGAGGAGGGCACTGACATTTGAAACAAGGCTAGACTTGTTACCCAAGGATACAGACATGAGGAAGGGATTGATTATGATGAAACCTTTGCTCCTGTTGCTAGACTTGAAGCAATAAAAATCTTCCTAGCTCATGTTGCTTTTAAAAACTTTAGAGTTTTTCAGATAGATGTCAAAAGTGTTTTTCTAAATGGAGAGCTTGCTGAAGAAGTCTATGTGAAGCAACCTCCTGGCTTTGAAGATCCGACTCATCCAGACTATGTGTTCAAGCTGGACAAGGCCCTTTATGGTCTCAAACAGGCTCCTCGTGCCTGGTATGACAGTAAAAAAACAACATTTCGGTGCTCCTCGAAAGACCCCATCAACCGCATTAGATACTTTATGTATTGGTGTAACACCCTCAATCTGGAAATAGCAACTTATTTAAAATTTTCTAAACACATCAATAACGATTCGTCTACAATCACAATTTAAGAATGAACCTCCATACATATACATATCCTATATAACAGTCTATGATAAGGACGGGTGCTACTAAACCCAAAGTCAACTACTATCTCCAATCTGCGGAAGACCTCATCAACTACTTACTCTTGCACAAGGCTAAGGCTCGACTTCTCAAAGCACTTCTAGAACCGAACCCCCAACAGGAACCTGATGCACATGCCGACAAATAAAAAGGGTTAGGCTTAACGCCTAGTGAGCTCAAGAGTTTTAACATGGATGAATGCACAAGTAAAATCATGCTAGAAACAATTACAGTTCTTATCAGCAGTTAACCAATTAATCACGTAGATGTGGAGTCAATGGGAGCGACACATATCTCCAATCCGGTTCACCCAAAGAGGCAATGCACCTTGAAGTCACTTTCACTGACAACCCAAAGGCCCGACACGTACCGGGGACTACCGCTTAGGAAATTCCTCGACGGCGGAGGTCTAGGTACATGGGAGACTACCGCCTTAGGAAATTCTCCAAATGTCACCCACCTACATTCCTATAGTAAATCACAGACTTGGTTCGTCCACATAATGCATATAGGAGGTCTCAAAGATGTGTTTCAACCCGTTAGTCATTCGGGTATCAACCAGGAACACAATATTACCATCCTAAGCATGTAAATCCATCATATGACATAATATCCATTCAAATACTTCGTGAGAATATAAGGTCGCCAAAAAGGCATTCCAAGGAGGAATCATCATAATACCAAGATATGCATAAATGAATCATGGTAAGTTATTCATATACAAATTTCCACATAAATTCCCAAACACTTGTACACTAAATAAGAACACTTGAGAAATCACATCAATGACAACACTTTAGATTCAACTTATTTCCGAACCGGTTCACCCAAAGAGGCAACTTGAAATAGCAAATGCCTACACGACTCATTTTAGTGAAAACCGAGCTAAGATACTCAAAATCCTTTTTATCAACAATTGACGTCTTCCAAATAATGAAATGCTTTTAAACATCGTTTATGAAGACACATACCCCAAAGACGTGGCTAAACCGAAACTCGATACGTATTGGGACCAAAGATTTTCCAACGGTTTTATGAATGCAACATACTCGGAATGCATAACCCATGAACTTAGGTTTCAATTGTACAAAGTTATTAAGAATGCATAATGCCATGAAATGAACTCCATTTGTACAAAATTGCTAAGAACCCAAATATGAGCATTTTATATAATTTCACAACCCAAGTTTACCAAACATGAAACTTATTAAAATACCCACACTTTGACAAATATCAAGTAAAACACACTTTTACTTCAACATACCCATTTTTGGCATGTACACCGTTTTAACAAATCAACTTGAACTCACCTTGCTAGATTTAGGCTAAATCTAGATTTCACCCAACGAGCTCTTTGAAGGCCGCTTGAATCCTCAAACCGAAAACTTCCAAAACCTAGATCCAACATTCCATCCCATAAATAACTATTTTCAACCATAAGGAAACATTCTCCAAACATAAAAATACCAAGATCTCAAACAAGATCAAAACCCTAATTTCTCCAAAACCACCAAATCCGAGATTTGAGATATCGAACCTTAAGAAACCACCAATGGAGCATTTAAAACCTTATTACAAGAAAACTTACCCTTGAAGACAAAGAGACTTCCGAGAACACCCAATCCAACACTTCAACCCGAGCTCCCAACCGATGAACTTAATGAGGAAGATGAAGATAGAGGTTTTGTGGTTCAAGGTTCCAACTAGTTAGATGATGAAGAATCATGTGGTTCAAGGGGGAAAACCCATCAAAATGGGTTAGGGTTCGGTTTTGGGGTTTGGGAGAGAAAAGGGAAGGAATTAAAAAGTGATAATGAGGGAAATGGTTGAGAATCGCGACTTTAAAAGGCCCTGGGGCCGACCGCGATTGTGCCAGGGCACTATCGCCCATAATGTACCGCGGGCACACCCCCGCTGGCGATTGTGCCCGGCGATTGTGCCCAGGGCACTCTCGCCAGGGCACTATCGCCCAGAGTGTACCGAGGCTCGTTTCTTCCCATTTTCCGCACAGGCCACTCATGACGCGATAAGGCTTAATAGGTAAGATATAGGGGATAAAATTCTACGATAAGAAACAAGAATTTCTCAAAGGGTTAACTTCACGGGTAGAGATTTACGAGTGTTACAATCGGCATCGAAAGGCCCCATCAACCTGTTCGAAAGGCCTCATCCATTTCGGTGCTCCTCGAAAGTCCCTAATTAGTAAAACAGTATTGTAGAAGGGGTGGGATTGAATACAATACACAAATATTTTATTTAATTTTAATTCTTTTATTGATATAAAATATCAAGAATTACACTTAGAAAAACAAAAGATTGTTGCGAAAAAGAACAATAAACTATTCTAACAATCTAGCACTTAGAAACTTTAGAACACAACTTTGAAAGCACAAAGATTAAAAATCTATGAAGAGAAAAATAAATGCCAACTTTGCTAAGTACACTGAGATCTCTTAAGCTGGAAGCGTGAGTTGCATGGAGGAGGTCTTCACCCTTTTATACTACCCAATGCATTGAATGCAAAAGACACTTGTCAAAAGTAGATTGAATCTTCAGATTTTCTTTAATAAATTATTAGATATTTGAAATGACTTATCAATATACAAAAAAAGACTTTTGTACTATGATAAGACAATATTCCAATAAAATATCCTCCTAGTGAACTTGCCTTGATTCGTCCAACATAATGCATATAGGAGGTCCTTAGGTATATTTCAACCCAACATATTTCCATACCGACTGCGGGTACAATGTTACCATCCTATCCTCATGGAGTCCAACAAAAGTCCCAAATGACAATTATATTCATCATGCATATAACTATGTCACTAAAGTGATATTCCAACTAAAATCATCATAACACACATATATGCATACATTTAACATATCGAGGTACCCATTTTATATATCCATGAGAAAAGCCTCAAATAATGGTACACATAACATAAAACATGGCATATCACCAATATCCATATTTCTAACCATTTTCATCAAGAAATCCCAAATACTTGAACACATAGAGAATGAAATAAAAATAGAAGATTATGATGTGTATCTAGTTTTAACAAAGGTTTAGTAAACTCACAATCTAGGTTTTGTACCAAAACCTAGAAAAGATGAAAACCCTAGATGATGAAGATGAGACTTGATGTAGGAGAGGAATGACTTTGATGAGGATCTTCAATAAATACACTTGGATGAGACTTGATGACTCAAGAATCACCCCCCAACAACCCCAAACCCTAGCAATAAATGTGTGAGTGTGTGAAACCCCCAAAAATCGCCCAAATGAGAGAGTTCCCGATTTCAAATGAATAAGTGAGAAGTGAGGCATCAGATTTGGGTTAAAACAGAAGACTGGACGTCGCAGCTGACATTGCCCGACGACTTTGCCATGTGGCATTGTCGTGGGCATAGTCGCCGAGTTCCTACACCTCTCGGTACCATGTCAGCGATTGTGACAGGCGAGAATGCCAAGGTCACAATCGCGAGGGTCATTGTCGCCGAGATCGTACCGCGGGCACCTCCCCCACCGCGACTTTGCCCAAGGGCATTGTCGCCGAACACAGCGAGCTTGCTGTTTTGATAGGTTCCTCACACGTCTAATCTCCCAACTAGTACCAGCATAACCTTAGTTAGAAATAGCGATAAAACAGATATGCTCTACGACAATTTAGCATCCAAAGGCTCATATATTCACATAGGCACAATTAATGAATTAAAGGAAACAAATACTTACCTTGAGAATTTCCGGCTGTTACAAAGCCTGCCAAAGAACATGTATCTCTTCGGCAGGGGTAGTTCAGTGCTTGAAAAGTCTATCTTGATCTGCATCAGTAGACACTCTTCATGTTGAATTCGGTTAGTCTTCGATTTACCGATCTTTTAAAGTACAACTAAGTTATTACAAAGAACCATAAAATATTCTAAGTATGAGGATGTAAAACATATTACAGACATACAGTTACAAGCCGAAAAAAGGGAGGTCATCTTCAAATCTTTGATGACCCAGCAATATCCCCTATTTGATGATGACATCCCATACTTAAACAAAAGAGAGAGAGTTACATGAATAATGCATTTTGACCCTGTACTTACTCTTTTGGGTTCTTTTTCACATAGACCATTCTTTTTGTTTCTTTTTGGATTTTTTAGAGAACCTGACATTTACAAGTATAAAAGAATGAAATAATGAGCTATACAAACTATTTACTTCAAAATAAAATTGTACTTGTATTAATCTTGTAAGAAGATTATAATACTAAGCAAAAGAAAAACAAGTACAATAAAATTAAGAAAAAAAAAGAATTAAGATTCTTCAAAAGGGTCACGACAGATGGCATCTCTTTTCTTTAGTTCATTGGTTACGACTTGATAGAGATCCATGCCATGATAACCAATAGGGATGATTTGAAGAATCCCAGAGAGAAAGATGTTGTCAGCGATGGGAATATGGTTTGCTCTGAAGAAGCGAACTTAGCCAAAGCCATCGTTAAAGAAGATCCCAAAGGTAGGCTCAAGAATGATGGTAGTAGAGGGTTGAGGAACCAAAGTCGATATAGATAGGTCAAGGTTGGAAGTGTTTGGATCTTTTCCTTCCTTGGCCATATGTTGAAATACTCCTTCTTTCTTGGAGGACCTGGACTTCGGTTTGGAGGAGGAGGGAGGAGGATTTTCGGCCCTGAGTTTAGCAATAAAATCTTCTTTGGCAAAAGTGTGCACAATTCGGTATTTCCTTCGATAGGAGTTGAATTTGTTTTGAAGTTCAATAATACACTTCTCCACTTCAGGTTTGAGAGCACTCCTACTCTTGTGCATTCAATCCATGATTTCCAACCATTCGGTAAGACCGAACATTTTGAGCCATTCAAGACTCTCAGTTCGTCTTGATAGATTCTTCCTTATATTATTTAGACGAATAGATCTGCCATTTTTTGAAGGTTTAATGATTTTGACATCAATAATCTTAGAGGAGGATCTTCGGTTGGAAATGGTAGAGTGATACCATTTGATGCACTTCTCCTTGATTTCTTCAGATTTCTTAGTCGATTTCTCCAAAGCTCCAAGCTCCATTTCCTGAGCTCCAATGGCATCAGCCAAAACCTTGGCCTTCTTAGCTTCCTCTTCAGCCAACTTCTGAGCTAGCTCTTTTGTTTTGTCAAGCTCTGTTTGAGCTATCTCAGTCTTCTTGAGCTCCTCAGCCTTCTTAAGCTCCTCAGCCGACAACCCAAGATCAGAAGAAATAGTCTTTGAGGGAGGAGCAAGTTTCAACCCGTCACCATCGGCGAAGCGCTTCGTTCGAGCTTCTTTAAGACGCTTGTTGTAACACCTCGAAATCGTTGGCCGAAGAGAAGCAGAAGAAAAAACAAATAGTTCCCCGCGCGGCTCTCCGCGCGAGTTGAGTCGTGCCACGAACCGCGCTAGGCTCTGTTCCCTCGCGGCTCTTCGCGCGGGTCAGGCCACGCGACCATCCACGTGCGCACACTATGCGCACATAAAAGGGGGAAAAACCGGCCTCCACCCCATTTTCTCACTAAACCCTTAAATATCTTCCTCTCTTCTCTCCCAAAATGACCCCTCACCATCTCAAACAAACTCTAACTCATCTTTGGGGGTTTTCCTCCTAAAACCATGTGATTCTTCCTCATCTAGCAAGTTTGGAGGTGAGAAGCATAATCCTTCATCTTCATCTTCTTCACCAAGTTATTTATGGTTTCATCCACCCTTGTTCTTCCTTTTGTAGATTCGAAATTTGTGGTTGTTTTGGTACCTAGAGGTGTGTGGATAGTGGGTTCAAACTATTGGTTAAGGTAAGCTTCTAACTTCTTTATCTATAGAAATTAGGGTTTTGGGTATATATGAGATCTTCATGTAAAATATTGGGGAACATTTCCATATGGTTGAATATCTATGTTTATGGTTGGAATCTTGTGGATCTAGGTTTGGAGGTCTTGGCTTTGAGGATTCAAGTTTCTTCAAGGAAGATCTAAGTGGGTAAAATCTAGATTTAGCCTAAATCTAACAATGTGAGTTCAAGTTGCTTTGTGAAAACTATGTACATGCCCAAATGAGTATTTTTGAAGTAAAAATATGTTTTACTTGGAAACTGTCAATGTGTTAAGTATTTTGATAAGTTTTCATATTTATTAAACTTGGGTTATTTAAATTTCATGAAAAGCCATATTTGGGACTTGAATATTTGATAAATAAATAGTATGACTTATGCATTTGGTAATTTTGCACAAATGTATTATATTTTATGATTTATGCATTTTTGGTGATTTTGTACACATGAAGTCTAATATATGATTTATGCATTTTTGGTGTATTTGATTTCATAAATCATTTGGAAAATGTTTGTCTCCGTGTTATGAGACATTTTGGAAAACATAAGGGTATGAACCCATTTGGAAAACCTTTTGTCCCAATCCATGACGAGTTTTGGGTTAATCACATCTTTGAGGTATGTGTCTGCATAAACGCCGTTTGAATGCGTTTTTCTATTTGGGGACCAATGTTTGTTGGTCGAATGGGGTTTGAGCATTTTAGCTCGGTTTCGACTTAAAATAGTCTCGTGGACATTTGTCCAGTTTTAATGGCTCTATGTAGAGCCCATGTACGATTTACACCTTAATGCATCTTATTGCATAATTATGATAATTACATGCTCGAGCACGTTGGTCATTCATGTGTAGTCATGTAATGTTAGACTGTGTTGCATTTGATCCATAGGCACGTAAGTCAGTCTTTATTTGATGGTCAAATGGGTATTAAGGGGTTAGACTCCGGAACCTCTGTTTTATGACCTTAACCTTTCAAGTGTACACTAGGAGGGCTGAGTCCAGTTGTGCTATCATGATTGATGGGCGTTTTGGACCTCCGCCATTCGGGGTAATGCCATGGTTGTAGTCCTCGAATGTTGTCGGGCCTTTGACGGTATTCATGGTAATATTCGCTAAGGTCAGTTGTCTATTTGGGTATAGCTTGAAGGGAGTCGTAGGGGAACTTGAGCTTTCATGTCATGAAGTATCATACGATTAACGTTGTATGAGTGACATACTTTTGTGTTACTCCACTCTCAACGGATACGGGTATCCCCCATTGTCGGCCAACATTATTTTGGATATTTAATTGCCCATGTTTTAACATTGGGTTTCATCCCATTTTATGGTCGCGTGAGTATTGGATTTTAATTCCATGTTTCCGATGGCATATTACATTTATATGGATTGCTTTCCATGATTTATGAATTGAGTATTACACCCCACCCGGGTTTTTGGGTGTTTCGGGATGCAAAGTTTTATCCGCATTTTTATAATTGGGAGTCCGTTTTCTATTCACGTTTGAGCGAGTTTTGGGCGGCATCATTTTATAAAGAATATTTTGCATCGAGGCGTTTGCCCTTAAAAATGCATGTTATTGGAAAACGAGTCGTTTTCATATTTGAAGTAAATCATCTTGAAAGATTATGATTTAAATTGCATTCTTTCCTTCTAACAATTTATTTATTCATGTTGAAAACTCTTGAACTCACTAGGTAGGGGTGTTCATCCAAACCGCCAAACAGCACAAACCGCCCACACCGCACCGCAAAACGCGGTTTAGAACTCTCGCGGTGCGGTTTGCGGTTTGTATTTTTACCAAACCGCATTATGCGGTGCGGTTTGCGATTTTGAGTTATCAAACCGTGGTTCAAACCGCACCGCATCGCATATTTTTATATATTTATTTTTTAGTTTTGTATATAACATATATATATATATAATTACTTAGTATTTAATTATTTATAACTTTATGTAATATTTTTGAACTTCAATAAACAATTAGCTAATTGGGAGTCGGGGCTTAAGGATCAAGATGAAAGAAAAATTGGGCATGTCGTAACTCACACGTATAATTTAGTTTGAAGTTTATTTTTTTTACTTCTTAGACTATTTTTAATTATGCAATATGTATTTGGGAATCGGATGTATTGAAACTCTTTATTTTTTTGGACTACGATCACTTTATCGTTGATTTTATAATGTATTTTTAAACTTAATAAAGTGCGATAGGGATAAACCGCATAAACCACACCGCACCGCACCACATTTTGAGGTGCGGTTTGAGGCTTATGCGGTGCGGTTTGGGAAAATGCTCAAACCGCATATGCGGTGCGGTTTGCGGTTTCGTCCCAAACCGCACCGCGAACACCCCTATCACTAGGCGTTAGCCTAACCTTTTTATTTGTCGGCATGTGCATCAGGTCCCGGTTGGGTGTGGTACTAGCGACACTGTGAAGAGATGAGAAATAGAGTATACTCAAGGGTGAATAGTATGGTGAAGCCTTCCCCCGTTATCTTGGGTTATAGTGTAACACCCCGATTTCCGAAGGGTATCATTTCAAGTTAATACCGAAACCGTTATATTAAAGAAAAATAAGATATTTAATGTTGAGCTTGAATCCTTGATTTTATAGTCTATATGGATGAAGGATTCAATTACGAGTCCAACGGTTCTTTCCGGAGCGAAAACGGAGCTATAACGAAGAAGTTATGACCGAAACGGGATTTGACCAAATAAGAAGAAAAATCAGTGGCTGACGTACCTTGTTACGTGGGTTGCTGAAGCTGAACCCACGGAACAACCCACGAGAATGGTGTCCAAAATCAGTGGCTGACGTACCTTGTTACGTGGGTTGCTGAAGCTGAACCCACGGAGCAACCCACGAGAATGAAAATTAGGGTACCTTGTTATGTGGGTTGCTGAAGCTGAACTCACGGATCAACCCACGTGGATGGCTGGACGTTTTTATGCTTTTTTTTCCTTAAATATTTCTCATTTCTCATCTTCTTCATTTCAAGAATTCTCTCCCAAACCCTTCCTCTTCACCTACCTCTTCTAAGCCTCTTCAACCACCAAATCATCACCATTTATTACTAGAGTGAAGATCATCATCCAAGGTTTCGGGTTGGAAGCTTCACCTCCATCTCCATCTTCATCTTCTTCATCACCTTCTCACAATTGTTGACCATATTTTGGGGTTTTCCAAGAAACCTACTTGTAAGTCATTCTAACCATTTCTAAACCATGAAATAAGTTATAAATGTTTCATTGATGGTTTCCTAGTGTTTGATTTCTCTAATTTTCGGTTTGGATAATTTTGGGAGTTTTGGGTCAAAATTAGGGTTTTGCCCAAAATAGAGATTTTGATGATTAAGTGTTTGAGGATCATTTAATTATGGTAGAAAATGTATATTTATGGTTGGAACCTTGTGGATCTAGGTTTTGGAAGATTTGGTTTGAAGAACCAAATTTCTTCAAGGAAAGCTCTAAGTGGGTAAATACTAGATTTTGCTTAAATCTAGCAAGGTGAGTTTACTAAACTTTTGTTAAAACTGGATACACATCATATTTGCTTATTTGTTGTTATTATCACATATTTGCTCAAAATGGTCATCTTTACGGGTTTAAGTATTTGATGGTATTTCCATGAGATTATGTGAGATATATGTATATGAGGTATCATTCCATGATTTACTCTATGTTGTGTAATTATTTGGGGATTTCCACTATGTGTGCCACAATGGGTATTTTACATGAAAAAGGAATATATGTTTGGTATATTATGATGATTTCATTTGGAATATACTCTTGATGATATTGTATCTACAACGTGGCTATGTGGATATTTAAGTCTTATGTTGGACTCATGCTATGAGGAGGGTGATATTGTACCCACGGTTGGTATTGAATTATATTTAGTTGAAATACACCTAAAGGACCTCCTATATGCATTATGTTGAACGAACCAAGTCAGTTCACAAGGAGGATGTAGTCTTGGGCGCCACTGTGATGGTATGTGCCTAGACCTCCGCCATTCGGGGAATTTTCCTTTGGAGTAGTCTCCGGGTGTGCCGGGCCTTGGGATGTTCCTTGTTAAGGGCATAAAGGTATATCGACTCTTGGGGTGGGCTTGATTGGTGCTTTAGGTCTCCCCTAATGACTCCACATATATTGAACACTGGTTAACTGATGATAAGAATGGTATATATTCATGCATGCTTATTATTGTTCAACTCACTAGGCTTTTTGGCCTAACACTTGTTTGGTGTCTATGTGTATCTCAAGTTTTAGCGGCACCGGTTCTATGTCGGTTTTGTACTTGGGTGAGAGATTTGGGAATATCGCTTTTGGTAGGAGAATCCCTTGGGTTTATAAATGACACCCTTATTTGTAATCTCTTTTCTGGTTATAGAAATTGGTTTAGTTGGTTGTTATTTATTGACCGTTTATTTACGATTGTATTTAAAGAGGTTTGTGTATTTTCCCCATTTTTGGGAGGCTCTTCCTTTGGCAATTTTAAATACCACATGTCCATTTTTTTCGGATTTTTGTTATCCCTATTTTTAGGGTGTTACATATAGCATTTCGTATTTGGGTTTAGTAACGTCCGACCTTTGATTAGTCTATGTGTAAGGCTTTATTTATATTTGTTGATGGTTAAATCTAGAACAGTATTTCATGAATAGACTTGTTGTAAGATACTTTGTCTTTCTTTGAGGCATTTTTGGAAATTTTAAATTAGTTGCTCTTTTATGATTTGAGGGTATTACACTTGTTTTCAGCGGCTTCCTCTTCAGGTGTGAGCTTCTTTTTCCCTATGTTTTTCTTCGGCTCCAGCTCCGGCTCCCCCTTAGACTCTTCGACCTTTTCAGAAACAAGGTCGGTACCCTCCCATTCGATTTTATCGGCAGCTGCCGCTTCATCGGTTCTCTCCTTTTTAGATTCCTCCCCCTCAACATGTGGTTTTTCCTGCCAAATTTCCTTGGGAGAATTTTGAACAGCTTCTTCTCGGTGCATAGTGTATATTTTAGCCTTGGGGGTATTTTGCTCCCCCTCAGCCTTTTTCTCCCCCTCACTGTGTTAGTGAATGCCCAAAAGCTAATCATACGATGATTGTAATTTTGAGTTTTGTTTCATGAAATTAATAAATAATAAAAGGCATTGCCCAATTTATTAACTCTATGTTATATTCTGTGTTTTTAATTATTCATAATAAATAACCTTATAATAATGTATTCTAAATTTCCCTAGTTAAATACATGGTAGAACAAGCATTTATCGAGATATGATTTGTCCCTCCTTTATGACGGGAGTGATGTCTCTGGGCCCCTTGATAAATATATGTACTAAGGAAATGAATGCATGCTTAGATAAATGATATGAGATATCAATTTCTGTTTTTATTAGTATATTAGGAAATCAAGAAACTAGAGATTGGACATAACGAGAATGACACATTCAATGTCTCGTGTTCAATCTGGACATCAAGGACAAAAGAATTAAATATGTACACTAAAATTGACTACATACCGGTAATTTGTTGTATCACCAATTTCGTCATTTGGGTGATGATGATGTATTGCTAGATACCGCTCATTGTTTATAACTATAAATACGATATTTATATTTATTACCAACATGTCGAGAACCCATTGGGTCACACACATTGAACATATTCAAATAAGGAGTTTTAATAATTAAAACGTTTAATTATTATATCTTATTTGTATTGATTTAATCTGATTAAATAAAATCAGATATTATTTATGTTAGACTTAGACATAAATAAAGATAGCTACGTATGGTCTTGAAAAGATGAGTTATGGTGCATGGATACTTCTACACTCAAGTAAGGTGTAAGCATGGTGGTGCTTTCATGCCATGCCTCTCATGTCAATATATAATGTATGACATTGTATGCAAGATTTTTGTTCTTGCAATTCTCTCTAAAATCACCTACAACTATATGTTCTCTTTCCTTTCTAAGTTTTGAAACCGTGACTAGCATCACGAGAAAGCAAAGGATTCAGATTGTTCGTGTGGATACCGTGGAGGCATCAAGCTTGTTTTGTTGCTGTGATTTAAAGTCTCGTTAATTGTGAGGTATAATTTAGAAACACCCAATTTATTCCGGTTCGTATGGGTCCTTGGAGGGTTACGGTTTTATTTTCCGCTATACTTGAGATCCCGTAACCTAACAGTGGTATCAGAGCTACTTACGAACCTCTAGATCGGTTTTTGTGCCATGCATGCATTTATAAAATTGTTTTGCTGTTGTATGTTTTTGTTTCGTAAATGTTTTGGTTTTTTCGTCCCAGAAAGATTATGAATCTGAGAAAACCTAAAACATGAAAAACGTGGAGCTTTCTGTTAGGTTTCAACAGGCTTTTGAATCACATCATTTCGACTTCGTATGATTTTTTTACGACAGTGTCACAATGTTGTCCGAAAATGGAACCCACTACGGGTTTGACTTGATTTTCGACCCATAAGGGTTCTAGATCTTTGAAATCCTAAAACATAAAAGATTTGTATCTTTTTGTTAGTTTTCTAAAGAACTTTGAATCACCCTTTTTCGATATCGTATGGATTTTGTATTTCTTTTATACGGTGGTGTTGCAAATCGGTTTTATGTTTCAATGTGATTGAATATGTATAATGTGATTTGCTTGGTGAATGATTATAGCCCTTAGTCATGGATATATTATATTTGATAAATACGACTTGCATGTCGTGCCTTTCTCTATATACTCTATTTGTACATTCTCCTCTCATCCAATCCCCTCGAATGTAACTCAAGGTTTTTTTGTTTGAAATGTAAAGTATTTTGTATAAAAGAAAGCAAGAGATGGAGACATTATAAAGTGATGAAGATGAGAAAACTTAGAACCATAAGAGTTTATTTTATGTAATGATATTCATACTTGACTCTATGAATATCGCATAGGGGGCTATAACCATCTCACATTTATTTTTATGCTTTATATATATACTAGAAGCGTACTCGCACAATGCAGCGAGATACATCACGATTTTAATGTTTCATTTTATTTTTTATTTTTTGTCGATTTACAGTACGATTTTGGATGGTTTTGAGAAATTGATAATGTTTTTTTATTTAACTTTGTTTCATTTAGGCTTAATAATATAATGTTTTTTATATAAAAAAATTAAGTATTTTGTTAGAATTCAATGATTATCTTATATATTTTAATGACATCTAGAAAAAATAACCAATTACATATTTAATAATATAATTAAAACAAATTTATAGTAATATAATATATTAATTAGTTGTGATACATGGAAAATATTAATTAATAGTGATACATGGAAAGGTCTGCATAAAAGGAAGACCCTGCACATACCAAATTGGTGGGTGTTAGAAGCATGGAGTAGTAATATGTATTTTGTGCTTTGATACTTGTAAATTAAGAGATTTTTAAAATCTTGCATAAAATGATGGTACCTTGTGCCTAATAATTTGTATTTAAGAGTTTTTTTATCCGTGCTTTATAATATAATATAGATAATATATTAATTAATAGTGATAGATGGAAATGTCCGCGTAAAAGGAAGGCTCTGCACATACCAAATTGGTGAGTGTTAGAAGCCTGCAGTAGTAATATGTATCTTGTGCTTTGATACTTGTAAATTTAGAGATTTTTAAAATCTTGCATAAAATGATGGTACCTTGTGCCTAATAATTTGTATTTAAGAGTTTTTTATCCGTGTTTTATAATATAGTATATATATATATTATGATATATTATGCGTGGTTGTATGTATGTGATAATTGTTACAACATTTTAAAACAAAATATGTTTTTTTAAAATATATATAAGTAAAAGGAGTTTTACAAATCAAAATGAGTTTTGATAAAATAAAATTTGGTATTTATATAAGATATACAGTGGACCTTCGATCTTGAGTGATAAGGTCTTAGTACATCATAGTAAGATTTCAACCGGTTTTGTAACAGAGGCCTAAACCGTCAAAGAAAGGAAGGTATTTAAGTGATCCTCGTGATCCTTCTCCAATCTGGATTCCGGTTAAATCAAACTATGAGGAAACGATCTATTACAAAAGAAAGAATGGTAAAATCAAACTAACTAAAATCCCTAACCAAAATATTAAGTTTAAGATGCCTTCCAAACATGTCACTTGTCAAGACTTTGATCATCGAGGGTAGGTCATGCTAAAGTTAGGCACTCTCTTTAATCTTAGTAAGATAAGGGAAGCATAGGATTCCTACAAGCCATTTTGGGTCGGACTTAACCAAATTAAGCCTAATAGGATTGGGGATTTGGAGGCATGTGTTAGGAACATTCATATGATGAATTTAAATAAAAGTTATTCACCTACCTATCCAAGAGTTACATAGATATGTAATTAGCAATGTTGTTGCCTACCTAAAACATTATTGATTGATCGGTTAGCTAAAGTTAAATTGATCGATAATGCGAATATGGATCTTGGCCCGCTAGAAAGCTTATGACGTTTTCCGAAACAATAAAAGAGGGTTGTTGTTTTGATTAAAATAGTGGGAGCTTGTTTGATGAAAGTCCTTATTAAACAATAAAATTTCATGACACTAAGAACTCTGTTTTTCTAATGTAGATTACCAATGGCACTAACCAACAATGGAAACAAAAACATTTTACGATCGATTCTTGAGAAAGAAAAACTAAATGGAACAAATTTCATCAATTGGTATCGTAATTTGAGAATTGTCCTCAAAGCTGAAAAAAAATTGTATGTCTTGGAGCAACAAATCCCTGAAAAACCTAATTCTAATGCTCCTAGAACTGAAAGGGACACTTTTAAAAAACATGATGAAGATGCTTTGGACGTCTCATATCTACTGCTAATAACCATGGAACCTGAGCTTTAGAAGCAACATGAAAACACGGGGGCTTTCGATATGATCGAACATCTAAAATTGCTATTCCAAGAGCAAGCTAGACATGAGAGGTACAAAACATCCAATGAACTATTCCGTTGTAGAATGTTCGAAGGTAGTCCCGTTGGCACTTATATGCTTAAAATGATTGGGCATATTGAGCGTCTTAAAGGACTAGATTTTTCTTTACGAAAGAAGTTGGCCATTGATGTAGTTTTGCAATCGTTGCCAAATAGCTATAGTCAATTCGTGATGAACTACAACATGCATGACTTTGACAAATCGCTTACAGAATTTCTCAATATGTTACGAACAACCGAGAAAGATCTTGCAAGGAACAAGTCCACCATTTTGATGGTCCGTAAAGACAAGAAAGGGAAAGGCAAAGGAAAGTCCATTGCCAAACCCACTTCTAAATCTTTGAAGCCAAAAGGAGGCATTAAGAAACCCAAGGTAACTGTACCTAAGGAGGGTGAGTGCTTTCATTGCAACAAACCCGGGCATTGGAAGGGGAACTGTCCTCTCTACCTTCAGGAAAAGAAGAAAGGAAGTGTAACTTCCAATTTAGGTATCTATGTGATAGAAGCTAATCTTTATACTTCTTATACATCATGGGTATTAGATACTGGATGTGGTTCTTATATTTCTAGAAACGTGCAGGAATTAAAAAGGACTAGAAGGTTGAGCAAAGGTGAAGTTGATCTGCGTGTTGGAAATGGGGCAAAGGTTGCTGCTATAGCCGTAGGATCTATTTTGTTAACTTTACCGACCAAATTATTATTAGAACTTGATGACTGTTATTGCGTACCATCTATTTCTAGAAATTTGATTTATGTATCTTGTTTGGACAAGAAAGGTTTTACCTTTAATATTGGGGAACAATTGTTGTTTATTCTCTTTTGGTAATATATATTATGGTGATGCAAGTTTGATTAATGGTCTTTATGTTCTTAATATGGATAATCCGATTTATAACACAGATAAAAGGGAGGTCAAATCAAATAGTTCAAATTTAACCTATCTCTGGCATTGTCGTCTTCGCCATATAAACGAAACTCGCATTTCCAAACTCCATAAAGATGGATTATTGAACAAGTTAGATTTTGAATCATATGGGATGTGTGAAGCTTGTTTAATTGGAAAGATGACAAAGGCTCCTTTTGTTGGACAAAGTGAGAGAGCAAGTTATGTATTGGGAATCATACACAGTGATGTATGTGGACCGATGAACATACATACTAGAGGTGGTTATAGATACTTCATTACATTTACTGATAATCTCAGTAGGTTCGGCTATGTATATTTAATGCGACATAAGTCCGAGTCCTTTGAAATGTTCAAAGAATTTCAAAATGAAGTACAAAACCAATTTGGAAAGAGTATTAAGATTCTTTGATCTGATCGAGGTGGCGAATACTTAGACCATGTTTTTCTCGATCGTCTTAGAAATTGTGGTATTGTATCACAACTCACTCCACCTGGAACACCACAATGGAATGGTGTATCCGAAAGGAGGAATCGTACACTGTTGGACATGGTACGATCTATGATGAGTCAAGCTGACCTTCCAACATACTTTTGGGGATATGATCTAGAGACAACGACTTTCACACTAAACCGAGTTCCATCAAAATCTTTTGAAAAGACACCATATGAGATATAGACTGGGAAGAGTCCTAAATTATCTTTTATAAAGATTTGGGGTTGTGAGGTTTACGTACGACGTCTAATCACAACTAAATTAGAACCAAAATCTGATAAATGCATATTTGTAGGATATCCCAAAGAAACTATGAGATACTACTTCTATCATCCTCACAACAATAAAGTGTTTGTTAGGCGTACTGGTGTCTTCATGGAAAAGGAATTTATTTCCAAAGGTATCAGTGGGAGGAATATAAAACTTGAAATTGTTCAAGATCAAAATATGTCAACACATATGGAACCAACACAAACACCACAAGTAATTGTGGATCCACAAAGTGATGTGGAAAGGTAGTCTGATGTCGTAACACAAAGTGCTCGTAGATCTAGTAGAAAACGAAATGAGCCTGAGAGATATGGATTTCTCATCACTCATACCGGGGATGTGATGTTCATAGATGATGAGCCCACTAGTTACCAAGATGCTATGAGAATAGAAATGGACTCCATGTATGAAAACCAAGTTTGGAACTTAATTGACCCACCCAACGAGGTACGACCTATAAGGTGCAAATGGGTATTCAAGAAAAAGACTGACATGTATGATAACGTGATTACCTGTAAAGCTCGATTGGTTGCAAAAGGTTTCAAACAAATTCAAGGTGTTGATTATGATGAAACTTTCTCTCTGGTCGCAATAATTATGTTTATTAGAATTTTACTAGCCATTGCAGCATATCACGATTATGAGATTTGGCAAATGGATGTCAAAACAAACTTTCTTAATGGAAAGTTACTTGAGGACGTATATATGATACAACCCGAAGGTTTTGTCGCTCCTAAAAGATCTCATAAGGTATGCAAGTTGCAACGATCTATTTATGGATTGAAACAAGCTTCAAGGAGTTGGAATCATCGTTTTGATGAAGCGATCAAAGAGTTTGGCTTCTCAAAAAATGAGGATGAACCTTGTGTCTACAAATAGGTTAGTGAGAGCCCGTATCATTTCTTTTATTGTATGTAGATGACATACTACTCATTGGAAATGATATTCCGACACTTGAGTCTGTAAAGGCTTGGTTAGAAAAATGTTTTTCAATGAAAGACATAGGTGAAGTTGCCTATGTGTTAGGCGTTCGGATCTATAGAGATAGATCGCGGAAATTACTTGGCTTAAGTCAGAGTACATATATAGACAAAGTGTTGAAGCGGTTCAACATGTCTGATAGCAAGAAAGGGTTCTTACCTATGTCTCATGGCATATCACTTTCTAAGACGCAGTGCCCTACTACATCTCAAGTGAGTGAACGAATGAGTAAGATTCCATATGCTTCAGCAATTGGATCTATCATGTAAGCCATGATATGTACTCGACCTGATGTATCGTATGCTTTAAGCATGACGAGTAGATATCAATCCAATCCAGGTGATAGTCACTGGATTGCCGTCAAGAATATCCTAAAATATTTAAGAAGAACAAAGGTTTCATTTTTGGTATATGGTGGTGAAGAAGAGTTGAGTGTAAAGGGTTACATTGATGCAAGTTTCCAAACAGATAAAGATGATTTCGACCACAGTCGGGTTTTGTGTTTTGTCTTAATGGTGGTGTTGTGAGCTGGAAGAGTTCCAAGCAAGCAACAGTAGATGATTCTACAATGGAAGCTGAGTACATCGCAACATCATATGCATCCAAGGAAGCCGTTTGGATCAAGAAATTTATTTCTCAACTTAGAGTTGTTCCTAGCAGTGATTGTCCTATAGAGTTGTTATGTGACAATAATGGAGCTATAGCACAGGCCAAGGAACCTAGATCTCACCAAAGATCCAAACATATTCTTAGAATATATCATCTTATTAGAGAGATTATTGAAAGAGGCAATGTTAGTATAAGCAGAATGTCAACTGACAGCAATGTTGTTGATCCACTAACCAAGCCGTTAACACAACAGAAACATGATGGCTACTGTAGGTCCATTAGTATACAATGCATGGATGATTGGCTTTAGTGCAAGTGGGATATTGTTAGTGAATGCCCAAAAGCTAATCATACGATACATGTAATTTTGAGTTTTGTTTCATGAAGTTAAATAGTTAATAAATAAAATAAAAGGCATTGCCCAATTTATTATGTCTATGTTATATTCTGTGTTTTTAATCATAATAAATAACCTTAGAATAATGTATTCTAAATGTCCCTAGTTAAATATTATTTTGGGTTTTAAGGTTGAAGTAATATGATAATGACTAGCATATGTAGGGATTCATATAGAGATATTGAATTTGCATATGGGTACAAAATGAAGATTTTGTGTATCGGACGTGACTCGCTATGAGAACACTTCATTGGATGTCATGTGAGTGTCATAAGTGTTTCTCATGTGGTCAATGTACATGTAATGTATTTTGACATTTGTTCTAATCATTCCATAACTGGGTGACAGAAATATTGTTGGATATGTTATAAATCACATGGTAGAACTAGCATGTATCGAGATAGGATTTGTCCCTCCTTTATGACGGGTAGGGATGTTATTCGGTCGGTTAAATCGGTTTTCGGTTTATTCGGTTCGGGTTAATCGGTTTAAAAACTAACCAATAACCAAACCAAATAAGGTTCGGTTTAATCGGTTTCGGGTTATTCGGTTCGGTAACCGGTTAAACCGAATAAGGATTTATATTTTTTCGTTGGACATTTGCTCAAATAATGTTTTTAAATCAAGTTTCTGTTGTTTATAATATATAACTGTATCATACATTCATACTCAACAATTGACTTATATTAAGTAAAATACACCATCTATCAAAACCTATTTCTACCATATTACATTATTTTTCTTAGACCTCGCAAACGTGTCGTGTCGTGTCGGGTTCAAAGTTCAACGGGTTGAAAATGCCTAACCCTAACCCGCCCCGCCTAACCCGACACTACCCGCCTAACCCGTTTAACACTTATAAAACTAAAAATTAATCGAAAATTCACAAAAAGTACAAATCCAAAATTCAAATGAAAGCATTAGAAATCCAAATTTTATAGTTCAAACTTATAAGTTCTAACCAAATCTAAAACATTAAAAACCCAAAGCATTAAAAAGAAAACTTATAAGATTCATGTATATATATATATATATATAAACGGGTTATTCGAGTCATTTTCGAGTTGAAATTTTTGACTCTGACCTTACCCGTTTAATTTTTGTGTCGTGTCGTGTCAACCCGTTTACTTAAACGGGTTGAAAAGTATTACCCAAACCCATTTATTTCGTGTCGAGTTCGTGTCGGGTTAACGTGTCGTGTCAGTTTTTGCCAGGTCTAATTTTTCTTCATGCGACGATGTAATTTAAGCATAAAATGTAATCTAATAAAAAAAAACATTATCTACTCTCAATAAAAAACATTATATATCAATAAAATATGTAAAATAATAATAGTATAACATGTCTTAGGTTTATTTTTTATAAACATACAATATATAAAATATTAGTAGAATGTGTTATTCGGCTTATTCGGTTTAACCGAATTAAGAAAATTTTAACCGAAAACCGAACCGAATAAGGATCTTTATTCGGTTAACCGAACCGTTTAACCCGAAAACCGAATAACCCGAAACTGTTTAACCCAAATTTCATTCGGTTCAGGTGGGTTATTCGGTTTCGGTTATTTTTGACACCCCTAATGACGGGAGTGATGTCTCTGGGCCTCTTTATAAATATATATACTAAGGAAATGCATGCATGCTCAGATAAATGATATGAGATATCAATTTCTGTTTTTATTAGTATATTATGGAATCAAGAAACTAGAGATTGGACATAACGAGAATGACACATTCAATGTCTCGTGTTCAATCTGGACATCAAGGACAAAAGAATTAAATATGTACACTAAAATTGACTACATACCGATAATTTGTTGTATCACCAATTCTCGTCATTTGGGTGATGATGATGTATTTCTAAATACCGCTCATTGTTTATAACAATAAATATGATATTTATATTTAGTACCAACATGTCAAGAACCCATTGGATCACACGCATTGAACATATTCGAATAAGGAGTTTTAATAATTAAAACGTTTAATTATTATATCTTATTTGTATTGATTTAATCTGATTAAATAAAATCAGATATTATTTATGTTAGACATAAATAAAGATAGCTAGGTATGGTCTTGAAAAGATGAGTTATGGTGCATGCATACTTCTACACTCAAGTAAGGTGTAGGGATGGTGGTGCTTTCATGCCATGCCTCTCATGTCCATATATAATGTATGACATTGTATGCAAGATTTTTGTTCTTGCAATTCTCTCTAAAATCACCTACAACTATATGTTCCCTTTCCTTTCTAAGTTTTGAAACCGTGACTAGCATCAATAGAAAGCAAAGGATTCAGATTGTTCGTGTGGATACCGTGGAGGCATCAAGCTTGCTTTGTTGTTGTGATTCAAAGTCTCGTTAATTGTAAGGTATAATTTTGAAACACCCGATTTATTCTGGTTTGTATGGGTCCTTAGAGGGTTACGGTTTTATTTTTCGTTGTGCTTGAGATCCCGTAACCCAACACACTATGTGCCGGAGAAGATAAACCAGCTTTGGCCGACACACGGCCCACACGTCGATCGATTCGGCGAAGGCAAGCTCGGTCATTACCTTCAAACACAACGTCACCCAGATCAATATCCCACTCTTCATTTCGGCACTTAGCAACTGCCTCAGGGAGATCATCAAGTCTTTTGTGGATCTTGGTCAAGGACTCCAGGATTTTGTCATTAACGGCATCCTGAGAATTCGTCCTTCGACGAAGAGAGAGAAGCTAGTGATCACGAGCATTCGAAGAGGCCTTAAGAGCGACAACCGAAAGAGTGAGATTAACATTCTCTTGAATAGAGTTTCTCCAAGTGTTGAATAATGGCAGCCAAGGCATCACCCAGAGGATCGGCCATATCATGCAGATCCTTTCGCATGGCGTCCATGCAAGTGAAAAAAGAAGTCTGAACATGGAGGAGTTCAATACTTTGCTCCTTGATAATGCGGATAAATTCTTCTAGAGATTGGTTAGAACTTCCAGATCACAAGACAACTGCTTGTCCCAAATAGAATCCTACTCAAGGATTGTAGCACGATGACCCGTCATAGCAGTAAAGCGATCAAACTCCCCCTGTAGGTTGGAAAATTGAGTACCAAGCATGTGGTGTTGCCGATTTGTGTCTAGAATGTCGGCAAGCACCTTAGAGGGAATGGGTAGATGAGGTTGAGAGGAATTGGGAACATATGGTGGAGGAGGGGGTGGGGATGGTGGTGCCGAAGTGCTTGGTCTATCGACATGTGGGGTCGGTGGATGGTGAGGAAGAATTTTGTGTGGGGGGGGAAGAGTTTGTCGTTTATGGTGAAAATCAGGTGATGAATCGGTTGAGGATGAGGATGAGGGATGAGGTGAGTGTTTAGGAGTGGATTTTGGAGAGGGTGTTGGCTGTTTCGGTGAGGGCTTTTTCGGCGGGGAAGATGTTGGTGAGGGTTTCTTTGGTGAAGGTGTCTTTTCGGCAGACATTAGTACTACCGATTCTTAAATCATTGGGGGAGAGGGAGCAACCTGTTCGGTAGCATCAAAGGATGTAGTGTCCGTGAACAACATCTCCAGAAAATCTTGTTGATCCTTAGAACCGACCTCTAAAATGGTCGATTCTTCATCGAATCGTGCAATATCATCGGGACTGGTCCCGGGTGAGAGGTCGTACGGTGGAGAAGAAAATCCTTGGTCCTGGGAGGATGCCAAGTCATCCTCATCAACCAATTTAAAGGTTGATAAAGGTTTAGTAAGGGTCCCCGATGATTCAACCAAACCCTTTTGAGAAGGAATAGAGGAGATGGTTTTAGGGATATCAGATTCCCTTTGCCCAAATGGGACAATTTCAACCTTTACCGATTGTTGAGAATCGGTAGGGGGAGTGTGTGGCTTGGCCAAATGGGATTTCCTAAGCCTCTTAGAACGAGACTTAGGAGGGGATTTAGAGCCCCGCCGCTTAAGAGAATAAGAGGGTGTGACATGGGTAGCCTTCGAAGGTTGTTTCAGAGGCAGTGTCATAGTAGCAAGTGCGGCGGCACTAGTGGCCTTTGTAGTTTTCTTTTTGATGGCTACCGATTTTTCTCGGGAAAAGGAAATAGGGGCCACCGAAATGTCAAGGCCCAACAGTTGATGGGGCCTTTCGGTATCCAATACACAAAGTATTGTAGAAGGGGCCTTAATTAAACCTGTAATGTTTACGTAAGGGTTTAGTAAATGGCTCCTTAGTCCAACCTAACCCTACTCAAACCATGCGGATTGGATTAGGTTGGGTTAAAATGTTGTTACAACATTATGGTTTGAACCACAAGGGTTGTGGCGTACTGGTTAAGGCCCTGGGGGATGTGGTGGAATATCCCATCTGTCTAGGGTTCGAATCCAGACGTACACAACAATTGTGGCCACTAAGGTTTAATCACGGCTGATGTCTTATGTAACACTTTGTTCTTCAGTAGTTATTGTAGAGAGTCTCGTCATGTCTCTTTTCGAGTCTTCAATAACTTTAAATCTTAATCTAAGGAAACGTAGTTAGTTTATAAACTCTTATGTATGTTAATGTTCGGTAAAGTTGTAACGCTAGTATTCGCATGTGTAGGTTGTGTGCATGTAGGTGTAAGGTGTGCGTGGATAATTATTGGTTAACATGAACTTTAGATTAATTGCAACCCGTGAGTGTCGAGAGGAGTCAAATATTGGATCGTTTAGCACGCTTGGCATCGATCGGGCAGCAGAGGGCAGGCCAGGTGCGACTTTGCCCCGGCGACAATGCCAGGAGCAATGTCGCGGTCTCATTGTCGCCTAGGACCTCCGCCGATAGCCAATAGTCCAGTAAAAGGGGAGGGTGGTGCGACTATGCCTCAGCGACAATGCCCAGGGCATAGTCGCCCTGTCAAAGTCGCCCGCGGGCAAGGGGTTTTCCCCACTTAAGCCGACCAAACATTAAATCACCCTCATTTTCTCTCCTTCACTCGTTTTCAAGGATTGCTCTCAAAGAAAAGGTGTTTTTCCCATTCTCTTCCATCTCCCTCTTCATTTATTGATTCTAGCCCTAACTCAACATTTATTGGTGTTAAGAGGGTGGGTGAACACAAGTGTTCTTGTTATAAAGGTTCCAAGCTTGTCAAAGGTTTCTCAAGACTTATACTCTAGGGTTCCTTCTTTACAAAACCCTAGTTGGTGAGTTTTCATCTCTTAAATGCTCTAGATCGTGTTTAAATCTCCATAACGACTACCTACATGCATTTACTCTATTTATTGAGAACTTGACCTAAAATCTAGGGTTTCATGGTTTTGGTTGTGAGGTACCTACAAATAATTGCTACTTGTTCAATAACTTGTAAGGATGGGTTTTTATTGGGGGAACGTGCTTCTAGTAAGATACAAGAATGTAATGTGCAATGTTTTAGAACGGAAAATCCTTTGTTAATGTTTATGGTATTAATAAATGTACAAATGAAATATTTACATGTTTTTGGGTAATGTTAATCAGTATGTGATCACCTGATAAGAATGTGGATACTACTCCTTGTGCAAGAGGAGGTAGTTATATGTTTATTTGGACCTCTTGTGTTGGTCCTTATGGTTTACTAGCGAGTAGGCAATAAGGGGACGTAGGCCTTTGAGGTGTAACTCGTCTAGTCTTGGATAGGCAATAATGTCCCGTAAGACCTTGAGGTGTAACTCGACGTAGTAGGCAATAAAGGCAATAAATATGGTTTGAGGTTGTGATGTCTTGATGGCATGGGAACTAGGAACGGGACATGAGGTGTAATCCAATAACATCTTGGGTGACTCCACTCCCGTGTACATGTCACCCCGATGGAAACGGTTCTTCCCCGTATTATCAAGGGTTATCTCTTGTATGTTGTATTCAGGTGTTGAGGGCACGGTTGCGGTGGAAATAACTTTTGTAAGGAAAAGGAGCTCGGTAAAACCAGACTTGTTTTATTGTTTGTGACTTTACTGTTTTGTGAATTATATAACTTGTGAAATCTCACTAGGCTTTGTCCTAACACTTGTTATGGTTGTTGTTTTTCCCACAGATCCCACTATCGGGGTAATCTAGGTTGTCGGGCATGTAGGAGATCTCGAGGTGCCGGTCTTTTGGGGGATTTTTTGTGAAGAGAGTTTATAGCGATTTAGCAACACCCATTTTAATTTAGTTTTTGAAATATCTCTAGATTAATTAGGTTGTTGTAATTTGTTTTACATCCCATGCTTCTGCAAACTTTGGTGTAGATTTTCCCAACGTTTGTGGATCTCTAGTTGTCCATTTGGGAATTGTTTATAATTCGAGGTTTCTATTTACATGAAGTTTTGGTTATCAGTATTTTAGAAGTCATATTGCCAAAATTTCAGTTTTTATTTGACACCATTTTTAGGGTGTTACAAGTTGGTATCAGAGCAGTAGTTTAAGCGAACTAAGTATGAAATCTCGATGCCTAGAGTTAACCTGAGACTATTAGGCAATGAAATGTGAGAATCGGGTAGAACTTCTAAGGTAGGACAGTCTTAGAGGTGATGGAAATTACCTTGTTGAGAGTTATAAAAATGGTAACGAGAATTTTTATGTATTATATGTTCATAATTTCAATTAGTTACTGCTATTATGAATGTATGGTTACGTGAACATGCTTGAATTACTATGATTATGATGATTGATGAGCTGTAATAGTACGTTTTGTGTGTATAATCTTGTGTAGCCCCTCTCTCTCACCCTCTTTTGATTTGATGACAGACGAGAATGGTAAACACCCGGAGTCATCTTCAAACGTCACCAGAGGGTCAAGTTGTGACCGAGTCTACGGCCGATAGGCCGAATGCAACTGTAACGGTTGAACCTCTAGTCCCACCTATGCTAGTCGGAAGGGTGGAGAAAATCCCGAGAACCAACATTGCCACCGCTGATCCGATCTTGACTGAGGTAACCCCTCACACACAAATGATGGATATGATGAGGGCCATGAATGAGACCATGGCAAAACAACAAGAACTGTTCATGAAGCTGCTTGAAGACCGAGAGGTGAATCACCGTCGTCATGAGACGATTGAAGAAAATGTGGTCATCGCGGGATCCAGGGGTACCGGGGATGACAACCGCACCGAAGGTTTGGTGACCTTCGAGACAAGAAAACCCGGGAGGAATTGTTCCTACATGAATTTCCTTTGTTGCAAATCGTCGGAGTTTGCCGGAACCGACGAACCCGCCAAGTGTATGAATTGGCTCAGAGAAATTGAGCAAGCTTTCAAAGCTTGTGACTGTGAAGAGAACCAAAAGGTAAAGTATGGTTCTCAAATGCTTCGAGGTGCTGCCTTAATATGGTGGAATGTCCTCACCTCGACTCTAGAGGAATCTATGCTAGTCAAGATGTCTTGGACCGAATTCAAGAAAAAGATTTTGGAGGAAGATTGTAATGAAGAGGAATTGGATTTGATAGAAGAAGAATTTCGGTCAATCAAGAAAGGGGATTTGTCAGTGAAAGAGTACACGAGATTGTCTATGGAGAAACTAAACTTGGTCGGGCACGTGGCTCCAACCGAGAAGGAGAAGGTGAAGGCCAACTTGAAGGGTCTACCCGTGGATATGTTGTCAATGGTCTGCAACTCCAAAGCCACCAACCTCCGCGAGAATATCGAAGAGGCCAAGGTTATGGAGAGATTGTATGCTCGAGACAAAGAAGAGAAGACAAAGACTGGGGAGAAGAGGAGGTGGGAAAGCCCACCAAGTTCGTACAAGAAACCGAGATTTTAACCGGCTAGTAAGAGCTTCGACAACCGTCGTGAGGCGAAGTGGTGCTCCAAATGCAAGAGCAAGCACTTCGGGTTTTGCAGGACCAACCCCAACCCCAACCCCAACCCGGTCTCATGCTTCAAGTGCAGCCAACCGGGTCACATCAGTTCCGCGTGTCCCATTCGGGGGGACAATTTGTTTTGAATGCAAGGAGATTGGCCATGTTCGAAGGGAGTGCCCCAAGCTATGGGGTGTGGCAAGAGGAGGAAGTTCGGGAAGCCAACCAAATAGAGAGGCCATTCCCAAGGCTCAAGGGAGGGATTTTCAGATGATGAAAGATGAAGCGAAGGAGGCCGTCGACGTGGTGTCGAGTACGTTATTACTCAACTCCACCCCTGCTAGAGTATTGTTTGATTCTGGTGCAAACTTATCTTTTGTGTCCGATGTGTTTTGCAAATCGTTGAACTTGTCGACTAGTGCCCTTAGTGACTCCTTAGTCATAGAAGTAGCTAATGGGGAAAGGGTGGTTCTAAGGGATGTTCTAAGAGATTGTCGACTCGGAATCAGTGGCGAAACTTTTATGGTGGACTTGCTGCCTATGGCCATCGGGAGCTTTGATGTAGTGGTCGGGATGGACTGGTTGGCGCGGCATCAAGCGGAGATCTTGTGTTATAAGAAGCTCATACGAATTCCCACTCGGGATGTTGACTACATCTTCGTGTATAGCGAAAAGCAAAAGTGCGAAGTAGCCATCATCTCATCCATCAAAGCAAGGAAGTATTTGGCGAAGAAGTATCCTTCGTATCTAGCCTTTGTGCTAGATGCCAAAGTAGAGAAGAAGAAAGTAGAAGACGTGAAGATTGTCAACGAATTTCCAGACGTGTTTCCAAATGACCTACCCGGCTTACCACCCGACCGACAAGTGGAGTTCCGAATTGATTTAGTTCCGGGGGAGGCACCGATAGCTCAGGCACCGTATCGTCTTGCACCAACGGAAATGCAAGAAATGTTGTCCTAACTTCAAGAGTTGCTAGAAAAGGGGTTTGTGAGGCCGAGCTCGTCTCCGTGAGGATCTCCTGTACTCTTTGTAAAGAAGAAGGACGGGTTGATGCGGATGTGCATCGATTACCGAGAGTTGAACAAGGTGACCATCAAGAACAAATATCAGTTACCCCGAATAGATGATCTATTTGATCAACTACAAGGGGTCGGATGTTTCTCCAAGATTGACCTTCGATCTGGTTATCATCAGGTAAGAGTTCGAGAAGGATACGTTCCGAAGACGACATTTAGAACTCGGTATGGGCATTACGAGTTTCTAGTCATGCTTTTTGGATTGACGAATGCGTTGGCGATATTTATGGACTTGATGAACCGGGTATGTCGGCCATTTTTGGACCGATCGGTCATAGTGTTCATCGACGACATCTTGGTGTACTCCAAGGATGAAGCGGAGCACGAGCAACATTTGAGAGAGGTCTCAGAGGTTCTAAGAAGGGGGAAGCTTTATGCCAAATTCTCCAAGTGCGAATTTTGGTTGCGAGAAGTTCAATTTCTCGGCCATGTGGTGACCCGTGAGGGAGTGAAAGTAGATCCTGCGAAGATAGAAGCGGTGATGAACTCGGAGCCTCCGAAGAGCCCAACCAAGATCAGAAGCTTTTTGGGACTCGCTGGTTATTATTGAAGGTTCATTCAAGACTTCTCCAAAGTCGCTTCATCATTGACCACATTAACTCGGAAGAATGTGAAGTTCGCTTGGACTGAGGCTCAAGAGAAAGCTTTTCGTACCTTGTAACGGAAATTGTGTGAAACTCCAATCTTATCCCTACCCGAGGGAACGGAAGACTTTGTCGTCTATAGCGATGCATCCAAGATGGGATTGGGTTGCGTCCTCATGCAAAGGGGTAAGGTGATAGCGTACGCATCGAGGCAATTGAAGGAGCACTAGAAGAATTACCCAACGCATGACCTTGAGTTAGCGGCAGTGGTGTTTGCCTTGAAGTTGTGGCGACACTACTTGTACGACACTAAGTGTACACTCTACACCGATCACAAAAGCTTGAAATATATCTTTGATCAAAAAGAGTTAAATATGCGTCAAAGAAGATGGTTAGAGTTGTTGAAAGATTACGACTGTGAACTTCAATACCACCCGGGCAAAGCAAATGTGGCGGCGGATGCACTGAGTTGGAAAGAGTATAGTGGAACGGTGAAAACCTCATTAGCAAGGATCGAGATCATCTCGAACCATATAGGCATGATAAAGATCGCTCAAGCCGAAGCGATTCTCGAAGCAAACCTCAAAGATGAAGCGATGATGAAGCAACACCTTAGCCTGATAGAAGATGGTAGAGGATTGAAACTCTTCCAAGGACGAGTTTGGGCACCCAAATTGGGAGGATGCCGAAAGTTACTTTTGGAAGAAGCGCACAAATCAAAATATTCCATTCACCCCGGGAGCACCAAAATGTATAGAGATCTAAAGTTGAACTACTGGTGGCCGGTGATGAAACTTGACATGGCGAATTATGTGGAGAAATGCCTTACTTGCCCGTTAGTAAAGGTCGAACACCAGCGACCGTATGGAAGTTTGCAATCCTTAGAAATACCGGAGTGGAATTGGGATCACATCACGATGGACTTCGTGACAAAATTACCAAAAGCGTTGAAGGGCCACGACACCATTTGGGTGGTAGTGGATCGTTTGACGAAAAGCATGCACTTTTTGGCCATGAGGGAGACACTACCATTGGACAAACTAGCAAGACTTTATATCAACGAAGTAGTCTCAAGACATGGAGTGCCATTGTCTATTGTTTATGATCAGGATAGTCGTTTCACCTCTCATTTCTGGGGTGTGTTCCAAAAAGAATTGGGAACAAAGGTGAAGTTGAGCACGCCGTACCATCCTCAAACGGATGGACAAAGCAAACGGGCAATTCAAACGTTAGAAGACATGTTACGATCGCGTGTCATTGACTTTGGGGGAAATTGGGACTCTCACCTTCCATTGGTGGAATTCACCTACAACAATAGTTATCACTCGAGTTTGGGTATGGCACCGTTCGAGGCATTATATGGGCGAAAATATAGAACGCCAACTTGTTGGCTTGAAGCGGGCGAGAAACAATTTGTCGGACTAGAAATAGTACAAGAGACGGCGGACAAAGTCAAGGGTATACGAGAGCATTTGAAGGCGACTCAAGACCGCCAAAAGAGTTATGCGGACAAAAAGAGACGGCCGATGGACTTCCAAGTGGGCGATCGAGTTATGTTAAAGGTGTCTCATTAGAAAGGAATCATAAGGCTTGAAAAGCAGGGAAAGCTTAGCCCTCGCTTTCTCGGGCCTTTTTTGATTATTGAACGTGTGGGGCTCCAAACCTATAAGCTTGATTAATCGCCCGAGATAAGTGGAATTCACCCCACCTTTCACGTTTGTTACTTGCGGAAATATTTAGCATAAGAGGATGTGTGTCCCAATACGCAATCATTCAAACAAGCAATCACATAAACAATACGATAAATCAAACCTGATATTGATTAAGCAACCGATTCAATGAGTTACAGACTTGAATTCGAATTCTCTCTTTCTTTCTTCTTGATCTTCACGGCGCCTCACACCAAGCCTCCTCTCAAAAATGATAATCTCTAATTAATTCCTCACCTTTTCTCAAACCCTAATTACAACTAAAAACTAATTATATTTAGGCCATAAAGCCTAATGGGCTTGGCTAGCAAGGCTTGGCCCAAATATCTAAAAACAACTAACTTATTTAACTAAATAAAAGACTAATAAATAAAATACGTAAAAATACTTTTGACTAATTATTACAAAAGGACCCTAGACTATTTGTTGAGACGACTTTATTAGCTTTAACTTCAGATTTCCATCTTCAGATAATTATGATCTTGAATCCAATAAATATGTGCATTAACAATCTCCCCCTTTGGATCAAGATCATTCTTTAAGCTCAGAAAATGTAATCTTCCTCTTTGTCTTTAGAATGTAGCAATCTCCCCAATAGATTAGAATATCTCTTGGAAAGAAATTATCTCCAGTTTCAACTCGGAATGCTTTAGCAAATCATCTTCAAGGAAAATTTCTTCAAAGCAACATATCTTCAGAATATCTTCAGAAATGTTTTCAAAAACTTTTTATCTCCGCATTTCTTGATCCACATTTCTTGATTGACGCTTCTCCCCCTTTTTGATGAAAAGAGCAAAGAGTTCATCAAAACGTGTCTTCAAGAAATTTCTTCCACCATTGATCTTGCAAACAGAACCACTGAGTATCCGTCAATTCATTAAGATGTTCATCCAGATCTTTGCAAATATAGACAAATTAGAAAATGAAGTGTAACACCTGAATCAACAAATGAAACAGTTAAAAATGCCTGTCAGTAACACAAAGTCACTGTGTGTAACGAATACACAATATAAAGGAGCTTTTATGATGTTCACTCCCCCAGGGCTTCCATTCAATCATCGAAACACCACAAAGGCAATTTCTATGAACGTTATGACAAAGAAACAAATTCTTTGTGCGTTCGTGTAAGTGATAGAATAAATTAAGCAGATGATGTTTGCTTATAAGGCTCAAATAAGTGTAAACCACTGAGACAAGCAGTTAAACACAGACTCAATGTGCATTATTGAAGTGTGAAGGTGAGGCAGACTTCCTTCTTTTCAATATCCAGATTTTCCAAATGAAAATCAGATAGCATATGTGCTGCGTCCCCTTTGAAAATGAAACATTTTCTTGTTGAGAAGAAAATGAGTGGCTGGTGGGGTAATGTCAAAAGTTGGCATGGGCTAGTTGCCTGTTTCAATAATGTTCACCAAAGAAATGTGAAGCATTAGAAATGTGGCTGCCCGGCTCAGAAATTAGTTGGTGCAGAGTTTGATATTCTTTTACTCTGATCTCTCACCCTCTTTCTTTTAATCTTTAAGCTCACAACTAATCGAACTCTCTTTTAATATTGTCCCTCATCACACATCCCACACTCATTTCTTGTTGGACTCCTCACATTTCACTACAGGATTAACTTCTTGGGTAGGAAACACTGGTTAACGTGAATCAATAGAAGTTCACTTAAGTCCTAGCACACTGATCCCATGTTTTCCTATGAAGCATAAGATGCTCAGGTGATTTAACTTTATCAGTTAAGGTTCAATGATGAAGCAGAAAACATTTAAAATCACACTTCCAAATCAAGAAATCTTTTTGAGAATTGGGAAGTGGTTTGAACAATTAAGAACATGTTTTCTTCTGATTGAAAGTTGTCCTTCTTTCAACCATGGAGGAGATGAAGATTAAGAATTATACCTTTTGAGTACAGTCTTACATCTCACGAAGTCAAGCTTAAAGTCATATAGATATGATCTTTGAAGCATCTCTCAACCTACAAAAGTCTAAAAGTCTAGTCAAAGTAACTTTATTCACTGAAATTGAAATGACATAAAGCAGTAAAACAATTGATGTACGAGTTCTGATCAGAAATAATCAGAAGTCATCGCCATACTCCTTTGACTTGATCGCTCCCCCTAAATTTATGCATTACTAACAAGTATCAGTAAGCACGATGCATTTAAATATGCTCCCCCTCAAACTAACATTGACTATCAATGAAATACTTCTCACACTCCCTCTGAGATCATGAACAAACTATTAAAGAGCAGGTATCATGAGGAAATAATAATAAAGAAATGATAAAGAGATACAATAAGAAACTTTAATAGGTAACTACCGATTAGGTCTTAAGATTTAGCATACCAAGTCTTGAGACAAGAAAATTAAATCTCTTTTCGTCTAAAGGTTTGGTAAACAAATCCGCAAGCTGATAATCGGTTTTTACAAAGTAAAGTTCAATTGTCCCCTTTTCTACATTATCTTTTATAAAATGATACCGGACATCTATGTGTTTGGTCTTAGTATGCTGAACAGGGTTAGCGGTAATCGCAATAGCGCTCTTCGAATCACAATAGATCGGGATTCTATTGAAATGAAATCCATAGTCTCGCAGTTGTGTTCTCATCCACAAGACCTGAGAACAGCAGCTAGCAGCAGCTACATATTCCGTTTCGGCCGTTGATGTGGAGACACATAATTGCTTCTTCGAAGCCCAACTGACGAGTTTATCTCCGAGGAATTGTTTATGACCCGGGGTGCTTTTCCTGTCTAACATGCAACCAGCATGATCTGCGTCTGAATAAGATGTTAGTTCAAAGCTTGTATCCTTAGGATACCACAGACCAAGATCTGCAGTCCCCTTCAGATATCTGAAAATCCGTTTTACAGCAGACAAATGGGATTCTTTAGGATTGGCCTGATATCTAGCACATAAGCATGTAGAAAACATTATATCCGGCCTACTTGAAGTGAGATACATTAAAGAACCTATCATTCCTCTGTAAGTCCTAACATCAACAGCCTTTCCCGAAAGATCGGTGCCAATCTTAGTACCAGGTGCCATTGGGGTACCAATCGGTTTACAATCTTCCATTTTGAACTTCCGAAGAATATCCAGAATGTATTTAGATTGATTGATAAAGATCCCCATTGAAAATTGTTTGACTTGCAATCCGAGAAAGAAGTTCATCTCTCCCATCATGCTCATTTGAAAACGAGACACCATGAGGTTTGCAAAGTTCCTACAGTACTTAGGATTTGTAGAACCAAAAATAATATCATCCACATATATTTGAATTAGAATGATATCACCTTTATCCTTTTCAATAAAAAGAGTGGTATCAACCGTACCTTTTGTGAAACCCGATTTAACCAAGAATTGAGATAGAATATCATACCAGGCGCGAGGAGCTTGTTTCAGTCCATAAAGAGCTTTATCCAAGATGTAGACGTGGTTCGGCTTATCTGGATTTACAAACCCTTCTGGCTGTGAGACGTAGACTTTTTCCTTGAGTACTCCATTCAGAAAAGTTGTCTTCACGTCCATTTGATAGACGGTGAAGTTCTTGTGGGCTGCGTAGGCTAAGAACATCCGAATTGCCTCTATACGTGCCACTGGAGCATAAGTCTCATCTTAGTCTATCCCTTCCTCTTGCCTATATCCCTTGGCGACAAGTCGTGCTTTGTTTCGGATAACGGTGCCATCTTCATCTTTCTTGTTTTTGAACACCCATTTCGTACCAATGATGGTTTTACCTTGTGGTTTGGGTACGAGTCTCCAGACTTTCAGTGCTTCAAACTGATTCAACTCATCTTGCATCGCAGTTACCCAATCTGAATCGGCAAGAGCCTCAGATACGCGAGTAGGCTCGATCTTGCTCAGAAAGGATTCATACATACATAGATTTGATGTTGCAGACCTAGTTTGCACCGGTGCAGAAGTATCTCCAATAATTTGATGTACCGGGTGCTCTTTGGTCCACTTATGTTCATGAGGGAGTGGATTAGATGCATGTTGATCATTGTCCGCATCTAGGAATCCACTGGTATCTCCTTCAGATGGTTCAGAATTAATGGGGGCTTCAGTTGAAGTAGTTGTTGCAGAAGTAGCAGTAGGTACAGCTTGGTCAATCTGTTGATCAGTCCCTACAGTACATCCTACGGAGTCAGCTACTTCTGTCTCGGCATTGTTGGTCACAACTTCAACTGTCGGAGTAGGCTTTTGAACTGGAACTTCTTGCTGAATAGGGAACCAAATTCAGTAGAGATATCGGAAGTGGTCGGATGAGTAGTCATCGAGTCTTCTATCCTGTCAACCACAACAGAGTTAGGCAATTTAGAGCCAAGAAATTCATCATAGAACAGTTCAAATAATAAATCCAAATAAGATAAATTAGTAGTAGACGACGAAGCGCCATCTGATTTGTTCTCTTGAGGTGCAGGTCCTGGACTAGTTGGTCCAGAAGCTAATACTCCGGTAATGACGGGTTCTGAACTGATGTGCTCAGAAGTCATTTCCTCATCGAATGTTACATTGACGCTCTCGATCACTGTCTTCGACTTCTTTAAATAAACACGATATGCAGACGATGTAGAGGAATAACCAACAAAGATGCCTTCATCCGCCTTAGCACTGAACTTGTTCAGATTCTCTCGGTCATTTAGAACATAACACGTACAACCAAAAACATGAAAATATTTAATGGTTGGTGTTCGGTTGTTGATCAACGCATACGGAGTCTTCTGAAATCGGTGGTGTATCATGGAGCGATTCTGAGTGTGACACGCAGTCGATACAGCTTCAGCCCACAAAAATAAAGGTAATTCAGATTGGCTGGGCATTGTTCGAGCGGCCTCGACAAGTGTACGATTTCGCCTTTCGACGACGCCGTTCTGTTGAGGTGTGCGAGCAGCAGAGTACTGATGTGATATCCCGACTGATTCGAGATATTCTTCGACTGTCTTGTTCTTGAACTCTGTGTCGTTGTCAGTCCTGAGAATCTTGACTTGTTTTTGCAGATTGACTTGAGTTGTCTTTAGAAACGTAATGAGAACATCGGGAGTCTCATCTTTTGACCGTAGAAACTTAACCCAAGTGTATCGCGTATAGTCATCCACAATAACCAACACATACTTCTTTCCTCCTAAGCTTTGCGTTCGCATAGGACCGCATAGATCCATATGCAACAACTCTAATGGAGAGTTGGTACTAGGTTCAGGCTTTGGTTTGTGTGGGGCTCTCTTCATCTTTCCCTTTTCACACGCTGCACATAGATGTTCTTTCTCATACTTCAGCTCTGGAAGACCTTTCACTAGCTTACCACTGACCAGCTTGTTGATGTACCGAAAGTTGAGGTGAGAAAGTCGTCGATGCCATAATCAGCTTTGTTGCATCGAGGCCTTTGATAGTAGGCAGACCTTATTGTCAGCCTGGACCTTTGACAAATTGATGGTGTAGAGGTTTGACTTGCGAGATCCGACCAGGAGTTCTTTTCCTTCTTCAGTGCGAACTGAACATGTCTTGGCCTTGAAATTAACCTCTAAATCTTTGTCGCAGAACTGGCCAATGCTGAATAGGTTGTGACCTAAGCCTTCAACGTAACTCACCTTCTTGATCGTAAGATTTTCATGTACAACATCACCATATCCCAGAATAGGTGAAAACTGATCATTCCCAAAACGAACTGTGCCGCAGTATTTGTCCTTATAATTAGACAACATACTCTTCTGCCCGGTCATATGTTTGGAACACCCACTATCCAAATACCACATATGACGGGTCTGCACAACACAAATCAAGAAAGAAGAGGTTTAGGAACCCATTTAAAAATGGGACCTCCACTGTTAGTACTTGATTTTGGCACCCATTTAAATTTGGGTCCGCTTTTTCTTTGAAAACCAGAAGCATGATAAGACGAATGATAATGATAAGATGAAACAATATATGAACCATACCAAACATCAGAATATTTACGAGAAGCATAATCACATTCACCATAATTTAAAAACTTTTTATTTGATGGTGCTAACTGGAATAATTGCTTTATAGAGTACTTCTTGCGAGAATCAACAAGATTAGATTTAAGAGTAGCAACATTCACAATCACATCATCTTTACTAGAAGTCTTTTTATTCAAAATAAAACTAGAACTAGATTTAGCTTTCTCGTCTATCTTCTGTTTCGGTATCCATGCAGTCTTAACTCCAACCCTTTGCTTTCTCAAATCTGAAACATGTGAAACTTTAGAGTTAGAATGATGAGAATTAAGAGAATGCTTCTTCTTTGGCTTACCAGTGGGGATCGGTTTCTGTGAAAGATGAGATTTTTGTTTCTTACCTTTTGCTTTCTTTGATTTCACAGAAACTGATTTATCAACTTTCGTTGATGTTTCACCTTTGTCAAAAACACTGGGTAATCCAAAGGAATTAATAACACAAGATGAATGATCAGGAAGTTTAGAAGAAAAATCAAACTGAGAAACACACTTATTTAAAACACCTTCGGAGTTTAAGAAATTAAGCTCATTATCAAGTGAACCAGATCTGTCATCCGAATTTAAAGCTTTGGAGAGTTTAGGAAAATTAGAATTTTTGAACACTGTTGAAAATACAGTTTGTTCTAAGTCCATCAAAATTCTTTCATCTGTAAGAGTATTCTCAAGTTCAGAAATTTTACTTTCCAAAACTAGGGGAGGGACGTAAAGCTTACCTTCAATGGGTTTAGCCTCCAACTCTTTAACAGAATAACTTTCAAAATAATCATTTGAAAGAAATTTTGATTTATTAGAACGATAACTGTTATTCAACTTCTCATAGCGAAATGGAAGTTGAACTTTAGTTGTGTTCTTTCTTTTATCATATTCCTTGGCTTTATCTTTTTCCGACAGACTAGTCCAAAAGGGTTTGAGTTCTTGATGTTGAGGAGCCAACAACATAAACCCAAAGTCATAAAGTGCAGGCACTTCAGATATACCCTTTTTGAGATTATGTGGGTTCTTGTAACCAAGTCCCCAAGTATCAGGTTTCTCTTTAGGTTTGTTCAAATGAATAGTGTGTTCAGTTTGACCCAAAGAGTGTAATTTTTCTTCCAAAGCATTCACCTTTTCTATTAAAGATTTATTCTCTTTTGAAGTAGAAAAGTACCTTTTAGCAATCTCTCTAGATTTAAACTCACATTCTTTAAACTTTGAATCAGTTTCAGATAACTCTTTATGAATTATAGTCTTTTCTTTAGCGTTGGTGTCTATATTTTTGTGCAAAGTTTCAATTAATACATTTTTCTCAGCAATATCATTACTAAGTTTATGTATAGATTGATTTTTCTCATTTATGACACCTCTTTCACGCTTCAGTTTTGACTCTAATTCTTGGAGTTTAGACATCATGGCATTCATTTGGTTCAATAAATCAAATTCAGTAAAGTTACATACCTCATCAGTATCTCCATCATCCGAATCAGCTTCAGCTTCTGACTGGTTCTTCCCCATCAAGCACAGATGTGTTGTCTCATCCTTCTCTCCTTCTTCAGATTCTTCATCCGAGTGGTCGAGCCAGTATTCATCCTCGGCCATTAATGCTTTTCCAACCTCTTTTTGCTTGGCTAGAAGCATTTTATTCTTGTAATAGTCTGAGTTTCGGACTTTTGATTTGCGGCAGTCCTTGGCAAAATGATCGAGTCTACCACAGTTGTAGCACTTAATCGGTTCTTCTTTCTTGGTCTCTTCAGCTCCATCCTTCTTCATTTCTTCTGATCTCCTTTCTTCAACTTTCTCTTTATGCTTGTAATTGTTCGGACCAGACGAGTATCGCTGACTATTGGAGTTTGGCTTTTTATAGAACTTCTTTTGGAAAGCCTTGGTTAACATGAGCATGGCTTCCATCAGTTTTTCACAATCGTCAGTTTCAGACTTTTCCTCACAATCAGCTTCTTCCGAATCAGAATCTATCACCTTCTTCTTCTTTGACTTCTTAACCACAAGAGCAACTGGATCAACAACTGCTTTGTCAGCCTTTTTCATCTCAGCCTTGATCTCTTCTACCTCTTCCTCATTCTGTCTGAGGATCTCATAAACTTCATGAAGAGGAATTTCATGCAGATTCTTCAACTGTCTCATCTGACGGGTGAACCTCTTCCATTCAGGCTGAAGATTGCTGAGAAATTTCACATTCAGCTCCACATGAGATTTGCTGATCTTGTTCTTGTTGAGCTCGTTCAGCAAAGTGACAAATTTGTCATAAGTAGCTTCGAGAGACTCTCCAGCTTTGGCTTTGAACTCTTCATAATTATTCAGGCATGTAGATACTTTGAGCTGATTGCCGACTTTGGATCCGATCATCATTTTCTCCAATTGATCCCACATTTGCTTACCGGTAGCGTTATAGCTGTCAATCTTGACATATATTTCATTCGGTATGCCTTGGAGAATAAATGATCTTGCCAGCTTGTCACCCTTTTGTCTCTTCAGCTGATCTTCCGAATATTCACCAATCGGTAATTTGTACTCTGTCTCTTCTTCTTGACCATTTTCTCCAGCTACAGTGAGAACCTTGGTCGGAGGTGTCATGATCCCGTCTTTCAGAGATTTTCTGATTTCATCTCCCAAATCATGTCGATCAATGAAGTCCAAAAATTTGTCCTTCCATTGCTCGTACTCCCCCTTGAAGAGTACTGGTGGCTTCACATCTGTTCCAATAGCAAGAGCTTCCCGAGACATCTTTACTTATATGATTAGAAATCAAACTTATCTGATATTGAAAAATCAACTGGATGAGATCGTTAGAAGTCAAGATAAAATCACACAATACTGAAAAACTTAGAAAGAAATTCAGAAAAAAAAAAAAAACTGATCACGAACAGAACATTGTCCCCCTTCGCAGACTTAGCACGGGGGTCCCGCTACCCGGTTAGCGGGTGGGGTCAAGGGGCAACGCCCTTGCGGGGTCGAGGGGCAGCGCCCCTAGAGAAAATTTTTTGACATTTAGAAGCCCTATTACAGTTTGCAAAAATCGACCGGGGATGTGCTTCGACCGGTATTGAGTCGACCGGAGACTTGTAAAGACCGGTCGAGAGTTCGACCGGGAACTTGTTCGACCGGGGAAGTGCAAAGACCGATATTGCCTTCGACCGGGAACTTGTAAAGTCCGGTCGAGTGATTTGACCGATAGATGCTTAGACCGGTGTTACTCGACCGATAATATGAAAGACCGGTAGTGTTAAGACCGGATGTTGCTAAGACCGGATGGTTGTTCGACCGACACTATGCTTCGACCGATATTATGCAAGACCGGAGTGGACAGTGAGTGTCCCGGTCGAATGCTATAGACTGATAAAGGTATTCGACCAGAAGTGGGCTTAGACCGATAGAAACAAAGACCTATATGTTCGACCGGAGTGTTCTTGATACAGAATCGACCCAGAAACTCAAAAATCAGCCCAGAAACAGATCAAAACACTAAATTGACCAACCAAACTTTGCATACACGATCGATTAAACGTATAGAACGATAGCTACCAATTAATTTCAGTAAAAACAACTTTATGATGGAATCGATTGAACACACAGTGTCGTCTCCAAACCGAACCCAGAAAACCAAATTCAACAAATTGATAAGCAAAATCAATGCAATTATCAAATCAAACAATACCCAATCACTATAATATGCAAAACAAACACAATCAAATCAATATCAACTTGAATGAACAATCACACAAAAAAAAAACATGAATCTTTGACAGAAAATTAGAACCGAACAAAAACTTATTCAATCCAATCTGTACAAATCTCTGATACCAATTGTGTGTCCCAATACGCAATCATTCAAACAAGCAATCACATAAACAATACGATAAATCAAACCTGATATTGATTAAGCAACCGATTCAATGAGTTACAGACTTGAATTCGAATTCTCTCTTTCTTTCTTCTTGATCTTCACGGTGCCTCACACCAAGCCTCCTCTCAAAAATGATAATCTCTAATTAATTCCTCACCTTTTCTCAAACCCTAATTACAACTAAAAACTAATTATATTTAGGCCATAAAGCCTAATGGGCTTGGCTAGCAAGGCTTGGCCCAAATATCTAAAAACAACTAACTTATTTAACTAAATAAAAGACTAATAAATAAAATACGTAAAAATACTTTTGACTAGTTATTACAAAAGGACCCTAGACTATTTGTTGAGACGACTTTATTAGCTTTAACTTCAGATTTCCATCTTCAGATAATTATGATCTTGAATCCAATAAATATGTGCATTAACAGAGGAGAATGTTATATCGTTATCGGAGATTCGTGTAGTTAACGACCGATGCGTTGAAGAACCGGAGGCCATCTTAGAGAGGGAAATGAAGAGGCTTCGTCATAAGGAAGTAGTGATGGTGAAGGTTCAATGGAAACATTATCGAGGCACAAACGTGACGTGGGAAGCGGAGTAGGATATGAAGACGTGGTATCCTCGTCTTTTTGAGTAAGTGTGAGATTTTGGGGACGAAATCTATTTCTAGTGGGGGAGGATTGTAACACTCTGTTCTTCAGTAGTTATTGTAGAGTGTCTCGTCATGTCTCTTTTCGAGTCTTCAATAACTTTAAATCTTAATATAAGGAAACGTAGTTAGTTTATAAACTCTTATGTATGTTAATGTTTGGTAAAGTCGTAACGCTAGTATTCACATGTGTAGGTTGTGTGCATGTGGGTGTAAGGTGTGTGTGCGTGTGTGTGTGGATAATTATTGGTTAACATGAACTTTAGATTAATTGCAACCCACGAGTGTGGATAGGAGTCAAACTTTGGATCATTGAGCACCCTTGGCATCGATCGGGCAACAGAGGGCAGGCCAGGCGCGACTTTGCCCCGGCGACAATGCTAGGGGCAATGTCGCGGTGTCATTGTCGCCTAGGACCTCCGCCAATAGCCAATAGTCCAGTAAAAGGGGAGGATGGTGCGACTATGCCCCGGCGACAATGCCCAGGGCATAGTCGCCCTGTCAAAGTCGCCCGCGGGCAAGGGGTTTTCCCCACTTAAGTCGACCAAACATTAAATCACCCTCATTTTCTCTCCTTCACTCGTTTTCAAGGATTGCTCTCAAAGAAAAGGTGTTTTTCCCATTCTCTTCCATCTCCCTCTTCATTTATTGATTCTAGCCCTAACTCAACATTTATTGGTGTTAAGAGGGTGGGTGAACACAAGTGTTCTTGTTATAAAGGTTCCAAGCTTGTCAAAGGTTTCTCAAGACTTCTACTCTAGGGTTCCTTCTTTACAAAACCCTACTTGGTGAGTTTTCATCTCTTAAATGCTCTAGATCGTGTTTAAATCTCCATAACGACTACCTACATGCATTTACTCTATTTATTGAGAACTTGACCTAAAATCTAGTGTTTCATGGTTTTGGTTGTGAGGTACCTACAAATAATTGCTACTTGTTCAATAACTTGTAAGGATGGGTTTTTATTTGGGGAACGTGCTTCTAGTAAGATACAAGAATGTAATGTGCAATGTTTTAGAATGGAAAATCCTTTGTTAATGTTTATGGTATTAATAAATGTACAAATGAAATATTTACATGTTGTTGGGTAATCTTAATCAGTATGTGATCACCTGATAAGAATGTGGATACTACTCCTTGTGCACGAGGAGGTAGTTATATGTTTATTTTGACCTTTGGTGTTGGTCCTTATGGTTTACTAGCGAGTAGGCAATAAGGGGACGTGGGCCCTTGAGGTGTAACTCTTCTAGTCTTGGATAGACAATAATGTCCTGTAAGACCTTGAGGTGTAACTCGACGGAGTAGGCATTAAAGGCAATAAATGTGGTTCGAGGTTGTGATGTCTTGATGGCATGGGAACTAGGACCGGGACATGAGGTATAATCCAATAACATCTTGGGTGACTCTACTCCCGTGTACATGTCACCCCGATGGAAACGGGTCTCCCCCGTATTATCAAGGGTTATCTCTTGTATGCTGTATTCAGGTGTTGAGGGCACGGTTGCGGTGGAAATAACTTTTGTAAGGCAAAGGAGCTCGGTAAAACTAGACTTGTTTTATTGTTTGTGACTTTACTGTTTTGTGAATTATATAACTTGTGAAATCTCACTAGGCTTTGTCCTAACACTTGTTATGGTTGTTGTTTTTCCCACAGATCCCACTAGCGGTGGAATCTAGGTTGTCGGGCATGTAGGAGATCTTGAGGTGCCGGTCTTTTGGGAGATTTTTTGTGAAGAGAGTTTATAGAGATTTAGCAACACCCATTTTAATCTAATTTTTGAATTATCTCTAGATTAATTAGGTTGTTGTAATTTGTTTTACATCCCATGCTTCTGCAAACTTTATGGTGTAGATTTTCCCAACGTTTGTGGATCCTAGTTGCCCCTTTGGGAATTGTTTATAATTCGAGGTTTCTATTTACAGGATGTTTTGGTTATCAGTATTTTAGACGTCATATTGCCAAAATTTCAATTTTTATTTGACGCCATTTTTAGGTGTTACATCTTACAGTCATAAATTGCCAAGGGATTAGTTTAGGCATAGCCTAGAACACCCTTCCCAAAAAAACATTATGGTTTGAATCAAAGAGGATATGTCAATTAATAATGACGGTTTTGGATGTCTCTAACTTCGATACTCTTGTTGTCCTAAGTTTAGTTATTTGATCTGCAATGAAACACAAATCAACTTCACCACTGGATATAGTTAATTTAAAGTCTATGATATTCATGTTGTTGTTAGGTTTTACCCCTTAAACAACACACACGATATTTTTATCTATAAATTGTTAAATTTTGTTAATAAGTCAATTTTTCAACTGCGTACTCATGGTTTTCTTATTTTCCTCATTTGAGTATTCAATAATTTTAAGAAATTCCAACAAAGTTTTTAGGAGTTTTGACTTTAGGGGTGTGTGGGTGATCAGGTTGGATTGGCCGATTTACTAACTAACATGATGTAATTTTGTGATTTGAAAAAAACTCAACTCAAGCTAAACTGTGCGGGCAAGGTTGGGTTGGTCAGGTTTTTGTGCACCCCTATCATCAACATAAAATTGGTTTAATTTAGATTTTATGAAGAAATGATTGAAAATTGTTTTAAGCGTCAAGTAACTCCTCTCTTACCAAATACTTAGGGGTTGTTTGGTTCATGAAATTTGAAGGAATTTGAAAGAATTGGAATGACCAATTCTATTAACCAAATTCCAAACCTATGTTTGGTTCGCGAAATGAAAGCGATGGAATCCTTCAAATTCCATTGAATTCCACAATTTATAGAATTAATCATTCATAGGCTTAAGTGAAAGAATTGAATTCCTACTAACCAAACGTGTGGTCAAATTCCATTCCAATTCCTTCAAAGTCAAATTCCTTCGATCGATTACAATCCCATTAAATTCCATTATGTGAACCAAACGTCCTCTTAGATTTTGATGTTCTAATCGATTGTATGATTTGTGTTTGAGTATTCACCGATGCAAACAATATCAACATTTTGAAAAGGCTTTTTTCTAGGCAAAATTTTCTTCTCAAATATAGAAGGTTAATCTTTTGTTTGCATTTACGGAGGTGTTCTCCATAAGGCCAATTGCAATGAAACAGTTAATTTGTCTAAAGAAATGGCAAAGTCTATCAATATGGATAAAGGAAACGGGTGACCATGACTTATTGGGTCCAAACTTGCCCCAATTCTCAAAATAGAACGCTTGAACCTCATCATTAACGTCATCATCTCTTGATTATACCATGCTTTGCCCATCGGCTTGTGTGGATCAGGCTTACGAGGGGTCCCAACCCAACCCAAAAGACAAGTCCAATTGGTCAAGATTCTGGTAACAACTTCGTTTCAAAGTCAATTTAAAATATATCTTCTCATCATATCCTTTTGTATCTGCTTCACATAAACCTATTTATTTGTCGGGCATTCATGCAACTTCTTCTCCCCCTTCATATTGTATTTTGTCATGCTTAACTTCTACTCCCTTAAGAAATTTAACCTATATGTAAAATTAAACGTCGTATTTATTTTAAGGTATAAAGATTATAATTTTACAGTCAACAATGGTACATCCAATATTCGATTTCACATATGTTCTTATTTATGTTGTACAATGCATTTACTTTGTTTCTATTATATCTACTCTCCTATCTACTATCTTTTTATTCGTGAAAGATAGAACTATAGCATAATTAAAGTGTACCCCCCGTGTTGTAGGCTGAATTGATTCCCTTTATCATTATACATATATACACACACGTCTTATCAAAGTGAGAAGTTTTCATTTGCACAAGAAACACGATAAGTTGTGAAGATACTCTTATATGATATGAATATTGTTTTATATTTTGTGAAAATGATAAAATTCACATTCACATGAAATGTGTATTGACTACTGAAAAATTAGTGTGAATAAGCCCTCAATACCATTAAGTCATGGATTGATTGGCTGAATCCACAAGTCATGGGCTCAAGCATTTAAGCCCCAAACAAACACTTTGATATGGCTAGACGAGTGAGCCTTACATACCATTAAACTCATTAAGCCGTAAACAAACAACTGTACGTAAGAGTAACAAAGTCTAGAATTGGCAGTGAATTAGTCAGAAATGGATAGTTCAAATAGGTTCTCTTAGAGCATCTCCAACAACTATACTAATTTTTTTCTAAAATAGGGTAAAAAAGATCAAAATCTCTAAAAAAATTGCATCCAACTCCAACAGCTATGCTATTTTAACAACTCTACTATTAATTATCTTATTAACTAATTTAATTATATTATTAAAATATTCAATAAATGAAAAGTTGAGAGAGGAAAAATTTGTTTTTTAGAGGTAATGATTAGTTTTGGGGAAAACTTTCTTTTTAGATATTTATCTAAATTTAGAGATTTTTACAATCTCTCTTATTTTCTCTATTTTAACATAGAAGATAACATAGCTGTTGGAGCAACAAAAATGTTAAACTCCTAATTTTTTCCATTTTAGCATAGTTGTTGGAGTTGCTCTTACTGTTTTTTTAGTGTTTTCTCTTGAATGTACCCTCCCTTTATATTAAATACGTTGAGAGTATAGGATGAGATATTTTTTTTAAAATAATTTTCAATTGTTAGATAAAAAAATTAAACAGTTTTAACCGTATAAATCTAATTCCTTGACAGATCAAATGCTTTTGAGTGAAATCAAATAGACAGTTACTTATTAAATAACGTGAACATATTTAAATATTAAAAATAATTAATATTAATATTTGAGTATTTTAAATTTCATTCTTAAAATTTGAATTTTGATACTAAATTATTTTAATAAAACTTTATAATAATGAGATTAATTAAAATTTTGTTTTAAATTTTAGATATTTTATCTTGTATTTCAAATTACTTTTTTTTCCTTATTTTTCCAATTACTTGATTATATATTTATAAAATAATTTTTATATTCGTAGTTTTTTGAGTTGAGACAAATTCACAGTGAAAACCTGAGACTGAGAAAGGAGTATTGAGTTGTCTTATCTTATCCTACTCTCTATGTCCTTGTATTTTCTTCACTCACTTTTTCCATATTTATTAAAAAAACATTTCAAATTATTTATTTATTAATTACCCCAATTGGTTTTTTTAAAGTTTAAATCATAAAATTAAAAGAAAAACAATTCCAATAATAATAATAATAAATCGATAAACCGATCTGGCTAAAATCGAATTCTATTTTTACCTGCAGATAAAATTCTGGGTACTTGATCAGTTATTTGTAAACATAAATGATTGTTGATTCACGAAATAAAGAAGAATTATTCAACATGATATTTCAATAATCTTTGAATTGTTATTCCAACAGATATCAATCTAATCAATCTGTATCTTGTATAACTAACATCCAAACACAGTCCATAACATTTATTCAAAAAGGTTTATAACTGGCAACCCTCGAGTCGGCTCATACCGCCCTATCTCATACGAGAGGCGAGCGCGAGACAACCTGGTACAAAACTGCATGCTAAGTGGTTGGCTTAATTAGAGCTTAATGCCCACAAGAACCCCGATCATTAAACAAAATATAACTATCCCATTGTAATTGTTAGACTCGAACCCACATATTTATACAAATTTACCACACAAGACGGGTACCTCCTGAGCGTGCTGTCTGTAACCCCTGAAATAACACGTATGGCTTGCTTGGTGTGTGCATGCTTGTATAAAAGGGACAAATTTATCAACAGATCCCATGTTCTCTGGTACCCACTTTCTCTGGTACCCATTCTCTGTCATATCGTTAAATGAAATCTATCTATAAACTGTTGCATTTCTAAAACACGAATCTATAGGGTACGTATGGATAGTAAGATATCCATCGTTGGATGAAACCCTGGTTAAATATCTAAACAATCTATATTTTATATTTGGAAAAAATTTAGGTTGGATAATGGACCAAAACCGGTAAATTTAGAAGTTTGGTTAAGTTGACATCTCAACATTTTTTTTTAAATAATCTCGAACAATTTTTTTAAAACTTTTATAGTACTTAATACAAAGAACATATAATAATTGTTCACATTTCTATTTTAATTTATTCCAAATAAGTTTTCACTTTCAAAGTAAGTGCCTATTTTTTAATTCTACCTTTAATATGAAATGGAAAATCCATTAGCCCCGCTATTATTAAGAGTAAATATGTCATTTTGTTAATTAAAATGTGGAGTAAATACACTTTTTTAAAACTGTACCCTTTTCATTATAGACATTTAGAGGATTTTTTCCTAGTACATGTTTGGATGACCATAAGTTAACTTATAAACTAACTTATTGAAAAATTACTCATAGTAGCGTTTTAAAAAATTAGCTTATCAGCTACTAGCTAGCTTATAAGCTAGTTTGCCAAACAATCCCTTAATTTGTAACGAAAGAAGTATCAAAATAATGGCTCTAAATTTTCTAAACCTATTACTTAGAATGTTATAAATATTTGAATATAATTTTTAATAATGTTTAAACTGTTAATACATTTATTTTTTAACTTATTTTATTTATTTAATCTATTTATCAATAAAACATAAGTAAAAAATTATCAACATTCACATCATTATATTTAAACTTTCCACTCCATTAATTACATTTGATTGTAATAAAATAGTAAAATAAAACAATATTATAAATGCAAAAATAAATATTTACAAAAAATCGAAATTGTAAAAAAGAAAAGTAAGAAATTTGTTTGGGTTCGAAAAGTAAATGCGACAAAATAACTGCTCCGGAATTTGCTCTGAAGTGACGCTTGTTGTCCGGACCCAAATATTATCTGTAGAAGCTTTATCTATTGCATTATGCATCCAAATTTTTTTCATATAAATTTTGATAAAAATATATAAATATTATATTATATGTTTTAATTCTATTTCAAAACGTTTTTTTAACTATTGTATTAAACTTTTTGTGTTACATAATTCAAATTGACTGACACATATATGATATAGTTGGGGTCAGTGACCTCTGATGTTTTTTAATCATGGATGTTCGGGTCAGTTTGTGTCCACCTCAACTAATCTCAGAAGTCTTGGAGAATAATTAGAAAAATCCACAGTGCTCTTGCAGGACTAGAAACGGTGACATTTGAGGATGATCCACAAAGGCTCAAGTCTTATTGTTAGTCGAGTTGATCTGACAAGGTTCGTGGCCTCTGATTTGCATAACTAAAAAATGGTAAAAGATGATTTGCATGAATATAATTCGGTGTGTTAGAATTATACCGAAACAAATTAACCAACTAATATGTTATCAAACTAGTATATATTAAACTGGTAACTAACATGTTTGGTGTGGCCTAGTCCGTGAGAGGCGGGAGAGACAGAGCTATGAAGCGGTAATCACCGTATCAAAAAGTTACTGTGTCTCTTGGCAGTGAGAATATGGTATAAGTCATTGTTGTGTTAGCTAGGCCACTTGTCTAAAGCGTTGAGTGAAATCTAGGGGGTGTTTGGGATTGCTTATTTAAAACAACTTATACTTTTTTTTAAAGTGTTATCAATTTACGTGGTGAAAAATAGAAGTTTTATAAAAAGTGTTTGGATTATATTGTGGTACCAAAACGTAATAACCTAATAAGTTGTTATTTAAAAGTGTTTAAGATTGCTTATACATGTAAAATAACCAAAAAGTCATAAGTGGTTTCAAATAAGTTGATAAGTCAAAATGATTTAACTTATCAAAAACTCCTTATTAACGGTGTGGAAAATCTATAAATATTTTTTCCCCAACACAAACACTAAAAATAGCTTATTAACGATGAAAAAAAAGCTATAAATCAATAACGAGTACAAATAAGCAATCACAAATACCCTCTAAATGGGTAAAAATCTAGGAATGACCCATTAACTAATACATTAAAAAAAAAAAAAAAAAAAAAAACATTTGTTTAGGCTTGAAAAATAGGTTTCTCTCCATATCCCAAAAAATTATTTTTAAAAAAAACTCATGGGGGCACAGGCCCCTTCTGGCGCTGCGCCACTGCCTGGTCGGTAAGGCTTTAAATAGCGTAAGATGGTGGTGCGGCGACGATGTTAAGCCTCAAACTTTAAGAGGCATGACGAAGACCCGATGTTTTTCAAGGCATAACTTATAGCAATAAATATTGTATATCACATATATAACTATAAGGTCAGGTTCAGAGGAAAACCTAAAAAAAAAGGGAAAACTGAGGAACACTCTGGTAGTCATTCATCTGGACGACATGCACTTGTGCATACAAGTAATTTGTAACATGCACACGTGCATAAAAACAAAAAAAAACAACTTAATTTACTTGTATGCACAAGTGCATACCGTCCAAATCAAGGGCTACCAAAATGTTCCTCAGTTTTCCATTTTTTTGAGTTTTTTTCCCTTGAACCTCCTTCTATAATTATATATATATATATATATATATATATATATATATATATATCCATATATTTTATACTATTATTCAATGAATACCAAACAATTTAAAGTGAGTTATATACTTTAAACTAAGAAGTAATGCACTAAATAGATTTAAAAAAAATCAAATATCACGTTACAAAATAATGCATTAGGTCATGGCTTGCCACAGGTTTAGTATGCATCAAACACGAGTGGCAAGCCTTTTAGAACATTGGTGGTCGTCAACAGTACTGTACCAATTTTGGATTAAAAGCAAAAGTTTGCGCATGAGCTCATTATTTGTTATAGAATCAATGTTAAAGAGATGATCAATATGAAAGATTCGGGGATTACGGTATTTGTACGATTCTTCCATGCCACGACAGTACAACTTACAACAGTATTGGGAGCACTAGGGACCGTAATCCCCATCATTGTCACTGATCCCCAGTCTTCATCCTAATCACAATATGCACCCCATCCCCCATCCCGGTATAAGGAATCGGGGAATTTATTTGTCTACTCTCGTGACGGTTTTTCCTTTTCTCAAGAAAAATAAAAATATACTGTTATAAAAGGGCTTTTAGTTCATTTGAAGGGAATGACCGAATAGGTATATAATAAAGAATGATAATGTTGCCATGTTGGAAAATGAAAAGTCATTCCTCTCAATTTATTTACTAGTATAAAATGATTATCCGGTCATAAATAATCACACATTACATTATATTAAACCAAATATTATTATTCATTTTCATTCTTGTTTCTTACTATATAGATATGACAAAAAATAAAAAATATATTATAGTAAAATACCACAGTGCAAAATATATAAGCAAAAGCAATTTATAATAAATATTCATGTTTTTTTTTTCCTTTTAGATGGCCTCAAATTTTATTGACCATCAAAATTTTATGTAGGGTGTTGAAATCAAATTTTATTGACCATCAAAATTTCCTCACAAGATCTATAATTGCCTCAAAAGGTGCAATGTGCATACATTGTTAAACATTTTCAATAACAATTAAAGAAGTTTTTACGAAAATGGAGTATTTTTTGCATAGAAGATATCTAATCAACTCAGGGATTCCCTGGTCAAAACCAGGTTTAGATATTGGGTTTCTTATCTGGTATGAATTTTTTTGCCATTTCTACACAACACTTTTGTACCAACCAAGTTTTTAAAGTTTATTTACAAATATATATATATATATACATACAGAGAGAGAGAGAGAGAGAGAGAGAAATAGAGAGAGGGGGAGGGGGAGGGAGGGAGGGAGGATCAAACGAGAAAATGGTCAAAATAAGAAAACAAGAAAACGGCCAAATCACATGTGATTTTACAAGTCATTATAGACCACGGTCAACACAAGGGTGAGTGGGCGACTCCAAGATCACGTGAATCACATGTGATAAAGTGATTTTAGTGTAAAATCACATATGATTCGACCATTCTCGTGTTCTCTTGCTTGGTTAATTTTCTCGTATACCCCCCCTCTCTCTCTCTATATATATATATATATATATATATGTGTGTGTGTGTGTGTGTGTGTATGTGTGTGTGTCTTTAATAATAAGGATAGAAAAAGTGATAGTTGAGGGGAAAGCTGATGAGGACATGCGATGAGCAGCTTAGGTTGCACATTGTGGCTTTACGTGTTTATGTGGACATGACTTAAGATAGGCGCTTTTGGAGATCTAGGATTAGGGTAGAGGGTTGTAACACCAATAATTTCGTTCGGAACTTATCTATCTATCTATCTATCTATATATATGTATGTATATCCTTATACCTCTCGATCCATGTTAGAATCCTTGAAACTTCTCCTAAGTAAATTCGTTGTAGGTCTCATCGCGTGAGACTGAGAACATGTGCCTTGGAATCGGGAACTCAGTTTAGGATGGACAGCGACTTGCGCGGCCTATGGCGCGACCTCAAAGCCGCGGCCAAAGCCGTGGAACTTGCTGGAGTTCGGGGCTAGGGGCACACGTGCGGCCTGTGGCGCGGCCCCAAAGCCGCGGAACCACCTGTAGGCCCAAAAAACGGGTTTTCACCCATTTGAACTCATTTTCAGATTTCCTAAATCTAGGAGAAGCACTTTTAAGAGCATTGAAGGCGATTTTCTTCCTCCCAAGCCTCCCTCCTCTTTAATTTCGACCGTTAGGTTGTTGGAGACATTTAAGAAGTGATCAAGACTAGTATTTGGGCATTTATTGTGAAGAGTTCAAAATTTTCCAAGTCCCAAGTCCTCATCTCCATCAAATCTAGGGTTCTATCAACTTTTCTAGGTTTTTGTCAAAACCTAGATTGTGAGTGTTCTAAACTCTTTTATAACTGAGATACATATTCATACTTGTTCTATTATTGCCTTTCTTTGCTATGAGAAACTTGGGGTTTTATCCATATAAGCTTATTTGACATGAACAATGTTTGAGGTTGTGAATGGAACTTCTTAAAGTGTGGAAATACAAGTGTGAATGAGGATAAGAATGAATTCTTCTTTATGAGCATGTGTATATACAAATATAGTACATATCATATTATGTCTTGAATATCCCTTTGGTTAATGAGCATCAATATTTGGGTTATGTGACTTACATTGGTATTATATACATATTGTGAGAGATTTTATGCTTCAATGGTCACAAATGAGTTGGATGGATGGACCAAGTCAAATAGACACTAGGAGGACATAGTCTTGGGTGCCACCGTGTTGGTATGTACCTAGACCTCCGCCATTTGGGGCAATGCCTTGTTGTACCCCCGAGTGTGTCGGGCCTTGTGGTGTCGCTCATGGTAGTTGACACTAGGGTATCTCGTCTCTTAGGTGGAATTTGATTGGTGTTATGGGTCTCCCCCATTTATTCCGGCTATAGGTATAATCATTGGTGAAGCTCCGTAATTGTCACTCATGCATTTATTACTTGTCATTCAACCTCACTAGGCTTTTTGGCCTAACACTTGTTTGGATGTTTACATGTATCTCAAGTTCTAGTGGCGCCGTGTCTAATAAGGCTTAGTACAAATTCGTGTGAGATGGGGAAGTGCAAGTGGGTGCACTTTCTGTGAAGACCATTGTTGGAACATAGACGACACCCCTTTTGTAATCTTATTTCTGTTTAAGGAATTAGATTAGTTGGTTGTTGTTTATTTTTCCCTTACAATTACAAACTGTAATTAAACATGTTTCTGTATTCCCCATTTTTGGGAGGCTCGTGCTATGGCATTTTAAATATCACATTTCCATTTTTTGGAAATTTTTGTTGTCCCATTGTTGGGGTGTTACAAGGGCTATGGATGTGGAGCTATAGCTAGCACACTCGGGTGGAATCGAGCTGGAGAGGTAGTGGGTTAGAGATAGGGTTAATGCATTGTTTAGGGTATGTATTTTTTTACTGGCTATGTTTCTCGTGTACTTGCTTCTATTTGTTAATATTTGTGCATATCTACATTCCTCGCTTTCAAACACTTTTCACAAATCACAAGTTGGGGATCTTCACTTAAACAAACAGTTTACTTTATTGAGTAGATGTCATGTTTGCGTACATCTTACTCCTCCCATACCCCACTTCCGGGTGGGACATATATAATGGGTTTCTTTGGTTTATACATTTATTTCTTTAATGATTAATATATATTACATTTAAATCCATATCATTACTAACTATCTAGTTTACGATCTACCACTTACTGTCCCATTTAGACTTAAATCATTTATTCGTACCCTATTTGAAATCGATCGTCTTATCATTGTCAATGCTCTAGGTTTCATCAAATTGACCTTTGTTTTCCTATATTTACATACTTAGGGGTTATTTGTTTTTAAAAAAAAAACTCTTAATGACTCTTAAGTCTGAATCGTTCAGACCTTTTTACACACCACCTCTTATTAATCATAACTAAAACAAGACTTTAGACTTTAGACCTCTTAAAAAACAAACGACATCTTATTGTCTTATCATTTGTGTTATTCGATTGATATTGTTTGAAACTTGGAATTGATTATTTAGGTATTGAACATCGATTGTATTTTCACTCACTTTTTGCATTTTGCATTTAATTTTATAGGTTTGTGATGTTGGTGTCAAACAAAATTATTGGTAACCAATTAAGTTGATATACAAAATTTGTTGATTGGTAGTGATAGCAAATTTCATATATATATTATAATTGTATGATACTTGGTATAAAAAAAAAAAAAAAAAAAAAAAAAAAAAAAAAACTTGATAAGGTAATGATATTACCCTTAATTTAAATAGTTTTTATATTAGATAATTTTTATAATGATATTTTTCTCTTACGAAATCCATGTTTCTTCACTAAATAAACTAACAAAAATTTCGCGTCTTAACTTTGTATTAAATGTGAGAAACATGATAAATGGATCTCAACTGTTGATCACTTTTAATCTCATTCTCTCCCATGAATTGCGTCTTAGAAGGAAATTGATCCGGTGCATCTTATCCCAGTGCATCACATCCTAATGTATGTCCATTTCTCATCCAACGGTTGATAATCACTTCTCATGCTTTTCACGTTAACTTCAGCTTCTCACCGGAATTCAACCCTACTAAAATTTGGGGAAATTTTACTCGCTTTATTTACTTTTGAAACTCAAAGAGTAAAATTTACGAGTAAACAAAATAATGCATCCAAAATTCGGGTTCACATATATTTTTCTATGTTCCATCACTATATTTGTCTTTATAATGCTTTTTCTTTATAACCACACACAATAGGTCGATATACTTTTTTTAAGGGAAATTGACTCAAATAGCCATATTACTCTGTCAATTGCATCTCCTAGCCATTTCTCTCCATGATTTACCAAAATCCGCAATGGCGGACCTGCGAGTCCTCTACCTCCGCCATGGTGGAGCTGTCGTTGAGTGAGATCGTGACACGTGACGAAATGGCGGACCTAGGTCGGGTGGCGGACCTACCGACCCGACCCGTTGCGGACCTGGCTTGGACCGACAATTTTTTTGTCTTTTTCTGCATGGTAGCGGACCTGCAGGTCCGCAATTTTGGTAAATCATTTTGTTTATCATGGAGAATAGATCTATTTTGGTAAATAGATCTATTTTGGTAAATCATGGAGAGAAATGGCTAGGAGAATTAATTGGTTAGGTAATATGGCTATTTCAGCCAATTTCCCTTTTTTAATCATTAGGTTTATCGACTCCATTAAATATCATTTTTGTGTTGCCTCTAATTTACCCATTACTTTGTTTAATTTTTCTCTTCATTTTCTTCTTCATATGTGTATTTATAGATCATATTCTATTCATATTAAAATTTAATTAACAAGCAGATTTTTGGTGCATAATGATACAGATTATCAAATGGGATTCAAGTTGATCTAAGACACAACGGGTGTTTATAATGTACTGCAAACTTGATTATTACGAACAGAAGTTGTAATAATCAGTTTTGCAGTATTTGATAATTCTGATTTGAATTTCTCATGATCCAAAAGAATCTGATTTTGACAAACGAGGAGTACTAGAATGAACTGGTTTTCAAAAGGTTTTCGTTTTTTTTTTTATTTTAACGCCACATTGATCTTCGAAAGCACATCTAAACAACTAGCTCCTAACTAATGTCAAGCAAAGTGGTTTTAATGACGATAGCTTCATTTCAGTCTTTCGTAACACTATAGTTTGTTTTTAAGTTGTTTTAAGGTTTGGTATACCTTGTTCACCCATGCCTTGATGTAACAGTTATTTCAACAAATAATTCGACACAAGTGTACAAATTTATCTGTAAAAGATCTTTCGATCTTTCTAGTAAATGCATATATTCTTTAAAGTTTAAATCACTATCAGACTTGTTCAAATTTATCGTGTCTGTAAATCTCAGTATCAACCCCTTTGCATTTGTATTCATTGTTTTGTAGGTCAACATATCAATAATTAACCCTCTCATTCCCCCAAACGTACAAACACAAAGAGTACGATGTAAAATGTTGTCAAGCTATGCCCTACTCCTTTGTAACATCTTGGCAAGTACATGTATGTGTAATATGTCATGGAGCATGCTGGGTGCACAAAAACCCGACCAACTCGGCCAACCAAACCCGAAGTCACTCGATGCCTAATCGAGTTGTAAGAGCTTCAAACTATAAGTATTGGGTTGAAATTAGATTACGATCATTTTAACTCAACCCAACCTGATGAACTCGATACTTTTCTTTTTCTTGGTTTTAATATTATTGTTAGGTTCCTTATTAATATGTACAATAGAGCGTTAAACCATCACCTTATTCATATACATATACTTTAAATCTCTTCTACATCTCAATATATAACTCTTGCATTTGTTTTCATATATATGTTAACTGTTAAGTAATATGATCATATGATCATATATACGTGAATTAAGAAAAACAGTTGAATATGTTTTACTTAAGAAATAAGTTGTATCAATTAATTGACGATGAATAAAGGAATTATGAGTAGAGAAAATGCCATATTTAAACTCTTAATATTTTTGAAACCGCAAACATTGAATTCGGTTGTTCAAATGTCTTCAAACGTTGATTGCATTATGCTATCGTTGGCTTTTTCTTTGCTTAAGGGTGCGTTTGGTACGCAGACAAGATAGAACATGACATAATGGGACATGACAGGACAGAACAATACAGAACAACTGTCCAGCGTTTGGTAAAGAGAACTGGATAAAACAGAACAGAACAAATAACATGACCAATTTACCGGTAATAAGTTATTTATATATTATATATATTTTTTGATTAATTATGTAATTTATTAAATTATAACGAAATAAATATTTTTATAACAAAATATAGTATTAGAAATTTCTTTTCAAGATAGATTAATGTGACACCAAAATAAAAATTTATGTAGTTTCCAATTTTTATTTTTTAACTTTTACCATTTTTTTTTAGTGTTAATATTTAATAATTTAAATAAAATAATCAAAACATAGTAACTATATAAAAATAATATTTGACAACAATAAAGTAAAAATTTTAATAACATAAAATAAAATAAATAAAATTTAAAAAATGAATAAAATATAAAAAAAAGGCGTATTTAATGTTTTAGAAGAGAATTAGATTTTATTTTGAGGTTATATTAATGGTAAAATATAAGTTTATTCCAGCTTGTTCCATGGGGTGGGGTGGAAGAAGCGTGTTCCACTTTTGTTTCACTATGTTCTTGTTTGTTTCACCTAACAGTCATGTCAAACGTGAGACAGTGATCCATATTCTATTCTGTCATGTCCTGTTCAGTGTACCAAATGCACCTTAAAAGAACTATATTCATCGATCAACCGAACCCGTGTATGCCCCTGTGTAGGTGCTTAATCGTTTGAGAACTCCATATAATATGATAACCGTGTGAACTATTATCTGAAGGTGATTCACATGATTTTTTTTTCTCATCTAAGACTATCATTTAATGTATTGACAAACATATGTTTGTTTCACAATATGAAATTTCTTTACGCATAATTTGTGTTTCAGAAACATGATGTTCAATTGTGAAACAAGCACATTGTGAAACAAATATATATTAAACGATATTCTAAATCCTAGTTTTAGATAAATAAAAAAACATATTAAATATTACATGATGCATTAATTCTCAAGGTTATCACATCCTCTATGTAGTGTATCATGTAAACGAGTCGAGTTGAGTAGTAGGTTAATCGAGTCGGACTCAAAAAATTAATGTTAGGCTCAAGCTCGATTAACTTTTCAATGTAGGGCTCGAGCTCGAATATTTTTTGAGTTATCGAGCTCGAGCTCGATGTTCGTTTATGAGCTCGAACTAGCTATCGATTAACTCGTTTATCGGCTTGAGCTCGATAATTTATATATTTTTATTTTATGATTAATAAATATGAGTATATTTGGCTCGAAAAAGGGTATGCTCGAATGGTTCGACTCGACTCGAAAAGTTGAATCGAGTTTTCGAACAAGTCGAGTCGAACATTGGTGTTATAAAGCTCGATTCGGTAAGTTAAACGAGTTCTATTTTGTGTTCGAAATCGACTTGAGCTCGAGAATAATTAAGCTCGAACTCAAGATAAACGAGTTCAAGCTCGAGTAGTTCATTAAAAGCTCGACTCTTTTACACCGCTAGGGCTAGGTGTATGGTTATAGAAAAAATAATTGATAGATTAATTTTTGAAGTAAAACAAGGGGAAAAACATTTATAAATATACATATAAATTAATATATATTTTTATATATTAGTTAGATGATGATGATGATGACGACATGAAACATAGAATTTGTTGACTTTTTTCCATAATGGATCTACATCATCATCATCAAGTTCAATGATCACGAAACATGGTGTCCCAAATCTCCGAGAAAGCTTCCACAATCACGCCATGGTGAAACCTTGAATTCAACGACAAGAAACACTGTAAAAGCTGCTCCAAATCATTCTCTTCAAACATCTGTTTCTCCATTATCATCTCCATCATCGATCTCTTGAAATCGTCGTATGGATCTTCCGATCTCTTCACCACCGCAAAGCTCTCCTTCATCTTTCCTTCTACTTTACACGGTATCAGTTTGTTAAACACCGACAGTCTCGCCGGAGATCCAAATTCAGGTGACGTACCTGATCCGCCTCTGCACATCATCATCATCATTCCTCCGCCTCCGCCTCCGCCGCTGTCTCGGTTGTTGCGTTTCGATGACGCGATCCGCTTTTTTTTTAGTTTGTAGCGGTTGGAGAGTGAAATTGGCGCGGTTTCACGTATTGTTTCGAGTTGAGGATTGAAATCTGTTGACGAATCGGTTGAGAAGCTTCTAGAAGATGAAATTAACGTTTCCGTTTCGTCTTCCTCTCCGTCGCGGTCGCCGTTGCCGTCGCCGTCGCAGTCGCAGCCTTCGCCGCGCTCGTCGATGCTGTATTCGCTGCTGAAAAGGCCGCTATCGGCGGAGGAGGTACTGATGTTCCTTAATTTGTTTAACTTCACTCTCCTTCCACGGCGCCTCTTCTTCTTATCCACCGGAGGCAAAGGAAGCAACGGCAGCGGAAAACCGTCGTCGTCGGTATCACCGCCGGAAACGGAGGAGTTATAGATTTTCCGGCGAGGCGACTCGACGTCGTAGATTTTAGCGACGACGTGCCATTGGTCGTCTTCTTGCCACTGGAAGTATTCGGAGTCGGATTGATCACCGGATTTGGATCCGCATCCGAAGGCGGACGAGACTTGGCTTTTGAAGGAGGAGCGATGCGGTTGTTGTTGTTGTTTGGAAGGCGGCGGTGGTGGGAAATCGACGGTGAAGATATTGTGGCGTTGGAACGCCGGAACTGGATGCTCCGGGAGAGTTGACGGATCTTTTGATCTGCAGGATTGGAAGATCCGGAGCTTGAATTTCGCCATTTTCAGTTTGTGAAAATGAGAAAAGTGAAGATCTATATAAAGCATGGAGCAGCAATGGCATGGCGTGGTGGGTAGGGGTGGGGTGGGTGGGTGGGTGGGGGGGGGGGGGGGGGGTAATTCTGCTGCATACTGGGTCAACAGGTGACCACCAGATGTAACTTGGTTGTTTAAGGATTGAAATTATTAATTGTAAAACTGATTTTTATTTTTTTTAATGTGGTGTTTGGGATTACTTATTTAAAGTAAAGTAACTTACATTTTTTTAAAAGTGTTTATTAATTATGTGGTGGCGAAAAATGTAATAAAATAATAAGTTATAGTAACAAAACGTAATAAACTAATAAGTTGTTATTTAAAGGTGTTTGAGTTTGTTTATATATTTAAAATAACAAAAAAAAGGTCATAAGTTCTTTTTTGAACGACAAGAAGCGCTTTATTACCAAGACAAACCAAACCAGAACATTATCCGGATACAGAGAAAAACAAAGACAACAAAACACGACGTATAGAAAGAAATGAACCGAAACATAAGTTGGTAAGTCAGAATGGTTTAACTTATCAAAAAATATTTCTCAACCCAAACACTAAAAATAGCTTATTAACGATGAGGAAAAACTAGGTTAATAAGAAGTTTAAATAAGCGATCCCAAATACCCCTTAATTTAAAAACTTTTTTTAAGGAATATAATAATATTTCTATATTGTATAAATCTTGACACTGTTATAATTTGACTCAGTAGACTTTCACACAGCTCATGTTTGACCATTCAATCACATTATTTATATATTTCAATCTCTTTTTCATAACTTGATTGAAATGAAATTACAAGGGAATAGAAAAAGTTTCTCTATACAATTAACCAATGCATGACTGGGGTGGGTTTCGATAAGAAGCATGAGAAGTTATTATCGACCATTCAATGAGAAATGGACGCATATTAGGATGAGATGCATGGAGTTAAGATGCACCGAGATGCACCAGATCAACTCCCGAGGGCTTGAGATTAAAAAAGATCAACGGTTCAGATCTACTTCTCATGTTTCTCACCGTAAACTCAACTTCTCACACGATCCTTCGCCTGCATGACTATATATATTTAAGTTTAATTAGAAACTCGAGAACTGCTCACATCGTGTCACGTCACACGTGTGTGTGTATATCTATACTATATTATAAAGATGACATAAAAAACTCTTAAAAACAAGTTTTAAAGCTTAATGTACCACTATTTAATGCTAATTACTTAAAAAACAACCATTAAAACTGTATGTACTACATTTCATGCTATTTATTAATTTTCAATCATTATCTCTAACCATTTTAACTTTTCTACAATCATTTCCCAATTTAACTCCCCTAAAATAACTTTCAGCATAATTAAATATATAATAAAAATCAAATTTTAAATATAAAATTATAAAATATAAGTAAAAAAATCTAACAAAATATTTTATAAAAAAAATTATATTATTAAACCAAAATAAATTACATTATATTATTAAGTCTAAATTAAACAAATTTATATAAAAAAAATCATTATCACTCTCTCATAACCAACCAAAATCGTAATGTAAATCGACAAAAAATAAAAAATAAAATGAAACATTAATCGTGATGTAAATCGTGATGTATCTAGCGGCATTGCGCGGGTACACTTCTAGTATATATATATATATATATATATATATATATATATATATATATATATATATATATATATATATGTGGGTGGGTTCAAACGGGAACATAGTGTATTTAAAAGAATAAAGAGATAGATCTCGACCCTTGATTAGATTAAATCAGTGGTTGAAATTAATCATGACATTTTATGTAATTAATGACAACAAAATACCCTTTAAAATATGTTGGTAAATGACTTCAGGGGTAAAATTGGAATTTTTTTAATGATATCAATCAGGTGATTTTTTAGGGATTTGATGATCATATCAAATCAAAAAAAAATCACTTCCTAATTTATCTCAACACGTCTCAATCTCTCCCCATTTTTCTGAAAGTAAATTCAAAATTCGTTTATCATAGTAATCACAGGTGATTCGCTGCTATAATGAATTCAAAATTGGTTTATCATGTTAATGACAAGTGATCTGTTGGTATAATGAATTCAAATTCGTTTATCATGGTAATCACAAGTGATTCGCTGCTATAATGAATTCAAAATTGGTTTATCATGTTACTCACAAGTGATCTGCTGGTATAATGAACTCAAAATTTGTTTATCATGGTAATCACAAGTGATTCACTGCTATAATGAATTTAAAATTGGTTTATTATGTTAATCACAAGTGATCTGCTGGTATAATGAATTCAATATTCGTTTATCATGGTAATCACAAGTGATCCCTGGTATAATGAATTCAAAATTGGTTTATATGTGACATGTATTGATTTTATGGAATACAATTATAAAATCACGAATGTTTTTGTCTCTATAACTAGTATGCACGTAAATCACAAGTGATGTGTTGAACATAATAGTATCAGTCGTCTTCATACACTGGTACTGTTTTAAATCATATATGATTCTTATCAAATCATAGCCAATAGAAAGATAACAGTACCTTATTGACCAACCATGACATTCAAAAATCACATATGGTTCAATTAGTCGTCGTAGATTTATCATTCACTCATACATGATCCTTTATAAAAATATGAAGATGGTAATACCAATAAACAACACAAAAGATGAATAAGACATGGAAACATCAAATCAATGAACGAATAATACCAATTCCAAACAACTAAACTCCAATAAGTGAAAAAGGTTCAACGAAAACAAATCATCCCTAAAAAAAGGTAAAAACGACAAACCAATAGTCTAACTTAGTCAATCACCTGATGAACCCAATAACCATTGCCATCAATCATCGAATATGTCGGACATGAAACTTTTAAACGATTGACCTTCAACATCTTCTATCACTTCATCTCTCATACAAGTGTGGTTCATTATCGAATTCACTTATTTGTCTCCAATGTTGACATGATTTGCAGGAACGAACTCCGGTGTTGAAATCATTTGAAGGAACGACATCCTTGGTCGGTTCACTGGCATCCTCCGTATTCGATAAACCTTAAGTGCAACCATCAACAAAAATCGATTTTGATACATCCTCCACGGTCGGTTGAATCACATACTCCATTGTCGATACTGATTGAATGCTACCATCAACAACAATCGATCCCATCAAAGCATCCATGGACGAATGTAAAAATCGTTGAAATATTTTTTTTCCCTTCAAATTGATCTCTGATTTCCAGCATCATCTAACTGAATCACATATTTTTGAAACGAAATCGGGAAATGGTTGGAATGCAGTAATCCATATCAATTTCGATTGGGATATGCTTGGATAATCCCTTGAAATTAGGATTTGATATACTATCCAAAAATATTCAGGAAAAATATGACAATTATACCCTTCTGAAAATAATTTTCTATTTAAATAAACAATTAATAATTTATTAATTATGATTGATCTAGGATTGTCCCTTAATTCTTTTAAATTAATGTTGTTCTCGTATGATCCTCCCTCTCTCTCTCTCTCTCTATATATATATATATAAGTTTCATTAGGAACCCATAATTAATTAGAAACTCGGGAACTGCTCACATCGTGTCACGTCACACGTGTCGCTTTTCAAGATGGATATTCATTATGAATAACTCATCTATATTCCTGATGAATGTCACGTGTCACATTGTGGACAGTTCTTAAGTTCTAATGGAACCTACTCCTATAAGTATATATGTGAAATTTTGGGGGTACGAGTCATAACACATGAAGTATATCTTCGTGATCCAAAGGTGCAATACAAAATTGAACCCGATATTTTTAACTTATAAACATATATTTACAAACTAGATGAAGTATTAGTTGAAATGCTAGTCGTTGGTTAATAAACCATCTATTGACTTATCGTTTATTTGGATACAATCAACAAATTCATTCTAAATACACTGAATTTATAGGTACAACAAGATGGTGCAAGGGTGGAATAGAAAATAATCCACGATAGTTTTCACTTTTAAACATGTGATTTAGAGTCATTAATGTACAATCAACAAATGCATGATACATACATTATGAACCACGATACAAGTCATAGTGCATGGTCTACAACAATATGTCCCAATAGTGCAATACAAAGCTTCGAGGTCTTTTCAACTTCTACATAGTTACAACCGACAAATATATAATACATGTATGCCATATTTAATTATGGGTACAAGTTATTATGCATGAGGTACAAAAAGATAATGCAATACAAAAGTTCCAAACACAAAAGGACAAGTTCCATGACAATTGGTAGGTTTGATTACATAAGGATTTGGTGTTTTTTTTGGCCTTTCTTGGATATCAATTCATTTGCATTGGTGTTTGATTTCTTAGATGGTAACAAGTCAAATATAGGGGGTGTTTGGCTCAAAGTGGAAGACAAATTACTTCTTATTGCCCAATAATTTGTCTTCTTTCAACCAAGGGATTTATTGGTTTTTGGTTCAAAATTTTATGGAAAAAAAATGTTATGGAATTATGTTATAAAAATATAATCAAATTAATATGCAACATTTCGGTCCTTCATGTTGTAGCCCAGTGGTAAGGTAACATCTTGGGGGGTCAGTGGATGGTATCCCTGACTATCCAGGTTCGAACCCCGTGGTGAGCATCCTGTGACATCCATGATCATGGGCCTGCCACATAGTGGTACCCTTAATTGGGCTGGGTCGTGATCGACGGAGATTAGTCGGGTGACACCCTTAAGTGGGAGCCCGGATACCCCGGGAACGTGTGTGTGTGTTAACTTGCCGTTCAAAAAAAAATGTAACATTTCGATCACAACATTCAGTATTTACGTAGAAAAATCTTAGTTATGATATGAATGATGCTTAATAAAGATGACACAAAGACAGATCGAGCAGATTACGTAAGGAGGAGGGTCGAGTTTAACAACCAACATTTTTATCTAATAAATATTAACATATGATTTTTTTTAATAAAATGATTTAGGTTGTTATCATTTAAGCCACACAATATGTTTTTAAATGAATAAATCAAGGTTATGGTTTATAAAAATTAAACTATAAAAAGATTGTGAAATGACAAATATACCCTTGTAACAGAAAAGGGCAAGGTTCTAAATGGCGTGAGGCGTGGCGTGGCGGCGAGACCAAGCCTCAAGCCTTAGGAGCCACGACGAAGCCATGACGTTTTCAAGGCGTGACTTATGGCGTCAAATTTATATTTCATATATAATATTATATATAAAAAAATATGTTTTGTGGTGTTACCCAGTGAATCAATAGTAATAGGGAAGTTAAGTTAGGTTGTATATATAAAAAACTTGCAAATAAGATATTAAAAACGTAAAGAAAATCAAATATCTCATTACAATAACCACACATTAGGCAATGGCGTGTCATGGGCTTAACGTGACGTGACACACAAGTCTTGGTGCCATGGCACGCCATGACGGCTCTGCGACGAGTTTTTTAGATCATTGGAAAAGGGTAAAAGTTAATATTTAATATTGAAAAAAATAAAAATAAATGATGAGATGATATGATATGAGATGGGTATTGAGTCTTATAATTAGGTCTATTCCCATTTGATTTTGCAAAAGAGATTACAAGCATCCAATGAGGGAACAAAATCATGTAATGCATGCCAATGTCTTTTCTTTTCTTTCTCTAAAGTCTTTTCTCTTTTATTTATTTATTCATTATAAATTAATTTAAAGGCTCTTTTACTGTTTTACACACTTTTTATGTATTCACTTTTAATATTAATTTGATAAATGGATAAAAACTTATAGCAGTTTGAACAGACTTTCTAAAATATCTTTAAAATAGAAAATTAAAATTTAAAATCTATGGAAAAATTACCTTTTAACTTCAAGAGTTTCTTCACTGTAATTTTTAAATTATAAAATTTAAAGTTAAATTTAGTTTTTTTCTTAAGATTTTGAATCTTAATTCGAAATTTTAAAAAATTTGTCGTAAATGCTCTAAATAAGCATGCCTCATTTATAAAAAGAATGTTTTTGGGAATTAAAATACAATTGATTAGGCATGGAAATGGGGCGGGGATGGGGCGGAGACCTCAATCCTCATCCCCATCCCCAATCCCACATCTTCACTCCCGTCCCCATTCCCGTCCCCGTCGGGGAATATGATCACATCCCCATCCCCAACGGGGAACGGGGATCCCCAACGGGGAAACGAGGATTTTTTTTTCTTTTATATAAACTATTTAAATCAAATATATGAGACACCACACATGTTTAAATATCACATATTTCCAATAAACCTAAAATCGAAAGAAAATTAATTTAGTATAAAAAAATCACAACATCATATAATAATTAATAACTTAAAACCAAAAGAAATTCAACCGAATTCAGAAAAAAAAACTTAACTTCACACGTACCAAAAGATATCGACTAATATTCAAAACCATATCGAGTAATTGTATTTTGATTGACATCCAAAAAATAACAATTTTATATTATAAACCTAGTTAGGAAATAGGAAACTATGAATTACCGATTTAGTTTAATTAAATAATATATATTAAATATTAATTAAAATATATAACGGGGACGGGACGGGGCGGGGAGTGCGATACCCGTCCCCGTCCCCATCCCCGGTTTGAGACAAACGGGGATCCCCGTCCCCATCCCCATCCCCATCCCCGATCGGGGCGGGTAGACCGGGTTTCCCGACGGGTCGGGGCCCATTTCCATGCCTACAATTGATATAAATTGTTGGTTAAATGCCCTTCTATAAATTGTTATATGCACCTTTATCTAAAATTTGAGGTGAATTTAAAAATTAAAAATTCGGTAATATAACGTCTAAAAGTGGAGTAAACCAATCCACCTTATGTGGGCGACCAAACCACCTGTATATTACGGATGTGACACTCTAAACCAAGTGTATGCCAACCCAACGCAGGGAACAAAGTATGATGATTACAAATCCCAAATACAATAAAGAATAAAATTCGACAACATAGTAATCTAACTTGGTCAAGTAAGATTAAGGTCGGGTGTCGCTATTCTTCCAAAATGTGTACTCTCTATACTTCAATGTATTGGTCGCTACATCTTCAAAAAGACCGCTCTCAACCCCAAGATTGTCCTCTCAATCCCGACGAGCCCCACCGCTAGAATGACCTGCCAGACATGACAACCAAAGAGCATTTAGCTAGTGAGAATAAATCAATAGAATTAGAAGTACTAAACCCATTTGTTGTCGCGCGGTGAATATAGCCAAGAGCTAAGTCAATCAATCAAATAAACCATTAGTGATTTAAAACATGGTACAAATAACACCAATCACATAGTGAGCTCAACTCCTCTAAGTCTATTACTCGAAAACATCAAGTCAACCCCTCTAGGTCTATTCTTGAGAGCTCCAAAACGGGAACTCTAGCACAAGGGAAGACATAGATAAGAGTAGTAACATGTAAACCCTAGTAGCTATGTAAAGCAAAGGTAGAAAACTCACCTAGTAAGGGTTATACAAAAACCCTAGATGTTGAGATAATGAGAGGAGGGATGAGAAGGCTCCTTGAAGCTTTTAGATGCTTTGGCCTCTTAGTAACTGCTCACCAAGACCCTAAACCAACCATTAATGAGGTCTCAATGCATTACCAAAAAAGTATTCAATGAAGAGAGAGGATCTAGGGCTAGAATCCTTACCAAAATCGCAGAGAGAAAACCCCAAATCAGTTTTCAAAACAGCTCCAAATGACTGAATCCCGTCAAAATGGAGTTTTTATACTCCCAGACTTCGTCGGCGACTATGACCGACGATAATGCCCTATTCATAGTCGTTGGTCAATGTTGTAGACCAATCTCACCTTGCTGAGTTTTGTCCAGAACTTCATCCTCTCACCGTGACAATGACACGCGACTATGCCATGTGGCATAGTCGTCGGGGCAATGTCGCCCCAGGCCCCTTGGGCGCGTCTTCGGCCCAGACTAATCCGTTTCGGGAAAGGGAGGGTTGATCAAGTTTCGCAACCTAAACCAAACCATGAGGCATCAAAGTACGATAAGCTAAATACTCAAAATGAAACCGAAAGTAGATAGTCTAAACCAAATTGCGGGTGTTACATTTTAGGAGTGGGAGTACCGGAGGGTGAAGTTCATTCTTGGGCTAATATTTTGGGATGTGGATGTGACGTGCTCCCATTTATATACATTGGTCTATCCGGTCGGGGCACCTATGCGAAGACATATCAATTGGAAGCCGATAATTGAGAAAATGGGGAAAAAGCTCGCATTGTGGAAAGCGAAGACGATCTTCTTTGGAGGACAACTAACATTGATAAAATCGGTTCTTGGTAGCACATTATTGTATTTCTTTTCTTTGTTTCGGGCAATGCTAGGAGTGATAAAAGATCTTGAGCGTTTGCGAGGTCATTTCTTTTAGGGGGAGGGGGAGGTGGTGAGGATTTGGTAAGAAAAAATAAACCTTTTGCGTGGGTGAAATGGGATTCGGTCTTGGGTGGGTTCAAAAAAGGGGGGCCTTAATGTAGGGGGCTAAAGGATATGAATTGGGCACTTCTATGCAAACGGTGGTGGAGGTTTAAGATGGAGATGGAGGCGTTGTGGGTAAGGATAATTCAAAGCATTTCTGGTTGGGACGGGGGTTTAGTAGAGGGTAATCATAGAGGGACGGAGGGGAAGGGGGTTTGGGGAGACATCGTAAAGGTAGGGAGTGAGCTCGAAAATATTGGAATAAACTTTGCGGGGTCTATGGTAAAGGAGGTAGGGGATGGTGCGGACACTAGATTTTGGGAGGAGAAATGGGCGTTAAATTGTCCGTTAAAAGAGGTGTACCTGAGACTTTTCCAATTGGAGATAAATAAAGGGGTATCGGTCAAGGGTAGAAGGGAGTGGGTAGGAGAAGAGTGGGGGTGGAAATGGGAGTGGAGACGTGATCCGAGGGGGAGGGAAGTAGGAAAGTTAGAGTCATTGTCGGGCGTGCTTCAATCAAAAGTGCCGAGAAGGGATGCTAAAGATAGGATAGTATGGTCGTTGGATCCACAAAATGGATTTACGGTCAACAAAGTGAGGGATATTATGGAGGATAAAAGACCGGGTGGAGCAAACACTTTGGTAGAAACAAAATGGGATACATTGATACCAAAAAAGATTAGCGTGTTCTTGTGGAGAGTAAGGCTTGAGAGAATACCGACTAGGGAGGTCTTGCACAATATGGGGATCGAGTTAGATTCCACTATTTGTCCAAGGTGTAAAAAAGCGGTCGATACGATGGATCATTCCTTGGTCAATTGCGAGGATGTGAAGTCATTATGGCTTCAAACGGGACGATGGTGGAATGCCAACGTAGGGACGGTCAACTCGGTTACGGATGTGTCCGATTTAGACGGTCCAATATGTTCGAGCATCAGGGCCGTGAAGCGTTAGAGAGCAATGGTGGGTTGCTTCCTTTACTTCATATGGTCTCACCCAAATAAAGTAGTGTTTGAGAAGGAGTAAAGGAAGATTGCGGACAATTTCTTCATGGCGCAATTAAAGGCTTTCGAGTGGATCAAATGGAGAAACCAAATCCTTATAAATGACATGGCTAGTTTGTTGTCGAATCCCGAAATTCTGTAGCTTCGGTTTGTTGTAATATTTTCGGTCTCTTTTGGTGGTCGAGTCTGGAGCGGTGTTTTGCCCCTCGCAAGCTATCCTCCGGACGTTGTGTTTTTTTACTTACTACGTTTGGTCGGGTTCGGTATCGGTTTTGAAAATTTTTGGTTCTCTTTGTTTTTTTATAGTTCTTGCGGGTAATAAAATTGATTTCTTGTCGTTCAAAAAAAAAACAATACCCTATATTAACATGTACTATATAATAGTTGTAGACGTGCACTTTGCTGGTACAAACCCAACACCAAAAAAGAACCTCCATATTTCTTTTTCTTCATCCCTTTTGGTAATTCCCTTTTACATTTCCTAACCATAAATGTATTTTTGTAAACTCTCGTAGCGGGAATTTTTATTTTTAACAGATTTCTTAAAACCTTCTCCAAAATAAATAAAGTATGAGAGAGATGATAAAAAATTTTAAATTTGAAGATATCTCCAAAATGATTACATATGAGAGAGTAGTGGTGCTCAAAAAACCGACTAACCCGATCAACCCAACCCGACCAACCCGGGAAAAAATCAACCCGAGGTAACTGTTTATGCCAAAAATCTCCCAAGGAAAATTTAAGGTAAATGTGGAGTTTGATCCAACCAAAGAAAGTAACAACAATAATCGTACGACTATAGTAAAATAAAGTAAATGAGACAAGAGAATTGGTGACGCGGAAAACCTCTAAAATGGGTAAAAACCGCGGACGAGTGTGAGTCGTCGTGCACTATGGACGTCAATCAGGGACATCGTCCTTTATAACAAGTGTTACAAGTGTAGTACAATATAAAATAATACGATAAAGTAAAGTCGGTCGTGCGTCGTGTGTAATTAGACTTCGGTCCTACGTCGCGCGACAAACGGTAATAGACTTTATGAATTTCGAAAGAGACTGAGCGAGCTTTGAAGCGTAATTTATGAGCTTCTAAGGTCTGAGAATCAGATGTCCCAAACGTGAGGTTCCATCTTCATATTTATACTTTATTTTTTCGTTTAGCAAGTCTTGAATGCGTATGACCGTTTTGATATTGATGATAGCGTCCGTTATACCTGTTGTTATTGATGATGACTTCCGTTACAATCTTTAGTCATGAATGTCTTTGAATTCTGCATAAAACATGATATAACGTATGTAGCAGGTTAGTAACTGATATCAGGTTGCACGACAGAATTTGTCAGACGGGTTACTGGTTGTTTAGTCGAGGTCGCCCAAAGGAAGGGCGTCGGTTATCGCTGGTTGTGCAACGATGTACTATTGGAATTTCTACCCAAACAGTAACCCGATATATAATCGATACAAAATTAGGACAACTCGAATCTATTGGGTTAGGCTCAAAGTAACCCGATAAACATTTTAGCGACTTCACTAGAATTATTTATATTGCCCTTTAATATGTATAAATTACCAAAAACAATTCGGCAATAACGAGCAATATAACTCATAAGATGATATTATTGAAAAGTTATATGTAATACCTAAATATTTGATGAACTCGTATATTCTTTTGAATGATGGATCGTATTTCAAAAAAAAATCCTTATTTTTATGTTTTCAATATTGTTTTTACTTTGTTTAAAAACAACCCGACTAAACCGACCAACACGAACGGGCTGAGTTGGGTTGCATTTTTGTTTGGGTTAAAAATTCTCAAACCGCCAACATTGGGTTGGGTTGTTGAAATGTCTTTAACCCGACCAACCCAACCCGTGAGCACCTCTATGAGAGAGTAGGGGTGCTCACGGTTGGGTTGATCTGGTTGAAGACAATTTAACAACCTAATCCAATGTTGGCGGTTTGAGAATTTTCAACTCAACCCAACCCAAACAAAAGTGCAACCCAACCCAACTCGTTCGGGTTGGTCTGGTTGGTCCGGTTGTGTTTAAATAAAGCAAAAACAATATTGAAAACATAAAAATAAGGAAAGTTTTCTTTGAAATACGATCCATCATTCAAAAGAATATACGAGTTCATCAAATATTTAGTTATTACATATAACTTTTCAATAATGTCCTATATGAGTTCCATTGCTTGTTATTGCCGAATTGTTTTTTGGTAATTATACATATTAAAGAAATATATAAATAATTTTTAGAGAAATCGCTAAAATGTTTATCGAGTTGGTCGGGTTACTTTGCGCCTAATCCAATATCAACCCAATAGATTCGGGTTGTTCTATTTTTGTATCAATTACATGTCAGGTTACCTCGGGTTGATTTTTTTCTGGATTGATCGGGTTGGTTGGTTTTTTAAGCACCCTATGAGAGAGAAATGATTTTCTATTTATTATACCCATAAAATTGCTTCAAATTAAATGTTTAGGATAGTGAAATAATATTTTATTAGTTGTATTGAATATTTTAATAATATATTTAATAGTGTAATCTCCAAAATGAAGAATCTATTGAAGATAAAGATGGGTTTTTTTTTTCTTTTACTTATCCATTTTGGAGAAACAGTTGGAGATGCTCTAATATGTTTTGTTGTATTAGATGTTCGTTTTATGACTTTGTATGGTTTTAAAAGAGTAAGGTAATCTTTGATTGATTATCAGTTTCATAGAGAATTCTGTTGTATAATAAAACTAAACGTTTATTTTGTATTTGAATGTGTTTATCAATTTAGTTTTATGGAGTTAAAATGTGAAGCTTTAAGAAGTTGTATGTATGTAATGATAAGGTGTAAACTTAAATTTTAATAGATTCTAAGAACTTATTACTGTTTTATAATGCAGTAAAGATATCATTTTTTATATATAATTTGCAAATTAATAACTTAGGGGCCTTTTACAAAATGCTTATCCGGTAAGTGCTTACCAGAGAATTTACCATAGCAGATGAACATGACAAGCGGATAGGATCTTACCCGGTAAGAGCGAGGATAAGGATGAAGAGTCTTACCCGGTAAGAGAGAGTGACAACTCTTACCCGGGTAAGCGCTTACCGGGTAAATTGTTGTATAAGATACCATCGTAACGATTAAAATCTTACCCGGTAAAACAAGTTAGTGTGTCGAGTTTTATTGGTAAACGCTTACCGGGTAAGCATTTAGGTAAACGACCCCTTAATTATACATAAGATAATTTTGATTTAAAATAACTAGCTTTATGGAGTTTAAATAAGCAGCAAATATGTTAAAATAACTTGAAAATTTGGATTTTAATATATTTGTATTTTTTTATATTAATAAACTTGTTTATAAGAGTTTTTGACAAGGAAATGTTTTTAAAGTTATTATAAAACTAAAATAACGCTTTAGAACAAAAACTTTTCGACAACTAATGAGTTGGATTATTGCATTTTCTTACATGATTATAGTTTCGAAAAATAAGACATGTCGACGTGAAAAGCACATTGTTTGCTTTCGCATTGTAACCAATCCATATCGAATTCAATTTGTTTTCTTATTGTGAAAGCACATTGTTGCTTTACCGAAAAGTAAGTCCGAACATGTAGACTTTAAAATTGTGACTTTTGACTTGGTTGTTGACCGGACAGGTCCTTGCTCTAAAAATGACCGGTTTGACCGGTCCATATAGCTTATTTCCAGTCTAGTCATTGGTACAGATTCGATCCTCGATTATGTGTATCTTTACTTCTAAGTAAGGCTAACAAACATGTATAAAATTTAAGAACTTGAGTTCGTGATGTTTATGGGTGTTTTATGACGTAAAAACAATCTCCATTATATTATTGTGAAATATTGTCAATGAATTGATTGAAATAATGGAAATAATGATGTGGCAGTCCTTTTTGGTCGTCAAATTTTATGATACTGAATAAGAACAATTTGACCTAATGATTGAGTTAGGGGTGCGTAAAAAAACGACCTACCCAACTAAAGCAACCCAAAATCACTCGATACCTAATCAAGTTATAAAACCTTCAAACTATAAGTATCGAGTTGAAATTTGTTCAAGTCATTTGAACCCAACCCAATTCGATTAACGCTAGTCTTATTTGTATGCTTCCATTTTGATTTTACTTCGTTTAAACATAATCACTTAGTTAGATTGTAAAATTATGTACAAATATTTCAACCTGACCAACCCAAACCAACCCGTACGTTTAGGTTGAGTTAGAATGAGTTGAGATTTTTTCAAACTGCAAACATTGGTATTGTGTTGATCACTGCATTCAACCCAACAGCCCTACTTTGAGTTGTCTACAATTCTAATTTGTTGATTTTGAATATCGTTATATTTATTTCAAACTAAAATACAAACAAGGATAAGACGATCAAATTTTATACTAGAGTAAATTATGGTTTTGGTCCTTGTGGTTTGGGAAAAATAACAGTTTTATCCCCAAACTTCATTTATTACATAAAAGGTTTGTGGTTTTACATTTTGTTATTGTTTTGGTCACTGAACCAAACAACCCATCCAATATCTCTGTCAAATAGGAGGGCATATTAGTCTTATTTTCCTCCAATTTTTTTTATATATATATATTTTCTAATAAAGCTAAATCTGTATATTGAACACACTCTGCTATGATGAATACCATCACTCTTCTGTTGGCATAACGTCGTTTTGGACGAACGGACCCTGTTCCCATATTGATTTACAGTGTGTTCTCGAGTTTTGGAAGGAAAGAAAAGAAAAGGAAAAAAAATAAAAGAAAAGAATGGGAAGGAAAAGAAATAAATATTTGTATTTGTGTGCTTGAAATTGAGATTGAAGGAAAAGAAATGAAAGAAAATAAATTTTCATGTTCTCGAGTAGGTGGGAAAGAAAAGAAAATATGCTACTTTTACCAATATACCCTTATTTATTTCGTAGTGGAATGTAATTAATGGATATATGCGTGATTTTATAAATATTTTTAATTCTTTCTAAATTCATTTCTTTCATTTCCTTCCGTTTCCTCCCACATTTGGGAGGAAAATCAGCAATATTTTCCTTCCCCTTCCTTTCCTTTCTCTCCTTAAACAAACTCGAGAACACAACATTTTTTATTTCCCTCCTACTTTTCTTCCCTTTCTCTTCATTTCTTTCGTAAAAAAAACTCGAGAACACAATGTTAGGGTTTAATTTAGGTTTACTTTATATTTTTTATATATGTCTTTATTTTGGGTTTGTATCACAAACTTTAAGTGATGAAATTATACTAACTAAATTATGATCCTGTACCCGTATACATAGCAAGTCTATTCCCGTCGTCGACATCGCGAGGGTTCTTTTCATCTAGACCTGACAAACGTGTCGTGTCGGGTTCAAAATTAAACGGGTTGAAAGTGTCTAACACTAACCCGCCCCGTAATAAACGGGTTAGAAAATCTCAACCTCAACCCGACCCGCCTAACCCGTTTAACATTTATAAAACTAAAATTTAAAATCGAGAACTCACAAAAAATACAAATACAAAATTCAAATGAAAGCATTAAAAATGCAAAATTTATAGTTCAAACTTATAAATTATAACAAAATTTAAAACATTAAAAATACAAAGCATTAAAAAGAAAATTATTATATATATATATATATATATATATATATATATAAATGGGTCATTAGGGTTATTTTCGAGTTGAAATTTTTGACCATGATCTTACCCGTTTAATTTTCGTGTCGTGTCATGCCAACCCGTTTACTTAAACGGGTTGAAATGTATAACTCAAACCCGTTTATTTCGTGTCGAGTTCGTATCGGATTAGCGTGTCGTGTCAGTTTTTGCCGGGTCTATTTCCATCGTCAACAATGTGTGGATTTTTTCTTAATTGAAAAATATAGATTTCACACAAAAAATTGAAAAAATGACATGAATTTCTTTTCTTAGTTGACATTTATAAAATAAATGAATAATGCCACATCAATAAAATCCTGAACCTAGTCGGCATTTGTAAGTCATTAGGTAAACCAAGTACTTGAAAGTTTGATATTTTACAATTAAGGTACGGAAATAAAAGTTCTGAAAGTAAGTTACTCGAAATAGAAATCTGATGAAAGTACATTAACTTTTAATGCAATTTGACATTTAAATTATATATATAGTTCATGAAAAAACTTTAAATAAATAAAAAAACCGAAAAACATTTAATCAACCCTTAGATTAATTGAGACAGTTACAACTTTATTTTTAAGTTAAAAAATCTCTCACCTCTTATTTTTTAAATAAAAGAATACGAAATATGATCAAAATTTGAACCAAACAAATTACACCAAAAAAATCAATCATATTTTTCTCTTTAATTTAACATCTATTTAATATATTTTTTCATCCGTTTTTTTATTTATTTAGCGTTTTCCTTCAAACTCGAACTCATATGTATATTTGGAAAATTTAATTAAAAAAAAGTGTGAATTTATTATTTATAGATATAATTTATTTTATTTAGTTGAAGTGAAAAGAGAAGAAAAAGGTAACGTGGATTAACGAGAAAAGGGAAAGGATTCAGGAGTTTACAAGTCCCTCACGGCATCAGAGATTCCATTCTTTGTTAAAACTAACCATAAATAGGGCTCCCCCTTTTCCTATTTGTTTTCCATTCCATTCCATTCCGTACTACTGTAGTATAGTAGTAGTGTAGGTTGGTTTTAGATGCAAAAATCTTTTGGATGATCGAGATCACGTACACCGTCGGATTCCAATCCATGGTTCATGGGGATTTGATGTGGATGCCATTGGAACCATGGAATGTGCGTGTAATTGATGGGAACTTGGGTCCGTCCGAATCCGATTCCGGCCGGCCGGAGGGCGATTGCATTTGCAATGGTAATATAAATAAACAAAAACGGGATTTATTTGGATTGACAACTCGATCCATGCAATGCAAAAAGCTTTTTTTTAATAAATAAATAAATAGAGCTTTTAAGAACGTTGGACTTTGAACCATTCCAAATCGTTTTCATTTATTACCTCACATCATTAATACTCTACATTCGCACATATACATACACAGACCAAGGATGAGAAGTGTATCTGAATCGTTGATCAGTTTTAATTTTATGCCTTTCAATGAATTGTGTCTTAGAAGAAAAATTGATCTGGTGCATCTTATCTCGATGTACGTTCATTTCTCATCAAACGGTTGATAACCACTTCTCACGCTTTTCATGTTAACCTTAATTTCTCACCGGAACCCAACCCTATATACACTTATGTGTATCTATTTATATATTCTCTAATTGGTTAATTTTTTGTTTTGTCTTAAAATAAATGTTAATTTTTAAAAGTACGAGACTGTTTACCATACACTTACTGCGTAATTGTTTACCAGCAAGAGTCATAATTTTCACATGCCTTGTGAAAAACGATTTTTGGTCATTAAAATTGATGGATGGTAAGAGCACCCCTGAGTCCCTGACAGCTTATCCAAAATGGAGAAAATGCAAAAAAAAAAAATGAACAAAATTTTTGCTTCAACAGTTTTTCCAAAATTTTTTCCAATATGGAGAACATATGAGAGAGAGTAATTTTCTCCAAATTTGGAAATATCCCAAAAATTATTATGAAAAGTGACAAATGATTTTTTATCATATCCCACCAGTGAGAAACTTTGAAATTAAATATTTAGGTGAGATAAATAATATTTTATTAAATATATAAAATATTTTAATAATATAATCAATGATTTATCTCCAAAATGGAGAATTTCTTGGAGATTGATGTAGTTTTTTTTTTTAATATTTTGATTATTGTCTTTTCCATTTTGGAGAATCTGTTGGAAATGCTCTGAGCGTTATATAAACCCGATAAACACTTACTGGGTAGTGTCATCACCCTCACTTACCGGGTAAGACTTTCAATCTTTACATTCCCTTTTACCGAATAGAATCCCCGGTTCTTTTACACCTGGTAAGGTAATTAAACCAGTAAGCCCTTACCAAGGTAACTGTTTAAATAAATATCTATTTTTAATTATATTATTTCTTATATTTTAAATAAATGTTCATATTTTTTTTTTTATTTATTTGAAACAACTATTCAGTTTAAAAGTATTTACTTTCCAGATGTACTCTTAATTATAAAATTGAGTATGAAACAACATTATTGTTTTGAGTTCTCGATTTTAGATTTTAGATATTTTACGTTGCATCATGCACAGGATCGTACCTATTATTGATTATTAAAAAAAATATTGTATTGTTGAAGGATTATGCGTCATCATCAAAAAGAAGTGATTGAAAAAATATTTTCCTAGTATTAGAAATTACCATGATGAATGTTTCATTTTCTTTGTAAACTCCTCTCTATTTAAAGGGCTTATGATTAATAAGAATTACAGATTTCATTATCTCTATTTACTGTTGTTTTGTTCTATTTTTCCTATAACACGTTATCCGCACGTTCGCTCTCTACAACGAAGTAATCGCGAAATCAAGCAAATTCGATATTTGAGGTAAATTTTATATGTTTAAGTTTTAAAACTTCACCATCTTATGTTTTATTCTATGAACAAATATGATAATTTTTAAGAATGTGGTTTTCCTCTATATGTTTAAACTATGTTATCATTTTACTGTACTTTATGTTATAGACACAAATTATGATTTGCCAATCTCATGAAATCCTAATTCATATATTGTTTTTTTATGGTTATAAAAATTGCATAATATTTGATATTATGATGCATTTAATTTAAAAACAAAATACATGGAATTGTTCATATATATATTTATGTTGTTGGTTTTTGGAGACTTAATACTAGATTGTTATCAACAGTTTTCATTTTTCTTTGTTTATCACTTATTGGTAGATGGATTGGTTAATATGATATTTCTTTATTACTGCTAAAAAAATAAAAATAAATAAAACCTAGACTTTAATATGTGACATTTATCCTTAATTGTTTATTTTACGCTTACGAGTAATTTGAATTGATGGATTAATTTGTTTTTATTTAATAGTATGTTCATTCATTGAATGTTTCATTAATCGTAAAAAAAACCTAATTATTGATATGAGGAATCATTTTATATAATTTTTTAATTTGTTGTAAATTTACTTATTAATATAAATAATAATTATATTTATTAGTTTGATATAAATTTACGTCTTTATTGATAACTAATTTATAGTTGTTTTTTTTCTTCATGAAATTGATTTTCTTTCTATAACAAATGACAAATAATTCTATAATATGATTATATTTTATAATCAATAGATCTCCTAAATAACATACACATATATTTTGATAATAAATTTTCAATGAATAACTTAATTATAAGTTCCTACTTCCTACTTATAATTTCAATCATATAATTAAGCTTTTAGAAGTTACACTTTCAACCCTCATATATTTTGGTGTTTTACCAAAAGCTCCAAAAATATTATTAATATGTTAAAAGTTTGAATTTGACTTTATGTCAAAACCAATATTTATTTGTCTAATGACAAAATCTCCTAAAATACTATTAAGGTATTAAAACACTGAAATTGATTTCATATGCCAAACTCATATTCATTTTGGTCTCATGGCCAAAGCTCTATAATTAACAATGTTATCTTCAAATTAAATAAATCACAAAATATCAATTGGGTTTTGTCAAACGGGTGTAAATAGCCCTAAAGTTTGTAGAGACTTAAGAAATCCATGTGATTCCCCTACTATCTGGAAATCCAATAGATTGAGTGATTTCTTTTCTTAAATTGAAATATTGATGAAGTATTATCAACAAAATGTAATCATACATTAATCCAATATTATTATGAATAATGAAATTTCATACATAATATAATGATTATAAACTGTGATTCATTGTTTTAGAAAATCATACATTATCCCTTATATACGTAAATGGTTGAAACAACCCATCCGTGATTCAATGTCCTAAACTCAAAAGAACTTGAATACAAATATAAATATCCAAAGTAAAAACAACTTTTGTCGGAAGAGGACAAAAATATACCTAAAGTCTATCAACTCCCTATTGACCCTAAAACCAACATCCTGAAAAAGGTACAAACAAATACCATCGTACTTTGAGACGACATATAAATCATAACTTTCATAGGAATACTTTTACTAGAAACCCTCAAAGAACTATGGGGTGCTCCGAAAGGGAGAATCAAGAGTACTCATGAATATGTATTTCTAGAACTAATCGTACATCAGAATGAAACCCATTTACTCGATAACAAAAAGGTAACTGATCTCAACAAAGAAATGTTATATCCAAAATGCGTCTCAATCTCTGTGGCAAGAAACTCACAGAAGATGATATGATTTATAACAGTACTTCCACCTTTCATATATCAGTAAATATTAATGAACCAATATAAGTTGGAACACAAACTTTAGACAAACTCATCAACCTACTATAAGTGGTTGTTGAGAGACACAACAAGTTTCTTTCAAATAACAACACCAGATATGTCGGAACAAAGAAAATTCCCGAGATCAATAATGAAAGTGTTAGAGGTGGAAACAACTCCAAAGAATAGTGAGTGAAAGACAATTTCTCACACGTGGCATCTATGTACCACGTGGACAAAACCGTGGAAAGGGTCAGGGTCATGACAATAGTTGGAAGAACTTTCCAATCCTTGGAGCAGAGATGCAACTACTGTCCAGTTGAGATTGGATAGTCAAAGAAGAAATACATTAATCACTAATTTTTTCGAAAAAGGAACAAATTGAAAAATAAACTATATCATATTAATTAAGCATATGTTTTCTTGAAATTTATGTTAAGCATAAAATTAATATACGCACTCAAATCGATAACCATTATAGATGTAAAAAAATACATTAAAAACAAATACAAAACTCTCAATATTATCTGTTCCGTGTAGGAATGTATCGAGGAGAACTTGAGTTTTTTGTAGGACATTTCACACAATCTAAAGAAATCGATTAATATTTATTTTATAATTTATCCAACCAAAATACTTAGACGGTGTACTGTCATTTTCTTGTTGGTACAAGATTAATAGTCACTAAAGCGGTATATTAATGAAAACCTTCTTAAGATATTCATATCAACTGGAAATCATATTATAAGGATGTAAATGAGTATATGTACATCAACTCTAATGATATGAAATGAACATATATTAGAGAAAATAACGTGTCAAATTAGTGGATTATCTAGGTCACTAAATCATATGATTCATATCTTGTCACCAATAAAGAATTTTTGGACAATGACACATATATGTTTTGACATGACAACATGGGACACCATGATCATGACATGATGATCCGTGTATTGCAAAATACACATAGACACATTCTCTTTTAATTGAAAGGCAAAATGAGGTAAATTGCAACTGTTGACTTCTGTAGCATAAGAAGCAACACCATTATCATAATATGCCTTCTCGAATACCTAAAACTTTTGTATACATGATCCTTAGCCAAGACAGGAATGAGACCATCCTAAAGCTAAGAACATAATACAAAAATATTCCATTCTTACAACGAATACAATGTGATATTTATGGACATAAACATCCAAAATGCGGGCCATTAAAGTACTTTATGGTTCTGGTTTCGACACGGTGAACGCATGTCATATTATTGTCCACATGAAGTGTTGCACTTCTAGCACTAGCTATACGCTTAGGGGCTCACCACCCTGATTATCTCATCAAGTCCACATGACTTGGAATGCTAGAGAATTTACACCATAAGGATTTGATGATCTTTGCATTTGTATTGGGATCAATGTAGAGCATCTTATACCCCCATGTGTATACAATGATGTAACACCCCGAATTTTGAATTTTTGATCAGATCTGAAGGAGGTTGAAGTCAGGTGGTCGGCGCGACTTACCGCACGGCTTGGCCCGCACCATAACCCACGCAGTGTTCTGTTTGTCGAGATTTCCAGTGAGTGGCGCGAGTCACCGCGCGGCTTGGACCGCGCCATAACCCGCGCGGTGGCACTAATCGACTTAAATGAGATTCCATCCCCATATCTTCATTTCTTATTTCTTTTCCCTTCATTGATTTCTCTCTCAACTCTCCCTCTTCATTTACTTCATCTTAGAGTTTCTTCAACCTCCTCCTACCTTATTTATTGCTTAGATCTAAGAGCTTCATCTAAAGGATTCGAGTTTGCAAGCTTCCAACCACCTCCATTGTAAACTCAACTCTTTTGCAAAGATTTCCTTTTATTACAATTGTCTATATTTCTTCGAATTATAAACTGTATGTTCTCACTAGACTTTAAGCCTAACATTTTTTTCTCAAATGATGTGTATAACAGGTTCCTTTAGCGGTGGGTTGCCAAAGGTTTGAGCGACGAGCGAGGGCTTGAGGCATTTTTTAGATGACTAGTATTTGACGTTGGGCATTAATTAAGTCCCTTTATTTTGGTGATTTGGGTTGACAACCGATGTAATCTAGATAGTACATGTTTAGATTAGTTTGTTGTTGAATTCCATATCCATACGCAGGTTTTTTGTAAATGCTTATACATTTACCCTTTTGGGTGGTTTATTCCAAATACAACGTCATATTGCCAAATTTTCGAATTTTAAATTACTCTAATTTTTAGGGTGTTACAAATGATCTCACAAAAGATGTCATCAAAAGGACATAGATAGTAATTAGGGCATTGGTTATGCATACCAATTTACCCATATCTACTTGGGGTTATACAAATTTTCTTGCAGCTTTACTTATTTAGACCTACTACTAGCCAACCAATATCATGCATACCAATTGGTAACTGGATATAAGCCTGGTCTTTTAAATTTACGCATGTTTGGTTGTATAGTATATGTGCCAATTGCGCCCCCACAACGCACTAAAATGGGTCATTAAAAACGATTAAGTGTATATGTTGGATATGAATCTCCAACAATTATCCGCTATTTAGAACCTTTTATGGGTGATCCTTATATCGCATGATTTGCGAATTGTCACTTTGATGATAGTCTTCCCGTCATTAGGGGGAGATAGGAAAAAATATTTTCCAAGGGAACGACAGGAACTGTCATGTAATGTTCCCACTCTATCTCATTTTGATCCCCAAGCTTCACAACGTAAAGTTGAAGTAAAACAAATTAGACTCGATACCTGATACGTTAAAAATTATTCTGAAAGTGACAAGATCACACATACGAGCTGCTAATATACCCGTAAGGTTAAAAGTCCCCACCAGGGGCACAACGCCATTGGAAAGTGCGTTGCAATCACACATAGTGGAGGTGTGGTTGAGGTCGTAGATACCAGATGTAAGTGGTGGAAGCTACTTGGTTCGATAGATACTATTCTAAAAGAAGAGAATAGTGAGGCACATCCATTTATCATCAATACATAAAACTCTCATGAGATTATCTCTAATTATCATTATGTCCATGAATCATCACTGAAGGATGCTCCAAAGTTAATATTGATTCTAGAGATGAAAGAAAATCTCAAATGAACTATGAGAGTACATATGAGTCGATAGACAGTTCATATATACTTATTGGTGACTTATTCGCATAAACTATTGCTTATAAGATGATAGAGCACAACGACATCGAACCACGCTCAGTTGAATAATATCAACAAAGAGCAATTGACCTAAATGTAAAGAAACAATCCAGAACGAATTATATTCTTTGACAAAGGATCGGGTATTTGGTCTGGTAGTGCTAACCCACCAAGTTTAAAGCCCGTAGGACATAACTACGTCTTTGTCATAAAGCGTAATGAGAATAATGAAGTCCTAATGTCTAAGGCTCTCCTTTGGCGCAAGGTTTCTCACAACGCCCTGGATTGACCACGATGAGACTTACTCTCTCATGATGGATGTTATGACGTCTAAATAATTTATTAGCCTAGTAGTTTTCAAAGGACTGGAAATGCAGCTAATGTATTTGATTACTGCATATCTCTATAGGGATCTAGATTCAGAGATATATAAAAGTGCTTGATGACATTACATTACCAAAATAAAGTAACTCTAAACCACAAAATGCTTTTGCAATAAAAGTGAAACGCTCATTTTATATAGTGAAGCAATCTATACGAATGTTGTTAACCACCTAATTAGAAACTTTATTGGGAAAGTATATAAGAACGATATTGTAACACCCTAAATTTTAGTGTAATTTTAAAAATTGAAAGTTTGGGAATATGCCGTTTGTATTTGGAGCAAACCACCCAAAAGGGTAAAATTGTATGCGTTTACAAAACCTGCGTATGAAGTATGGGAACCGACAACAAACTAATCTAAACCACTTCCATCTAGATTACATAGGTTGTCAACCCAAAAATTCTAAAATAAGAAAATTGTTTTAAACGCCAAGGCTCCAAATGTCTATCATCTCAAAAATTCCCTCAAGAGTCCACGCTCTTCACTCAACCCTTTGACGACCCGCGGCTAAGGGAACCTGTTATACATGTCATTTGAGAAAAAGTGTTAGTCTTAAAGCCTAGTGAGAACATACAATTTTATATGACAATTTAGGAAAGCAATTTCAATGCAACAATAAGTAAGTTTTTCCACCAAAAGCAGTTGTAAGAAATTTGATAAACGCATGATGACCTTGCAGTCCAAAATACATCTTGCGACGACGGGGGAGACCCGATTTTCCAAGGATTGTGGCGGAACACAAAAGTAGGCCACTCTCCGAGTTGTGAGCTCAATACTTGGATCCATGGCCACGAACAACGTCGGTTCGTACTCAGATGTGGGGGAGGGCAACCCGAGGAACCAAGTCATGCTCATTCACTAGGATTACATTTACGGCCCATGGCTAGTAACCGGTCTCACATAACCGTACCAAATTACCTCCGAGGACCCAATGTCTCAACTAGCTACATAGGGGAAAGATATGCCAAACGAAAGTCGACTCAATACCTATGGATCCACTAGTAATAGTCTAGACTTGTCACAATTTCATTTGTGACCAACTATAATCAATCATATAGTTCTTAATACCATTTATTTCCAAAAATGCATTTCTATGGTTAACTGCTGATAAGAAAATGTAAAGTCCAATTCATGAACCATACTATGGCCATTTTCCATGCCAAATATGTTTTACTTACCAAAACATATTTCAAGTGACAAACCCCTTTTTAATGCAATCATAGACCATAACAATAATAATCTATGTATTTTCTCACTAAAATCCATTTTATTAGGTAAAACCCAATCATAAGTATGAGAATCATAAAAGTGAAAACATGTATAATCTTTCATGTAACCAACATAAACATGCAAATAAAACTATATCTTACATCATATATGATGGAACTCTTCATTCTAGTTGAAAGTGGTAAAAACCCTAAAATATCCCAAACCTCAAGTTAGGTCAAAATCTTATAAACATGAACCAAAATCAAGGAGATGTGTAGGAGTTTAAAAATATAGTGTTTGACATGTATAAAGTTTAAGAAAAGGGAGTATTGATACGGATGTTTGCACACCTCTAGACATGTGCCTCAAAGCAAGTATACAATGGGATCCAATATCGTCTTCTCAAGTAATACAATGGTAAAATACCGAATATCGTCCCACAGAGATTGGTGTAAAAGCGTAATAAAAGTGTAGTAAAAGAAGAGATTTCAGATGGCGAATTTGAAGACTTTGTTTGAGTTGGTTAACAGTGGTATGATTAACAGGATATATAAAGATAGAATGGGTGCAAGACTTAAAGTGAGGAGTAAACACAAATTCTGGAAGCCAATGCTATAGGAATGCTATAGCATTAGTTCATCAACAACAAGTTCCACCATGTACTTTAAAGAGTATCCTTCCGGATATCTACCATTGCACTTTTGTTTAGCCTTCAATCAACATATGCCTATGCAAATGTCCGGACCAGTGTGAGTGTCACATGGTTTCTTTAAAGTATATGGAAAAACAAATGCCTTTGTTTAAAAATCACCCTTCCGAGTCGATTCCCATATCATTCAAGTTGACGTGTTCTTAGTGGCTCATTCCTGAGTCCACTACACTTTAACACTTTGACTAGTGATCAACCCGTCAAGAATCAATCGGTTTGAAAAATAAAGATAGCAAGTTCCCTTGCTAGTAACTCTTTCAAGTATACTTCCCGTATCATCTAAACTGACGTGCTTTTTCATGGCTTATTCCTAAGTACATGACACTTTCACACTTTAAGAAGTGATCAATTCGTCAAGAAGTGTTTTTGGATTTATAAAACTTAAAATGACATAGTGGAACAATGTTATTGAAGAACAAAGTCCACTAGTTTTTGGTTTACAACCTCCCTTTTCGTCTCACACCCAAACTATAAAATTAGCTACCCATTACGTAATATAAATTGCAATAAAAGTAAATGACATAAATTAAAGACATAATGTAAATGACGGTATATAAATGACATAAATTAAATGACGGAAATGTAAATGACGGAAATGTAAAAAGCATAAAGTAAAGACAATAAGTAATAACGAAATATATAGACAAGCAATGCTTAAGCGATGCTGCAACAACTAAAAAATGAAGAACAAGAATTATAAAATATTTAAGACTTAATATTAAAACTTTATAGAGAGAGTCACAATATTAGATCTTCCAGATGATGGAACACCCAAAAGAGATATCAAGAACAAGAGAACAATCCACCTATTTATACTAAACCAATAATGGCAAACTAGTAATAAAATGGAAACTTAAAATAATAAAAAGGACATAACAACTAAAGTTATAACCAAAGTTATACTCCAACAAAATGCACCTACTTTCAGCCAAAAAAATCGATCACTAGAATATCAAAAAGATTTGGAAGGGTTAAAAGTCAAGATTTCCATTTTCTTCAAAATGTGTCCTTCAAGCTTCATTTTCAAAACAGTCTCCAATGCTCCAGTATTAACCTGGCATTACAATAAACAAAAGATTTTAGGTTGATTTACGCAAAATAGCAACAATTAGTTAAATAATAAACTTAGCTCCATGAATAAGAAAATTTGGAAAATAAGATAAGAAAATGACTCAATTGTTTCGGATAAAGAAAATTTAAAATCCTAAAAGATAAGAAAACGACGCAATATGTATTGAATTCTCAATACATATCACAACCTCAAACTTAAAGTTTTGCTTGTCCTCAAGCAATAAAAATAAAATAAGAAAATGACTCAAAGATGAAACGATTGCAAGATAATAGCAATAAGTGCACACCATGTGTAGAGTATATCACATACAATTCATAGCCTTTTATAAATCCAAAGTGAGACTTCTATAGCCTAGTTGTGTGTATGGACCATATGCTAGTAAGACTCTTTTCTTTGTCAACCATCACACAAACTTCATTTAGGATCACTAGGGCTTGTAGGGTCACTCTTTTTATGACATATATTTTCTCACCAAGCCTTTTCTCACACCGATATTCAACAAAATGTTCAATTTTTGGCACTTTGTGCTCTTTTACCCCTATGGGGTATTTTCTCAAAAAAAAAATTGTGCACCTTTACCCCTATGGGGCATTTTTGGTGTTCTTGTCATGTGAGAGCTTTGCTCTTTTGTATTGACATGTTTTTCCCATTTTGGGTAACTTGTAACCCCCTCAACCTCAAACTTAGAAGTTGACAATGTCCTCATTGTCTTAAAATGAATGCACATAATTGTGTTTAAAAAGGTTACAAGTGGCTAAAATGGTGTATGAAAATAAATCCTAGGTCATCCCCTAAATATGTGAAGTTTGTGTAAGTCAAATTGTGTCCCAAAAAGAATAATTCTAGTTCTAGCAAGAGCACAATATTAGGTGAATGTTATACAACTATGGAATTATTAGGGATATGTACTCAAAAGATATATTAGACTCTACACATGCAATCTTGAAAATAAAAGAAACCTAAAAGAATGAAAAGTTATCCCAAACTTAAAACTGAAAATTAAAAACATGGAGACTAAGAAGATGATTAAACATGCCTACTCATGAAGAGTGGGTTGTGAAGTGCCAACTGCAGATGTGGATAGCAATGCTGCAGCATCAGCTGCTGCCACTTTTTTCAATAGATCTGCCCTTTTCTCCAGCAGTTGTTGGTTCTCTTCATGGAGCCTTATATTCTCTGCCTTGATATCCTTTAACTTTGCTCTCAACCTTCTCACCTTGCTCTTTGTATTGGCTTCCAAATCAACGTTAAGTTCTTTCACTTCTGTTCTGACTTTCTTTTGCCCTTTGTCCACCAATTCAATCTTCATTATCTCCACCCCGTCCCTGAATTCTCCTTTTTTATCAAGCAACCTATTCATGTACCTATTGTTTTGTGCAAACAAATCTTGCATCATGGTCATCACATCTTGGTCATTGGTGGTCCCTCCTAAGGCTTTTATGTGCAACATCAACTTGTCCACCAATTTCTTTTCTTGATGAAAATCTAGAGTAGATGGTATGATGAAAGGAACATTTTCTTCTTTTCCTAGAGAAACATATTTTAGATGAGATGGGAGTCGTTTTAACTCAAGATTAGGTGGTGAAACAATGGATGATGTGAAAGGTTTTTGGTCACTATTTTCCAGCAGCTCAAATGCTATATCATTCAGTAAGACAATCTTTTCTTTTCTTAAGGCAAACTCCTCAACATCATTTTCCTCTTCTATGGATAATTCCTCATCATCCTCTTCCTCTAGCTTAAAGGCTTTTCTAACTCCCTCGTCATGACACAATGATTCATTCACACTTAAGTTTAAACAATCCTCTACATCATCAGGATATTTCAAGGAATTGAAAACATTAAATGTGACTTTTTGATCTTGAAGCCTCATGGTTAACTCTCCCTTTTGAACATCTATCAAAGTTCTTCCGGTGGCTAAGAATGGTCTTCCTAAAATTATAGGAAATATCATTATCAGCCTCAAAGTCTAAAATGATGAAATCTGCCGGAAAGATGAACTTATCAACCTGAACTAAGACGTCCTCAATTTTTCCTTTTGGGTAGGCAATGGTCTTGTCAGCCAATTGGAGTGTAACAGTGGTGGGTTTAGCCTCTCCTATTCCTAAGTTGTTGAACACAGATAAAGGCATGAGATTGATGCTAGCTCCCAAATCACACAAAGCCTTCCCAATATCTTTCCCACCTATTGAACAAGGAATGGTAAAACTCCCTGGATCTTTCAGCTTAGGGGGTATTCTATTGGTCAAAGAGCACTACATCATTCAGTAAGGGCTACGGTTTCATATTCATTCAACTTCTTCTTCTTACTTAAGATGTCTTTAAGGAATTTGGCATAACTAGGCATTTACTCAATTGCTTCAACAAGGGGTATGTTGATATGCAATTCTTTGAACACATCCAAGAATTTTTTAAATTGCAATTCTTCCTTTTGATTCCTTAACCTTTGGGGGTAAGGTACATAGGGAGGAACTAGTTTTATGATAGCTTTGCTTGGCTGTGTTGAGCAAGATGGATCCTTTATGCCTTTTGGTGTACTCTCTTGAGGGATGGTTGAAATTCTATTTTCTAAAGTCTTTGTCTTAGGGTCTTCTTCAGGAAAGAATAAAGGGTAGTCATTCCTAAGAGGGATAGGATTTGCAGTATCAGACTCCTCGTTCCCTAGTGGTTTGGGTGGTATTTCATTTACAGGGGGCAATGCTGTAGCATTTGGTTCTGACCTCATGTCTTTTTCAAATTCAGATTTAGTCATTGGTCCAAATTCTTTTAGCACTGTCTTTGTTAATTCCTTACCACTTCTAAGGGTCACAACTTTCACATGCTCCTTTCCTAAGGATCTTGGGACTTCCGTGTTACTGGGCAAAGTGCCCATGGTTCTATTGGTCTGGTTAAGTGCGAGTTGACTGAGTTGGGTTTCCAAATTCCTGAGTATTGCACTGTGTTGATTAAACATAGATTGATTTTGTTGCTGTTGAACTTGATTTTGGGTTTGTTGTTGGGTTAAGAAAGCTTGTGTTTGAGTCATAAACCCTTTCATCATTGCTTCCAAAGAAGATGATGAATCATCTTGTGAAGGTGGGTTGTTTTGAAAAGATGGTTGAGTAGTTTGAAAACCTTGGTGATGATTTTGAGAGCTACTTGCTTGATGTTGTGGTTGAAAATTTGAAATTCCTTGTTGTTTTTGTGTGGGTGGATTTAAACATGGACTGTTCCAAGAAAAGTTCGGGTGTTGTTTCCAACTGGCATTGTAAGTGTTGTTGTAGGGACCAGATCTGTTATGAACATAGTTTATAGATTCAGAATTATGAGGACAATGTTCATAAGAGTGTTCCCCACCACAACAAACACATTGCACTGAGAGTACTGCTGGAATAGGTATAGTGGTAGCTGGCTGTGCTCCTTGGCCCGAAGTAATGTTTTTAAGCATAGTGGCCATAGAAGTGAGCTGAGTTGTTAAAGCAGTATATGCGTCTATATCATGAATTCCAGTAGTCCTCTTTTGCGTTTGGGCACGTGGATCAGCCCAATGTCCAAGGTTTGCTAAATTTTTTTCTAGAATTTCATACCCATTATTGTAGGTATTGGTTGTAAAGGCCCCTCCCGATGTCGCGTCGAGCATTTGTTTAGCCATGGGGTTTAACCCATTGTAAAACGTCTCGAGTTGAATACAGTAGGGAATGCCATGGTGAGGGCATTTCCTTAACAACTCCTTAAACCTTTCCCAAGCATTGGGAATTACTTCATCATCCAGTTGTTTAAACATGCAAATTTCATTTATGGACTTGGCATTACGGGTAGGTGGAAAATATTTTCGCAAAAATTTTCAGCCATGTTACTCCATTATGGTACAGAACCAGATGCCAATGAATTAAACCATGACTTTGCCCGATCCCTTAGAGAAAATGGAAATAAAGTGAGTCTCAAGGCATCGTTAGATACCCCAGGGATCAGAAATGCATCAGTGATCTCTATAAAAGACTTTAAATGAGAATGAGGATCCTCCGATGGCATTCCGGCAAATTGTCCATTTGTTTGCAACATATGGAACATGATAGGTTTGAGTTCAATATGGAGGGAATTTATATGGGGTCTAACTATTCCTGAATTTAATTGCTCAAAATCAGGTATAACATAGTCCATAATTTTTCCCTCTTTGGAATTTGCAAGATTAATGATGTTTGGAATCTCATCCCTATGTTCATTGTTCCCATTTGACTCTGTATCCTCATTATTATTATTAGCTCCATTAATTTGTTCTTCTTGTTGAAAAGGATGTTCTGGCGGGTTTCCAAAAATGGGTGGTACATCATGAAATATTGGTTGTCTTTGTGGGTTTTCTTGAAGATGTTGTCTAGGCCCCCTATTCTCAAAACCTGGTGGTGGTGGTTCCATGATGGGAGGGTCTAAAATTAATGAAATTCTTTGTGACCTTCTTCTAATTCAGAATGTTCTTTCAATGTCCGGGTCAAATTCGAATAATTCCCCACGTGGTATTCTTGGCATACACCACTTCCAAAATGAGATCCAAAGGTGTTAGAAAAATCAAATCTTTTAGAATACTTTTAAAAACTTTTAGCGAACCAATCCCCGGCAACGACGCCAAAAACTTGATACGGATGTTTGCACACCTCTAGACATGTGATAATTGAACCTCAAAGCAAGTATACAATGGGATCCAATATCGTCTTCTCAAGTAATACAATGGTAAAATACCGAATATCGTCCCACAGAGATTGGTGTAAAAGCGTAATAAAAGTGTAGTAAAAGAAGAGATTTCAGATGGCGAATTTGAAGACTTTGTTTGAGTTGGTTAACAGTGGTATGATTAACAGGATATATAAAGATAGAAGGGTGCAAGACTTAAAGTGAGGAGTAAACACAAATTCTGGAGGCCAATGCTATAGGAATGCTATAGCATTAGTTCATCAACAACAAGTTCCACCATGTACTTTAAAGAGTATCCTTCCGGATATCTACCATTGCACTTTTGTTTAGCCTTCAATCAACATATGCCTATGCAAATGTCCGGACCAGTGTGAGTGTCAAATGGTTTCTCTAAAGTATATGGAAAAACAAATGCCTTTGTTTAAAAATCACCCTTCCGAGTCGATTCCCATATCATTCAAGTTGACGTGTTCTTAGTGGCCCATTCCTGAGTCCACTACACTTTAACACTTTGACTAGTGATCAACCCGTCAAGAATCAATCGGTTTGAAAAATAAAGATAGCAAGTTCCCTTGCTTGTAACTCTTCCAAGTATACTTCCCGTATCATCCAAACTGACGTGCTTTTTCATGGCTTATTCCTAAGTACATGACACTTTCACACTTTAAGAAGTGATCAATTCGTCAAGAAGTGCTTTTGGATTTATAAAACTTAAAATGACATAGTGGAACAATGTTATTGAAGAACAAAGTCCACTAGTTTTTGGTTTACAACCTCCCTTTTCGTCTCACACCCAAACTATAAAATTAGCTACTCATTACGTAATATAAATTGCAATAAAAGTAAATGACATAAATTAAAGACATAATGTAAATGACGGTATATAAATGACATAAATTAAATGACGAAAATGTAAATGACGGAAATGTAAAAAGCATAAAGTAAAGACAATAAGTAATAACGAAATATAAAGACAAGCAATGCTTAAGCGATGCTGCAACAACTAAAAAAATGAAGAACAAGAATTATAAAATATTTAAGACTTAATATTAAAACTTTATAGAGAGAGAGTCACAATATTAGATCTTCCAGATGATGGAACACCCAAAAGAGATATCAAGAACAAGAGAACAACCCACCTATTTATACTAAACCAACAATGGCAAACTAGTAATAAAATGGAAACTTAAAATAATAAAGAGACATAACAACTAAAGTTATAACCAAAGTTATACTCCAACAAAATGCACCTACTTTTCCATTTTCTTCAAAATATCAAAAATTTCTTCAAAATGCACCTACTTTTCCATTTTCTTCAAAGTTATCTCTAGAATATCAAAAAGATTTGGAAGGGTTAAAAGTCAAGATTTCCATTTTCTTCAAAATGTGTCCTTCAAGCTTCATTTTCAAAACAGTCTCCAATGCTCCAGCATTAACCTGGCATTACAATAAACAAAAGATTTTAGGTTGATTTACGCAAAATAGCAACAATTAGTTAAATAATAAACTTAGCTCCATGAATAAGAAAATTTGGAAAATAAGATAAGAAAATGACTCAATTGTTTGGGATAAAGAAAATTTAAAATCCTAAAAGATAAGAAAACGACGCAATATGTATTGAATTCTCAATACATATCAAGTATGAACTCACAATGGGGTTTAATCCAAACCCTAGCAACACTCTAGATGAAGAAGAGATGATACTAGCTCTTGAGGAGGGGAAATCTTCACAAGGAGAGTTTAAATGCACCTACACAACCACCATAAATGACATTGAATGAAGTTGTTGAAAGGATTTAAGAAGAGAGATGGTGGAGGGTGACTCCTTACCCAAATACAACAGAGAAAACGAGCTCCAAACTTCTCAAAAATCAGATAAAATGACTTAGAAATCGGGGTTGTGAAATAAATACATGTTGGTCTCCAGCGACTATGACCATGCGACAATGACATGGTCATTGTCGCTTGTAACACCCGAAAATTCTCAAGGGAAGTATTAATTTCCTTTAAATGCGTTAATTGTACCTACGTGAAAATACGAGTCCTTATATACATTTAATGATTGTTACTATGTTGTAATGTTGAGTAATTTGATATACCATCTTTAATCGTTCCAACCTCGCGCTCGTTATCGTAATTGGTCAATTTTCGGGAAGTTTGGAGTCTGGCGCGACTATGACACGCGACTGTGACATTGTCACTATCGCCGTGTCAATGTCTCGGAAGGTGTACCGTGAGGGGGGTTAGTTCGGCGATAATGCCACCGCGACAATGCCCTGGCGACAATGCCCCGGCGACAATGCCATGGGCAAAGTCGCGGGGCAATGTCGCCCGCGTCGTCCAACCTTCTGTTTTTAACCCAAATCTGATACCTCACTTCTCACTTCTTTATTCTAAAACGGGAGCTCTCTCATTTGGGAGATTTTTGGGCATTCCAAACACACACACACATTTATTGCTAGGGTTTGGGGTTGTTGGGGTGATTCTTGGCTCATCAAGTCTGATCCAAGTGTATTTATTGAAGATTCTCATCAAAGTCATTCCTCTCCTACATCAAGTCTCATCTTCATCAGCTAGGGTTTTCATCTTTTCTAGGTTTTGGTACAAAACCTAGATTGTGAGTTTACAAACCTTTATCAAAACTAGATACACATCATATACTCTTATTTGTTATTATCTTATCTCTATGTGTTCAAGTATTTGGGTTTTCTTTGTGGAAATAGTTGGAGATATGGATATTGATGATATGTCATAAAGTGTGTTATATGTACCCTTATTTGGGGATTTTCTCATGGATACATAATATGGGTACCTTGATATGTTAAATGTATTATTGTATGGGTATTATGATGGTTCTAGTTGGAATACCACTTTGGTGACATATTTATATGCATGATGAATATAAGTGTCACTTGGGTCTTTTGTTGGACTGCATGAGGATAGGATGGTAATATTGTACCCGTAGTTGGTATTGAAATATGTTGGGTTGAAATACCCCTAAAGGACCTCCTATATGCATTATGTGGACGAACCAAGTCAGTACACTAGGAGGATGTAGTCTTGGGCGCCACTGTGATGGTATGTGCCTAGACCTCCGCCATTCGGGGAATTTTCTTAGCGATAGTCTTCGGGTGTGCCGGGCCTTTGGGGTGTTCCTTGTTAAGGGCATCAAGGTATATCGACTCTTGGGTAGGACTTGATTGGTGCTTTGGGTCTCCCCTAATGACTCCACATATATTGAACACTGGTTAACTGCTGATAAGAATTGTAACTGTTCATGCATGCTTATTATTGTTCAACTCACTAGGCTTTTTGGCCTAACACTTGTTTGGTGTCGATGTGTATATCAGGTTCTAGCGACGCCGGTCCTAAGCAGGCTTAGTTACTTTGGGGTGAGAGCTTGGGGATTTTGCACATGGACATATTATACTTTTGAAAGTGAACCGTTTGGGTTCTTAGATGACAACCCTTTTGTAATCTCTTTTCTAGTTGTAGAAATTAGATTAGTTGGTTGTTATTTATTGTCCGTTGAATTACAGTTGTAATTAAACAGGTAGTTTATGCATTTCCCCATTTTTGGGAGGCTCTTGCTATGGCTATTTTGCATACCTCGTGTCCGTTTTGCGGATTTTTGTTATCCCTATTTTTAGGGTGTTACAAGTTGGTATCAGAGCTTTAGTTTAAGTGAACTAGGTATTGTTTAGCATATCTAGAATTAAGCTTTAGACTTTATGACTTCACTGTCCACTTGGGGTAGAAATCCTAGGTGGGGAGAGCGTTAGGATTTCGGAATTACTTTAATTGAAAGTTGTGATGATGGTGACAAGAATTCTTGTGTATGGTTCGTTCATAATTTCACTTAGCTACTGCTATTATGAATGCATTTTTACGTGAGCATATTTGGTTTACTATTATTATGATAATTGATGAAGGTAGTAGTACGTACAATGAGTTCAACTCGCTTAGTCTTTTCTCAATCTATTTCTCGTACGTGCGTGGCAGATTTAATGGTGAACACTCGAAGTAGGTTGCCGGACATGCCAGAGGGTCAACCAGAGGTGGAATCTGCAGCTGTACGACCTCCCGTGGGTGTAACCACCGATGAAATTCCTGTACCCAGAATCTTGGGAGGCGGACCTGAGCATATTCCGCGCCGGAACCTCAATACGGGTAATGCCATCATGGAAGAAGTTACCATGGAGACCCGGCTTCGGGATAGCATGATGTTGGCCATGAATGCGGCCTTGGCTCAACAACAGTTGGCCATGACTTCGGCCATGACCCAACAACAAGAGTTTTTCATGAAACTCCTAGAGGATCGAGACGCTAGCCACCGACAACCCGAGACTATGGTTGAAAACATTATTGTAGGGTCGGATGGACCAAATGTGGTAACGGTTGAGGAACCATCCGCTGAAGGGATCCGGACGAAGACTAAGGGGTTCACTTATAAAGCGTTTCTGGGGTGCCACCCTAAGGAGTTTGCGGGTTCAGATAACCCGGTTGCTTGCATGTACTGGCTCAAAGAGGTAGAGATGGCCTTTGAGTCAAGTGAGTGTGATCCCTCTCAACGGGTCAAGTTTGCTTCTCAACTACTTCGGGGAGAGGCTTTGATTTGGTGGAATCTCACTCTATCAGTCCTCACTCCTAAAGTTCTGGCTAAGTTAACTTGGCCGGTGTTCAAGGAGAATATTATGGAGAAGTATTGTAGTGAGCGTTCGATGGACAAGTTGGAGCGAGAGTTCCGAGATCTGAAGAAAGGTAATCTGTCTATTGTTGGCTACTCCAAACTCTTCTTGGAGAAACTAAACTTGGTGGGACATCTGGTCCCCGATGAAAGGTCAAAGATTAAGGCCTATCATCAAGGGTTACCGACCGAGATGCGAACGGCGGTAAGGAATGCCAAGTGTTCGACTCTGCAAGAGGTTATCGAGGAGTCCTTGCTCGTTGAGGACGACATTAATGCCGAAAGGAATGAGAAGAAACATGTTGGTGAGAAACGTAAGTGGGAGGGGCCATCTGGGCCCGTTCGTCAATCAAGACCCTTTGTAAGCGGAAGAACGGGTGATCAACGCCGTGAAGATCGGTGGTGCCACAAGTGCAGGTTAAACTAGACCCCCTTCTGTTTGATTTGCAAGTTTTGTGCGATTGTGACACGGCGACAGTGACCGTGTCATAGTCCCCCGTCATAGTCGCCCAACACCTCTCGGGCTCCGAAACTTGTCGTTTTTCGCACGAAGGGCACCCGGTCCAACTTGCATACTTTTCCAAACGATAAATCTTGATATGAACACTGAGAGAATAATAAAGTTTCTTACCGAAATTCCGGGTGTTACAGATATTGTGCCCTTGCGTATTTATTTAGGAAAACAAGTTCCAAATTTTTAGTGTAGCTCTATATGTCGATGTTATGAACACAATAAGCACTCTTGATGAAATAAGAGAAACAACAAGCTACTTGAAATCTGAATCTGAGAGGAAAGATATTGGGAAAACTTGGTTTTGTCTAGCTATTTGAGCTAGAACATCAAGTTTGTGGAATATTAATCCACCGATCCACGTATGTCCAGAAAATGATCAGGCGACTTAATATGGACAAAGCGCATCTGGTTAGCACTCCCATGATCGGTCGAAGTGTTGGATATAAAAAGGTCTATTTCGTCTAAAGGATGATGACATAGAGGTTTTGGGAGCTGGAATTCCCTGTTTAAGTTCAATAGGCGCATTATTGTTCTTAACACAATACATTTGACCGTATATTATTTCTCAGTGAACTTGTTGGATAGATTTAGCTCAGCGCCAACGCAACGTCATTGAAATGTTATCAAATAATCTTCTGAGACCATTGACGTAGGCTTATACTTTCCCCACGGAGAAAACGAATGGATTGATAATGGAATTTCAATACCTACTTAGATAGTGAGCGGCAAAAGTACCGACCCTTGTAAAAAAACACCAATTAATGTATTGGTATGTATTTGCTGATAAAAGGTATATGCCTGACCCATACGAAGGTCATTCCCAAACTAGATAAAGAACTACCATAGGGAACACACTGACTACTTGGAAGTAAAACTAAGCACACCCTTGTATCTACCTCCTCGAACTATTCTAAGAATATTACTCTACATTATTCAAAGTGTATATGGTTAAGGACTATCATTATACATATAAGAGGAACTAGTGGTTTGAGTTCAACCACTATCCTACCTACATATGTGGGAATAATGCATCATGTATCGAAGAAATGAAAGTAAAACACATCAAGGGTTATAACATAAATCATATTCCACTTAAGTTTTTATACAATCAACAATAACAAACTCTCCTCGAGATTCAAATGAATAAACAAAGGATGAGAGGCGAATATAACATATTTGCTTAACAAGTCATTACCTAAAACCATATTTGGGAAACATGTGAAAGTATTAAAATGCAAATGTTTTCCAAACCCTCTTGATTAAAGTACGAATTAGGGGTAGTATTAGACAAAATGAGGAGTCTACTATATATGTAATATTGGTATGTTGTGCTCTTTCCTTCACCCAATGTTTTATTTTTCCATCGGGTTTTGTTCCTTGGTGCAAGGTTTTAGTGAGGCAAAGATTTATAAATCATCTTGTTTTCTAAACCTCTTGATTGATGTACGAATCAAGAAAGATAGTAAACTAAAAGAACTGTTTATTGGTGCCTTGTACTCTTTCTTTCGTCTAAAGTTTTTTATTTTTCCCACTGGGTTTTGTTTCTGTGGCAGAAGGTTTTAATGAGGCAAGAACTATGCATCATCACTAATTTGACTCGGCACAAGGGGGAGTGTTGAAGGATTATGTGTCATTATCAAAAGGAAGTGATTGAAATAATATTTTCCTAGTATTAGAAATTACCATAATGAATGTTTCATTTTATTTGTAAACTCCTCCCTATTTAAAGGGTTTTTTTAACGACATTTAACACACACACACACGATCCCGCGGTATCCGGGCATCCGAGGGCAACACCGACTAATCCGCGGCGACCCGACCCAGCCCTTTGGACTGGACCCGTCCAGGCGCCGACTAAGCCCGACCCAAGGACCGAACCCGCAACCCATAGACTGGTTGCCCGGAAACCTGGACCCGAGCCGACTCGAAGGCCGACCTAGCGTCTGGGATGCTCCTCATGCTTATGATTAATGAGAATTACGGATTTAAAGGACTTATGATTAATGAGAATTACGGATTTCATTTTCTCTATTTACTGTTGTTCTGTTCTGTTTTTCCTATAATATGTATATTGTTTTCTTGAAAAATGGTTTTAATGGAGGCTATGTAATTTTAATATCTTATAAATCAACGAGAACTTAACGGATGAATTGGATAAAATAAAATCCGTTTTGTTCATTGTGAAATATGTAAAAGCCAATGTACCAATTTTATAAAGTAGTTGTATGTTTTTTTTATTGATCATTTTATCAACATAATATATCAACATATTTGTTTATTAATATATTTTAATTATTAAATTTAAGAGGACCAACCTCGTCGATGATTTTGGTTCTCCCCCATCACTAATGCATTAGAGCATCTCCAACAACTATGCTAAAGTTTTTTTAAAATAAAGAAAAAAAATCAAAATCTTTAAAAAATCTTGCATCCAACTCCAATAGTTATTCTATTTTAGTAACTCTAATATTAATTATCTTTTTAAATTATTCAATTTATTTAATTATATTATTAAAATCTATACATATAATAAATAAGTAACTAGAACGACACGTGTCGTCATCTGGTGAACCTATTTTTTCATTTTCCCGCCTAAACATGTATCTGAATTCTGGACACATTTTACATTATAAGTTCATTTAGCACATCCACATTCATTCTCTTTAAATATTTCTTTAATTCAATTTTTTTTAATTTATATCTTATATTTACTACCCTTTATAATTAGGTATGTTGTTTACTTTTAATCCCTTACTTTTTTATTTTTCATTTTAGACTCTTATCATATAAACATAAATAATATATATGAACTAAAATGCATTAAAAAAACATTTTTATTTTTTACAAATTATACCATTGTAATCGTTTTGTCAATACATTCGAAATGAGTACAATATTGAATATTTTTGGATTTAATTATATTATTAAATATCATAAATATATACGAATTAATGTGTCGTGATTAGTATGAAATTTGTTAAAATTAGTATGAGATTTGATACAAATAATCACCAAATTTTCGTGATTTTCTTTCTGCATTTTCATATCAATTTTAACTATGTATTTTTCCATAATTTCATTTACGTTCTATTATAAATTTTGTTTTATAAATTTTTAATATTTATTCATATTTTTTATTAATTTTTTGCAAAACATCATTTGTGAAAACTGTCTAAAACAAAGACATTTTGTAACCAACTGCAAAAAAAACAACTCTGAAGGGGAAAAAAGCTTGGAAAAATAGCATCGTACTTTTGATGATCATTCATATCTGTAAGATAAGTTTTCTAACATGATTTAATTTTTTAAATTACCCCGTGTAATACCAAGGTTCTAAATGGCGTGAGGCGTGGCGTGGCGGCGAGGCCAAGCCTCAAGCCTTAGGAGCCACGGCGAAACCATGGCGTTTTCAAGGCGTGACTTATGGCGTCAAATTTCTATTTCATATATAATATTATATATAAAAACGTATGTTTTGTAGTGTTACTCAGTGAGTCAATAGTAATAAGGAAGTTAAATTAGGTTGTATATATAAAAAAACTTGCAAATAAGACATTAAAAACGTAAAAAAAAATCAAATATTTCATTACAATAACCGCGCATTAGGTCATGGCGTGCCATGGGCTTAACGTGGCGTGACACACAAGCCTTGGTGCCATGGCGCGCCATGACGGCTGTGCGGCGAGTAATTTAGAACATTGTGTAATATACGGGGTCGAATCTAGTAGTTAATATATGGAAAGTTGGAAGAAGAAAAAATTGTGTTTTTGGAGGTAATAATTAGTTTTGGGGGGAAACTATCTACAAATTTACCTAAATTTAGAGATTTTTACAATCTCTTTTCTCTTTTCTCCATTTTAGCATAGAGGATATCATAACTATTGGAGCAACAAAAATGCTAAAATCCCAACTTTTTCCACTTTAACATAGTTGTTGGATATGATCTTACAAGTTATGAACAAAAGGTGGTGTGATATGAACTATTATGAAGTCCCAAAATATTTTGTTTCCTGAAAAATAAAGAATCAAAATATTTTAGCATATTTAGCAATTTGTCACACACACACACACACACATATATATATATATATATATCTTTATATATATATACATACATACACAAGTCGATAATCAAATGAAAACCAAAAATATGTTACAAATCATTGAGAACCGATATAAAAATATTTTTTACATGATTTTTTTTTCATCAAAACCTATGATTTAAGATATTGTTTCATATATGTTTTTGTTCACCTTGTGAAAAGATTACACGTGAAAAATAAAATTTGATTCACCTAGTGAAATGAAAAATACAGGGAAAAAATATTCATGTGGTGAAACAAATACATGTAAAACTATCATATTATGAAACAAATATATGGGAAGAAATATATTAAATCCAAGCATTTGGTGAAAATATATCATGTGAAAAAATATTTTTATATTGATTCTCACATGTTTGTAACATATTTGTGGTTTTCATTTGATTTAACCCCTACATACACATATGTATGTATAATGATGTTTGTAATTTTTATCTTATTCAAACGTAAATTTCAGATTTCAGATTTCTTTTTTAATAATAATTTGAAACATTTTAAAAACACATTTTCAAACATTTTTTGATATGATCTACTAAAAATAAAAAGAACCTTTATATTTTGAGAATGTAACAACTTTTTATATATATTTCTTCTAATTTGATCTTAATTATAAATGATAACTCACATAGTGTTGGTTTCGAGGTGATATATTTAAATAAACATAAGAGGGTTCAAGTTATTGGTTTCTTAAATCAGCCGCCTAGTGGGTCTATTTAAGGGGTTGTTTACCAAATTTTTGATTAAGTCTTGTATGGATAAATCTGTCTGTATGGATAAATCTGTCTGTGTGGATGAATTTGTCTGTATGGGTAAAAATGTGGTGTTGTTTACTTTTTTACTTGAACCAACCGTTTGAATGACATAAATGACTGATCTACCCCTCAAACAAAAATCAAAATAAAAAACCAATACAAACTAGGGGTGTTCGCGGTCCGGTTTGGGCGGTTTAACCCCTCAGACCACAAACCAAACCGAAAGTGGCGGTTTATTGATTTTTCAAACCGAGCGGTTTGACATCAAGTGCCCAGACCGGTCAAGTCGGACCGCGGTTTAGGCGGTTTGGTCGACCGGTTTAGGCGGTTTGGGTCTTTTAGTGGGCTTTAAAGTTTAAACATAAAAACATATAAAATTTTGAATTTTAAAGGTTAATTGGCTTGAGTCCACTTGAAATAAAGAACAAAGTTCACAACAAAATAACAAAGTCCACAAAAGTTAACAAAATATCCCAAGATAAAACACTAAAAAAAAAGTAATATGCAAAGTGCAAATAAAATCCACAACTTCACATCTTCATTTTTCCGTTCTTTGTATTCCACAATCCATAAAGATTTCAATTTGTTAAAATACCTTAGGCCTTTTTGTATATACTTGGACATTTGGGTTTTATATAATCTATTATTTATAATAAAGGTATATATAAAAAAATAAAAAATATATATTTATATATTTGGCGGTCGGTTTGGTCCAAACCGCCCAAAAAAACCTCCAGACCGCAGACCGGACCGGACCGCACGGTTTGGCAATTTTCCAGACCAGACCGGACCGCCAGACCGCCAGACCGCTCAAACCGCCAAAAACGGTCCGGTTTGACTTGGTTCGACCGGTTTGAGCGGTCCAACGGTTTTTTTGAACACCCCTAATACAAACCAACACAAACACAAAATCAAAATCAAACCCATTTGAAATTAACCGAATTCAGGAAAAAGGCATCTCGAAAAAATCATCAAACAGCAAAGATGTTAATCACCGTAAGCTCGAAAAACATAAAAGAGATCAAAGAAGCACCTTTCACAGGAAACCCCAAAGATAAAGAAGATGAAGAAGAATATAAAGTTATTCATGGCGTCACTGGTGGTTGACCGATTGAAATAAATGGTCAAAATCGCATTACTAAAAATGAGGAATACCCATCACAATGAAATGAATCTTTACTTGATTGTCAGCAAGAAACCCCAGAAACGGTTCGCCGGAGGAGAAAGGAGAGGTCCGTCAGAGAAGGTCGCACTGTGTAGAAGAAAGGATAGGTTCGTGGAGGAGAAAGGAGAGGTTCGTCGGAGAAGGTCGCACTGTGTAGAAGAAAGGTGTAACACACTGAATCTTAAGTTTGATCTTGTGGTTTGACCCCGAATCCATACATTGTTTGTTGTTAGGCACGGTGGTTGATTTAAAGAAAAAGGAGTTTCAGCAGTGTTTGGCGCGGATCACCGCGCAAGTGGAACCGCGCGACCATCCGTGCGGGGCTCTGCCAACCGCGACTCCAGTGCTCCGCGTGGATCACCGTGCGCGTACAGTAACCTGTTAAATAGAGTAAATCGGCCTCAACCCTCATTTATCCCATTATTCTCAATCAAAGCTCATAGGGTGCGATTTTCTCTCATGGAAATATGGTAAGTCTTCCCTCCTTCACTCTCTTACCATTAATGTCATCCACCCATTCCAAACCCTTGATCATTTATGACTTTTTAGGTGCCATTGTGCATTGATTTGTGCTAGTTCAAGTTCTCAAGGATCTCATTCTCACCTCTTTAAGCTCTTGAGTTCTAGGGTTTTAAGCTATAACCCTACAAGGTGAGTTCATTCTCTTTATAAACTTTATACATGTTAAAATGTGGGTTTTAACCTTATCAACATATCCATCTTTGATTTATTTGATTTGGGTGAGTTTTCACTAAAACCTAATTTTGGAGATTTTGGGGGTTTATGTGGAAGGGGGATGATTTTAAGGTCAAGAACTTACATTTTGGTTTACTTGTGGATTTTGCACATGAGAAACATGTCTTTCTATAACCTTGTGATTAAATACTTGGAAATCAAAATTAGGGTTGAAATATGGTCATGTATTGTTGGATGAGGACTTGGGTAAAATATTTTGACGTGTGTGAAAGTATCATTTATCAAGTTAGAACGGAACCTCTTGGAATTTTTGGGAGTAACTATATCGGTTATGATTCTTGCATATATGGTGGCTTTGTAACTGTTGGAAGTCATTGATTGGTTTTGTGGACATTGAATGGATTATTTGGTTGCATTTAGGCGTCATGAACCCCCCCATATATATATATATATAATCACTGATCCGATGATGGAAAGCTAGTTTTCCACATTGAGGCACGTTTAGGTAGGGGTGTGCAAAAATTCAACCGATCCAATAGGAACCGACCGATCCAATTAAAACCGGACCGACCATAATTGGATATCCAATTGTAATTGGATCGGATCGGATCGGATTGAAAATCTCAACATCCAATTTGGATCGATCGGTTCTTGGATGACAGTCCAGAACCGACCAAAACCGACTAACATCCGATTACCATCCGATTACCATCCAGTTTTCCATCCAACTATCATCCAATTATTTATTTTGCAATTTTCTTAAATCTAAATTTGTTTTGTGTTGGTTTTTGAATTCTTAGTCTAACTTATGTTGGTTTTAACACAAATAAAAAGTAATTAATTAGAAAATTGCATTAAATTAACACGTTGGATGGATCTGATCTGATCATCCATTGGATGTCGGATGGATCCAATCCGATCCAATGGATATCCAATAAGAATATCCAATGGATATCCAGTAAGAAACATCCAATGGATGGAACCGAACCGATCCAATCATCGGTTCGGTTGGGAAAATCCTACATCCAATGGATGATTGGATCGGTTTGGTTCCCTTCACATCCATTAGATGTCAACCGATGAACACCCCTACGTTTAGGCATCATATGAGGTATAAGCCCTACATGTTGGTACGCGATATTGGGTGAGGATCTCCACGTAAGGACCCTATATGGTTGAAGTTGACTTTCCGTGGGTGTACGTTTAAAGCTACTGAGCCTAACATCCATTACGGGTACTTTTATGTGTTTGGTTTTACTAATACGTCAAGTGGCTTACTTTTGTGTTCCGTCACTTGTGTTAGTAAGCGAGTCTCCCCCATCAACCCAAGAGGGGGAGATTTATCTATACGAATTCTACCGACACTTCTTAAATTATTTCATTTGAAAATACTGATTTTTTCCATTGCAAATGTTTGATCTCACTAGGCTTTAACCTAACATTTTTTTTCTTAAAATAACATGTATAACAGCCCACTCTAGCGATGGGATTCCTCGGGCTTAAGTGGAGAGTCGTTGGAGGATAGTAGCATTTTTGAAGTCTATTGAGGCGTACATTGGTATAGTGCTGGTACACTTTTGGAAGTGAGATGCTGACACCCGTTCGTAATCTAGAACTAGTTGGTCTAGATTAGTAAGTTGTTGAGTTCAAGTTCACTTGATTATTTTATTGTAAACGCCATACAATTATTCCCTTTTTGGGTGATCCTATTATGATAGACTTGTTTATTTCCGCATTTATTTTATGCTTAAATTAACCTCTATTTTTAGGGTGTTACAAAAGGATAGGTTCGCCGGAAGAGAAGTTCGCCGGAGAGAGAAGGTCACTGTGCAGTAAGGGGGTTAGGTGTGCTTGCTTTTAATTTTGAAAGGGATGCGCCATTTTGTAAGGGTAAGGGCGTCATTTTTGTGGCTTAATGGGGACAACACCTCCTTCCCCACTTAGCGAATATGCCATTAACGTCTGCACGATTAAGCCATTAAGCCACTAAGCCACAAGTAAACACCCCCAAACGTCTACATGAATAAGCCATTTTTTTCATTAAGCTCATCAAGCCACAAGTAAACAACGCCTAAATCTGGTTTGCCTCATATTATTATGGTCTTGGGATAGGGAGATGTGGGCAGACACATGAGTTGCTAGTTACAAACTCTTATGCACAAACATCGTGTCATGTTTGGTCTCCTAGAAGGTCAGGGGTTCAAACCTCACCAAAGGTGATGAGGATGTGTGAGTTTATTTGTTGCATTTGCCGTACATAAATATTATATACTTAAAAAAACATCGTTTCATGTATATTTATATGTATCAGTTGTGTATCACGTGCAATGAAAAGGGATGAAAGATTTTCTTGTACACCGATAATAGAAAGTTAATGCAATTTTTCATGGAAAATTCATTATTTTATGTTTAAATAAAATGAAAATTACAAATGATGGTTAAACATGTTTTGTTAATTTGAAGACCCAATAGAAAAGAACATGAAAAAACTATATCAACTTAGTGTCAAATTAAAGATTATAAGATTCTCAATTGTTTGGTATAACTTAAAACAATTCACAAATGTTTTAAAATTCAAATATTTTCAATTTTAAAATAAACTAGAAGTGTACTCGCGCAATGCAGCGAGATACATCATGATTTTAATGTTTATTTTTATTTTTTGTTTTTTATTGATTTACAGTACGATTTTGGATGATTTTTATTGAGTGATAATGGTTTTTTTATATATAAATTTGTTTAATTTAGGCTTAACAATATAATGTTTTTTATATAAAAAAAATTAAGTAGTTTGTTAAAATTCATTAATTATCTTATATATTTTAAATTTTTTATATTTAAATTGAGATGTTTATCCTGTTTTGATTATGTTTATCAGAATTCAAGTTTCATAATTTTAGGGTTTGGAGATTAGAGATAATGATTTTGGGGGATAAGGATGAAATTTATTAATTAGGGTTAAAAGCATTTAAAAGTAGTACATATTGCTTCATTAATTGTTTTTAAGAGATTTTAAGTAGATTAACATTAAATAATAGTACATAATGCTTAATACATCACGATTTTAATGTTTATTTTTATTTTTTGTTTTTTATTGATTTACAGTACTAATTTGGATGGTTTTTATTGAGTGATAATGGTTTTTTATATATAAATTTGTTTAATTTAGGCTTAACAATATAATGTTTTTTATATAAAAAAAATTAAGTAGTTAGTTAAAATTCATTAATTATCTTATATATTTTAAATTTTTTATATTTAAATTGAGATGTTTATCCTGTTTTGATTATGTTTATCAGAATTCAAATTTCATAATTTTAGGGTTTGGGGATTAGAGATAAGGATTTTGGGGGATAAGGATGAAATATATTAATTAGGGTTAAAAGCTTTACAGGTAGTACATTAGGCTTTAGTAGTTATTTTTAAGAGATTTTAAGTAGATAGCTTTAAATGATAGTACATAAAGCTTAGTGAGTTGTAATTAAGAGTTTTTTATGCCATCTTTATAATATAGTATAGATAATCATATATTGTAGCCTTGAAATTTAAATTATTTTTAAAATATGTGTATGTTTTATGGTGGACTTTTTGTAAGATCCGTGATATCTAATAAAAATCACAAATCATATTAAATTGAAAATTAAATTGGGAAATTTTTAATTTAGTAATTTTTAAATTAAAAACTTAAAGAAAGGACATTGTCGATATTTTACAATTCTTCTCCTTCATCTCTCCTTCCTCCTCTCTCCTAACGTAACAGGAAAAAAAAAAGTAATTATACTAAAAACATAGTTTACTTGTGTACACAAGTGAGCACCACTATGAACACATTGTGAATATCAAACAGTCCAACAAAACTTTGTGAACACAAAAAAACCTACATCTTGTGAACACAATGTGAACATATTATAAATATACGATATCTGGTATAGCTTGTGAGCACGTTGTTAACACCAAGTACCTTAATAAAATTAAAACTAAACCTATCACTTTGTGAACTTTGTAAACACATTGTAAAAACTCAAAAACATTCTTAACAAGAAAACGACACCACTAGATACCAACACTTCAACAAAAAAAAAACTCTACGCATACGTACGTAGCAAATAGAATAGATATTCACATCTATTAATAAACTTGAATATCTTAAAACAGAAAAGAAAAATGTTCATAAGAAATTATGAGTAGGGGAGAGATATTTTAATTAAAGTTTTTAATTTATGAGTTGTCATCCAAATTAAAAAAATTACACAATTACCCTTCCAATGTTAATTATAAAATAACTTTAATTATATAAAATTAGTGGTTTAGGATGGATCTCATGAATCCCACAAAATATTTAAATAATAATCTCATATGTTTTATAATATAATATAGATGTATGTAGAGATGGTCAAAAATTGGTCCCCATCCCATATTTTTATTTTGTAACCAGTCCCGGTCCCCACAAAAAACACCTGGCCGGTTCTTCGTGTTCAATGCCCAACACTTAGAACTGGTTCCGTTCCCGGGCCGGGCTCAAATCAATCCCAAATTTTTTTCAAAAATTAATTTTAAACATATAAAAGATCTTGGAGTAAACTCCAACTTTGGTCCCTGAGGTTTATTGATTTCTTTGAAAGAGGTCCTTATGGTTTCATAATTCAAGTTTACATCCCCAGGGTTTGAATTTTGCTCTGAAAAAGGTCCCTGTCCCCTAACGCCGTTAAAAAGCTCCGTTAGAGCCAGGGGCATTTTCGTCCAACCATGTTTTTGTCCTCCTTTTGCATTCTTTTTAGTTTCTTCTTATTATTGTATAAAATTATTAAACTTTAGGGACCAAATATGTTAATTACTCTAATATATATATATATATACATATTTTTTGTGTGTGATTGTAAAACACAGGGACCATCGTCCTCTGTGATTTGGTCCATCGCCGGCCAAACTCCAACGCCAGCCAAAACTCCATCGCCGGCCCTGCCTCCTCTCATCTCGGTCTCTTGCTACTCCCATCTCCAACAACGAGTTTGAAGCTCTAAAAAGAATCGATTTGGGTGTCCGACGATATCTCCGGCACCACCCTTCCCCTCCTTTTTTCCTGCACCACCCCTTCGATCTCTATCTCCTACAACGACCCCCAAACATCCCCTCATATACCTACGTTGTTATCCCTCCCCAACGATCTCCATCAAGACAATCGTGGACACACAGGACCAACGATTTCCATCAAGACAGGTGTTATGGCTCTTTGAAATCAAAATCCATAACCACGACAACACCACCCATCTTGGCATCATCGACAGGGTATTATGAAGCTAAAGAATCAGTTGTTGGATTCAAACTGATCTACAAATGATGATGAGTTTAAGGTGCACATAATAAGTGAGATTGAGCATTGAGGAGAGAAAACCATAGATCAAATGGGAAGGATGACTTTATTGCAAATGAGATATAAATAGGTACCAGTTGTGGTTCCTTGAAAATTTAGAGAGTCACCAGAAATTTAGAAGGTCAAGGGAAATGATTAAACAGGGCTAAAGAAAGGTCCACAAGATGAAGGTGTCATAAGATAACAAGGATTAGATTGTGTTTTGAGTTGGAACAAGAAGAAAACTTCTCTAGGCAAAAAAGAGCATCGATGAAATCTGAGTTTAGATATGGATTTAGTTGATGGGTTTAGCCGCCGATACCCCGCCGGCGACGCCTGGTTTTTCCGGCGGAGACACCGAACAGCGAGAAGACTCTACGTTGAGAAGAAATCCTCAAAATTTCTTCATTTTTAACGAAATTGAAAACCAAAAACCCAAGTCAGGAAGGAACAAAAAAAGATGGATTTGCAAGAGAGATTTTAAGAAAAGGGTGATGAATGAATCTGCAGGTGGATATGGAGGTTTTGAAGGGATATTTAATTTATCTCTCTCTCTGTATATATATATATATATATATATAAATATATATATATATATATATATATAGAGTAATTAAAATATTTAGTCCCTAAAGTTTAATAATTTTATACAATATTAAGAAGAAACCAAAAAGAATTCAAAAGGAGGACAAAAACATGGTTGGACGAAAATGCCCCTGGCTCTAATGGAGCTTTTTAACGGTGTTAGGGGTCAGGGACCTTTTTCAGAGCAAAATTCAAACCCTGGGGATGTAAACTTGAATTATGAAATCATAGGGACCTCTTTCAAAGAAATCAATAAACCTCAGGGACCAAAGTTGGAGTTTACTCAAGATCTTGTTTGAGAATTTTTTTTTTGGACAATATCTTATTGAAATACACTTGAAAATCTTGTAGAAATCTTGAAAAACTTAATATATAATCTATAAAAAAACTTAATATTTTTTTAAAATTCGGACCTATGTCCCACAAACCTTAAATTTTCATAAAAAACATAATTGATCCCAAATCATCAGGCCATAACCAATCTTGGGCCGAGCAGGGCCCATTTTGAACTCTCTAGATCATCTATGTATGCGAGATTTTTAGAAGTTAACAGCCCAACAATAAATTTTTGCTATAAAGCCCAAAACCATCAACATGGGCTCAATTAAAAATCTAAAAAAAATATAATAATTTATATTTTTAGGTTGGTTAATTCAACATGTAATTTAGTATAAATATTTATTTTTAAAATATTACAAGAAAACTAAAATCTGGGATTAATTCTTTTTGGTATATATAGTTTTAAATCCTTTGTTCGTAATTTCTTATATAATGTTATTTCTTATCAGGATTTTTTTACATATTATATCATACTAGTGTTGGGCCCATGCATTGCACGGGAGGATAAATTTTTTGTTGGAATATTGAACCGAGTTAAAATGAAACGTAATTTCTCTGTTAACAGTTAATGAAATACAATGTGAAAAACGAATGTATTTTCATAAGTGGTTAATTTGCATATATTTTTAATCGTTTGTTGTTATGAGTTTGTGCAATAATATTAGTAATAGTTTTGTATTATATTATTTAAAACTCAAACGAAATGTCTCACAACATATCACTATTATTGAAATAATTATAAATATGAACATACGTTTTTACAGATTTTGCAATTTTTCTAAAATCTTCTCGACAATACTTGACAATCACTTTGAACGTATAAATCTGTAGATTAATTAACAACATTCAACTCACATCAAATATGACAAAGAAAATAAATGATTTCTATCTTTTGTAACCGGCAACTCAACTGGTATAGTTCAAATTCATTCAGTACCACTTGAAAATTTATCTGACTATTGACTTCAAGACCTCATAGTATTAGTCGATAAAAATAAAGATATGTATATATATCTTATTCCCCTACTTCGAAAAATATGATTGTGGGTTTTGAAAAATATAAACAAATCCTCAGCAAATAAAATAAAATATAAAAAAGTAGTTTTTCAAAGAAACAAAAATATAGTGGAATACCTTTTGTTCAGTTGCAGGTTCCGCCATTGACACCGACCGTTCGTCTTCTTCTTGTACTCGGATGATACATAGAGAAGTTATATATTTATAGTGAATGTAGAGAATAGTTTAAAATCTTTTATTTTCATTTTCGATTTTACATTTAAAAATATGTAGAGAATATATTAAAAATATGGAAGAATATTTTTATATCTACATCGTTTATATTTTATTTTCTTTACACTTGGTTAATTTGGAAAGTATTGCGGAATATTTTTATTTTAAAGAATACGATAATTTATTAGTGTATCTCGTTATTTTTTATTTTTAATTAATATCAACCTTCTTTTTTCTTCTTTTAATGCTCGTGAAAAAAATACATGTAGATTTTATATTATCAAAAAAAATAGATGTAGATTTTATATTATGCTAATATAAAATACGTGTAGATTTTATAAAATAAAATATATTTTATATTAGCAAAAAAAAATACGGAAGAAAAAAGAGTTTATATTACATCTCATTATGTAAAAAGATTTTATAAAATAAAATATGGAAAAAGATTTTATAAAATAAAATATGGAAAAATCATTATGAGATGTAATATAAAAAAATACGGAAGAAAAAAGATTTTATATTACATCTCATTAATATAGATTTAAATGTAAAATCTACATTTAAAATAGATTATGCTAATATAAAATCTATTTTATAAAATCCTCCACCAAAAAAACAAATAGTTATATTAATAAATGAGTATCCATTCCACAAATAGATGATTATGTGAGATACTGTGCTGCTTGGAAATGTTGTACCAAAGCATTAAGAAATTGTAAATTAAGTAATTGGCTTTAATTAGTTGTAACTTGTGCTTAAAATGTTGTAATTAAGAGTTTTTTATGCCGTTTTTATAATATAGTATAGATATAGATTACAGGGTTTCAATGTTACAATTTTTTAATTGTTGTCGATGTCTTCTGCCTTAATTTCTTATATAGTGTTATTTCTTATCATGATTTTTTTTACGTATTATCACTTATTACAGGGTTTCAATGTTACAGGATTTTTATTGTTGTCGATGTCTTCTACCGATAAGTGTTCGGTAGGGATATGCTATGATAACTTTAGAATGTTTTTCAAAATTCGTCAATGAAAAATTGAATGAAATAATTAACCGAAAACATTCTCAAACAAATACGAGAGTGTTCTTCACTTCAGTTTGGATTCTTTTAATCCAAACGAATTCAACTTTTGATTTATCAAACCAAACCAAAGTCTTTGTTTGGTTTTCTGTTTGAATTTAGCTAGTCGTTTTAAAAAAAATTACAAAAGAGAATTTACTAAGATGTGAACTACTTGATGACAATTTACAAATTTCAACTTTAAACTTTAAAGTTCTATCAGAATTAAAATATATTTGTGTGTATGTATGTATAGTTAGTCCGTCACAGTTCACACAAATAGATCATTGCAATTTGGTCCCAAATATATGCATTACATCTCTAAGATCTAAGGCAAGTTTTGCAATTATTGCAAGAAAAAAGGGTATGATTGATGAGTGCTTCAAGCTATAAAACAAGAATGGAAGGGAAACCATCTATGGACTCTAGAGATGCCGATATAGCCGCTAATTGACACCAACGAGTAAAATCTCCTTGTGCTTCAGGATTCGAGTTTGTTGATTCTCGAATTCGAGGATATCAAAATCTGCCATTTCTTGAGATCTTTCTTCTGATTCAAAATCATGACATTACTTAACTAAACAAGAACACTGAACATAAGCTAAAGGAAACAAAAGCATTCTTTATTGGATGATCATGAGACTTGCCAAAAATCAAGATTCTTGATCAATGGAGATCAACCTATTGATATTGATATTGGAAGACCCAACGAATTCTTCCAATGTATCATTTCTGGCTTCAATGGAATTTAGGGGTAGCTCAGGAGCCATAGAATCTCTCAAGCTCAAGAACTATACAATACAACTAGAATCCCTCATTTTTCCGATCCAGTCCCTCCACCACCGCGAACCCCAGTAGAGTTTGCATGTGATTTTATTTTTATGGTCATATTTGATGAAGGCAACATATCTTCACATGGGAGTACCTATTTACCAATGTTACGAAGACTTTAGAGGAAGGTTGTTTTCCGTTTAAAAATCATTCTCGAAATAGTTTTTTAAGAAGATATGTAACAATAAACAAGTTGGATTAGTTTGTTAAGGTTTTAACGTAACAAAACAAGCAAACAAAAATAAAGAGACAGGGAAGAGAGATGCAAATGAATTTAGAGAAGTTCATCTAAAACCGTGCTGATCCTGTATTTGTTAAGGGAATTCAACGAGACGATCCACTATATTGTTCTTTTAAGGTATAAAAACACCGTATGCACATTCAATTGACACAAGATTTGAATACTTTGAAAAATGAACTCAAGTTCTAGCTATTATTTCACACCATAATGTGGATGCTACTTTGATCTATCTCACACACTTACGAGAGTGTAGAGAAAACTTGTGTTTTAAGTTTGGTATCACAAATTTCTTTGATGTTGAAATCAAAAGAAGATAAATTATTGAGAGATTTTTTAAAATGAAAGTGTTGGTAATTGTTAAGAGTAGTATGAGAATAAGATGATGCCTCTAAAATCTCCTCAAACAAGTTAGGTGTTGAGCTGTTATATATACAAAAGACTACCAAGTTTTAAAAGGGCTATTTTTTTTTTCATACACCGAATATTTGAATTGTCTTGTTGTTTCAAGTTGTCCATCTTTTGGTACTCAAAATGATTTTATTTCATATTTACTTAAAAGTGTCTAGATTTGATTTTTACTTGGCCAATACTCTTTTATATAGTTTCATACCTAGTTTTGTTCATTCTACCAAAGGTATTATTGACTATGTGCATTCGAATCTTTCATATTCTCTCTCCGATGATATATATTCATGTAATTTGAAGATATAAATAGAACGCAATAATTTAAGACAGGAGATTTTTATTCCCATTTTTGATGTTTTAACCACAAATACATGTATCTACTACAAACATAATCAAACCAAGATACATATTACATTATTCATCATCATAATCTCACACCTCCAAATGAACCAAAACCTTCTTCTACATTCATTCAACATCCAAAATTCTACTCTTTTGCACCACAACTTAATTATCCTTCATACCTTCCATTACCTTGCCATCCTCCCCCTCCTCCTCCTCTCGCCGCCGCCTCCGCTTCCCGCTCTCTCCTTGCCATCTCTTCTTCTTCCCGTCTACTCGCTTCTCCTTCGTCCCATCCCGCCGCCCCTCCACCACCGCCACCGCCACCTTGCTGATGCCTAGCCGCCTCCTCTTCTTGTTTTCTCTTCGCTTCCTCTTCTTGTTGTCGTTGCCATTGCTTAGCCGCCTCTTCTTCTTGTTTCCTCTTCGCTTCCTCTTCTTGTTTTCTCTTCGCTTCCTCTTCTCGTTGTCGTTGCCATTGCTTAGCCGCTTCTTCCTCTTGTTTCCTCTTCGCTTCCTCTTCTCGTTGTCGTTCCCATTCCTTAGCCGCTTCTTCCTCTTGTTTCCTCTTCGATTCCTCTTCTCGTTGTCGTTCCCATTGCTTAGCCGCCTCTTCTTCTTGTTTTCGCTTCGCCTCCTCTTCTCGTTGTCGTTGCCATTGTTTAGCCGCCTCCTCTTGTTTTCTCCTTTCCTCCTCTTCTTGTTGCCTAGCGGCCTCCTCCTCCTGCCGCCGGGCCGCCTCCTCTTCTTGTCGTCTTTTTTCCTCTTCTTCTTGTTGCCTAGCGGCCTCCTCTTCTTGTCGTCTTTTTTCCTCTTCTTCTTGTTGCCTAGCGGCCTCCTCCTCCTGTCGCCGGGCCTCTTCCTCTTCTTGTCGTCTTTTTTCCTCTTCCCGTTTTCTAGCTTCCTCTTCCTCCCTCTTTCGGGCCTCCTCCTCTTCTTCTTGTCGTCTTTTTTCCTCTTCCCGTTTTCTCGCTTCTTCCTCCTCCCTCTTTCGTGCTTCCTCCGCTTCTTTTCTCGCCTTTTCGGCCGCTTCCTCTTCCTCCTCTTTCTTCCATTTCTCCTCTTCCCGCCGCTTAGCTTCCTCCTCTTCCTTCTTCCTCGCTGCCGCCTCCTCCCTCTTCTTTTCTTCCTCTTTTTCTCGTTCGATCTCTTCTTCCACCAACCTTTCTTCTTCTTCGGCACACGAAACGCATTCCAGGATGATCGCTTCTCTCTGAGCCAACAAAAGTTGATCCATCGTCGTGTTGCTCACGCCGAGAGACGCCGCCAACACCCTCTTGTCCAACGTCTGGAAAACCGACGCCGTACCCACTAGAAATTGCGGGTGGTTGTTCTTTGTCGTTGTCGTGAACCCCACGAAGATTAACGACTCGTTGTTGAACGACATTTGAGCCATCGGATGGTATCTCGGCACCACGAACACGTCGCCTTCTTCGACCTTGAACCTCGAGTTTTTACACTCGCTTCCGTTTGTGGCACTGGGACACACCACGTGAACCATCCCTCGTCCACGCAAAACCACCGCTATTTCCGCCGTCGTCGGGTTCCAATGCGGCCCCATCATCGCCCCCTAACACCACAACAAAACCACCAGTCAACAATCCGGCATTGAAACTATTAATTATAGAAGTTCTTGATAACTAACCTTGGTGAGATTGACCATGTAAACACCGAAATTGGAGTCGTTTAATGCGTTCAATTGTTGGCTTGTAACAACGAGGCTCCACCCGTTACAATTCTCGACATCACGCTTTGCATCGAGTACATTGTACGGATTCTCCTTATCGTTATCGTCTTTTTTCTTATCTTTTTTCTTATTACTAAGATCGAGCAAGCCATTGATGTTCATACGACCTCCAAGGAAGGCTCGCATGATATCGTAATGAACCTCCAACAAGTTCTGCTTCACCGTCTCCGCAACTCCATGAACAATGGCTTGTCTTTCTCCTCGTTTTAGCTCTTCGATCACTTCCTCCTTGACCTAAATCACATTTACAAGTATTGAAGTCAATTTATTCCATTAATTATATTTATATATATATATTATAGAGAGAGAATGTTTATCAAATAAGAACCATAAAAAGGTTACAACTGATATAGAAATTTTTTATCATTTTCTTTTTCTATCTATCAAATTAAATCTATGAGCTAGGATATTGTTTCATATATGTATTCCATGATGAAACTTTTTCTTTGATTCACATTATAAAACAAAAAATACATGTTAAAAAGTTTTACGTTGCCAAACAACCCATATGAAACTATCGCATTTATGAAACATATATATGTAGAACCTACCCTTTGATGAAAATAACTAATGTATTTTTTTAAATCTATGGTCAAAAGTTTATGTTTGATCTCTCCCCCTTATATATACAAGTGTCTAGGGTTGGGTTCATGTGACAACGAACTGCTTTCGTTAGACTTGTATGACCACAAAATAGTACTTAAACTTCACAGCATAATCTTCACATAAAAACACCGTGGAAGGTTCAGAGTCACGTGAAGTTTCAATATTATTTAGATGGTTTCACGGGTATCACGAAATCTGCTCGTCTCATCCAAGTCAATATACATACATACATATATATGGGACGTTTCATTTACAAACCATTCAATTCTAATAAACCATACAAATCAATCTTAGTTGTCCATCTAGTCCGATAAGTATCTAATTTCATTTTGCTTCTTTATCTAAAGCCATGATCATAATTAATAAACACCATCATCTATATAATTAATGAATCATGATAATTGTCCATAAATATCTCTATTGTTTCTTAATATATGATTTTTGTTATTGTTTGTACAGTTTGTTGAAGTTAGATAGTTTGTAAATGAAACATCCAGAAGAACCATATACACATATAGAGAGGGGAGGTTCAGGGGAAAACCCCAAAAAAGTGAAAAACTAAGTAACATCCTAGTAGTCATTCATGTAGACGTTTTTAGGTTTTTCATCCACATGTGCATTATGTATTAATGCACGTATGCATGCTACAAATTACTTGTATGCACATATGCATACCGTACAGATAAACAGCTAACAGGGTGTTAATTTTTCATTTTTTTTTTTGATGTTTTCCCCGAACCTGACCCTATATATATATATATATATATATATATATATATATATAGATATATATACTAGGCACATACCCGCGTGATGCAGCGGAATGCAAGTAAATAACGAACAATTAATTTTATTTCCTTATAGACATGTCATCAACAATCAACCATGACCTAAGAATCGCAACTTATGAAATCATAAACCCATAAAAATATTCAATAATTAATTTATATTACAATTATTGACGAAAAAAATTATGATGATATATTTTATAATAAGAATGAAACGTATTTTACGATTATGTACTTTTAATGTGCTAACGGTGGAAAAAAGTAAAACGTATGGATAGAAAACAAATTAGTTCGTAGATATTCATGATATTTAATAGTAGATATTCATGATATTTAATAGTAAGGTTAAATTAAAAAAAATATTCAATATTGTGCTCGTTTTAAAGATATTGATGAGACGATTATAATGATATATTTTATAAAAAGAAACGTGTTGTTTATTCCATTCTTGTTCGCATATGATTATTTATGTTAAATGATAGGTATGTAAAATAGAAAATAAGAAAACTAGAGATATAAAATAAATTAAATAACTAATTGTAAGGGTGATAAACGTAACATTTAATTGAATTAGGAAGTGAAACATTGAGAAATTTTTTTTGGCTTTCAAAGGTTTGTAAAAAACTGTATTAGAATTTTTAGAATATAGTAGAGATTACCGTGATTTATTTATAATAAGAATGAAATGTATTTTTAATATATTTTACGATTATGTATTTTTAATGTGCTAACGCTGAAAAAAAATAAAATGTATGGATATAAAACAATTTAATTCGTAGATATTCACGATATTTAATAGTACGGTTAAATTAAAAAATATTCAATATTGGGCTCGTTTTTAAGGTATTGACGAGACGATTATAATGGTATAATTTGTAAAAAAAGAAACGTATTTTTTCATTGTATTTTTGTTCATATACAATTATGTGTGTTAATATGATAAGGGTGTAAAATAAAAATGAAAAAAATAAGTGATATAAAGTTAATTAAATAATTAATTATAAGGGTGGTAAATGTAATATTTTTCCAAAAACGTTTTTTCCAAAAACTAGTATATATATATATATAACAATAATTGAAGTGATTTTACATTAAGTGCAGCTTGAAGAACTTTGTTGTCGAACCCTAGCACCAAATCTCGAACGCTGGAGTACGCTCCAGATGACGATCCTTCCTGCATTATTATATATACAATCAACACATATCAAATACTCATGATCATGCAAATGTGGTATTAATTTCTATCTAGCTATTCAAGTTTCTGTTCATATATACCAGTAGCTCCTCCCTGGAATCCGAAAAAATCGCGTTAATCCGAAGTTTCCGACGATCGTATTCTAAGTTGCTTTGCAAGTAAAACACATCCCCAGTACGAAGCCTGTATACATCTCCGGCCTGCAAATTCACTCGCCGCAGTTTATCGCCATCTCCGTCGAGATTAGTCCAACTCAAAGTTCCATTCCCTAATTGCAACCCATTCAAAAAGTTTCAGTGTACAACTAATCGATGCATGATTATGATCCCCTGTGGTTTGTCAAGAATTGCAGATTTCGTCCTATGGTTTTGAAATTCATTTCTATTTTCGTTTCCATGGCCTTAAAACACTATCAAGGACTAAAATAGAAATGAGAAAAAACAATAATTTTTTTTTTTGGAAAGGGTCTATGCCTAAATTAATCTCTTCGCAAATTATGACGGTAAGACATCAGCTTTCTGTATGCCTGGATTCGAACCTTGGACAGATGGGATATTCCACCACATTCCCAAGGCCTTAGCCAATCCGCCACAACCCTTGTAGTTAAAACAATAAAATTTAAATGAAAAAGGAAATGGATTATAAACCATAGAGATGAAGATTGTAATTTCAAAACGATAAGGGTGCTAATGGGGTTGAGTTGATCGGGTTACGACATTTGGATGATACGGCATATTATTTTTGTTTTCTGATAGAAATTAGTGTCACACTAAAGTGGGTTGTAGTTTTATATTCGTTGATTAAAAACTCTAAACAACGTAAAATTGGACCCCAAAGTTTTGGAGGGCCCTGTTCAAAATCACACATTTAACATGCTAAAGAACGGTCTGTGCACATTACAAATTATATGTATGCACAAGTGCATACCGTCCAGATGAATAGTATTCATCAGTTTTCCGGTTTTTTTTGAGGTTTTTCCCCGAACCTAACCCTATATGTAGATGCACACACACAATCTCACATTTATTGAACAAAAATTACGTATATGAGAAGGGTATGTAATGGTGTAATTGTCTAATGTAGATATTTAATTACGTATATGAGAAGGGTATGTGATGGTGTAATTGTCTAATGTAGATATTAACGTAAACTCAACAACCATATTAAATCCGAGAAATATAATGAGATCAAGTTTATCGGGTCGGGTTCAAATAAAAGTAACTCGATATCAACTCCATACCTAGTTTTACAACTCCATTACCGGGTTGGTCAGGTTTTTAAGCACCCCTAACCATAAGGACGAAAATAGGAACTTTCAACAAACCACAGGGACTAAAAACATAATTTACTCAACAATCAAAGAAGAATTTAATAAAAACATGCAGTGAAGTGTTGTACCTGAATCGACATAAAAAACCATATCGGAATGAAGATGAACAGGAAGAAAAAGCGAGTTAGGTTCCATGGTAATGAACTGAAGATGATAGATTCCATCTTTGCCATCACTCACTTTAACGGCTGAGATCTCTCCAAACTCCGATGATGCCACGTGCCACCTCTGACCCTTCTTGACCACCGTTCCGTGCCTTGCCGTCGCCGGCACCGGAAAATAACCGCCGCCACCTTCTTTTACGACGTCTGCGCCACCACGCAAAGCCGTTGTGGGGCCGGGAAACGAGAGATAGAAAAGTACAAGAAAGTATGCATGGATTACAACCCAAATTGTGGACATTTTTATGAAATTGAAGTGTGAGTTTGTGTTGTGGATGGGGGGTTTGATTTTATTGGAGTGGGAGAGTGATGTGGCAGTGGGTGTTGGACACGTGGATGATGAGTAGGGGTACGTGGCAGATGGTTTATTTGAGGCATTGACCGTCTTCTTCTTGTTCACATCCGTGAGTTGTGAACTGTATTTTTTTGATTTTGATTTGTTATTTATTTGAATATATTTTGAGTAAACTATAATTTTGATCCCTGAGATTTGTTTACACCTTTCTTCGAAGATGGTCCCTAGATGTAACACCTCGGACTAATTGTATCAGATATTGTCTGTTTTGTCCACACACTTGGACTCACGGTTTTAAAAACCTTAGTTTCCCTCCCCAGCCGTATGTGGGATCTTACAATCCACCCCCCTGAGAGCCCAGCGTCCTTGCTGGCACACCTTCTTGGCTCTGCTACCATATGTAACATCCCGGGCTAATCGTACCAGATATTGTCTGCTTGTCTACACACCTGGACTCATGATTTTAAAACGCGTCTGATAGAGGAGGTATCAAGTCCCTTATAAGGCAACCTTATTTCCCCTCCCCAACCGATGTGAGATCTTACAATCCATCCCCCTTGGGAGCCCAGCGTCCTCGCTGGCACACCAGTCCGGCACCCGACTCCGATACCATCTGTAACATCTCGGGCTAATCGTACTAGATATTGTCTGCTTTGTCCACAAACCTTGACTCACGGTTTTAAAACGCGTCTAATAGAAGAGGTATAAGTCCCATATAAGGCAACCTTAGTTCCCCTCCCCAACTGGTATGGGATCTTACAATCCACCCCTCTTAGGAGCCCAACGTCCTCGCTGGCACACCAATCCGGTTCTCGGCTCTGATACCATCTGTAACATCCCGTGCTAATCGTACCAGATATTGTCTGCTTTGTTCACACACTTGGACTCACAGTTTTAAAACGCATCTGATAGAAGAGGTATCAAGTCCTTTATAAGGCAACCTTAGTTTCCCTCTCCAATTGATGTGGGATCTTATAATATCATTGTAAGATCCCACATCGGTTGCCTTATAAGGTTGTAAGATCCCACATCGGTTGGGGAGGGAAACTAAGATTGCCTTATAAGGAACTTGGTACCTCCTCTATCAGACACATTTTAAAACCGTGAGTCCAGGTGTGTGGACAAAGCGGACAATATCTGGTATGGTTAGCCCGGAATGTTACACTAGGCTTCAATAACTACAATTATCATCCCTACTATTTACATTTTGCTTTGAAAATCGTTCTACGTCGTTAAGTCCGTTAAAAAAACTCAATTAAGTGAGGGGTACTTTCGTCTTTTTGAACTTTTTTTTTTGTTTTTTCTTGTTATTGTCCTTTTCTTATTTAGTTCTCCTATTGTCTTCTTCACCAAACCACCACACCGACCCTACCTCGCCACCACCTTCACCTTGTTATTCCGGCCACCACCCTTTCACCTATAGCCAAACCTCCGGCCACCGCCTTTACCCGTGACATCTCTAAATTGTGAGCATATCGAACCTCCAGCCACCACCCTCACCTATAACCAACCCCCACCTCCATCCTCACCGTGACCGACCACCCATATGTTCATCCACATAGCACCTTCATCTCTATCCTCGGGAATACAAAGGTGATGGATGGAGATGGAGGTGAAACTCCACAGAATCACAACCACATATACACACACATCATCCCTCTATCGTTCCTTCCCTTTGAACGTGAAACTCAACAAAATCCACATAGCACATATACACACACATCATCCCTCCATCGTTCCTTCCCCTTGAACGTGAAACTCAACAAAATCATAACATCCCTCCATCGTCCCGACCAATTCAGATTTTGAATGAATTGTAACTTTAAAACTATAAGGACGAAAATAGAAATTTTCAACAAACCACAGGGACTAAAAACATAATTTACTCTTATTAACTTAGGTGTCGTTTGTTTTTTAAGAGGTCTAAAGTCTGAAGTCTTATTTTAGTTATGATTAATAAGAGATGGTGTTTAAAAAGGTCTGAAGGATTCGGACTTAAAAGCCATTAAGAGGTTTTTTTTAAAAAAACGAACAACCCCTTAATGTTGGTTTTATAAGAGAAATGCGACTTTTATATATTTTTAATATTATTTGAATTCAAATTTATTTTATTTGTATTCTAGTAAGAGATGTAAAGAAGAATTTGATTGGTGATATTTTGGATTCATTCCATTGGAAAGATGAACATGTTTTTACGTTGAGTCGTTCCATAAAGAAATGCAAGATTTTCAAATTTAAATTTATCAGTTTTTAATAATAATGGTTATAGAATACTATTCAGTTACAAAATAAATGTCTATGATAAAAATGATACACTTTTTATTTAAATAATCAACACTTTTACTTTAATAAATAATAATAGAGAGAAGTTTTCTTCGTAGAATAAGAAAGTAAACGCTTAATTTTGAAAATGGAAACTTATTTTAGACAAACTAAAATAGAAATGTGGACACTTAACTTGGAACGGTCGAGGTATTTATGATCCGATACTTTATAGAGTAACATTCTTAGCCAACAAAATAAAATTGTTGGTAAGCGTCTCTTATCCTATACGCGTTAACTAAGTAAGATTCTAGCTCCTTGCCGTATCTCTTATCGGGTAAGATTCTCAGTCGTTGTCATGTTCATCTGCTAAGGTAAATGACACCCAGTAAGCACTTACAAAGGGCAAACCTATAGTGGTGCCAACGATGACACATGCCACTGTATTGTTCCTCCGTCGTAAGGTAAAATAATTTAGGTTTATAAAAGATGCAACAGTATTATTTTAGAAGACGCAACCGTAACTTGTAATCATCCAAAAAACTAAAAAAAAAACCTCTTGAAACCAACCAAAAAACTCGAAAAGGTCACTAAAAATCGATTAAAAAACTTAAAAATCCCTTGAAATCAAAGGGCAAAAAACTTTAAAAATCCCTCGAAATAGTGGAATTAGGCTAAAAACACATTGGAACATATGAAAACACATCGATAAAAATCGTATGAAAAAATATGGTGCCGCCACATGAAAAATTCATGGGTCCGTCCTTGACACTTACCCACAAACATTTGGTAGATGACCCTTAATCGTCACGTGTTTGGTTATTAATCAAATAGTTATATTGATTTATTTGCAAGTTAGATATTATAATGTTGGATTCTTCATAAGATCAATCATTTTTCATGAGATTTGTGAGACATATCTGAAGTATTGGGATTTGCTTCATGTGAAGATTTAACGTGTTTTATGTTATGTGAAATATTCATTCTTTTTCATGTGAAATTCATGTCCTATTAATGTTTAAGAATTTTCTTTTTTGAAGGTATGCTGTTTTTTAATATGATGGTTCAGACTTTTATATAAAAGATCAAGTTATCCAACAGCTACAAGATAGTTTTATTGGTCTCCCCGAAAAACTGGATGGTCTTATATGATCCAAAATCTAATATTATATTATTTAAATCAATATTTATATTGAATATGTGTCCGATAAAGTATTATATTTTGACAACAGTGTTATAAAGGTTCGTCATGGTTGTTGATTCAAGGCTCGTATTTGACGTCATGTTAAATCCATAACACGTCATGGCTCAATGCACGATTTTTGTAAGGTGTACTTGATTTTTTTCCTAGTATCTTACTTTTTTGTTTTTAATATATAATCTAGCTTAAATTCTTTAATATCATTGACTCATTGAGTAAAAATGAAAAATATACGAGTATATATAATTATATACATGATATACATATTTGCTAGGGTGTTCCCGGGGTGATCTGAGTGATTTAAGTCTTTTTTAACAGATCAGACCGCAAGTGGCGATCTGAGATTTTTCAAATCGTGTGGTTTGAAATAAAGTGTCTAGCGGTCAAACAAGATCACTAATATACAGTGTAGTTTATATCAAATATTATTCTTATTACTCTAAAAATATATAGTTTATATCAAATATCATACGTTTTTAAAAAATATTCAACCATGTCTAATAATATATATTAAGAAATATATTATATAGTTTTAAAGTCCATAAATTATATATTTTCTTTCAATATTATAAATTAATTCTATTTAACAAGAGAAAATGTTTTTCTTAATCATACAAAACAAGGTCAACCCAAGCACAAACAGTTTTAAATGAGTGTCTACTCTAGGCACACATTTTTAAAGTAGTTATTGAGACATTAAATCAACCATATAATTAACTGTAATAGAATAATTAAAGAGATAATGGCACAAATGGCCAAATCACGGGAAGGGATTAGCCTCTTAGTCATTCCTCTCCCTGACTTGTAAAAATGTCCAAGGGACGCAATGGAGCCCCAAGAACGCAATGGAGCCCAGGACACAATTGCACCCCTACTTGTTTTCAGTAAAAAAAAATGACTTGTTTTCAGTAAGATTATGCGTAGGGGCGCAATTGCGCCCTGGGTTCCATTGCATCCTTGGGGCTCCATTGCGTCCCTTGGGACATTTTTGCAAGTCAAGGAGAGGGATGGCTAAGAGGCCAATCTCTCTCCGTAATTTGACCATTTCAGCTAATTATTTATAATTAAAACTAAAAAACAAGTAAATAATTATACATTTATATAAAAAAGTAGAGTTTTATTGCAACAATTTCTTACTCAAATCTCAAAATCTTTTTATTTTATTATTAAAAAAAACCTACTTATGGTTTGTTGAAAATTTCTAGTTTCATCTTTATGATTTTGAAATTACAATTTTCATCCCTATGGTTTATAATCTTTACCTCTTTTGTCTTTATGATTTAAATTTTATTGTTTTTTTATCCTTATTTTTTTACAATTCATTTCCATTTTAGTCCTTCATACTTAAAACTAGTGTTTTGACCTCAGGGACGAAAATAGAAATGAATTGCAAACCATAAGGATGAGAACCGAAATTTGAAACCACAGGGACGAAATCCGAAATTTTTAACAAACCATAGGGACGAAGAACGTAATTTACTCTTAAAAAAATCTATAATCAAACTTATCAAATATTGTAAACTAATTATTGCAATCTCAAACCATAATAAATGAGTATGTGATACCTCCATACATATGAATTATGCTTTCCAAATCTCTTTTTTTAGGGGTGTTTGAAAAACCGACCAACTTGAAAAAACCCGGCCAACCCAACTTAAAAAATCCAAAAGTCAAATTTGAGGCAACTCGACACATAGTTGATACAAAATTAGGTCAAATCACCTCTTGGATTGGAAAACATTATTTGAATTCAATTCAACCTGATGAACCCGATGTCTTTCTATACTATGAATTTAATATGATTTTAAGTCCTTGATTAATATATGTACATTAGGGTGCGTTTGGTATAGTGGACACAACAGAACAGGGATCACTGTTCCACGTTTGACAGAACTTTTAGGTGGAACAGACAGAAATAGAATGGAACAAAGTGGAACAGGCTTGTTCCACACCCACCCCATGGAACAAGGTGGAACAGACTTATATTATACTAATATAACCTCAAAATAAAATTTAAGTATTCTAAAACATCAAATACTTCTTCTTCTTTATATTTTATTCATATTTTAAATTTTATTATTGTCATTTATGTTTAACAAAAAATTTCCAATGATATATTTTGTTATAAAAAATATTTATTTTTATTATAATTTAATAAATTACATAAATTAATCAAAATATATAAACTATACAAACCATTCATTAGAGTGAATTGGTCATTTTATCTGTTATGTCCCGTCCTGTCATGTCCTATCATGTCTGGATACCAAACACACCCTTAGAGATTAGACCAACCATAATTATTTATATTCAAAATTATATTACTAATTTCAACCGTAATTTTACTTTCTTATTTGCATTAACCTTCAACTTTCTTTTTTTGAATTTGTTAGCCTTTTTTGTATGTTCCCATTTTAATTTACTTCGTTTAAACATAAACGCTTAGTTAGATTGTAAAATATGTACCAAAGTTTCAACTCAACTAACTCAACCCAACTCACATGTTTGGGTTGGGTTGATGCAGTTTTATTTGGGTTAAGATTTTTTAAACCATAAATATTGGATTAAATTATTCAAATGACATCAACCCAACCAATCCCAACCCATCTACAACTAGGATTCCTCAAATCTCCGACCAACCCGGCCAACCTAACCCCAAAAAATACAAAAAAACTCAAATCGAGGTAATTCGATACATAATCGATACAAATTTTGCTCAAACCGCATCTATTGGGTTGGAAACGGGTTGGATCCAAAGTAACCCGACCAACCCATCAATCCGACCAAAACTTGTACGCTTTTACTTTTATTTTATTTAATGGTTTTAGACTTTTAACAACTCTCATTCCTATCAATTATCAAGTCTTCTTATCTTAGCCCTAGTTTAGATCTGTCCACAAGACCACATCGATTAAAATCGCACGAATCTTACCTTCAAGTCTTCAAAAATCTTTAACATCGATAGAATCAAGAGACAAGAGATACTCTTCTCTTGTTAGCCTTATTTTTATATTTTCATTTTGATATTAGTTTTTTAAACATAATCACTTAGTTAGATTGTAAAATTGTATTAAAGTTTCAACCCAATCAACCCAACCCGTACGGGTTGGGTTGGGCTACACTTTTGATTGGATTGTGTTAGATTGAGATTTTTCAAACCGCAAACATTAAGTTAGGTGTTCAAGTGTCTTCAACCCGATCAACCCAACCCATAAACACTCGTATCTACAACCCTACCTCTTTCCTTCTCCCTTTCCTTTTTCTATTTGTTTATGTTCGCATGAAGATGCTCTAAAAAGGAACCATCCTTTCACATTACAAGTATTTTTTTTAAATCCACTTTGTTTTATTATTCATTATGCTTTATATATTTTCTCAAAATTATATTTTAATACCAATTGTTTTATATTTATCATAATTAGTGATGGATCCAGAATTTTCTCCTAGTGAAGACACCTTTAAGGTAGCTTAAATAGCCGCAAAGTTGTCTGATATTTTTTTTTGCCTAAATCTAACGTTTCGAGGGTTTTTTAAAGTTTTTTTTGTTGATTTCGAGGGACTTTTTTGATTTTTTGTTCGATTTGAAAGTTATATTTGGTTTTTTGGTCGATTTTGAGAGTTATTTTAGTTTTTTGGTTGATTCCAAGACACTTTTTTTAGTTGACAGGGGCCCAGACAAGAAATTAGTGGGGGGACACTAATATAGATAGGCATGGAAATGGACCCCGACCCGTAGGGGAACCTGGTCCACCCGCCCCGATCGGGGATGGGGATTCCCCGCTAAACTGGGGATGGGGATGGGGACGGGGACGGGGACGGGTATCGCACTCCCCGCCCTGCCCCGTCCCGTCCCCGTTATATATTTTATTTAATATTTAATATATATTATTTATTTAAACTAAATCGGTAATTCATAATTTTCTATTTCCTAACTAGGTTTATAATATAAAATTGTTATTTTTTGAATGTTAGTATGTATTTTGGATGTCAATCAAAATACAATTACTCGATATGGTTTTGAATATTACTCGATATCTTTTGGTACGTGTGAAGTTAAGTTTTTTTTTTTTTTTTTTTTTTTTTTTTTTTTTTTTTTTCCGAATTCGGTTGAATTTCTTTTGGTTTTAAGTTATTAATTATTATATGATGTTGTGATTTTTTTTATACTAAATTAAATTTCTTTCGATTTTAGGTTTATTGGAAATATGTGATATTTAAACATGTGTGGTGTCTCATATATTTGATTTAAATAGCTTACATAAACGGAAAAGAAAATCCCCGTTTCCCCGTTGGGGATCCCCGTTCCCCGTTGGGGATGGGGATGAGGATGGAGATGTGATCATATTCCCCGGCGGGGACGATGATGGAGACAGAGATGAAGATGAGGGATTGAGGTCCCCGTCCTATTTCCATGTCTAAATATAGAAAGTTAAAAAAAACTATGTTTTTAACCTAAAAAAAGTTCTTTTTTTTTCTTTTTAATGGGGGCCATCCCCTCCCTAAATATGAACTACATCCCCCTCTCATCATAATCTATACATCTCGATATAACTTTATTAAAATATAATATTATATTTTATGTTAGACAGTAATTATATATTAAAAAAAATATGAAATATTAATGATAAAATAAGCTTATGGGATAAACGTTTTAAAATCTATATTTCAATGTCGGCTCTAGGAACTTTATATTATAATTATCACAACACAGTAACAAAATATACTTTATGCACCGCAACAAAGCATGTTTTAACTTTTATAAGTGAGTGTTTCTGACATCTCTCTTTCCTACTCTATCGACTTCTATGAGGACCTCTCGACTCTTTCCTTTTGTAAGCCACACGACTCTATTTTAAAGACGCCGATCTATCTTTAATTTTCACCCTTGTGTGTGCCCCGTGCCCATGTTTTTCCAAAGTTCTCGGTGTCACTTTTTCGTATATATTCTCATATCTTTTATCTGTTGATTCTTTCTTTCTAGACGTCATATATAAGATATATCTCCCTCTATTTCTCATATGTATATAGTACAAAAAGGTTATCAAGAAAGGATGTATGCACATATACATAATATGCATACATACATACACACACGCACACACATATAAACCTGATGTTCGTTATTAATAAAATGTTTGATTTTATTCCAAACATGATATAGCAATAGATTCCGACTTAAACCGACTACAATCACAATCTTTGAACACTACCAAAATTTTGATCTTAGTAACCCAAAAAGGGGATTCAATTCGAGTGGGATTCCCTTTATAATGCTAAAAGTGTTTTGTTACTATTATTGGTAAATTTTCTTTAATCCAAGAAAAAAGTTTTGACCATTTAAAATTTGTAACAAAATTATATTTTAAATAAACGTTAAAACTTATAGATATATCATATTTTGACAACCAATATGTTTGTAAAGAAAAGTTCCATTATCTTATCTAAGAAATTCGATACATGAATCGTTATCTTATTCATTTACAAATACATATAATAAGTATACCTTGATCCTCTTTCTGAACCTCCAAGTGTTGGACCTCCTTGCGGTAATATTTTTGTACACTGATAAAGCCATGGAAAGCTAGCAGATCCAGACATCTCTTGTTATAATTTTGTATTTAATATATGTATATAGATTTTTTTAGTATAAAATCATTAAATAGAAGAATTTACCTTCCAAAATTAATTTATAAATTTCATGTTCACTTCCCAGATTTTCTAACTCTACTAACCGTGTTCCTCTTGTTAGTATTTCTATATGTATTTTAATACATATAATATATTACAATGGATGTAATAAACTACAAAATCAACAAAAGATTAAAATAATACGAATACATAGAAATAACGGTATCAAGTAATGATAAATATAAACGACTAAACCAAAGATGATTCAAACGAAGCTGAGGCTCGTGTGTAACACGATTCCCTTAAACAGATTCGCCGTCTGTTCCCAGGGTACAACAACTTAAGCAGTAGAACTGCCGGAGATGACCACTTGCCTGAAAAGTTGTCGGAAAATCTGTGTATGCAGAAGCTTTAAGAGAGATATGAGTTTTTGGTATTTGGTATTTCTTAGGGGTGTAAGGGATGTGAACCGATTCCTCCCTTTTATACTCAAGATTGAAACCATTTAATTAATATGTAATAAATCAATAATTAAAAGTAATTATTTGATCATTAACATATTAATTTTTTACATCAATGAGTATCAAATGGGAGTTACAAATGGAATAATCACCAGTGCGCGACGCGGGTGGTCGCCCGGGTTGACCCTGGTGTACTGTTTCTCATCCCAAGCCAGTGCACGTCGCGGGTAACGTCGCGAGTTAGCCCACAACTTAACTCGCCAGGTGCACTGTTTTCGTCCATGCCCCCATGCACAAAACAAAAATTTCGCAAAAACCAAGCTGCACGAGCATAAGATTTCGGAGATGCATTCGTGTCCGCAGGTCGCGACCATGCACAAGTTCGTCGATTTTAGCCTACGAAAGTCTCAATCGGCACCCCCCTGCGCGCGGGTAGATGTTGGAGTAAAACCAATCAAAGAGCTTGTAAGCTCGTCACACATTCATGGTTATAAACCACACATTGTTTACTCCTTCTTCCTATGTGGGAAACAATCCCATACCCACTTGGTTTCCACCAAATTCATTCCAAACACCCAACTTTGAGCATCGATATCTCATTCACACATATTCCGTTTTGGACACATAATATATCGTTTCGAAGCTCTCATATAGGAGAACACAAACCCACGAAGAGTTAGATATATACAATACATATACATGTATTTAATTGTGTTCAAAGTTAGTAAAAACCCATATTTTTTACTACAATTTTCCAACAATCCCCCACACGAATGGAGATCGATCTTTCCATACGAAAATTTCCCTACAAAATTTCAATGGTCGAATCCTGCATAGGATAGGTAGGTGTTACCCTTTGAACCTTGCCTTGTGAAACACACTTAGTCTCCTAGTTGTCAGTAGACTCGATGTCTTTGAACTAAACTACCTTTTATGTAGACAACAATATATTTCACACAGAACTCTTCTTAACAAGGTCATATCCTCATAGTCGTGTTCGTTATGGTCATGAACACTAGCCTGGTTCAGCGAGAGCTCTTAGGAATTGCGCCCCCACAATTCCCTTCGAAGCGACCCCACTTTTCTCTCACATAGGTGGTTTTCCAATAATCATTAAAAGCCTTACGCTTAACCTCACTGTCACTAATTTCAGAATTAGACTAGGAAGTTTATTAACTCCCCCACAGTGACCTCCCTTATTCATACAACTAGGTTGTCCTTTTGAACCCAAATCTTGGGATTTCCAGTCTTCTGGGTAAGGTTTCCTTTGCATGAATTACTCATTCAAAGGCTTTAGTCCCATTCCTCTCGACGACTTATAAATCAAATCTCTACTTAGGCCTTTCGTAAGCAGATCTGCAATGTTATCCTTTGACTTCACATAGTCAATTTTGATAACTCCAGTAGAGAGTAATTGTCGAATCGTATTATGTCTATGTCTAATATATATGTCTAGATTTCCCATTATACAATGTACTTTGAGCTCTACCAATTGCCGATTGGCTATCACAATGTATACATATGGTCGTTACCGGCTTAGGCCATCTAGGAATATCTTCCATGAACTGACGTAGCCAATCTGCCTCTTCACCACATTTATCCAAGGCAATAAATTCAGATTCCATCGTGGATCTAGCTATAACAGTTTGCTTGGATGATTTCCAAGATATAGCAGCACCTCCAAGTGTAAATACATATCCACTTGTAGATCTGGAATCCTTTATATCAGATATCCAATTTGCATCACTATAACCTTCGATCACCATTGGATATTTTCCATAATGCAGTCCATAGTCACGTGTGTATCTTAAATATCTTAACAATCTAGTAATACTCTTCTAGTGTTCTAAACTGGGATTACTAGTATACCTACTTAGCCTGCTCACTGCATATGCTAAGTCAGGTCTAGTACAACTCATAAGATACATCAGACTGCCAATTATTCTTGAGTATTCCACTTGTGAAACACCTTCCCCTCTATTCTTAGATAGATGTTGACTAGTGTCAATCGGATTTCTAGCTATATTAGTATCTCCTTTATTGAATTTCTCAAGAATCTTCATGTGTCTGATTTAACTCCAGACCATTTTGGGTTCTTGTGATCTTAACTCCAAGAATCACATCTGCTAAAACCATATCTTTCATGTCAAATTTAGATTTCAACATATCCATCGTGGACCTTATCATTTTGTCATCACTGCCAATGATACGCATATCATCAACATATAAACACAAGATGACATATCCATGACTGGTGTCTTTCATATAAATACATTTGTCACACTCATTTATCTTAAAACCGTTTTCTAACATGGCTTGATCAAACTTTTGATGCCATTTCTTTGGAGCTTGCTTTAGGCCATACAAGGACTTAATAAGTTTACAAACCTTGTTCTCTTGTCCCGGGGCAATGAATCCCTCAGGTTGCTCCATATAGATTTCTTCTTCTAAATCTCCATTTAGAAAAGCAGTTTTCACATCCATTTGGTGAATTTGCAGATTTCTAATGGTTTCAATAGCTAATACCAATCTAATGGATGTTATTCTTGTCACCGGCGAATAAGTATCAAAATAATCTAGACCTTCCTTTTGTTTATATCCTTTGATCACTAATCTCGCCTTGCATTTGTCAATACTGCCATCAGCTTTCATCTTTCTTTTAAAGATCCAACGGTAACCTAGTGGCTTACAACCCAGAGGTAGGTCCACTAATTCCCACGTATGGTTTTGTAAGATTGATTCTATCTCACTTTTGATGGCTTCTTTCCATTGAGGTCCTTCCGAAGACGTAACTGCCTCACGATAAGTTTTGGGTTCACTTTCCACCATGTAGGTGAGAAAATCGGGACCAAACGATTTTTCAACCCGAGCTCGTTTACTTCTTCTAGGTCCAACCACTTCTTCCTCAGATAGAACTTGTTCATCCTCTCGAACAATTTCTTTATCTTTAGATGATGAGGTTTGATCTTCCTTGTTCAAACAAGGAAACACGTCTTCGAAGAATGAAGCCTTTCTTGACTCCATAATTGTATTCTTGTGTATCTCGGGATTTTTAGATTCATACACAAGAAACCGATAAGCACTACTATTTTGTGCATATCCAATTAATACACAATCCACTGTTTTAGGTCCTAACTTTTGTACCTTAGGCGGAGGTACAACCACTTTAGCTAGGCACCCCCACACTCGTAAGTACTTGTAAGATGGTTTTCTACCCATCCAAAGTTCATACGGTGTTTCATCTTGTTTCTTGCGGGGTATCTTATTCAAAAGATAATTAGCCGACAAAATAGCTTCCCCCCACATGTTCTGACTCAAGCCAGAGCTAATCAACATGGCATTCACCATCTCTTTCAAGGTGCGATTCTTTCTCTCAGCAATACCGTTTTGTTGAGGTGAGTAGGGTGTTGTGAATTCATGTCGAATTCCATTGTTAGAATAAAATTCAGCAAACGGTGAAACATATTCACCTCCCCTATCGCTTCTAACAACCTTGATTTTCTTGTTAAGTTGATTTTCAACTTCATTTTTATACAAGACAAACTTGTCTATTGCTTCATCTTTACTCTTAAGTAAATATACGTAGCAATATTTCGTGCTATCATCGAGAAACATGATAAAATATTTATTCCCACCTCTAGTAGGAACCGATTTTAAATCACACACGTCAGTGTGAATTAAATCAAGGGATTCGGTTTTCCTTTCAATTGATTGGAAAGATGTTCTAGTAAGTTTGGCTTCTACACATGTGCGGCACTTGTGATTTGAGTCAATTTCAAATTTAGGTATGTAGTTTAGCTTAATTAAACGTTGAATGGAATTAAAGTTTACATGTCCTAAACGACCATGCCAAACATTTGAAAACTCAAACATATAAGCAGAACTAGTACTTGCTTTATTCATTCCATTGACAACAATTACATTCAACTTGAACATGTCATTCAAGGCATATCCCTTTCCCACATACATACCATTCTTGGACAAAACAAATTTTTCCGACTCAAACACAAGCTTAAAACCAAAGTTATTAAGCAACCACCCCGACACGAGGTTCTTCCGAAGCCAAAACGTCTCTAATCTTGAGCTCTTTCTCGAAAGTCATCTTCAAAATCACATCTCCAATGCCCTTGACATCAGTAGTGGCGGCATTTCCCATGTAGAGCTTTTGCCCATCATCAACATCTTTGTAGGAGATGAAGTTGCTTTTGTCATGACACACATGACGGGTAGCTCCAGTATCAACCCACCACTCCATAGAGTTCGAACCAATCACGTTCGCCTTCGAAACCATGGTAGTGAGTCCCATGGCCGAAAAATTTGTCATCATTGCCACCAAGTGATCATTCATCATGTGTAACGCCCTCAAAGTTTGGTAAGAGCAACTAATTAAAATTTCGATATTACATCAAGTAAAAGATAAATTTTCAAAATAAAATTCTCTATTGACCTCAACAAATATAAACTCCAGTCTTACACAAGGACTAGACCAGGTCGGGTGTTACTTAATCCCAACTACAAGTTGCTCTTCCCGAAACTATTGCGGAAGACTTTACTAAGGTAACCACTTCTCGAGCACAGTACTAGCACTCCTCTCTGCACAGTGTCACTAGAGCTATTCCCAACCGGAACCTGTTGCACATGCCGACAAATAAAAAGGTTAGGCTAATGCCTAGTGAGTTCAAGAGTTTTCCACATGAATAAGGATATATTTGAAAAGAGGTAATACAGTTTAAATCATAATCTTTCAAAGGATATGCTTTGAATATGAAAACAACTCGTTTTCCAATAATATGCATTTTGGGCAAAACACCCAGATAAACGTTTTCAAATCCAAACCACTTCGGGGACATGATCCCAATATAAAACGTTCTTTCGTAAATAAACTCTAACCCAAAACTCACTCAAAACGTGAATAGAAATCGAACTCTACATTTATGAAAATGTGGTTAATACTTAATGTCCTGAAACACCTAAAACACGGGTGGGGCATAATTCTCAACCCATAAATCATGAATAAGATCCATTTATACAAAACGTCACCGAAAACTTGGATAATAAAACTCAATACCCAAAAACAATACCTTTCGGTGACGGGGGATACCCGAATTCCATCGAAAGTGACGGGCACACAAAGTTAAGCCACCTATCAATATTCTCGAGCTTCACATAGGCCATGGATCCCCGTATCTGGCTCCCAACCGAGCTACCACCGCAAGATACCCAAATGACCCTAGTGTCTACTCGACCTCTAATGAGTGTCACCACAAAAGCCACAAGTCCTCGTATCCGGCTCACAATGGGCACCACCGCAAGACTTAGCTCCGTATATGGCTCACAACCCGAGCTACCACCGCAAGCTTACATAAAAACATGGCTTGGAGACCACTCACTAGACTTCAAACGCTGACACTAAATTCCACGATGAGTAACCAGATTGGATTATAAACGGGCATCGAGTTCAACCACCCACGATATCTACCTCGAGCCCTTCAACAAAGGTTACGCGGTTATCGAGTTCAACCACCCACGATCTATACCTCGAGCTCCCACTAGCCATAAATAATATCCAGTCCCAACACAGGGATAAAGTCCCCAACTAAACCAACTGACTGACTCATATGCCTATGGATCTAATGCATTACAGTCTAAAACGTTACATGACTCAAAAGAATGAACTAACGCATTCAAAACATGTAACTCTCAAATAAGATGCAACTAAGTACACCATACGTCCAAGGCTCCTTAACGAGCTACCAAAAATGAACAAATGTTCTAAAGACTCATTTGAGTGTAAACCAAGCCCCAAAAAGGCATAATGAACGTTTGGCTAAAATACGAGAGCCAATATGGTTACATAAACCAAAATACACATTTTCCCAAAATCTTTGATTCTCAAATCACCATTGGCCTTCGGCCCAAAACCCAAAAGACTCACACATTCGTGCTTTTCCAAATATCCCATTTCATGAAAGATGCATAAAACCCGACAAACACTTAAAAATGCGTTTTTGACCAAATATCTATTTATGCAATAAATCATCAAAACCCATCCATTTATGACACATTTATCGAAATGCCCAAAATCCCAAATGTGGTATTTTACAAGGTTTAATAAACTAAACACTTCAATTAATCAAAAGTTACCAAATAACTCAACAATTGATAATTTCATGTAAAACACATAAATGTTTTAAAATAAACATTTTGGCATGTACAACGTTTTCACAAATCAACTTGAACTCACCTTGCTAGATTTAGGCTAAATCTAGATTTTACCCCAACTTGAACTCCTTTGAAGAACACTTGGATCCTTAAGCCAAATACTTCTGAAACCTAGATCCATACATTTCCAACCATAAATACCCATGTTCAACCATATATGGTCATTCTCTAAACATTATACTTGAAGATCTCAATTTATACCAAAACCCTAATTTCCATAGTTGAAGAGAAGAGAAGATTACCTTTATCAAAGCTTGAACCCATCAACAATACTCTTCTAGGTTACCAAAATACACCACAAATTCCAAATCTACAAAAGGGAGAACAAGGGCGGATGAAACTTGTTAAACATAAAATCCCAATCAAATCAAGCAATTACTCAAGATATGAACAATTATGAACAAGAACTAGAGAGAGAGTCTAGAGAGAGAAAGTAGATCTCATATTCACAAGTCTGAAATATTACAATATGATCTTCGTTGTTGTTATCTTACAAGATTCTCACTACAACACCTATTTATACCACTACCTAATACAAAGACTTAAACACTAAGGAATGCAAAACATGCTTTGACATTTACAATACTATGACAATGTTGACTTTCTAACTTTGACTTTCCTAATTAAATCTTGGATACAATATTTTGACTTAACAATCTCCCCCTTTGTATTCAAGATTTAATAAAAATTTGATACAGATCTTCAGCTCTTGATTCTTCAGCTTTTGTCTCTTTATCTTTGTACTTTGACACTTTCACAGTCTTCAGTCTTTCAGCCTTTGAAGAATATTTGGAAAGTCTTTTTCTCTTTGTAGCTTTGTAAGTCAACATGCCTTGAACATAAACTGAGATCCTTGAAACGTTTGAAAACCTCTTTGAAGAAACTTTCTTTGGAAAAACAAACTTCTTTGTATCTTCATCACTTTGATCTCTGGATCATCTTTGGAAAACCAAACTTTCTTGAAATTTTGAATAATCTTTATCAGGATTTGAATTTAGTAATTCTGTCTTTGCGCCTCACGTCCATCGTGTAAACCAGGGTTTGCGCCACCCCTTGCTCGCGCAATTCTCATTGTGCGCCACATGTTGAACACGCAAACCTCCAAGTTTGCGCCAGTGCTTGCTCTCGTGAAATTCTACTTTGCGCCAGTCTAAGTGATGGAGGTTGAAGATATCGTTACTGTACAAGCCTGATATATCTGTAATAGAAGTTGAACAAAGGAATTTTTGACATCTCCTCATTGTTTTGAAATTGATCTTTGTAACATTCTCCCCCTTTTTGATGATGTGAGCATCATGATCATCAAAACTTCATCAATTTCAGCAAAGTCTTTGATTTCCCCCTTTGTGAACAAATATCAATCTCCCCTTTGACAATTGGCGCGCTTTGATCTGAGAGCCGTCAATTTATGAAAGATATATATCCGAATCTTTTCAAATTCAGACATATTGAACATGGTAACCCTGAATCAACAAATGAAACAGTTAGAAGTGTCTGTCAGTAACACAAAGTTACTGTGTACAACGAATGTACAATGTAAGGAGTTGGTTTGATGTTGACTGTAACACCCAAAAATTTGGAAATAGCAACTTATTTAAAATTTTCTAACTACATCAATAATTGAATCATCTACAACCACAAATTAGATTCAACTTCAATACACAGACATTCAATCTTTACATACAAACTATAAAAGGACGGGTGCTACAAAAACCCAATAATAGTCGCTATCTCCAACTTGCGGAAGACTTCCCCAATTACTTACTTTAGTGTCTAGCTAAGGCTCTACGCTTCAAAGAACTGCTAGCACTCAACTCCCAATTGGAACCTGATGCACATGCCGACAAATAAAAGGGTTAGGCTTAACGCCTAGTGAGCTCAAGAGTTTTCAACATATATAATTAAATCATTTAGAAAGGAAGGATGCGAATAAAATCATAATCTTTCAAAATGATATGCTTCACTTATGAAAACGACTCGTTCATCAATAACGATGCACTTTGTACGAAAGAGGCACCGAGTTAACTGTTAACCGACCCAAACTGCTTCAAAGACGTGGATCTCACTAAGAGACGTAATTATGTAAAGTAAACCGGAACTTGCTAAAAGTAAAATAGAGGGCGGACTCCCCATTTTATAAAATACGGTTAACACATTACAACTTGAAATACCCAACACGGTTGAAACGTGACACAGACTCATAAATCATAGTTGAAGATCTATATGATTAAATATCGCCATGAACACGGCTTTAAACCCAAAACTCACACGACCATAAAATGGACGAGAATGGATACCGACACATGGAAATGGCGCGGTCCATGCGAACCTCAGTATACGTGGGAAGAACCAATATTAAAGCCATCATTTGCCGTCAACCACTTAAAAACTCCTTTTGGTAAAAATACTACATTACCCAAATAAAATACCACGAATCAACGATGAGGAGATCCGTAAACACCGAGAATAGAGAACACGTAAGTAGGCCGTTCACGCGACTTCCTTACATGTCCTTTAAACGTTTCCATCTTGGGTGGCGAGAACACGTGAATGGGGTCACCCTTGATGTTGTTGGAGTTCACCACGTATCCCGGACTTAGTTCCCATGCCATACCAGACATCACAACCTCAATCCGTTTTACTGCCTCTAGCCCTACTCCGTCGAGTTCCACCCCAAGGACTTACGGACACTGGTGCCTATCCAACCTAGACGAGTTACACCTCAACGGCTCGTGCCGCTTATTGCCTACTCGCTAGCAAACCCGAGCGGTCACTAAAAGTAACCCAAAACCTCCGGCCTTACAAGACCAACAGAACTTACGTGCCTATGGATCCATTACAACACTGTCTAACGTTACATGACTCCAATTGGATGACCACACACCCAAAACATGTAACTCACCAACGATACGAAATTAATCGTCATCTCAGTCAAAACCCCCGCTGGTTATGACTCCGGACAAACGTCCACACGACTCGTTTAAATCAAAACCCCCGCTGGTTATAACTCCGGACAAATGTCCACACGACTCGTTTAAATCAAAAACCGAGCCAAAGGCCCAACACCTCACATAAATTTCCAACGAAAGCCTTTGTACATTAAAAACACGTTTAGCCGACTGACAAAGACACAACGGTCCCAAAAATGTAAAAATAACACAAACTCAACATTGATTGCGGCGAACCATTTCCCAAATAAACTCTTTACTCTTATTTCCCAAAATACCTCGCGACACAGTCATGCACATTTTCCAAATAGACGTAAGTACAAAATCATGTAAATGACATTTACATCAAATGGGCTCCATTTATATAATATACGTCAAAGAAACATATCAAAATGCTTTATTTGTCAACGAGCCCAAAATCACCAAAAATGCATGTTTCGTGAGTTTCTAAAGATGGATATAACCAAATACTCAAACTTATCAGCAGTTAACAATTTGGTGTAAAACATCAACATTTTAAAATAACATTTTTGGCATGTACACCGTTTTCATAAATCATCTTGAACTCACCTTGTTAGATTTAGGCTAAATCTAGATTTCACCCCACTTGAGCTCCTTTGAAGAACTCATGAATCCTCAAGCCAGAAACTCCTGAAACCTAGATCCATACATTTCCAACCATAAACAATCATATAGAAATATTCCCCAAACGATTTACATAAAGATCTCAACTTATGTCAAAACCCTAATTTCCACAAATGAAGAAAATGGATGATTACCTCAAACCTGAACTTGAATCCATCCAACCAAAAACCCTTGTAGAACACCAAAATGGTTACAAACCTCCAATCTATGAAAAGAAACACAAAGGGTGGATGAAACCCTAGAAAACTTTGGGGAAGAAAATGAATAGGGAGGGATGAGGAGCTTACCACCACAAAATACTCTTGTATACTCCAATAGACCTCCAACCTCTTTCTAAATCCTTGAAGAGCTCTCAAAAACGAGACTATGGCAACTTGAATCACCAAAAACGGAGTTGTGGATCAAAAGTTATGAGGGAATGAAGTTTGGTGGCTGAAAGTCGGGTTTTTAGATCGACCAGGGGGTTTCGCGGGTTATGCCGCGACCTTAAGTCGCGGCATAAGTCTCCCTTGTTCTCCTAAGTCGCGAGATTGCCCCTAAGTCGCGGCACAACTCGCATAACACACTGTTTGTCCGGTTTTCATTCTCGTTCACTGTTTTGGCCATAACTTCTTCGTTATAGCTTCGTTTTCGCTCCGGAAAGAACCGTTAGACTCGTAATTTAATCCTTAATCCATCTAGACTATAAGATCTAGAATTCAAGTACAAGATTAAATATATTATTTTTCCTTGATATATCGGTTTCTGTATTTACTTGAAGTGATACCTTTCGAAAGTCGGGGTGTTACAATCCTCCCAACCTTAAAAGAGATTTCGTCCTCGAAATCTACTCTTCTCAATGAAACGCTGCCCGCAAACAAAATTTTCCTCAGTCCAAAAGCCAGAACTAAAATCGAGACCCTTATACCGAAACTCACGTCAGCTGCCTCTCTTGGGCACATTAAACTCATAACCGAGCGAACACTTAACTCTCCAAAGTAACCTTTACTCACAAGGTTACGGTTGTCTCCCAACCTTGGATGACAATTACCACCTCCAGGTAATTTATGACTCCAACTTCTCACCGATCAATTTCCTTCGGGTCTAAACGATTTCGAACTCAACATCAAAGATCATAACCACACCTCCAAAATCCTCAGATTTCAACTGATCCATTCCTAATATCTATAAAGACATTCTTCCAAGGCGCACCAAAGCGCCCTTCCGGCAGCCGATTAACACAGATTCGGCTGTCACTCAACTCCGATCCAACACCAATCTCACAACATTCCTAAAGTAACATCCTTATCACCATAGGAACGCTTGGGCACATCAAAGCTTAATCCTCAATACCCAAACTCACTTCAAAATCCATCACCGAAAGGTCAATAATTCCCATGATCCAATCGGGATACATCCCAAACATTCCAAGATCCATTGACCTCAAGGAAACAAGTCGACGCCTAGGACCTAACGGTGACCTCGAAAATGTGGACATTCCGCCCAAAACTCCATTCCAGACGAATTGTCGCACTAAGGTTGACACCTAACAGAAAACTAAGATTCCAAATCTTACATTTCCGACAGACAAATCACCAAAATTTCCTTTAATCGCCGAACCCACTAAGATGGTAAGCCAACAACATAAACCATGATGTTACACCGGCAAGCAATCCACCAACACAAACCCAAGTTACACGCAGATAATTACTTAAGACCTTATCCCGCATGATTACCGAAGTACCAAAATCAACTCTTAAATCACTGGGGGACTTAATTCCACTACTTCCATTAAAACCACTGCGCACAGATTCAAAAACGAAACCCAAAATCCAAGACTGACCACCAGTCGGATCATCCGACGATTCAAAACCCAAGGACTCCCTTAGTCCCTAATTACCATTCCTCACACGACAGGGGTTCAAATCTATAGGTCTAATGAGTTCAAGGTTTTTCAATTACTATGTCAATTCAACTTGTATAAAATCTTCACATACTAAGCTTTATAACAATTAAACGCGCGGTAAAATACACTACCGTTCACTTGATAGGTTTCAAAACTGGTTACCAACACCACGCATATAAAACCATTTCCCACTCATTTGATCAATACTTACGTAAATAAAACGGTAACGAACGGGTGTAGCAAAATTTACATTATCAATCATGAAAATAAATCCCTGCGCCTCGACGTGTACAATAAAAGTTTGTACCGCTACAAAAAAGAATTCCAAAATCTTAACTTTAAAATTCCTACTCTTTAACCAAAAGGCGTTGTAGCACAAAAGTATCAACAACCCTATAAGCAACAGTTTATTTCCCCAAAGCTAGGTAGAAATGATGGAATGCAAACAAGTTTCAAATCGAGTTCAAAGCTTCAGATCGTACAGATAAACACCTTTGACTAAAAAGTAACTGCAACGACATAAACATTGCTAACTCAATAAATGCATTGCGGAAATTTCTAACGGTAAAAGTAATTGATTGAAATATGAACAGAACAAAAGTCCTGTTTGAAAAGATGTAAATCTTTTATATATTTACTCATACCAACGTTATAATTAAACCCAAATGCAAATAGTATGCAACGAATGACATTTGTATGAAATTCAACATTTAACGCACACCATGATGCATATGCACATGTTCTCAAAATTATTTTACGCAACACAAAATGACGTAAGACAAGACACCCTAAACCCAATTGAATTTTCGCAAAACTCAATAATGCTAAAATCATGCAGTGACAAATTTTCATTTCTCAACAAGAATGTAAGACGGCAATATGGCTAAAACACTAAGCCTTTAAGAGTTTCCTCTTTTAATGCAATGAAAGATAAAATGACACCTTTAACAAAATTCACATGGGACACGACGCCAACTAACTCGTAAGCTTAAAAGAAGCAAAATTAAAACTCACGCATGGAAAGGCATCGTATAAAACAATACCCCATGAAATTTCAACAAAACTCACACAAACTAAAATTCTCAAGAAATTCCGACTCAACGCGTGGGAATAACTTTTCCTTTAAAACCATTGACATATGTGGAGGAGATCCAATGCCTAGGTTAAAATCTCATAGCTACTTGCCCAATACTCAAATGACATTAAAATATGGATTTTACATTATCCGCAAATAGCGTTAAACAGGAGACGTTCATAAAGAGATTTTTTTTTATAACAATTTGCAATTTTGTGCACAAAACATTTTCATGAATGCTTAAGCTCACAGTTTAAAATCGGATGCGTGTTAAATGCTCTACCAAAACTTTATAATATAAACCACTTTTTGTTTTACGAACATAAGAAACAATTTATGCAAATTTATTTCGGAAATAAATTTAGTGCAAGAATTTGATCGGCACTTGGCATCATATACACTTCCCAAAAAAAACCCGACATACTATTATCATCCGAGTGTATCAAGCATCTTAGGACAACAATCTCAATTTTCTACCATTGACATCCGGATACTCCACCTCTTAAAGCAACACTCGGATATTTGAAAAACATTTAAAAAACACACTTCTAAATTCATGAAATCGATTGAGAATAGAGAAGTGGTTTGAACATTTAAGAAAGAGTTTTTCATGTTCAAAAGTTGTTCTTCTTTCAAACAATCAGAGATCTAGGATCAGAAGATATTTACCTTTTCAGCTCCCCCTCAAATCATGATTAAATGATTTATATCTTTTGAGCTCCCCCTAGATATTGGCATAATATCCTTCTTTGATCATTAAAAAACGGGTCCTGATATGTTATGTGATGAGAAGCCATCACCTGTACTCCCCCTATAGTTTATGCATTAGTAGATATATCAATTAAAACAAGATAGAGATCCACAACTCCTTCTAGAATGTGGTCCGTCATATCAGGAAAATCTATCTAAAGTCTAGGATAGAGATCCACAATTCCTTCTGGAATGTAGTCCATCATATCTCTCTATTGCAGAAAGAGTGTACTCCCCCTTGAAGGTTGATGTCCTCATTTGAGTGTTGGAATACGATCTCTTATGATATCACGGGAGTAGAGGGCTTTAAACCTTTGAAGTACGGGTCCTAAGCTGATGTACTTAGAAGCCATATTCTTGACATTGAAGTCCGGGTTTTGAACTGTTGTGTTCAAAAACCATAATCTTTCAACTTTGAAGTTTGGGTCTTGAGCTGATTTACTCAAGAGCCATAATCTTTCTTACTCCCCCTTGACTTGTGTTGCCTGCAACAAAGAATCAGTTTTCTTCTTTGGTACCCACTGGTATTTGGGTCCGAAAATGTTAGTTGCAGTTCGTGTGGGGGTTATGGAGTAAGAACCATACCAGAAATGATCACTGGTTTTGTGGATGTGATCATGTGTACAGCAGTAAGAACAATAATATTTAATACCTGAAAACCTGAGTAATTGATCTTTTGAGTATTTGAGGTCAGGTTTACCTTTATGCTCTTTGTTCTTTTTTGCTTTGTGAACATGTACACATGATGTCTTTCCATTCAGCTCATCTTTCTTGTCATCTTTGACAGATTTCTTTATCCAGACCAGTTTCTCTTTCTTGTAACTTATTCTCCTTAGATATGTATCTGAACCATCTAAATATTGATCATAGAAAATGTTAGTTCGACGAATCTGATCAAAAGATTTAACTGACCTTTGTGAAGAGACAAATTTCTGATTTGATCTTGAGGCAGATTTTTCAAGTTCTTTGATCTTTGAAGCAAAGTTGTCTCTTTCTTTCACAAGTTAGTCAATCTTTGTCTTAAATTTAGACTTCGTCTTTTGCTCTTTCAGCGCAGTAGCAGACAGTTCAGATAACTTGGAAGTTAGCCTTTTGATTTCAGACTCAAAGATGGATCTTTCTTCTTCAAATCCTTTTTCTGAATCATTTCTCTAGCCAGATAATTCCTTGAATAATCCCACATTCTTCTGTTCTATGGCCTTCTTTTCTTTATCAAACTTCTCCCTTTCCAAAATCAGTACTTTCTCAAAATCAGAAATTTGTTGAGAAAGTTTTAAGCATTTAAGCTCCACTGTCTTTTTCTCTTCAAAACATTTCTTGGAGAAATCTGAGAACTTCTTTGAAATTTTTTTCTTTTCACTCTCAAAATTAGCTTTATCTTCAGCAAGCTGTTTTTCATGATCAGATAAATTCTTTCTAAGCTCCGCATTCTCATATTTCAATTTCAGAATCTTCTCAGCATTCTGCCCAGAAGATCTTTTCAGAAGATCTTCATTGATGATCTTTAAAGCACTGATTTCTTCTTTTAAAGATATGGTTTCAGCAAAATACTCTCTTGACTTCTGAGAATGAAAGCCAACTGCATGATCCATATTAATCTTCTCTATTTCCACCTTTCTAATCTTTTCTTCAAGATCTGTAAAAAATCCCATGATTAAAGAGTAATCAACTTAATGTGAATGATCGTTCCAAACTATATATATATATCAGAAAATCAAAAATCAGATTGAATTGAAATCTTGCACAAAAAGAACTTTTGTCCCCCTCCGCAGACTTAGGTAGAGGGGCAGCGCCCCTAGAGAAAAAAATTTCACACTTAAAAGACATATTACAGTTTTGAAAATTTTGACTAAGTTGGATGCGCAAGACTGAGTTTTCGTAAACTACGTGATACGCAAAGTAGGTTTGCGTGACCCATTGGAGACGCAAAGTAAGCTTTGCGTGAGTGCCTTGATGCGCAAACTAAGCTTTGCGCAATGGTCTTGATGCGCAAAGGAGACTTTTGTAATCCGCGTGACCCAAAGAAGCTTTGCGTGAACTGAGTGTAGCGCAAAGTAAGGTTTGCGTAATGGTCTTGAAGCGCAAGATGAGGTTTGCGTGACAAGGGCAAAACACAAAGTAGCTTTGCGTGAGTTACAGGATACACAAACGTAGCTTTGCGTGATAGGAGCAATACCCAAACGAAGCTTTTTCCTCTCAAGGTGATCTCACGCAGACGTCTATGAGTCTCGCGCAAACCAAATGAATATAGCGCAAACCATATGAATGTAGCGCAAACCGTGGATCTTGGCTGATTCTTCTTAAATCGATCAAAATCTGCAAATTTGATCTCAAAAACTCATCAGAATCATCGACTAACAATACTAAACACAAAATTACAATCAAATTTCGATTAAAAACAACAATTCAAACAATTTCGTTCAAGAACAGTGTTCGAACTCATTTTCAAGAAAATCTCAAAAAAACGGAAATTGAAATTTATTTTCTTCAAATTAAGAGATTTAAACCAAACAAGAATCAATCCTAAACACAATTCGCATCCAATGAATCCATTTTCTTGCACTAAAACCGATTTTTCACAAAAAATTTGAATGAAACAGTGAAACCACGAGTTCGTGAAAAATTTCAGAAAAACTCAAATTTCAATCTTAAAAACTCCATATTTCAATTCAAATCATGATCAAATCAAATCCGAAAAGTTTGGTTCAGCTCTGATACCAATTGTTAAACATAAAATCCCAAAAAAATCAAGCAATTACTCAAGATATGAACAATTATGAACAAGAACTAGAGAGAGTGTCTAGAGAGAGAAAGTAGATCTCATATTCACAAGTCTGAAATATTACAATATGAGCTTCGTTGTTGTTATCTTACAAGATTCTCACTACAACACCTATTTATACCACTACCTAATACAAAGACTTAAACACTAAGGAATGCAAAACATGCTTTGACATTTACAATACTATGACAATGTTGACTTTCTAACTTTGACTTTCCTAATTATATCTTGGATACAATATTTTGACTTAACAAAACCCTAGAGATCTTGATGAAGAAGATGAAGATGGAGGTTTTATGGTTCTTGTTCCCAACTTGCTAGATGCAAGAGAACTACATGGTTTTAGGAGAGAAAGACTCCAAAATAGGTTAGGGTTTGTTTGGGGAGTATGGGGGTCGATTTGGGAGAGATAAGGGGGAGGGATTTAGGGTTTGTGTGAGAAATGAGAGTTATGGCCGGATCACTTCTTTTAAATAAGGCACAGTGCGCGGTTCTACCCGCGCGGAGAGCCACGCGGACCACTGGATCCGCGAGGAGACAGAGTCTCGCGCGGTTCGTGGCGTGACTCAACTCGCGCGGAGAGTCGTGCGGGGCACTGTTGGTGTTTTCTTTCGCTTCTCTTCGGCCAACGATTTCGGGGTGTTACATCATGTGGGCTTGACGTGAATTGTCCTTCTTAGGCAACTTGCAATCAACAGCTTTGTGACCTGGTTGGCTACAATTATAGCAATTGAACTTCTTCTTGAAAGTTCCTTTTCGAGGACCAATATTTTTTGCTTTCCCCTTGCCTTTATCAATCTTTTTCGCCTTGGATTTGGAAGATTGACCAACTTCCACCACATTAGATTTTGAAGAGCCAGCATAACCACCCTTCAAAGCTATTCGGTTGTCTTCTTCAATACAAAGACGTACCACCAGTTCCTCCACAGACATCTCCTTTCACTTATGCTTAAGGTAGTTCTTGAAATTTATCCAACCAGGAGGAAGCTTTTCAATCATCGCTGCAACTTGTAAGGTTTCACTGATAACCATCCCTTCGGCAAGTATATCATGCACTATCACTTGAAGATCTTGAATTTGACTCAACACAGTTTTCGAGTCAATCATTTTGAAATCCAAGAATTGAGCAACAACATGCTTCTTGGTTCCGGCATCTTCAGTCTTATACTTTCGGTCCAAAGACTCCCAAAGCTCCTTAGTCGTGGTTACTTTACAATATACATTGTAAAGCGGATCGGCCAGCCCATTCAACACATAGTTGCGGCACAAGAATTCTGAGTGCTTCCAAGCCTCAACCGCGCTCACAGATTGAGCGTCGGCCTCTCCTCCACTAAGTTGAGGAGCAGTTTCAGTGAGGAACCGAGCCAAATTCAGAGTGGTCAGATAAAAGAAAATTTTCTTCTGCCACCTCTTGAAATTCAAACCAGAAAATTTCTCTGGTTTCTCAGAATGATTAGCCATAGTATTTGGTGCAAGTGTGGTAGTAGTCGCCATGGTTTGCATCGGTAAGGTAGCAATGTTAGACACCGGTATCACAGGAGTTGTGGTTCCGGCCGTGTTCACCATTCTGAAAAGAGTTTCAAGTGAACAGTTAGTACCACGAAATCACTCTGTTTACACAAAACAAAAAATTGGTACCACAATTATTAATCTGTTTACAAAAAACAGAAAACAAAATATATCGAGACAAACTCGATTTGATTCTGTTTAAGATTGTTAGTATTTCTATATGTATTTTAATACATATAATATATTACAACGGATGTAATAAACTACAAAATCAACAAAAGATTAAAATAATACGAATACATAGAAATAACGGCATCAAGTAATGATAAATATAAACGACTAAACCAAAGATGATTCAAACGAAGCCGAGGATCGTGTGTAACACGATTCCCTTAAACAGATTCGCCGTCTGTTCCCAGGGTACAACAGCTTAAGCAGTAAAACTGCCGGAGATGACCACTTGCCTGAAAAGTTGTCGGAAAATCTGTGTATGCAGAAGCTTTCAGAGAGATATGAGTTTTCGGTATTCGGTATTTCTTGGGGGTGTAAGGGATGTGAACCGATTCCTCCCTTTTATACTCGAGATTGAAACCACTTAATTAATATGTAATAAATCAGTAATTAAAAGTAATTATTTGATCATTAACATATTAACTTTTTAAATCAATGAGTATCAAATGGGAGTTACAAATGGAATAATCACCAATGTGCGGCGCGGGTGGTCGCGCGGGTTAACCCGCGCCACAACCCGCCTGGTGTACTGTTTCTCATCCCAAGCCAGTGCACGTCGCGGGTAACGACGCGAGTTAGCCCATGGCTTAACTCGCCCGGTGCACTGTTTTCGTCCATGCCCCCATGCACAAAACAAAATTTTTGCAAAAACCAAGCTGCACGAGCATGAGATTTCGGAGCTGCATTCGTGTCCGCAGGTCGCGCCCATGCACAAGTTCGCCGAATGAAGTTTCACAAATGTTAATTTTTGCCACCAACTCATTTTCTAGTCATTAAACTTTAAAATTTTAAGTCTCAGTGTTTTGCAAGTATGTAAAAAATCTTAACTTCCTTTTTCCTATTCTTCTAATCAAATTTCAATGTGTAAAAATAAATGGAGTAATACATATGTAGAAATTATATGTAAATATAGGGGTGTATATATAAATTAAATAATGATGGAGAAGAAAAAGATGATGTATCAAGGTTTTATTCTGAGGGGCTAGAGAAACAAAAAGAAGGGTAATATAAGATTTATAATTTTAAGTACTATGAGGCAGGTTCAGTGAAAACTTAACTTCCGTTGTGAACCAGGGGATAAAGGAGATCGTGACATGTATTCCAGACATTCAAGGGATATTCATCATGATTGTTGTAAAAAAATTACGTTCATTATTCATGATAAATGGGACATATGTTATGATTTCCTTTATCCCCATGTTGTAAGGAAAAACATATTTGCAACTGAACTTACCTTTTAGAGCATCTCCAATGGAGGTTCTATAAAAACTGATTCTTGTATTATTTTTTTTTCATGTCACATCACTTTCAATTCACTAAACAAAAGTCCACATTGGTAGTTCTTATTTGGGTCCCATGTATTTTTTTAACATCAATAAGTACTTATACAATCAATAAAAAAATATATAAAAAACTAACAAAATGTCATTTCATACCAAGTTCAAAGTAAAAACCTGTTGGTCTTTCTATATGTATTTTAATAATACATATAATATTACAACGAATGTAATAAACTACAAAATCAAAGAATGATTAAAATAATACGAATACACAGAAATGAGAAGAAATCAACTGAAGTTTAACTAAACGAATAAACCGAAGAAGATTTAAACGAAGTTGAGGCTCGTGTGTAACACGATTCCCTTAAACAGATTCGTCGTCTGTTCCTAGGGTACAACAGCCAAAGCAGTTGAACTGCCGGAGATGACCACTTACCTGAAAAATTCTCAGAAATAAGCTTATGCAGTAGAGATATCAGAGAGTTGTGTATAAGTATCGATCTTCGGTGTATAGAATGAAACCAGACTCCACCTTTTATACTCGAAATTGAAACCGACGAATTAATATGTAATTAATCAGTAATTAAAAGTAAGTATCTGACCATTAAACATATTAATCTTTATATTCAATGAGTATCAAATAAGAGTTACAAACGGAATCAAAACAGTACGTGGCGCGGGTAAACCCGTGGCACAACCCGCCCAGTGTACTGTTTCTCGTTTACATTCAGTGCACGGCGCGGGTAACCATGCGAGTTAACCCGCGACCTTTGCACTGTTTTTTTTCTATACTCTAGTGCATGGCGCGGGTTGCCTCGTGCGGTTTAGCCCGCGGCCTAACCCGCCCGCAGGTCGCGCCCATGCACAAGTTCGATGATTTTAGCCTACGAAAGTCTCAATCAGCACCCCCTGCGCGCGGGCAGGTGTTGGAGTAAAACCAAACAAAGAGCTTGTAAGCCCCTCCCACATTCATGATTATAAACCACAAAATGTTTGTTCCTCCTTCCTATGTGGGACATATTCCCACATCCACTTGACTTTTGCCAATTTCATCCTAAACACTCAACTTTGAGCATCGATATCTCATTCACACATATTCCATTTTGGACACATGATATATCGTTTCGAAGCTCTCATATAGAAGAACATAAACCCACTAAGAGTTAGATATAGACAATACATATACATGTATTTAAATGTGTCCAAAGTTAGTAAAAAAACATATTTTTACTAACATTTTCCAACAAAACCAAGGTTGTTGTACAAGAACTTAAATGATGTGAGATTCTTTTATAAAAAATCTATCCAATAATGATTCTTCTAAGAACATACACATAACATATATTAAAATTTAACCTAATTGAAAGAAAGGTTCTAACTTCTAAATGGCATGAGGCGTAATGTAGCGTGGTGGTAAGGTCAAGCTTCAAGCCTTAGGAGCTACGGTGAGGCCGTAACGTTTTTCAAGACGTGACTTAGACCACCTCCATCCCTTAAAAAACCAAAAACACAAAAACGGAGTTATTTTCCTCTCCAACCCAACACTAAAACACAAAAGAAAATGAAGGTCAATAAATGTGGCCTCTATATTTGGAGGCCAATAAAGTAGACATCTAAAATCAAATAATAATATTGTATTCAACTTTTATACTTATACTAGAAGTGTACTCGCGCAATGCAGCTAGATACATCACGATTTTAATGTTTCATTTTATTTTCTGTTTTTTGTCGATTTATATTACGATTTTGGATGGTTGTGAGAGAGTGATAATGATTTTTTTATATAAATTTGTTTAATTTATTTTGGTTTAATAATATAATTTTTTTTATAAAATATTATGTAAGATTTTTTAATTATATTTTAGATTTTTTATATCTAAAATATGCTGAGAGTTATTTTAGGGGAGTTAAAGTGGTTAGAGATAATGATTGAAAATTAATGAATATCATTAAATGTAGTATATACAACTTTTATGGCTGTTTTTTAAGTAATTAGCATTAAATAGCGGTACATTAAGCTTTAAGACTTGTTTTTAAGAGTTTTTTATGTCATCTTTATAATATAGTATAGATATAGATATATAGATTAATATTTTAGTACATTAAATACTATTATTTTATTATTATTGTAATATTAAATATGTTTTTAGTGTTGTTGTTTTAGTGTGTTGTTGGAGTTGTTTTTTTTGTGTTCAAATGACCCATCATTTTTAGTGTTTTTAATTGTATTTTTTTTTAATGTTTAGGTTGGAGATGCCCTTATGACGACAAATCTATATATCATATATAGTATTATAGGGCAAGGTTCATTTGAGAAACACCGTATATATATGAGAAATAGAGAAGTCATCTTGACCATTGGTTAATCACGAACGGTCATGATTTGATGGGGGGAAATAGTACCACGGGATAATTGCAGACACACGATAAGTAACATGGTACGATTCAGGGGTAATTTTGTAATTTTCACAACTAGATGAATATAGGCGGCAAAAATAATTATTACACTCTAAAACACTCATTACACTAAATCATCGAAAGTCGTCGATGATTTATTGATTATCGCTTGTAACACCCTAAAATTCAGTGTAAATTTGAAAAACGGAAACTGGGCAAGAAGACATCTGAATTTGTTATAAACCTCCCAAAAGGGGGAAATGTACTAATCCTTTACAAAAACCTGCATACGGATATGGAATTCAACAACAAACTAATCTAAACATAAACTATCTAGATTACATCGGTTGTTAATGCAACATCACCAAAAGAATGAGACTTAAACAATTGCCCAACATCAAATACTAGTCATCTCAAAAAGCCCCCAAGACTAAGTTTGTCACTCAAGCCCTTGGCAACCCACCGCTAATGGGAACCTGTTATACACATCATTTGAGAAAAAAGTGTTAGGCTTAAATCCTAGTGAGAACATACAATTTATAATTTCAAGAGATATAAACAATTGTATCAAAAGGAAATCTTTTCAATAAGTTTTGGTTTACAAAAGAAATCTTTTCCACATAAGGATTGATCGGTCCGAAAATTCATCTTGCGGTGACGGGGGATACCCGATTTACCAAGGATTGCAGTGGCACACAAAAGTAGGCCACAATCCGAGTTGTGAGCTAAATACTTGGAATCCATGGCCACGAACAACAAGGTCCGTACTAAGATGTGAGGGAGGGACCCCGAGGAAACCAAGTCATACTCGTTCACTAGAACTACATTATGACCCATGGCTAGTAACTGATCTCACATAACCGTACCAAAGGCCCCTGAGGGTCAAATGCATAAATAGCCTAAAAAGGGGGAATAGACATCCCAATAATAAAAGCCGACTCAAAACCTAGGGATCCACTAGTAATGGTAAAAACTTGTCACAATAACATATGTGACCAACCATAGATAGTTATATGGTATAAAAACATTTTATAAACAAAATGATTTCCTTCAAGTTTAACTGCTGGTAAGAATGAAAATCATAAAATGAGTTTATATACATTCTTTCAAATAATTCACATAAATGTGCAAGTAAAACCTCATTTTACTTCAAATAAGTTGGAACCCATCATTTTAGTCGAAAATGATCGGGAACCCTAAAATCTCCCAAAACTCAAGTTATGCCAAAATGTAGTAAAAGTAGATCCAAAACCATGGAGATATATAGGAGTTCAAAATGTAACCTTTGACATGTATAAAGTTTATAAAATGATAGTAGGAACTCACCAAATAGGTTTTAAACGAAAACCCGAAAACTAGATATCGACCCCTTCGAGAAGATGAAGCTTTCTATACCGAAACCTCGGATGATGCACTTAATACTAGCAACAAACGGCAGCTTGAAGGAACCTTGAACGGAAAAATGAAGAAAGAGAGAGAGACTTGAGAAAGAAATGAGATCTTTGAAATAAAGATCTTCTCCAAAATCAAGATATTTGGCAGGACACCCCTATGTCGGCCAGGGGTTCTCGTGGGTTATGTCGCGACCTCAAGTCGTGGCATAACTCGCCCGCTTCCTTAAAACCCAAAACAACAGAGGGTTTCGCGGTTTGTGCTGCGACCTCAAGTCGCGGTGCAACTCGCGTAGATCACTGTGGTTTGCCCAAAACCACCAAAATCCAAAGTCAAACTTCAAACCAAACGCGGTGCTAACGACAACGCAATACATACAAGAATACCACGATTACATAACGAAAATCCGGGGTGTTACATCGCTTCAGAAATCACTCACAATACACATATTCATCGCAAATCGTTCGAAGTTGCTTACGAACATCAGGAAATGGCAAAAACACGAAAGGATTCAAAGAATCGCCATGAACAACATTCTGAAAATCCAGAAAAACAGGAAATCCAAAACGAAGAAGATGAAACGTTGAAGACGATGATGAAAGAAGGTAATGTACAGATTATATGTATTTTTTTGTAAAATCGTTGAATAATCAACATAAAACACTGTTATATTCAATGAATCTATGTTTAGACAAATAATGAAAGCATTTAACAACATTTTAGGGTTTAAACAAACATGGAAAAAAATATTAATGTACATTTTTCTTCATTTTTTATTACAGTGAAAAGCTCGAAGGTTCCAAAGCTAAAAATAAAGAGAAAGACAACAAGTCAAAACACAAAAGGTATATTCGTTCATATCTGAAATTGTGACATAGATTTCTTGTTCATGTATGAATGTTAAAGATATAGCAGTTCATAAATGAAATGAATATATGTACTATTTTACTGTTCATTTATGTTTTATGAAATACTAGGGTTTTTTAGCGAAAAATTTAATGTGTTTGTGTTGTACATAAAATAGTTCATAAATGAATCTGTAATATTTTGTTGTTTATTTCTGATTTATCACGTAGATACGATTTGAAACGAAATGTTTAATGTGTTTGAGTTGTACATACGATAGTTCATACATGATTATGTGTAATATATTTTGTTCATCTATGATTTATTACATAACTAGGGTTTTTAGACGAAAAATTTCATGTGTTTGTTTTAAATATACATACGGTAGTTCATAGATGAATTTTTGAAGTATTTTGTTGTTCATTTATGAATAATCACATATTTAGAGTTTGTTGTTCATTTATGTTTTTTAGGCTAAAAGTTAAATGTGTTTTGAGTAGTAGATATGAATAGTTCATATATGAATGTGTGTAATATTACGTTCTTCATACATGAATTAGCACATATCTATGAAAAGTTTCATGTCTTTATATATGAATGTGTGTAATATTGCGTTGTTCATACATGAATTAGCACATATCTACAAAAAGTTTCATGTCTTCATATATGAATGTGTGTAATATTACGTTGTTCATACATGAATTAACACATATCTATGAAAAGTTTCATGTCTTCATAAATTGACTATGATAATTACAAATACAAATTGTTTATACAGGAAACAACCCAGTAATACCAAAGATCAAGCTTATAATCCGCAAGGAAGAGAATCCCGAAGATATTTCAAAACAAATTGTCTTGTGTATGTAAACAATAAAAAATAATATCAATTTCAAAATTATATTGAAATTTTGTTTCATTAATTATATTAACAAGTGTATATGAACAGTTAAGGAACTAGATACAAAGAGAAGAAAGAAAGATACTGATGGATCGAAAGGAAAGACTCTGTCAAAGGTAAAAACTTCCAAAGCCATTGATGAAGAAGACGATTTCGAGACTCCTGTTCCAAAGATAAAAAGAGCAAAGAAAAAAGGAAAGAAGTCACAACAACAACATAAATTTCTAGTCATTAAAGTTCGAACATCATCAAAACCCCTCTATGAAGCAATTAGAGCTTTAAGTGAAGACCAGAAAAAATGTATCAAAAGCATGGGTTTCGGAGATCTTTTAGAAATGAAGGTAGATGGAATACCCTCAAAGTTGGGCTTTTACGTTGTGGACAGTTTCGACAGTGAAACAATGGAGATTCATGTTGGGAAGGAAAGTTTAAAGGTTACAGAACAATCAATTCAAGATATGCTCGGTGTTCCTAAAGGAGAAAAAAGCATATTCGATTGAAAGTACTTGGATGATGACAGTCCGTTGTTAGTTAATTGGAGATCCCAATTTTCTAAGGAAATCATACGTCCGATAGACATCAAACAAATAATCATTGACAACGATGAAACTGACTTCAATTTCAAGTTAAACTTCATTACCCTTTTCTGCAACACTATAGGAGAGGATAACAAAAGTGGAACTTGAAATCTTTCAGTGACAAATTTTATCCAACCAGACACAGATGTATCAAAGATTAATTAGTGTTCATACATATGTGATTGTTTGAGAAGGAGTAAGATTGGATGGTTACGAGACTCAGAGATGAGCTTTTATGTCGGATCGGTTACATATTTGATTGTAAGTTTACTATAACATTTATGAATTAAATATATATCTTACAATAATGTAATGATTATTTTAATTGATTCTTATTTGCAGCTCATGTAGATCGACAACTTTGCTTGTGAAACTGTGAATGTTGGAAGAGACATACCTGTTATAAAAAGATGAAATGTTGAAAGATTAAGAAGAAGAAAGGGATATGAGGTTGAAAAAGGTGCATTTGGATTGGGGAGATTACTTGCACCAATGGAGAATATGACACTTTCTGATAAAGAAAGAAAAAAGAGAGAGGAGGAGGAGGAAAAAAAGAGACAGAGGATGATGAACAAGTATGAATATTCAAAATTCATGATATAGTAAAAATTTCATATAAGAATATATGAATTCATATATGAATGCTTATATAAGTTCATATATGAACTCATTCATATATGAATTCATATAAATATTTCATATAATAATATATTAATTCATATATGAATGCTTATATGAATTCATATATCAATGCTTATATGAATTCCTATATGAGTCCATATATGAATCCTTTTCATAAAATAATCTATAGCTCACATATGAATTATTATATATGAGTTCATATATGAATCCTTCCAATATATGAATACTTATATAAATTCATATATGAATATATAAACACATATGAGTTCCCAAATGAATTCATATATGAATGCTCACATGAGTTAACAAATGAATTCATATATGAATGCTTATATGAGTTCATATATGAATGTTTATATTAGTTCATATATGAATCCTTATCATATATAACTTCATATATCAATTCATATGTGAATATATGCATTCATATATGAGTTTATATATGAATGTTTATATCATTTCGTATATGAATCCTTATCATATATAACTTCATATATCAATTCATATGTGAATATATGCATTCATATATGAATCTTTTTCATAAAATACTCTATACCTCATATATAAATTCTTATATTTAAATTCATATATGAATGATTATATGAGTTCATATATCAATGCTTATATGAATTCATATATGAATGCTTATATGAATTCATATATGCATTTATGCATACCCCCACATTTGTTAGAGTCTTAAATTTCATATGTGAATAACTAATATAAATTCATATATGCATCATTTTTTATGAAAACAATTTATAAATTTTAGGTTTATGAATCAATGATAAGAAGCAAAATGGACTGCTTAAAAGCTGACAGATTGAAGATAGAAGAAAGCTTGAATGAAGCTTTAAAGAAATTTCCAGATAATATTGTATTCAATGAATACAAAAAAGAGTTTGAAAAGCTGTTTTTGAAGGAGACTGATGAAATTTCATCATGCATGAAAGAGCCCAAAGTTCCTACTGGAATTGAGATTAGGATTGAAGAAGCAGAATTTTTGTTGGTAGAGAATATACAGTTGCAAAAAGATGTAGATGTAGACAAGATTAATGAATCACAGTTTTAGGATGACCCAAAAACACGTGGAGAAGTGGAATTAGTGATGAATTTTTTTGAGAAAGAAAAGGTGGTTGAGACAGTTAAACAATGAGTGGAAATAGAAAAAGAATGAGTGAATGAAATAGTGTTGAAAGAGAGAGAAGTAACGAATGACAAACTTAACAAAGAGGATGATAAGAAGATGGATGAAAACACACCAGATGTGGCCAAAATTGCATCTTCATACTTACTTGATATACCAAGTTTCAGTTTGGGAATATCATCAGAGGAAGATGAATTACAGAGAAAAAAAAAGATGAAGAGAAAGAGAATGAAAAGAAAATGAGGGAAAAGGAAAAGGATGAAAAAAGGATGAAGGAAAAGGAAGAAGATGGAAAAAAATGTTGGGTCTGAAATATGCCAAACATGGTTACTACTTCTAGTTCAACATGGTTACTACTTCTGTGGTTAATGTTGCCAGTTGTTGTTAATGCTGCTGGAACAAAGTTAATGCTGCTAGAAGAACTTAGTTAATACTTCTGAAGTTAATGCTGCTAGAAGAACTTAGTTAATACTTCTGAAGTTAATGCTGCTAGAAGAACTTAGTTAATACTTCTGAATACTTCTGAAGTTAATACTTCTGAGGTTAATACTTCTGAGGTTAATGCTGCCAGTTGTAGTTAATGCTGCTGGAACAAAGTTAGTGCTGCTCTTCAAAATTAATACTGCTGGAGTTACTACTGCTCAGAGTATTAATGCTGCTTATGATTAATACTTCTTATAAGATGGAGATCTGTATGGAAAGGATGACAGCTGGATAAACTGAAGATATTCATGGAAGCTTAGAGATAATGATGGAAGATATTCTGAAGATATTTTATTAATTGTAATTATCTTTTATCTTTAGTATATATATATTGTATTGTTTAGAATAGAGAGAGAACTTTTGATAGTGATTTGATTCTAAGTTTTTTTTAAGAGAGAATCAACCTCAAGGCATAGTTCCTAATTCTAGAGAAGTAGAATTCGTCTTGAAAGAGCTTGTTCTTCAAGATTGAGGTTGAGTGTGTAATCTTGTGATTTTAATACAAGTTTGCAAGTTGTTAATCATATACTGTTTGTTTACTGTTACATTGAATATCAAAGTGTTTTTCCGCAACTTCTTTGATATTGTTTCTGAGACTTTATTCTTGTTGAGAATTCGATCCTGACAAGTGGTATCAGAGCTAGTATTCTCAGAAACCTACATTCAAAATCACATCATCATGGCTAAAGGTTCAGAGTCTTCAAGCTCAGAAATTTCTACAGAGGTAACATCTAATCTTTGTTCTAAATCCTGTATTGAAACTGTTACAAGGTACAGGGATCACAACCAGACAATGAGTGATGACCTTAAAAGATTAGAGAGAGATATAAAAGACTATGTAAGAATTGTTGAGAGTTTTGAGGAACAGATTAAGAGTTTCCAAGCCAATGAGCTTCAACACTCTTATGACACAAACTACTGGAAGTGGGAGAAAGATCAGTATGAATTTAAGCTTAAACAGAAAGAAGAGGAGAATGAGAAGATAAAGAGGGAGTTTGAGAAAGCCAAGCTGGATATTGAGAAATTTTCCAATGCTTCTAAAGCAATGGACTCTTTGCTCCAAACTCAAATCCATGACAAACTTAGAAGAGGAATAGGCTATAACACCACACCACCACCATACAAAAACAATTACATCCCTCCTATATCAGACTTGCTAGAGACCAAGGATAGGAAGGAATTATCTAATGGAGCCACTAAGGTAGATCCATTAGAAAAAGTGGTGGTTGAAACAGACTCTGAAGAAGAGAACTCTATTGAAAAAAATAAGGAGAACAATGTGAGTGGTGAGATTCCTATAGAAAACCACATAATCACCAATGAGGGATGTGGAAAGACTTGGGTCAAATCTAAGGACATAGAGAAGACTGAGAGAAAGTCTGAGAAGGTCCATTATAAGCAGACCACAGTTGTGAATCCTGTCCCTTGCAAACAGTGTACTTGCAATAAATCTGAGCCCCAAAAACATGATAAAAGGAGGGGAAATCAAAGAAACTGGAATAATCAGTGGGCACAAAAACAAGGGGTTGATCTGAGTAAAATCAATAGACCAAAACCTTGTTTTATCTGTGGAAAGCTTAATCATGTTGCCAAATACTGTTATTTCAATCCTATCAACCAAAGAGTTAATTTTCAAAGACAAACTCAAAACTCCTTTGGTTATAGGAAGCAAGGAAGGAATCAAATGGCTGAGAACAGAGCACCTAAAAAGTCTCATGTTCAAAACAAGTTTGCTAAAACTAAGAAAAATACTTCAAATAAACAAAGGAGTAACTTAAAGACAAAGAAAGCAAACAACTTTGTTCAAGTTTGGGTTCCAATTGTAAAAGAACTTGTTAGTACTGCTATCCCAGATAGTACTGCTAACAGAAATAGTGCTGCTGCAACCAATACTACTGCTAACAAGGATAGTGCTTCTACTAGTATTAATGTTGCAAAGCCTATAATCTTAATAAAGTATTCCAGCAATGAGATTCCTAAACAACTCATCCAGACCAAACTGACAGATTATATAAATGAGAAAGGACAACCCAAGACCACTTTGGCTTGGGTTCCCTCAAAGACTAACTGATTTATCAAGTGTGCAGGGCAACCAAAAGCTCAAGAGGAAGAGCATTTGGAATGAAGATAATGGTTGCTCTTGGCACATAACAAGGAACATGGACTGCCTTCAAATTCTTTAAAAGATTTGATGGAGGACATGTTACTTTTGATCCAGCAGAAGGTAAGAAAAGTGAAAAAGGTTGCTAATACTGAAAGGTAGTTAGTACTTCTAGTTCAGTGAATATTGTCAGACTGTGTTAATGCTACTGGTATGTGTTACTACTGCCAGTCTGTGTTAATGCTGCTGATAAGTGTTACTACTGCTAATGTAAGTTTTCTATACCTAAAAATGATCTTCATTGATTTAATGTCAAACCTGGATATCAATCAAAAAGCTTTTATTTGTATCCAAGGTTTGTACAAGAAGTACTTAATAATGAATTGACGGACATACTTCACTTTGATGAGGTATATGTACCTAAACCCCCTAAAGGCAAGGTTTTCTCAAACATGAGAAGATCTGCTAGGGACTCTGAAGGAGTTGACACCCCATTGTTCTCAAAAATGATGGTGGTGTCCCAACCACAAGAAGGTATGGCAGCAGGGTCAAGGCCCTCATTAGACATTCTCACTGCTAGCCAATCCCAACCTTCCCACTCTATATCAATTCCCCAGTCTCTACTTCATAAGCCAACTTCACCAATAAAACAGGTAAAGAAAACAGGTAAAGAATACTCCTTCCCTTCTTGTACCTTCACCCACTAAGACTTTAAGCCCTCTAAGGGAGGATTCTCCTTTAGAGAATATCCATAGGGATACCACAGGGGTGTCTCCCAACCTCAAGAAGGTGCTCAATAAGGAGATGCAAGAGCATATGGGTTGTAAGGCTCACACTACTGACTTTGCACAAAGTGCAGGACAGGACAGTGTGAACATATCTAAGACCTTCCCCATGGCAACTTTAGATGAGTAATTATCTAAAGGTCCCAGGTGCCAAGAAACCAAGGGAGTAGAAGGTGCTTCTGCTAGGCAGAAGATCTCTACTAAAAGATCCAAGGATCCTTCAAAGGTGGTAAACACACCTAAAGGAGGTGAGGACAGTTTAACTACAAAGAATTGATGGATACACTTGGTACAATTAGTCTGAAAGTTCATAATCAAATTATGGAGATAAAAGAAATGAAAAGGTGATCATTTCTTATCACTAGCAGATAGATCATATCAAGAAGTTGGTACTGAAAAAGAAGAAAATTAAAGTTTGTATTGATATGAAATATTATTTTGAGGGGGAGATAAGTGAAGAAGCTGAAATAAAGCAGTAACTACATCAGAAACAGAAAAGAAGATAACAGCAGAAACTGAATCAAGAAGAACTAGTAATTGCAGAAAGTTTTGAAATTATCATAAAGACCATATGTTGAAGAACTTAACTTCTCAGTTTTGAAAAGTTAAGTTAGGGGGAGATTGTTGGGTCTGAAATATGCCAAACATGGTTACTACTTCTAGTTCAACATGGTTACTACTTCTGTGGTTAATGTTGCCAGTTGTTGTTAATGCTGCTGGAACAAAGTTAATGCTGCTAGAAGAACTTAGTTAATACTTCTGAAGTTAATGCTGCTAGAAGAACTTAGTTAATACTTCTGAAGTTAATGCTGCTAGAAGAACTTAGTTAATACTTCTGAAGTTAATACTTCTGAGGTTAATACTTCTGAAGTTAATACTTCTGAGGTTAATACTTCTGAGGTTAATGCTGCCAGTTGTAGTTAATGCTGCTGGAACAAAGTTAGTGCTGCTCTTCAAAATTAATACTGCTGGAGTTACTACTGCTCAGAGTATTAATGCTGCTTATGATTAATACTTCTTATAAGATGGAGATCTGTATGGAAAGGATGACAGCTGGATAAACTGAAGATATTCATGGAAGCTTAGAGATAATGATGGAAGATATTCTGAAGATATTTTATTAATTGTAATTATCTTTTATCTTTAGTATATATATATTGTATTGTTTAGAATAGAGAGAGAACTTTTGATAGTGATTTGATTCTAAGTTTTTTTTAAGAGAGAATCAACCTCAAGGCATAGTTCCTAATTCTAGAGAAGTAGAATTCGTCTTGAAAGAGCTTGTTCTTCAAGATTGAGGTTGAGTGTGTAATCTTGTGATTTTAATACAAGTTTGCAAGTTGTTAATCATATACTGTTTGTTTACTGTTACATTGGATATCAAAGTGTTTTTCCGCAACTTCTTTGATATTGTTTCTGAGACTTTATTCTTGTTGAGAATTCGATCCTGACAAAAAAGATGAAGGAATGGGAAGAAGAGAAATGTTTGGGGAAGAGGGAGGTGAAAATGGCAGAGAGCCTAAAGTCACCATACATTGACAGGCTTGTTCATATAACAAAATGTCTGTCACAAACAGAAAACAAGATTGGAAGATGGTTATTTGCATTGACGGGAGAAGTCCATTAAGTAAAACCTTTACTATTTTACTTTTATGATATGCATATATATTAAATTGATTGATCATTTAATCATGATTATGTTTGCTTTATAGTGATATGATTTATGAAACAACTGATGATGTATACATGATACGGGTGGCAGCTGAGAGCCTAATGCCTAACACCTATGTTGTTGCAAATGTTATCGACGCTTGGGCAACATTATTGAATAATGAAGAGGAATTGAGGAGTAGGGAATCCCCTCACCGTCTTTTCCTTAAAATTGGGGTATTGGTAAGATTATCCAACTACTTTAACTAAAACTAGTTCATATTAGCATGAGTTTTATGTTGATATTTTCTAACTGTTGTGATTCATATATGAATGGTTTTAACTTACCATATTCTAACTATTCATATATGAATGCTTATATGAATTCATATATGAATGTTTATATTTGTTCATATATGAATCCTTTTCATATATGACTTCATATACCAATTCATATGTGAATAAATGAATTCATATATGAATGCTTATATCAATTCATATATGAATCTTTTTCATAAATTACTCTATACCTCACATATGAATTGTTATATATAAATTCATATATGAATGAATATATGAGTTCATATAATCATTCTTTGGTGGTTCATATATGCATAATTTTAAGTTAACATCTTCTAACAGGTTTGATTCATATATGAACTAATATTTTAATTACTTTGTCTACTTAGCCGGATGGGATATTGGATAACAAGACTACTCATGATGAAAGATTTAAAATCTTCAAATCAAACATTAATGTTGCATTGAGGGAGAAAGCAGAATTGATTAATTTGAGAGATTATGATTTGGTATGTATCTAAACTATCTAAATATTAAAAAAAATACTAATTATTTTTTTCAATTTTTAATCATTTTCTATTTATAAAATGAAACAGATATTCCTCCCAATTATCCAATCAGAACACTTTTTCTGTTTGTATACAACTTGAAGAACCCACAAATCCAGGTGATAGACAACATGTCTACAAATGTCTCTATATAAAGCAAATATGGAATCATACCACAAAGGCTGGTAAGCATACAACTGTTTACATTTTTAAAAGTTAATAAATGAACATATTATAAAAATTACTTATATGACTCATAATATTATGCATCATGAGTTGTTTACAGCATACTTGAGGTCAGTTGAGCACCCAAAAGCAGAAGTAATTGCTCCACTACATCCAAATAGACACATTATGAAGTGGTGCTCAACTAAAAATAAAGTTGATTGTGGTATCATGCGACACATGGAACACTACACAGGGCAGGACATACAGAAGTGGGATTGTGGGTTTTTATCAAATGAGAAAGCACAGAAACAACAGATCTACCGACTTTGCTATCGGAGAGGAATTTGCACAAGAAGATGGTGATTGATCAAGCACATGAGTTCGACTCTTATGATGAAGATAAGAAGAAGTTTGAATCAATTTCAAAAATAAATAAGAAAGACAGGCAGGCTGCATTATAAACAATTCAAGTAATGGGTATTGGTGATATGTTTGGTTTATGGGTAAAACAATATCGTATGGTTTTGGTGTTTGGTTGATGAACAAGACAGTTATTGGTATGTTTTGGTATATTTTGGTATGTTTTAGTATGATGATGTCTATGATATTACACTTTCTAAACCTTATTCAAGTATGATTCTTTAAGGATTTTTAGGATTCTTATATATGAACATTAGTTCATATATGAACAATTTTATTGTTGACATATGAACAGTATTATTAGTTGTCTTTATACATGTTCATATATGAATATATATATATATATATATATATATGTTTCTATAACTCTCATTAATTTTATAAGTTCATATATGAACTTATGTTTTTAAAACTAAATATTTTTGTTTGCTATGTTTTAGTAATATATTACGAAAGTTCATATATGAATTTAAACTAAATACTACATGTTCATGTTCATATATGAACTGTAAATTCATATATGAACAAGTTATATGAACAACTATAGTTCATATATGAACCAGTCATATCATAATACTGGTCATATATGAACCAGTTATATCAAATATAAGTTCATATATGAACTATGTACCTTATTCATATATGAACCTTTGTTTTCAAATCTAAGTACTTAAAAAAATCATAGAATGAATACTGATGCTCATAACACAAAATTTTATTGTCATTTATTCATGAAATTATTGCAATTAACAGTAATTATTAAATAAAAAAATGACCTATAATATGTATCTATCAACTAATCAACAATCTTCAATGGGCAATCACGAGAATCATGATAGCCAGTCTTTTGACAATTTATATACAACCTCTTAGTCTTTTGATTCTGTTTCGCTGCTTTCTCCCCTGCACCGATCAAACGTTTTCCAGTTCCACAACCTTTATTGCGGATACCAGATGGTGGATGAATATCAATTTTGTCTGGTGGATTCACACCAATAATATTTCTTATAGTGTCATTCTTCTTCTGCAATCTGGTTTGGTAAGGAACATGAGCATCTACGTCAATCTTCATACTGTGAATTTTGTCAACAACCTCTTTAAGCTTCTCTTTGTCATTTCTAAGACTCATCAAAATATAATCCAAAGTTGCTTGTGCATCATAGCTAATTCTTGCCAATTCACCATTTGGATCCCCTTGCCTCCATGAAATGTGCCTAAGATTAAAAGATATCAAGTCTCTTCTCCAACGGCGACATATATACTTATCGGGTATGGCATCAAAATTCTCATTCATAAACACTTTGAAAACATGACGACATAGATATCCATGTTGAATAAAATGATTGCATTGGCATTCAAATGTTGAATCCAATTGATTCCACACAACCTACAACAAAAATGAACAAGAAAATTCAAGTTGTGTTAAAAAATAATAAAAAAATGCATATATGAATAATTGTTCTCACCTTGAACTGCTTCTTTTTATTATCCTTATCATTTTGCTGAATTGTATAAACTTGGCATCCATCCTTTTCAACAACATTTTGCTGAACACACGACCACGCAAACTTCAAATGCATGTTTCTCAATAGCCTTTGGAGTGCACATATGAGGAATAGTTGTCTTTGTCATATGATCAAGCTTATGTTGAGAATTTCTTTGCTTACGCATTGCATTTTCAAATGCAAGCATGAATGTTACAAAGTTGTTACCATGGTGAGCAAATTTGTTGAAAAAGGAATTTATGCTCTCCGACCTTGATGTAGTTTTCATCATTGAACAAAAAGGAATAGTCTTGAAATAAGCAGGAATCCATCGTTGACGAATACGAAACATGTATGAAAACCATTTGCCCTTCTGAAGTTTAAACTCACTAATCAAACCCAACCACATACTTTCAAACTCTTCAGGCTCTAATTCAACATTCCAAACAAGTTTATTAAAGCGTTTGTTAAAATCTGTCTCTCCGTGTATCGTTGTGCTAACCTACAAAATTGATATAACGAAATAATGTTTTATAACTAAAACACAACTATATAATGGATGCATATATGATTGTTGATTTACAAACATAATACATGCATATATGAACTTTCATTATGAACTAACTAAACAAGAATTCATATATGAACTATCATTATATGAAAATAATTCATATATGAACTGTAACACCCTCAATTCTGGAAATAGCAACTAATTTAAAATTTTCTAAATACATTGATAATTAGAACACGGATCTCAAGAACAGGGGGACAACTATTCCTTTAAAACCCGAACATACGTGGAGGAGATCCAATGTCAAGGCTAAAAATTTCACAGTTACTTGCCCAATATCCCAAATGGCATTAAAACACGGATCTCACAATATCCGAAAATGGTGTTAGACATGAAATGGGGATGAAGAGATTTTTGATGACAAATTGTAACCACGTGCAATAAAACAATTTCATGCATGTTTAAACTCACGGTCTAAAATCCGGCGCGTGACAAATATTTTTCAAATGTTCCATAATATAACTCACTTTATGATTCGGGAAATATGAGAAATAATCGATGCAATTTATTTTTAGAAATGAATTTCGTGCATAAAGTTGGTCGGCACTGGCATCCCGAAATCACGCTCCTCAGTTCATACTATTGTCATTTGTAACACCCTAAATTTTAACGGAATAAAAATTCAAAAGTTTTGCAATATGACGGCTATAAATCGGTAAACCAGGTATATAAAACCTGTGAAACAAACCCAAAGTATCATCCCGATAAAACGGGGAAGCAAGTTAAGACCTTTACAATTGCTCAAATAAAGAATACACTAACAACCTAATAATCTAACTTAAATAAGAAAGATTAGGATCGGGTGTTGCTATTCTTCCAAAAGAAAACATGTCAACTACCCAAAAATGTCGGTCTATACATCTCCCAAAAAGACCGCTCTTGACCCCAAAGCTATCCGCTCAGTCCCGACGAACCCCACCGGAAACTTGACCTGTTATACATGACATTTTAAGAAAAAGTGTTAAGCTAAAGCCTAATGAGATCAAACATTTGCAGTTTAAGTAATCAAACGTAACAGTGAGTAAAAGAGTTTTCCTTCTGTACAACAATAATAATGGAAATAATAACAATAATGCTCTTTGAAATATAGCAAGTACCTCTTGGGTTAACGGGGTGACCCGCTTACTAACACAAATGACGGAACACAAAAGTAAGCCATTCGATGAGTCAGTAAAGCCAATACACAAATAAAGTACACGCAAGGGATGTCAGGCTCAGTGGCTTTAAACGTACACCCACGGAAACTCAAGTTCAACCCCGAGGGGTCCTTACGTCGAGCTCCTCATCTAATATCGTAATACTTGAGCACGAAGGACTTATAACCCAATCCGATGCCTAACGTGCCTCGACGTGGAAAACTAGTCGTCCCAACGTCGGAATAATAATATAACAAATTACGGGGTCATGACTCCCAAATGCAACAAATAAGCCAAATAATGCTCATAAGGCCCAACGAATAATCCAACGGTTGCAAATATACAAAAATGACACAAATGATGATTTTCCCCAAAGACAATTTCCATTCTTTACCGAATGATCATTAGTTGAAACATAAGTGACTATTATAAGTCATACTTTTCAAAACATGATAAGTTCCCAAATACAAACTTATCAGCAGTTAACCCCAAGATTATCATTTCCAAAACTCATAAGTTATACACGAATAGAGCCATCTTTGAAATACATTTCTCAAGTGAAAGTAAGTTAATAGCAACATCAACAAAGCTCATACAATCATATTCCATAAAATTATCATAAACCCTAAAATCTCCAAAAGTTAGACTTGGTATAAACCCACAATTCAAGTGTATGAAAAAGGAGATGCTTAGGCATTTAAACCCACATTTGACATGTATAAGGTTTGTTAAAAGTGTATAAACTCACCTTGTAGGGTTGTAGTTTAACCCTAAAACCCAAAGCTTAAGCAAGAAGAAGATGGGTTGAGAACTTGAGGTAGCTTCACTAGCACTATGATGATTCACACTCCCCTAGAACACATAAATGATCAAAGGATTGAAGTAGTTGAGAGACATTAATGCTAAGGAAGGAAGAAGGTCGAACTTACCAGTCCTCTTAGAGAGAAAATCGCTACTGCCTTCTTCAAAATCAGATAAAATGCCCTAAAATCGCGACTTGAACATTTAATACCTGTACACTGTCGGCGATTGTGCCCCGGCGATAGTGACACTTGTCACTATCGCGGGCAAGGTCGCGAGCGCCTCACCACTTACGGTACATATGGGGCGATTGTACCCTCGCGATAGTGACCCATGTCACAGTCGCGGGCACTATCGCGGATAAGGTACCGACAGTCCAGTTTTTCCAGTTTTGCCAACTTTCAGCCCACGATGTTCAACAGATCAAACCATTAATTAACGATAAATCCCAAAATATGGTAAGTCTTAATATGATAACATCCAAAGCTAGATTTTGTAATTCGGGGTGTTACAATCCTCCCCAACTTGAAAACGATTTCGTCCCCGAAATCCTTCTAACTAAACAATTGAGGGTATCTACGTCTCATATCTTCTTCTGCTTCCCAAGTCACGTTGGCACCTCGGTGGTGCTTCCATTGAATCTTCACCATTGCCACTTCTTTGTGCTGAAGCTTCTTTATCACTCTTTCCAAAATAGCTTCGGGCTCTTCAACACAACGATTATCTTCCACTCAGATCTCGAACAATGGAATAATGCTTTCTTCTTCTGCTAAGCACTTCCGTAAATAGCACACGTGGAAAGTGGGGTGAATCCCGTCCATCTCCGGCGGTAAGTCCAACTTGTAAGCTTGGAGTCTGATACGCTCGAGAATAGTAAACGGTCCAAGGAAACGGGGACTTAGCTTCCCACGCTTCCCAAACCGGATCAAGACTTTCCAAGGAGACACTTTTAACAATACACGATCCCCCACTTGGAACTCCACCGGTCTTCTATTTTTGTCGGCGTAACTCTTCTGACGATCTTGTGTCGCTTTCAGCCGTTCCTGAATTGATTTGACTTTGTCTGCCGTATCTTGCACAATTTCCGGACCGGCAAATTGTTTCTCTCCCGCCTCTAGCCAACATACGGGGGTCCTACAATTCCGCCCATACAAGGATTCAAATGGCGCCATCCCTAGACTGGAATGGTAACTATTGTTGTATGCAAATTCCACCAAAGGTAGATGAGTATCCCAACTCCCGCCAAAGTCGATCACGCATGATCTAAGCATGTCTTCAATCGTTTGAATCGTCCTTTCACTTTGTCCGTCCGTTTGTGGGTGATATGCCGTGCTCAAATTTACTCGTGTGCCCAACTCTTGGTGTAAAGCTCCCCAAAACCTCGACGTAAACCGACTATCACGATCGGAAATTATTGACAAGGGTATACCGTGTCTAAAGACCACTTCGTCTATGTAAAGCTTCGCCAACTTATCCATTGGCAAAGTTTCCCACATCGCTAGAAAGTGGGCACTCTTCGTCAACCGATCGACAATAACCCAAATGGTATCGTTCCCTCTCAAGGTCTTTGGTAACTTGGTCACAAAATCCATGGTGATCTTATCCCATTTCCACTCGAGGATTTCTAGCGACTGAAGGCTCCCATAAGGTCGTTGATGCTCGACCTTCACTTGAGAACAAGTCACACATCGTTCTACGTAATGAGCCACGTCCAATTTCATAATTGGCCACCAAAAATGTAGTTTCAAATCCCGGTACATCTTGGTGTTTCCCGGGTGGATAGAATACTTGGATTTATGGGCGTCCTCCAAGAGTAGCTCTCGGCAACCACCAAACTTTGGTACCCAAACTCGTCCATTGAAGCATTTTATCCCCCTACTATCTTCAGTCAACAATAACCGTTGTTTGGTCATCACTTCATTTCTTAAGGTTTTCTTCCTTTAATGTTTCGGCTTGCGCCCTTTTGATCCTTTATATGAGACTCGACACCAACTCGATTCTTGTAAGTTTGGCTTGAAGTCTCCCGCTATACTCTTTCCGACTCAAGGCGTCGACCACCACATTTGCTTTACCCGGGTGATAGAGTAATTCACAGTCGTAATCCTTAAGTAGTTCTAACCACCTTCGTTGCCTCATATTGAGTTCCTTCTGATCAAAAACATACTTCAAGATCTTATGATTCGTGTACAAGGTACACTTTGTGTCGTAGAGATAATGTCGCCATAATTTTAATGCAAACACTACCGCCGCCAACTTCAAGTCGTGAGTGGGGTAGTTCTTATCATGCACCTTCAATTGCCTAGATGCGTACGCGATCACTTTTCCTCTTTGCATGAGTACGCATCCAAGTCCCAATTTGGAGGCATCGCTATAGACCACAAAATCCTCCGATCCCTCCGGCAAAGATAAGATCGGAGCCTCGCATAACTTCCTTTGCAATGTCCGAAACGCTCTTTCTTGCTCTTCAGTACATACGAACTTTACATTCTTCTTGGTCAACATCGTCAACAAAGAGGCAACCTTGGAGAAATCTTGTATGAACTTTCGGTAATACCCCGCCAAGCCTAAAAAGCTTCGAATCTCGGATGGACTTTTGGGAGGTTCCCAATTCATTATAGCTTCAATCCTGGTCGGATCCACCTTCAATCCTGGTCGGATCCACCTTCAATCCGTCCTTCGTAACCACGTGCCCCAAGAACTACACTTCCTTCAACCAAAACTCGCATTTAGAAAACTTTGCATAAAGTTTCTCCTTCCTCAAGATTTCCAATACGTCCCGAAGGTGACACGCATGATCGGCTTCATCATTTGAGTAGATAAGAATGTCAGCAATGAACACGATGACCGACTTATCTAAAAAGGGTCGGCACACGCGGTTCATTAAGTCCATAAACACCGTTGGGGCGTTCGTCAATCCGAAGGGCATGACTAAGAATTCGTAATGACCGTAACGCATCCTAAAAGCGGTTTTAGGAATGTCTTCCTCTTTGACTTTCACTTGATGATACCCGAACGGAGATCGATCTTTGAAAAGTAACCCGCTCCTTGAAGTTGGTCGAATAGATCATCGATCCTAGGAAGTGGATATTTGTTCTTCACGTTTACTTTATTCAACTCCCTATAGTCGATACACATTCGTATAGTACCGTCCTTCTTCTTCACGAATAAGACCGGTGCTCCCCAAGGCGAGGAACTCGGTCTTACGAACCCCTTCTCCAAAAGATCTTGCAATTGATTCATCATTTCCTTCATCTCTGACGAGGCCAAACGGTATGGAGCTCGGGCTATAGGAGCCGCTCCTGGCGTCAGATCAATCTTGAACTCCACTTGACGGTCGGGTGGTAAGCCAGGCAATTCGTCCGGGAATACGTCGGGAAACTCCCTTACCACCTCGACATCTTCTAGCTTCTTCTTCTCGAGTTTGGCATCTATCACATATGCCAAAAAGGATGAGCATCCTTTCGCCAAACACTTTTGTGCCTTCGCCATGCTAATGATTGCAACCTCACCCTTTCGTCTCTCACCATACACGGTCACCGCATGACCATCCGAACCCGGAATTCGGATCAACTTCTTTGCACAAATAATCTCAGCGTGATTAGTCGACAATCAATCCATACCGACTACAACATCAAATCCCCCTATGACCATAGGCATTAGATCAATCGGGAATTCTCTCCCTTCGATTTCAAGCTCGCAATTTCTTAGAAAATCCCAAACTACTACTTGATCACCATCAACTAGCTCTACCACTAACGCATCTTCTAAACTAGTAGTGGGCATGGATAATTTTAGGCAAAACGAACTTGATACAAATGAAAAACTAGCCCTCGATCAAACAGTACACGCGTAGGTACGGAGTTTAGGAGAAACGTACCCGACACTACATCCGTTGATGCCTTCACCTCATCGGTGGTCATTTGAAAAGCTCTCCCTGTTGCTTTAGGAGCGTCCACCATTTTGCCTCCGCTAAAGTTCGTCTTTACCTTCGGGCATTCGCTTCTGATATGGCCCGACTCTTTACACTCGAAACAAACTCGTCCTTTGATTGAACATTCACTGAAACGGTGGCCGAGTTTACCACATTTAAAACACGGATTGGACCCCGAATTGCAAGGGCCGGTGTGTTTACTTCGGAATTTTGAACACCACGGGGAATCCCGTCTCAGACCATTCCCCCTTTGATTGTTGTTGAAGTGGTTTGGCCTCTTTGAAGATGTGGGACCCCCTTCCCACTTCCTTTTCTCGACTACTCCGCTCCTCTCCACCTTATTTGAGCCGTAAGAGTCTTCCACTAAGTGTGCTTCTTCTATTGCCTCTCGAAGAGTAGAGGCCTTTGATACCCGAACGATATTCATCATTTCCGTAGGCAAACCTTTGATGTACGCCTTGATTTTCTCTCTCTCGGTGGGGACCAGATGTCCCACCAAGCCCAGCTTGTCCATAAACAGTTTGTTGTACTCCTTCACCAATAAATTTCCCTTTTTCAAACCCCCGAACTCATCGATGATCCGATCCATAGCTCGCTCATTACAGAATTCCTCCATAACCTTCTTCTTGAAAGCCTCCCAGCTCAATTTAGCCAACACGGTGGTTTCAATAGAAGTGGAATACATATTCCACCATGTGAGGGCGGCCCCTCTCAACATTTGGGATCCGAAAACGGCTTTCTGACTTTCCCCACACTCGCTTGACCAGAAAGCCTGTTCCATTTCTCTTATCCAGTTCATGCATGCCACTGGGTCGTCTGTGCCCTTGAATTCCGGCGGTCGACATCCGAGGAATGCCTTGAAGGTACAAGCCTTAAGCGGTTGTCTTACTTCGGGAGGTGGAGTTTCATTAGAAGGGACAACGGGTCCTGTACCTCCGGATCCCGCCACAGTCACATTTTCCGCCACCGTCTCATGCCTACGGTGGTTAGCATCTCGGTCATCCAAGAGCTTCAGGAATGCTTCTTGCTGCTGAGCCATAGCTGCATTCATTGCTTGCATCATCCGCTCCATCATTCTAGTTTTCGGAGTTACCTCTTCCATAATCGGATGAGTTGCCGCTAGGTTACGTTGGGGTATGTGCTCCGGTCCTCCACCCAACGCGTTTATAAAAGGTGGGGCAGCTCATTATTCGTTACTCTCGGTTGATCCGCCGTAGATGCCGCCGTATCCTGCCCTTCCAGCCGATTACGCGTATTAACCATAGTCTGTCACACACGCGAGAATATAGGTGAGATGAGGATGAACAGAGTACAAACAAGGAAACGTACTACCACCTTCATTAATTATCATAACAATGGAAAACAAGCATAATCACATAAAGCATCTTCATAACGTTAGCTAGGCGAAATTATGAACATGCGATACATAAGAATTTTCATTCCCATTACCGTAACTCTTAATTTGTGTAGCTTCCGTCGACTCTAAGACTATCTTATCTTAAGAGTTCTACCCAATCTCACACAATCATTGCCTAATATCACAGCTTAAGTCTAGGTATCCTACATCCATACCTAGTTCACTTAAACTAATGCTCTGATACCAACTTGTAACACCCTAAATTTTAACGGAATAAAAATTCGAAAGTTTTGCAATATGACGACTATAAATCGGTAAACCTGGTATATAAAACCTGTGAAACAAACTCAAAGTATCATCCCGATAAAACGGGGAAGCAAGTTAAGACCTTTACAATTGCTCAAATGAAGAATACACTAACAACCTAATAATCTAACTTAAATAAGAAAGATTAGGATCGGGTGTTACTATTATTCCAAAAGAAAACATGTCAGCTACCCAAAAATGTCGGTCTATACATCTCCTAAAAAGACCGCTCTTGACCCCAAAGCTATCCGCTCAGTCCCGACGAACCCCACCGAAAACCTGACCTGTTATACATGACATTTTAAGAAAAAGTGTTAGGCTAAAGCCTAGTGAGATCAAACATTTTCAATTAAAGTAATCAAACATAACAGTGAGTAAAAGAGTTTTCCTTCTGTACAACAATAATAATGGAAATAATAACAATAATGCTCTTTGAAATATAGAAAGTACCTATTGGGTTAACGGGGGAGACCCGCTTACTAACACAAATGACGGAACACAAAAGTAAGCCATTCGATGAGTCAGTAAAGCCAATACACAAATAAAGTACACGCAAGGGATGTCAGGCTCAGTAGCTTTAAACGTACACCCACGGAAACTCAAGTTCAACCCCGAGGGGTCCTTACGTCGAGCTCCTTATCCAATATCGTAATACTTGAGCACGAAGGACTTATAACCCAATCCGATGCCTAACGTGCATCGACGTGGAAAACTAGTCGTCCCAACGTCGGAATAATAATATAACAAATTACGGGGTCATGACTCCCAAATGCAACAAATAAGCCAAATAATGCTCATAAGGCCCAACGAATAATCCAACGGTTGCAAATATACAAAAATGACACAAATGATGATTTTCCCCAAAGACAATTTCCATTCTTTACCGAATGATCATTAGTTGAAACATAAGTGACTATTTTAAGTCATACTTTTCAAAACATGATAAGTTCCCACATACAAACTTATCAGCAGTTAACCCCAAGATTATCATTTCCAAAACTCATAAGTTATACACGAATAGAGCCATCTTTGAAATACATTTCTCAAGTGAAAGTAAGTTAATAGCAACATCAACAAAGCTCATACAATCATATTCCATAAAATTATCATAAACCCTAAAATCTCCAAAAGTTAGACTTGGTATAAACCCACAATTCAAGTGTATGAAAAAGGAGATGCTTAGGAATTTAAACCCACATTTGACATGTATAAGGTTTGGTAAAAGTGTATAAACTCACCTTGTAGGGTTGTAGTTTAACCCTAAAACCCAAAGCTTAAGCAAGAAGAAGATGGGTTGAGAACTTGAGGTAGCTTCACTAGCACTATGATGATTCACACTCCCCTAGAACACATAAATGATCAAAGGATTGAAGTAGTTGAGAGACATTAATGCTAAGGAAGGAAGAAGGTCGAACTTACCAGTCCTCTTAGAGAGAAAATCGCTACTGCCTTCTTCAAAATCAGATAAAATGCCCTAAAATCGCGACTTGAACATTTAATACCTGTACACTGTCGGCGATTGTGCCCCGGCGATAGTGACACTTGTCACTATCACGGGCAAGGTCGCGAGCGCCTCACCACTTACGGTACATATGGGGCGATTGTACCCTCGTGATAGTGACCCATGTCACAGTCGCGGGCACTATCGCGGATAAGGTACCGACAGTCCAATTTTTCTAGATTTGCCAACTTTCAGCCCACGATGTTCAACAGATCAAACCATTAATTAACGATAAATCCCAAAATATGGTAAGTCTTAATATGATAACATCCAAAGCTATATTTTGAAATTCGGGGTGTTACATCATTCGAATGCATCAAACATCTTAGAGCAACAATCCCACTAATTGGTTAACTTACAATTTCTCCTCGAAATAGAGTCGGTCTAACATACTTATAGTTCTAATCCAACCAATAATTCTGACTCAAGATGATCAACTTCATGCGTCCAACGCATTTAACTATCACTCCAAAGTGGCATTGCTATAGACATCAATCCTTCCTTAGCTTCCTCGCTTAGAAACTCTCTCACTACCCCAACGGTCATCATGCCAAGGTAGTTCAAGTATACACATGTAGTCTGTAGGTTCACCATAACACTGGCCAGGTGCCATTATGAACGGTCCATATATGATCATCCTTGCGACCCTCGACAAGTTTCCCATTTCTAGCGACTCGGCCAACCCTAAAATATCTTATCTTAAGGTACCTAATGTTCCATTTCACTTTTAATTACTTATGAGAACGCTAGTTTGAGTCTAGGCATCCAAAAATCAATACCTAAATCTCTCAAACTTAAGCTCTGATACCAACTTGTAACACCCTCAATTCTGGAAATAGCAACTAATTTAAAATTTTCTAAATACATCGATAATTGATTTGTCTACAATCACAATTTAAGATTGAACCTCAATACACATATTCCATTCCATACATATAGTCTATAATAATGACGGGTGCTACTAAAACCTAATAACAGTCACTATCTCCAAATTGCGGAAGACTTCACCGACTACTTACACTTGTGTAAGGCTAAGGCTCAACTCTTCATAGCACTGCTAAAATCAATACCCCCAACTGGAACCTGATGCACATTTTAAAGACGAATACCCCAACATAAAACATTCTTTCGTAGAGTAAATTCAACCCAAAACTCGCTCAAAGCATTAAATAGAAATTGAACTCCCCATTTATAAAAAAATGTAGATAAAACTTAATTTCACGAAACACCCAACATATTACCCAACTCATAAATCATGGATAAAACCCATACATATAAAATGTCACCGAAAACATGGATACCAAAATACAATACCCAAAATAACACCTTTCGGTGACAGGGAAGACCCGATTCCATCTAATGTGGCGGCACATAAAGATAGGGCACGTATCTATGTTATAAGCATACTTCAAGGATGGGCAACCATTGACATCAACCCTATTCTTGGATCTTTAGTCAATATAGACATCAACCCTATTCATGGATCTTTAGTCATCATAGGCATCAACCCTATTCATGGTTCTTTAGCCGTTGGAACATCAACCCTATTCATAGATGTTTAGTTCCAAAGAATCACCAAGTTCAACCCTATTCATGGATCTTTACCTTGGGACCTCACCATCCTTGACACGCTTATTCATTTGGAAACTTACGTCGTATCACCAATGCCTATTTCCAAATTACAACTCGGGGACCTCATCCCGTATTTACATGATAAACCGACCTCTATGCCTATGGATTCAATGCATTACGGTCAAAACGTTACATGACTCAAAAGAATGACAACGCACTCAAAACATGTAATTCCCAAATAAGGTGCAACTAGGTACACCATACGACCAAGGCTCCTTAACGAGCTACCAAGATTGAACAAATGTTCCAAAGACTCATTTTAATCAAACCGAGCCAGAGCTCAACAAAGATTGTTTTATCGTACAATAAATGTCGGTTTAAACAATAAAACATTTTTAACCAACGGTCATGAAACCCGACGACTAAAAGTTTGATTAATCCAAAACACAGAGTTGGTTGAGGCAAACCCTTTTCCAAATGAACTCATATCCTTATTTCCAAAATACCTTATGACACAATGATATGCATTTTCCCAAACGGTTATATAAGATCAAGTACCCAAAAACGACAATTACATCCAATAAACTCCATTTATATAAAATTGTCAAGGACACATGTCTACATGATTTATTTATCAAAATACCCAAGAATGTATATTATATAAGTTTATAATTTTGAACACTTCAAAATAACCAATACTTATCAGCAGTTAACAAATTTCATGTAAAACACAAAACACTTTAAAATAACACTCTGGCATGTACACCGTTTTCACAAATCAACTTGAACTCACCTCGCTAGATTTAGGCTAAATCTAGATTTTATCCCAACTTGAGCTTCTTTGAAGAACACTTGAATCTTCAAGGTCGAAACCTTCATAAACCTAGATGCACAAATTTTACCCATAAATAATCATTTTCAACCATTTAGAATCGATCCCAAAACGTTTTACATCAAAATCTCCATTTTGGCCAAAAACCCTAATTTGACCTAACTTATCTCAAAATCCTCCAAACCGAAATTGGAGTAATAAAACACTAGGAAACCATCAATGAAGCATTTATATCACCTAATAAGGTTTAGAAATGGAGAGGATAAACTTACCACTTAGGTTTTGGTGAAAACCTAGAAAACTCTACCATGGAGCTTGAGGTTGAAGAAGAAGATGATGAACCCTTGACTCTAGCTTCCAATCTTCACCACTTGATGATGAAACACTTCAAGAGCTCAAGGATTTGACCCAAAATGAGTTAAGGTTTGAGGGGAAGGAAGGGGAAACGTTTGGAGAGAGAATGGGGAAGTTTGGAGAGGTGAAAATGAGAAACAAGGCTGAAAACCGCATCGTTTAACACTCTGGTACCTGTAGGCTATAGTGCCAAGCTATTGTGCCAGTGGCACTATCGCTGGCACAATAGCCAGGACTGTACCGTGAGGTTCTTGACTCTGGCTATTGTGACGGCTATAGTGACATTGTCACAATCGCTGTCACAATAGCCAAGAGGGTACCGAACGCTGTTTTGGTCATAATTTCTTCGTTTTAGCTCCGTTTTAGCTCCGGAAAGGTCCGTTGGACTCGTAATTAAATCCTTCATCCAACAAGACTATAAAATCTAAGATTCAAGCCCAAAATATTACTTCTTATATTTCTCTTGAAATACTGATTTCTATACTAACTTGAAATTATACCTTTCTAAAAATCGGGGTGTTACAATCCTCCCAACCTTAAAAGAGATTTCATCCTCGAAATCTAGATTCCCATGAAACGTTTACCGCATAATAGGTTGTATCTACTCCACTTGCCAGAACTACCACCATAACCTTATGTTGGTCCTCACGATAAATGTCCCCTTGGTCACATCACACTTATGTCTGAACGAACATTCATCTTACTAATGTAGCTTTTAACCGTGCGACTGCAATTGTCTCCCAACCTTGGGTGACACATACTACTCACGGGTAGCTTGTGATCTCTACATCTCACCGGCCAATTCACCTCAAATCCACATGATTCTGAACCCAAAGCCAAAGATCGACACCAAGTTCCCATGAATCCTCATATTCCTACTGATCCATTCTTAATATTGATAAAGATGTCCTTCCAAAACGCACCAACGCATCCTTCAGGTAACTGGTTAACACAGATCCGGCTATCACTCAACTACGTTCCAACCCCAACCTCAAAACATTCCCTTAGTAAGACCTTTATCACAACGGAAAACTTATACTCATCGATGCTTAATCGACAACATCTAATCTTCTGCTAAGTTCCACCATAGAGAGGTCAACATTCCCAAGACCCAACGGGGTACTTCCAAGCATTCCCAGATTCATGAACACAATACTAAGTAAACAATAATTCATATATGAATTTTCATTATATAAAAATAATTCATATATGAACAGATTTAATACTAACTAAACACTAATTCATATATGAACTTAAATTATATATCAACAATTCATATATGAATATATACTAACCTTGTTTGGAACTTTGGCCATAATATGCCACATACATAATCTGTGACGTGATTGCGTAAAAACCAATGGAATAGTTTGTTTCATTGCCAAACACTGATCTGTTAAAACCAAACTAGGTTGCTTCCCACAATGTGCTTTCAAAAACGCCTCAAGAAGCCACTTAAAATTATCGAGAGTTTCACCAGACAACAAAGCAGCACCAACCGTAACAGATTTTTTACGATTATCGATAGCAGTAAATGGAACAAACACCATTCTATACCTATAAAACAAAATATATAACAAAAACAAAAGGTAAAAACATAAAAACCAACATATAAATAATCTAAAAAAATGAATTACAGTTGACAAACTTACTGGTTTGTACGAAAGGTAGCATCAAATGAAATAACGTCTCCAAATTCCTGGTAATTCAGTTTAGCAATTTCATCAGCCCAAAAAATTCCACATAATTCACTATCCTGCCGATTATATTCAAAATAAAGTTGTGCATCATCTTTTGATCTATCTTCCAACATACCAAGAACCATTTCACCATCACCAACAAATACATTCAAATATCTCCTAAAATTCTTATAATCATTAACAGTGCAACCAGAAACATCAAAACCACCTTTCAAAGACATATGCAACGTATGCGCCTTTGTTGCTCCAACATTACAACTTGTAGCATTGTGAATAAAAACTTGATCGGTTAAATACAACTGCCTTCGTTTTCGAGACATGCTCATATCATTTTCATCAAGAAGCATATGATTATGTTTCTCCTCAAAGTGATAAACTTCATACAATGATTTTGAAGGTACAAAACGCACCCTAATGCATGCTTTACAACATATCCTCTTCGCAGTTGAATTACGATGACTGTTGGGTCATCTAAGATTTAAAGATAACCTCTCCTTAGTCTTTATTGATGATTGAACCTTGTATTTTGATTTATGGTTCTTTGTAATAGCTTAGTTAGTTTAACAGATCGGTGAGTCGAAGATAAACCGAATTCAACATGAAGGAAGTCTACAATGCGGATTGAGATGGACTTCAAAAGTGAACTAAGCATAGTCTGCCGACTTCCTTTCGGCAGATCATACCCTTGCCGATATCTATATTGGCAACTCTTGTTCTTGCCGATTTACAGTTCGGCATTCATCCCCTCTGTGCCGAGTTCCTCCTTCGGCACATACCTAAGTTACCGAATCTCTTTTTTTTTGGTAACTTTCCTCGTACAGATTGCTTCTTTATCTAGTACGAGCATTTATGTTAAATCCTCATGATTTGACATAATTCCTCTTTCCCAATGATCTTCTGACAATGGGAATAGAAGCTTCTTTCTTCCTTTAGAAGATTTACATTTAGTCTTAAATTGATTAGATGTTTATTTTCTAATAGATCTCAAAAAGATTGTCCCTTGAATATTTTATAATTGATATTGTACTTTTATAGTACAAAAGTTACCTTTTGTATTGTGACAAGTCACATCAAATATCTTATAATTTATTGTCAACCTCTCAACCACCAAAGCCTTTACTCCTACTTGTCCTTTGCACTCATTACATTGGATAGTATATAAAGGATGGAAGTAGCACCTTGCTACTCATGCTTTCAGCTCAAGTTTTGGCATTCACAAGATTTCAAGCAGGTTGATAGTTGTCTTTCATTTTCTTAAGGTTTAAGTCTTTGTGTTCTTAATATCTTCTAAGTGTTAGATTGTTTAGAGTAGTTCTTAACTATTCTTATTCCGCAACAATCTTTATTTTCTCTTTGTGTAATTCTTGATATTCATTATCAATAAAAGAATTAAAATTAAGTAATTTTGTGTTATTGTATTCAACCCCCCCTTCTACAATATTTGTTTACTTCTTTGGGACTAACAATGACTTTTACCTTCAATACTATCATGAACAGTATTAAAACTCTTTTTTGGTGGATCCCCTTCTTTACTACAAACAACATACTTGATCTTCACAATACCATATTGACCATTAACAGTTGTCGAAAGTCTAACATCAAATCCACCTTTATCAACATACTTTTCATACATTGAAATGACTTGCTGATAAGACTGAAAAAATGTACCAATTATTGGCTTCAAATCCAAATGCACACTTGGTATCCAATACTTTAAAACAGACGGTGAAAAAAATACATGAAATAGCAGATGAATTTGAACTTATTACATATACATATTGATATGTTAACACATAAATCTATTTCATTCTTTTAAATAAAAGTAATGCATCAAATAAAAAACAAATAATTCATGTATGAACTTATTATAACAATTCAAATATTTCATATATGAACGTTATAAAAATTCATATATGAACACTTTAAAGCAATACAAATTAATCAAAACTTCATATGTGAATTTAAATTGTTTGAAAAAATAATTCATATAAGAACGTTTTATAATAATTCAAATACTTCATATATGAACATAATAACAAATCATATATGAAAATTTCAAAGCAATTCAAATTCATCAAACGTTCATTTATGAACTTGAATTGCTTTAAAATGTTCATATATGAATTTATTACATTCTTTTAAATAGAAGTAATGCATCAAATAAAAAAAACAATAATTCATATGTGAACATTTGATACAATTCAAATAATAACTCATATTCATACAATGTAATTAAATTAAATAACTCAGATTCATATACGAATTTACATTGTTTCTAAAAGACTGAGCCACAAATTAATGTAAATTATCAACAAAATAGCTGTAAACAACTAAAATTCTTCAAATTTCATGTTGAACAATAACAGTGAAAGTAAAACACAAATTTCATAAAATAATTACTTCAAAATTCATCTTAATCAATAACATCTTAATCAAATTACCAAAAACAAAAAAAAACAAAAAATTAATCATAAAATTAAAAACGATACTTCATCTTCATCAATCACATCTTCATCATTCGATAACTGGTCCACTTCATGATCAAGAACAGTTTCTGGATTCGACATCATATTAAGAAGAATATGATCTGAAAACCTAAATTAAACGATAATTGAATTGGAAACCTCTTACTGATACGATGGACGCTAATTTAGGAAAAGATATGTTTAATTTGAATTTTGATTGTAATCGACATGATGCTAATTACAATTTTACCCTTCCGTTTAAAAAATCAAATTAGTTAATCCAAGGGCCCTGATCACTTCTCTATTTCTCATGGATTTGACATTTCTCAAATGAACCAAATGCTAGTATTATATATATATATAGAGAGAGAGAGAGAGAGAGGTGGAGGTTTAAACGAGAATGCTAACTATTTAAGAAAACAGCAAAAATCAGTAGATCATATACAAAAACATATGTGATTTTACATTAACCCGGAAAAAACGGAGGCATACGACTTTGGGCGTGACCTAAAGTCGTGCGCAAAGTACGTGAATTATATATGATTTTGTATGTACTCATATGTTCTCGTATTTTCTTAAATAGATGTTGTTCTCTCTCTCTCTCTCTCTCTATATATATATATATATATATATATATATATATATATTTAAACATATGTTTTTTTGTACTATTACTCAATGAATCAATAATAATAAAAAAAAGTTAAATTACGTCACATACTAAAAACTAGCATATAAACTATAAAAAACATAAAGAAAAAATCAAGTACCATGTTAAAAATATAACCCATGACATGCTACAAGCTCAACGTGGCGTAGTGATGGCCAAATGGGCCCGGCCTGATCCGATCTGGGTGGTCAACCGCGGCCCGGCCCGGTGAAGGCCCGGTTCATAGCCTGAAAATCAGGACCGGTCCATGTATTTGGAAGTTTTGGCGGCCCGGCCCGGAACCGGTTCATGGACCGGTTTTTGGCCCGCCCGGCCTGGCCCGATCTGAAATTTTCAAATAAATGGTCGTCATAGAGTCGTTATGTTCGATTTTTTGACTTTTTTTTATTTTCTAACCCCTATAAATACTTATGTTGATTATGGAGTTAGACACCAACTTACAAAACGCAAAAAACGCAAAAAGCGCATACATTTCTCATTTCTCGGTCTCGTTATATTCGTTTCTCGCAAGTTCTAATCTAATATCTCTAGTTCTCTACTGTCAATTGATATAAGTAAACCTATTTTTAAAGTTTATTATATAATTAATTATTATATAAATTATAAAGAAACTAATTAAAAAAAAAAGAAGGACCGGCCGAAGGACCGGTTTAGAACCGGCCCGGCCCGGTTGTCTAAGAACTGGTTCATCCCGTCCTTAACCGAGCCACTGATAATTGGGTGAAACCCGGCCCAAAGCCCGCCTGATCCGGTCCTTGAGGTTACTATTTGGACCCGAAGCCGGTTTGGCCCAGCTCAACCCCGCTATTTGGCCATCACTAACGTGGCCTGAGACAAGGCCACAAGTTTTAAACAAGAGCACGCTTGCTGGCGGCTGTTATAGTGACCTTTTAGAATAGTGATCGAAAGGAAAAAAAGAGTATTCCTTCCTTCACCAAGAAGCTCCTACGATATGGCTCAAATCAATCAATTCTCTCAACTCTCCCCCTGTCTTGTCCACTCATTGATGATCATCCATGGCCGACCATACCCCACCACCACCCCTCCCCTCATGTATATCGCTGAACCTCCACAATCATCGCCTCCAAAAGTCCCCAACTCACTTCTTTTTTTCCCTCAAAAGCTCAGAAGAAGATTCAACAACAAGAGACGAAAAAAAAGCTTTAGTTGCGTACCTGAAATTTCCTTTTGAGGAATGAAATTGCCCTTTGCTTCACAGCAAAACAACCTATCTTCTTCACCTGACGTAAAGCAGCAACTCATCGGCGGTGGCGGTGGCGGTGCTCGATACGAGCCTAAATCAGTGCTTGACGTTTGCCGGAGTCCGACTGGTAAGACGTCGGAGTTCGATTCCGTTGATCGTAATAGCATTGTGTTATCATCGGAGGATCCGGTGCCGTTGGATAATTTAGAACATGGAATCGTCAATCAGTTTGAAGAATGGGATTCTCTAATGAACGAATTAGGGCTTCATGATGATTCTGCTAAATCTGCTTTCTTGTCTGAACTTCCCGACCTCCCGCCGGTGCAACCGAAGGTGACTGCTCCGACTATGTCGCTTTTCCTACACTCCGATTTCGAGAACGCAAACCCTAACCCTAACGCCGTTGATTTCATGATCGATAACGGAAACGGTTTCGATTTCGTAGACGAGTTGATTCGGATCGCCGAGTGCTTCGAAACTCAGTCGCTTCAGCTGGCTCAGGTGATATTGGCGCGGCTCAATCAACGGCTGTGTTCACCAAACGGAAAAGCTCTCCAGCGAGCCGCGTTTTACTTCAAAGAAGCGCTTCAGCATCTGATCACCGGGTCAACTCGGCTGACTCAGTCTTCTTCCTCATCTGAGATTGTACAAGCTATCAAAGCGTACAAAACATTCTCCACCGTTTCTCCGATTCCGATGTTCTCTAACTTCACCGCCAATCAAGCGATCCTGGAAGCGGTCGACGGTGCGATGATCGTCCACGTCATCGATTTTGATATCGGAATCGGCGGTCATTGGGCTTCGTTCATGAAAGAGATCGCGGAGAAAGCGGAGAATCGGAAAGTTAACTCGCCGGCGTTCAGAATCACCGCCGTTGTTCCGGAAGAGTACGTAACGGAATCGAGATTGATCAGAGATAATCTATTCCAATTCGCTCTAGATCTAAATCTAAGATTCGATATCGATTTCGTCTCCGTTCAAACTTTCGAGCAGATCTCGTTTAAAGCGATCAAGTTTATCGACGGTGAGAAGATGGCGGTTCTATTGACTCCGACAATTTTCCGACGAATCGGCGCTGATTTCATCAAAGATCTCCGGCAAATTTCTCCGAACGTAATCGTGCATGTCGACGGAGAAGGATTGATCGGTGGCGGAACGTCGTTTTTCCGTCAGACGGTGATCGAAGGTTTGGAATTATATTCGACTATATTGGAATCATTGGAAGCTGCAAACGTCGGTGTTGGAGTAGGCGGTGGAGACTGGTTGAGGAAGATTGAGATATTTGTGTTGCTGCCGAAGATTATAGCGGCGGTTGGTGCCGCCGGCCGCCATGCGACGCCGTGGAGGGAGGCGTTCAGTAGGGCGGGGATTCGGCCAGTGGGTCAAAGTCAATTTGCTGACTTTCAAGCAGAGTGTTTACTGAGGAGGATTCAAGTTAGGGGTTTCCACGTGGCGAAACGTCAAGGGGAGATGGTGCTTTGCTGGCATGATAGGCCACTTGTTGCCACGTCAGCGTGGAGGTGTTAGTTAAATAAAGGGATATAAATAAAATATAATTTTAAATAATAAAAAATGTAATCGTTTTTCACTTATGTTTCTTTCATATATTATGATACCTACAAAACATAACAAACACAAACAGCAGCATACACCCGTTTTTTGAAGCGGCTGTTTTTTAATGACAGTTGCAAATAATGAAATGAAAATAAATGCAGGTTAGGTTCGTTTCCGAGCATAAAATGCTCGAGAAAGCATTTGACATTTTATCGGTGTCGTTTTATATTCTACGATGAGTTATTGAATGACATGTTATTGTTGTTTACGGGTTTTTGTTTGTTATATTTAATCTTCGAGAATGACATGTTAACCTTTTTTTTTTAAAGTTTGCTCATTTAAAACCAAATCAAGTCAAAGAAAACGTCCCTAGTAAATCTTCATTTGAAAGTCGGGTTTAAGAGAAGCGAGATGGACGCAGACGTGACTTTTACGTTGTAGCGTGAATGTTTTCGTGAAAACCCCGGCTTGTGCAAGAGCGTTTACAAACAAGTATTAGAAATAAAATTAGAATATGGTAAACAAAGCATAAGAAAAATGCATTAAAGAATCAACTAATAAAATACATTGGACACATACATAAGGTGAGATAAGGCATATACTCAAACAGAGTACATAAGATAATAAAACTTCCTCACATTATTGGTCATCATGTCCAACCTCAATTGTTCATCCCCCGTCCTCTTCACCCCTCTACCGTTACTCTTTCTACTCTCCTCAGTGTCATCAACGGTCTCCTACGAACATGCCCAAACCAACGCAATCCCCCTCTCTCAATTCATCCATTATTGGTGCAGTTTCCAACTCTGCTCGAAAAACCTCATTCAAAAATTTGTCTAATAATGTTCGACTAGAGGTCTACCTAAGCATTCTCATTTCCGTAACTTCCAATTTTCTCTCAGTGTCCTTTCTTTTCGCAAAATATTCCGACTCATACAACATATACGGTCGGATGACCATCCTATACATATTGCCCTTCCATTTTAGAAGAACATTCACGTCATACAACATCCCTGCAGCAACTCTCCACTTTAGCCATGTTGCTTTTATGCGATGTGTTACGTCTTCCTCAACCTCTCCCTCTTTTGAAATCATAAAAAAATTGTCCTTTTGTTCATTTACTGCGTTTTAGTAGAACGGAACAATGACGTAATCTAAATAGTATGATGATTTTTGTTCATCTATAAAGACGGTATTCCAATATCAAATTAAAGAAGTAACTTCATTGTTTTGGATATAAAAATATTATTTTTTTGGTAACCGTGAGTTTTAAGATCAGCTTACACGCACCAACAAATTGTTAAGCGTTTGTTTTATAATTTGGTTACAGATTAGATTTCTTTGTATTTTAAATTTATGACACAAAATAATATGACTTTAATTTATGTTACATAACATGTAAAATAATATCATTTTGTTTTTGTTAATGTCTTAGGGGCTATTTGTTTACCTCTTAATGGTTCCATTAAGAAGCAACCTCTTAATGGTTCCATTAAGAGACAACCTCTGAATCGCTAAAAGGTGAATCTTGTTTGGCAAAAAAAAAAAGATTTGTCTTTTAATAATTCCAAAACCCTCTGAATGATTTTGTTTCTTGGCTCTCCCTAAACCATTCAGAGCTCTAATTTCATTCTGAACAATTAACAAACAACCGTATTTCATTTTGCAATATATCATAAAAGTCACTTAATCATTCTGCACCAAAGCATTCGACAACTCCCAAACAACCACTTAATATAACCAAAAGTCCCACCAATGAAATTAAAATACAAAATTCACATTTTATCTTTAATGACATGTATTGTGTGATTGGTGGACAGGATTCAATATTTCAGAATTTAACCTTTCAGCAGATTTATCCACCAAAAGGGGAAGCAAACCAAAAGACCTTTGGCCTAGCGGCATCTCGACCTTTAGCCTTCATGGGAGGTCAGGGGTTCAAACCTCCATGAAGGTGAGAAGGGTGCTGAGTTTATTTGTTGCATTTGTTGTATATAAATATTTTATACTTCAAAAAAAATATAAAAATATAAAAAGGGAAGCAATCAAATCTAATGAAACAAACACCTATAAAAAACAGCATTCAAATTTCAACCACATAACTCAAACATTTACCTCCAATTCTACAACAAGCAGAGGTCATTTATATTTTAAGTATGGAAAGACATGAAAACAGTTGCACTGGGTAAGTAAGAGTTACAGGTATGTGAAAAAAGAAAACACAGAAGAGGTGAGCCACAACAACATTCGAGAACCCGTGAACGATCGATCCTAAAACCCAAAACTCGAAAAGATTGTCCTAATTTTATAACCTTTTTTAAAAATTAATCACTACCTTGTTTCGCTATTATTGCATTTCTCAACTGTTACCTTCGTCTGCTCGAGATTGAAGATGTGCATCGAGCTTCGACACTGCCTCGGGCCCGCAAAACCTAGTTAAGTCATCCTGTTCGACCGAACATTCAAAACCGAAAGAAAGAAAAATGTTGATGTTATTTTTCGTTCATATCGATGGGCAAAAGAGGGAGAGATAGGAGTTGGTGTAAACCTTTATGGAATTATTTTCAGAAGTAAGCTTCTCGCATTCCTCCGATAGCCTTTGCAGCTCATCTCTTAGTGAATGATTCTCATTGCTTAGTGCCTCTACTCTTGCCTGTAGCTCTTCACACTCGGCCTAGCAAAAACATGTGTCAGTTAGTCGAATAAGATAGGCGTCCTTCCATCTATTACGCCTACTTTCTAATGAGAATGTTACACTCGTTAATCAACTAAATGACAATTTTACCCTTAATAATAGAGTAATAAATCTCTATAAGAGTATAATAGGAAAGTAGATACTTTTGAATATGGACACCTAAAACAAATTCAAATAGAAGCGTGGACAATTATTTTGGGACAGTGGGAATATTAGTGAACAGTTAATTTTTTTCAGATGTTCTGGTTCCCAAGAACGGAAATCAACAGGACAATCGGGATCTTACAAAAGCTAATTAGCAAGCTCGAGCTTACACCCAGCCGTCTCGTCTGAACGAGCTTAAACAAACCACTAGTCTTAAGCCTTTTGGAGACTTTTAAGGAGAGTTTATTTGCAATACTATTAAAAATGGTTTATACAAAATAAACCCTATTAAGCTGACAAAGGCTTGAGCTTTTGGCCAACCAAGCTTGAGTTTGCCTAGCTCGACAAGCCATGACCCAAACCCAATCCTACCAAAATTTTCACAAACCAAGCAAGCTCAAGCTCATCTTTGCTCAAAAACACCCTTAGGGTGCGTTTCATAAGCAAACGGGATTGGACAGAATGGGACGGCAGATGACTGGACAGGCGAGAGTGAGGTATGTTAGTGAAAGAAATTTGCAAGGTTTAGGGTTTTAATTTGACATGGGTAGTCTAGTCATTTATCTATCTGTCCCATCTCCCTGATCTTTGTTCCACCTATTTTGATTGTCCCGGTCTAATGTCATGCTAAATGTGAGACAATAAGTTTTCTGTTCTCTCATGTCCCATCCTGCGTACCAAATGCAACCTTAATGACAACCAGTTTAGGTTCCAATTTGATTATGTCAACTTCAAAAACAACCTGATACGTTATCTTTTCCTTGTATAATAGGTTGATAAAGCATGTAATGTGGATTACATCCTTGCCTGTGTTTTCCTTCAACTCTAGTTTCTGAAGTTATTTTTTTAATACTATCCTTCCAAAATAGTAAGCAGTATTTTTTTAAAGGATTGTCTATGGGTTCAAAGCCGATACAGCCAAGACTTCTAAACAAGAATGAATTTCACGATCTATTTTTTTCAATCTTCTTGTCGATTTGTTGAACTACAAAAGCAGACTAATACATTTTCTAATGTGCATGGCTAATTTTAACCAATTGGCCTTCTACCACCATCTGAAAGCTAAGTTATCCCACACACTACATTTCATTATTTCAGACAAAAGCCTCTGCATAGCATGTAGTGGTCGGTTAAATACGAGTAGAAGGAGTAGAATTTCCATCTGTTCGGAAATACAAGCATGCATCCGTCTACGGAAAACCTTTAACAACGGTCTTCCAATGATCTCTCATCCTATTTATTAAGTGCATTTGGTAAGTGGACCAGACTGGATTGCATTAAACTCGCAAGAGTGAGGTAGGCGGGTGAAATCATTATCGAAACTTTTAGGGTTTTTAATTTAACATGGGTAGTTTAGTAATTTACCAAACTTGTCCATCCCCCTAATTTCTATTCCACCTTTTTTGTTGGGACGTAAAAAATGCATTTTTATCCCACTTAGTCCTGTCCAGTCCTGGTATAATAATAATTGTGGCACCAAACGTGGGACAACAAATTTTTGTTTTGTCAAGTCATGTCCCTCATACCAAACGCACCCAAGTGTCCTTATATGGAGCCTATGCATCATGGAGTTGAAATAAGCTGAGATTATAAAGTAGAAGACCGCAGGTCAGGGAGCCACTTTGTGCCAACAATTCCAAAGCAATACTGTCTTTAGCTCATGATGGCTTATTAATTGTTTTTTTATCTTCGTTCTATTATTCATATGGGCGAAAAGTAGCTAAGTATGCAGTTAAGAGGCTATAAGATAACACATCAAAGATGAAGTATGTGATACCTGCTTGCGCAACCTTGATCTCCTAGCTGACTCTCGATTAGACTGTTTCCTCTTTTGTCTCTTCAGTTCACGCTCATCCTGCTGAGATGATAGTTGCATTGGTTAATATTATCATTCATATATATACATATGTGTGTGTTGGATAGTTATTCGACAGCTGAAGCTGCAATCAATCAAATTGATGAAATTTATCCCACAAGAAAAGAACCAACACAAGGGCCAAAAAGTTGTACCAGCAAGAGTTAACAAATGAACTCTTTACCCCTATTATTTTGAGTAGAGGAATTCTTCCTTTCTTATTTTTGAAGTAGTTTGAACACAATATCCAAAAGCGTGAGGAAAAGTGGAAAACATAATGTGAAACAACCTCACATCACTATTGTCCATAAATTTTACTTCCTCCCTCCCAAGATAAGTGTCTATAGGCGAAAGATCGTATGAGAAGTTGAGTAATTGAGTTAATGGTGAGAAGCATGAGAAGTGGATCTAAACCGTTGATCTCTTTTAATCTCAAACCCTCCCATGAATTGAGGCATAGAAGGGAATTGCTGGTGCATCTCGGTGCATCTCATCCTAATGTGCGTCCATTTCTCATCCTAATGGTCGATAACCACTTCTCACGCTTCTCACCGTTAACTCAACTTCTCACTGGAACCCAGCCCAGTGTCCATATTTCTATTTTAGTTTGTCCAAAAGTAAGTGTCTACTTCTCAATTCTACCCTTAATTAAGAGATGGAGAAATTCATTACTCCCTCCATTATTAAGGTAAAATTGTAATTAGTTAATTAAAAAGTGTAATAACTACACATTACTAAAACTGTGTGCCTTTACTCATTGTGGACATTTATTTTGGGACGGAGGGAGTTAAATGGACACAAAAACTAGTCTAAAATGGAAGCAGCATAATTCGAGATCCAATTGAGTTAATCTTGCAAACAAATTTACAATTCTTTCAAAAGAACTGCACTGCATTACATACATCATTCCTTGTCTCCTAAATATATGTTGACTTAATTTCATCTGCGTCACATCATGCACCAGCTCTTAAACCACTTCGGAAAGTAGATAATTATGAGTTTACGCTTGGTCACGTGAGAAGGGGGGGGGTACAAAAACACCATGAGAACATCAGACACCATTAAGGATGGCCTATCCACAAGACAAAATTATCGGATTACTAAATTCAATCATACCTGAACCCACTGATCAGGCATCATTCCTTCCCGTCCCATCATTGGTGGTGGCACTGCTGTTCGAGACACACCAGAAGGATTTGATCGAATTTTCATGGTTCCACTTCCAGTAGATGGATTCCACAAGTCCATCCCCATATTAAGATTGGTACCAGGCATAGAAACTACAGGATTCCCAGGTACTGACGTCTGAATATTGGGCCCAGAATTGTTATTCTGTGCATTGGCTGAAGATAATTGAAGATTATGATTCTATAACAAGGACACATAAACAGAGATTAAAAAAACGACAAATGATAAAAGTGCGCAGAATTACCATCTGCAAGCATCTGATTAAAGCTTCCTTTCTTGCCTCCAGAGTATTCCTGGAGGAATTAATTCATTATGTCAATACATGCAGAAATAGATCATCACCATAAGATGTTAAAAGTTGATAACCAAAATAGATGGAAAACCTCAGACTAACATGATAAAAACGGCATGCAGAGTCACGCATAACTAGAAAAAGAAAGCATGTTTAACATTTATATCTGGCGTGAAAGACATACATGTTGGTCATTTTCTTCACTTGCATCTGATGAACCATCACTTCCGCTTTCAGCACTGTTCAGTTAAAAAAACTACAATCAGCAAAGCACAATCTGAATCTAGTCAATCTACGGTGAAAACAAGGTCTTTGTACATTGTAACAAATGAGAAAGAATGACATCATAAAAGAAAAGTAAATGCTGAACTCAATTTTATAACTACAAACCTTTGAGTGGCACCATCATTCCCGGAACTAGATGCTGCCTTCCCACTCTCTCCAGTTCTAACACCAACAGCATTGCCATTTCCTGAAGTTCCCTTGGACTTTTTATTTGCAGCCCTTTCCTTGCCTTCATAGGCCTTCGCTTCCATTTCTGCATTTGGCGGTGCAGTACTTGGGGTCTGCAAGGATAACAATAAGAAGAGAGAATTTGATATATATATATATATTTATATCCATCTTTACATACACACACACATATACATATACATATACAGGGATGGGATTGGGATAGAACCTCAAAACAAGAAAGAACCGAAGAACCACGAAAAAATGGATGAAAAATATATCAAAATGGATGTCAAGTTAGGGTTTAGTCAAGTTAAAAATAATAAAGTGATCAGTAATTTGTTTCCCTCCAATTCTAGTTATATTTCATTGATTTTCGATTAAAAAATAGAGGAGATATCTTTATTTTTTCAAATAGGTGGTTATAACCACATCCGTTGGATCATCTCAATCCAACCGTTTGGATGGGTTATTCGTTTTTTTTTCTTTTGACGGTTCTCTCCGGATCTTTTCCATAAGTAGTCGGTTCTAAGGCAGGCCTTAGCTAAGTTTGGCTATAAAATAACAATCAGATCTGCATACTTCAATCGAACCCCAAGAATCATCCACTTTTAGTATTGAACAAGTTCAGATGCAAAGGGTATGATTAAATTGTATTTTTTTAAATCCTTAATTTCCCCCGTTTCGTACATCAATATAAGATCCATTTTTTAAGTTCACGTATTGTTCAATCTATCAAGCAACCACACATATCAGCATTCTTTATAAGATTCTACTGAGCACCTATTATTTGAAAAAACTTTGCATGCAACTCTTATAAAGATTATGAAATAAATGAAATTGACGAACAGCAAAATAAATATTGAGAAGATTTCATCTGCCAAACAACCACATACATCAACATCTTCCATTATTTTAGTGAGCACCTATAATTAAGAAAAACTTAATAATCACTTGTGATAAAAACTATGAAATAAGAAAATTGACAATCAAGATAATAATGGAAACAATAGGCATAACCCAAACATGACCTCAGGTAGAAGTTTGTGTAGATGTACGACTGGGGTAGCAAATTGTGTGCAAGGACTTGTGGCTAATGAAGACATGGGAGGAGGATTGGAGAGGCTGAGGATGGGATGGGAGAAGGTTAAAGAATCAACTCTTCCAAACTTCATTTCATTATTTTCTCTCTTTTTTGTTCTTTCATATTTATCGAACTTTCAGAACCAAAAATTCTTCACAAATGTTTTTCATAAACATTTTTGCAAGTCAAGGTATTCATGGAAACAACTTGTCTACTCATTTGGGTAGGAGTTAGATCTGCGTACATCTTACCCTCCGTAGACCCTACTCCATGTGGAATTTACTTTGTTCGTTTGGTTTGGCTTGGGCATAACCGAAACAAAAACAACATATGAACATGAGCTTTTGGGAGGAAAGATCAATAAATGATTTAACAATCAGCATAATAAAATCAAAATTCAATAGAATGAACATATGAATCATACTAATACAATACCTGCTTTTAGAAGAGAAGAAATCTTCCAGAAAATACTAGTCTCTAAGTTCTTTAAAGTAAAATTACATAACTTTAAAGTTATTTAATCAAAACCACATAGTTAGAACAGTGATTTGTAGCCAAGCTTAGATAAGGATTGCCCTGGAATAGATTTTTCCACATACATATGTGTGTATGTATCTCTACACACATATGTATTGATGTGTGTATGTATAGATAGATTTATGTGTACATGTATGCATTGTGTATACATGTTTATGTGTGCGTATGTGTATATATATATACGTGTATGCATGTATATATGCATATATGATATGTTTATCTATGTATATACATACCGATACACACATAAACATACAATACTAATACATATATCTATGTGTACAGATGTATGTATAAATGTATGCATAGATGTATGAATGCATGTTCGGGTGTGTGTACCAAAGGGCTAAAGGAAATCAGGATTGGCAGGTGTCTTGGATCCAGCTATGGTATTTTCCAAGAGGACAATCATATCCTGCTGTACCATTTCCACATATCTTAAACATGATGCAACTTTAACAACATAAAAGGGGGAAAAAGAAGGAAATTGCTATTACCATAGGCATACTAGGATGAGCATAAACTCCTGCCGGTGGATATAGAGCAGGGTATGGAACCGGGGTCCCGTATGGTGACATCATTGGATGCTGAAATGATTCACACAAAAGGATAATCAGAAGATTTGTCAGTTAGCACTTGCTGCAGGAATCTCATAAATCTTTCAATTTAGCATGCAAGTTCACATGGTCACCTGGCCTCCCCATATGTAGGGATGAGGAGTTGGAGAAGCAACAGTAGAGGCAAAAAAAGGTGGAGTACCTCCAGCACCATAATAAGCCTAAACATGAAAGTTGTAAACTAAGATGAGGATCTATCTCAACATTCCTACTCATATGTGACAAGAAATTTAAACCAAATGTTTATACCATACCTGCATTGAGTTTGACCAATCAGCATATGAAGGTGGAGGTGCTTCCTGCAAATAAGAAGTAAGACAACTTTCGAGATACAAGCACAATACATTATATATCCTGCACAAACGAAAGAGAGAGAAACCTGAGTTGAAGCAGGTTTGGAATGCTTAGCAGGTGAGCTCTCTTCCCCAGCCCCCATGAAATCTACAGGGAAAAACTCAGTATGCAGCCTATAAGGTTTAGTGGCTGCAAGTTAGACTTTCGTGTATCCTTGAAATATAATCAAACAAGCACCTGTAGACATTAAATATAGTGCACATCAGCTACCACGAACACAGGTGCCTCATATTAATTAGTTGACCAACATTAACTCGACCCTTAACTACCAGAGTGTTATAAATATTAGGCATTTTGCATGGCGGAAAAGCTACATCTAGTAGTTGTTATATAGCTTTCATATTTTCTCTGTTATTATGTCAAAGATGACCAATTGGTGAACTAAAACCATGATATCTTCAATTTTAAGTTCTAGTTTTTACCAATATTGAAAGCATTAGACTAACATGGTCCTTTAATTAGGAGTAAATCTAAAATTAAAATAGAAATAAATCTAAGGATACAACCTTGTAACTTTTTTATATTCCTTTCGACATACGACCGCAAACTATAATGTAGTTCGTTAATTTTTTTTCCTAAAGTATCTCTTCCTTTAATCTAAGCCTAACTTATGTCAGCATAACACAGAAATTAGAGGTTGATGAGGCCTTATAGGACAAGAGCAAAGTGATTGAAAATGACACAATGCATCAGGATAGTTATGAGACCACAAAATTTATAAATAAATAAATAAAAAGTAGAAGGCAAGTTATATAGGATGATTGTGAAACTCTTGAAGGGTTTAAATGTTAAGCCAACTTCATGTAGCCAAAAGCTGAGTGGTAGGATAGCCAGAAGGATAGTATTATGAAATAAGAGATGTGAGAGTTTCACTTGGCTTAGGAAAAAAAAAAGAAGAAATGTTGAAAATTCTGTAAATGAATCAAAGATGAGTAAACGAGCTATTCATGATAACCAAGCAAGAAGTTAGATATTTCTTAAGCAGTACCGCACATTCTTGAGATCATATTAAAGCTAACAGATGAACAACATTTTAATCTATGGTGTTTACCATACTATTACATCTCTTTCTCCTTACAAAATGAACACAAAACATCAACTAACTAAGAAGAGATGCAGTTTGGCTCAACCCAGAACCCCTATACCATCATCTCATAAAGACAGACAAAAGGAAATTTACAAACACAGACCCTACCCTCTATATATCAGGCTTAACAACCAAAGCCCTCCACTAAAACAAATAAACCTCAACCTCTCCTCTTTTTGGATCATCACAAATTCAAATATGGGCCACAGAAAATATTAGACACGGATCAAAATAAGAGAAACATCCAACATTTAGTGGTTGTATCAAATGAGGAACGTTAGGCTTACTTTTAGTTCAACCTTTAACTGCAGAATTATTTGCAAGTTGTTAAAAAACACTATCAAAAACACCTAACAATCATGCTGCTATTAAGGCAGTTCGCATGAAGATGGTAATATACAATGGTAATATTTTCTATTTTTGGGGCACATGTCTGGGATGGAGGAAGCAGTTTACATATGTGCTGTAATGGACATACTCATCGTCACCATGCCATCACCAGTACAAAGACACAACAGAAAATGAAGAAAACAAGCATTATGCAACCCATAAACACTTGTAGAGTGTGATAACAATTAAAGGATTCAAGGAATAGACCAAAAAGAAGGAAGTCACATTGTTTTAAGAACAGACGTTTTCATGATATGATCCGGGAGGATCCTCAAACGGTTGGCAACACCTGGAGAGGAAATTGGGTCAAAAGGCTCCATGTTTTGCGGTCAAAGAAGCCGTGAACTTCTCCACTAGCCGCTTCCCTACGTGGAGGGAGTGGGGAAAAAAGTCCTTTCATTTTTTTTATGTTTTCTTATTGAGGTATAAATAGGAGAACATGCAAGGGAAAAAGGGGAGCCGACTGTGAGTCTGTGATACAGAGCATGGTAGAGAGTTCGTACTTTGGAGAAAAAAGCAATCACTAAAGCAACCTTGTTTTCCTCCCATAACCCATCTTCCATACTTGTTTTACGATTCAACATCCTTTCCAAATATTTGAGGTCCTTTCAATTCTTTGGGATGGATCAAGTGGTATCAGAGCACTGGTTCTAACCGTGTATGGTGCAAACGAAGTCCAACTACAAAGCTTCCGGCGAACCTCTTACCGTGTTGCAGAAACATCGAAGGCCACCAAACCGAGACCAACAAACGTCAACGATGGAAGGAGAAGGGAGTACCCCACCGGGACAAAATAAGCTTTCCGCCAAGGTTGATCAGCTCACTAACCAGTTCGAGACGGTACTCGCATGGATTCGGTCCCAAGAAAAACCCCCGCCAAAAAGACGAGAAACGCCGTTAAAGAAAAAAAATGATGAAGAAGCAAGTTCGGAGGAGGATGAGAGAAACGACCCGAGCATCTAAAACTGACCGCAATAGCTAGGGGTGAGCAAAGGAGGGTACCCGCCTAAAATTCCCGGAACCAGAATCGGTGGTTCCTGGAATGAAGGAACCGGAACCGGTTACACCGGTTCTTTATATTTGGGAACCGGAACCGCCGGTTCCAGTTAACCGAAACCGGGTATCCACTATCAAATTTTTAATTTTTTTTTATCATTTATATTATAAAAGGGTAAATATTAATTTTATTACAAAATCCAAACGTAACAAAATAAATACCACAAACGTGAAAACTAATAAGATAAAAACTAAAAACTAATAAATACTACAAACGATGCTTACAAAACAAATAAATATTACAAACGGTGCTTACAAAACAAATAAATACTACAAACGGTGCTTCTAAAACACTTCACGTCATTAAAATTAGTTGATGCTAATAAATACTACAAACGATACTTCACTAAAAAGTGATTTATTAAATTTTTATAAATAAATAAAATATATTTTATTAAAAAAATAGCGGGTACCCGCCGGTTCCGGGTACCCAGCAGGACCGGCTACCCGGAACCGGTCCCGGCGGGTACCCAGCGGGTAACGGTTTCAAAAAAATGAGAACCGGAACCGGAACCGGTCCCGATCGGTTCCACATTTTAGAAACCGGAACCAATCACCTAGGTTCCGGTTCCGGAACCGGCAATTCCGAAGCGGTTCCGGTTCCAAAGGCGGGTACCCGCTTCCGATGCTCACCCCTAGCAATAGCCGTCAACCTTTCAAGGTCGAGGCTCGAATCGACATCCCAACATTCGACGGCACCATCAACGCGGAAAAATTGGATTCTTGGATCGACCAATTGGAGACCTACTTCACTCTATATGGGTTTAGTAGTAACGAGAAAGTTTCGTTTGCAAGATTGAAACTAACCAGTCATGCATTGGCTTGGTGGAATTCTCATCTAAAGACGGTCGACGAAGAGGAGATCGGGTGGAAGGAGTTCACCGATCTTATACGGCATGAATACTATCCAATGAGATATTCACAAGAACGGTGGTCGCGATGGCATAACCTTCGACAACAAAGAGCACAATCGGTCCAAGAATATACCACGGAGTTTCGACGACTTGCGGTGACGTTGGGTATTTCAACAGACAATGAGGATGTTTTCACCAAGTATGTTGCGAGGGTTACATCGGCAAATTCAAAACGAGTTACGGCTTCATGCATCGGGGGATGGCTCTAGTGCAAGTCGTATCGCCATGGCCATTGAGTTAAAGAATCGATCCGGAGGAGTCAAGGCAGAAGAATTCACAAGGGAGCCATCATCCAACATACAACGTTCAAAGAAGATTTTAAAAAGAAGAATCCCACCATTTCTAACAGTGCTAATAAATTTTGTGAGCATTGTAAAATTTCAGGTCATGTCAAAGAAAAGTGCTGGAAGGTACATCCAGAACTTTTTCCAAAAAAATGGGTGAAAGATGATAGAGGAAAACGTACTACTGTTGTGGCAATTCCCAACAACACAATCGAGTTTGGCCAAGTCGAAGGGGTAGACAAGAGCTTGGCACTAATGGCGACGCCGAGAGAAGAATCGTCAATTCAACCTGGTGCCCGGGATGAGAAGGAAGAGTTGTTCACTTTAAAAATTCAGGTGAAACAAGAGGTGATCGAGGCCATCATTGATACCGGGAGTCGGAAGAATTTGATTTCGGCTAGCCTCGTGCAACGATTGGGACTGGAAACAACACCACACCCTCGCCCGTACTCATTGGGGTGGATCCAAAAGGATGTGGATATGCAGATCAACCGTCAATGCAAGTTTCGTTTTGCCATTACTAATCAATACATTGATGAAATCACATGTGAGGTGGTACCACTCGACATCTGTCAAGTGATCTTTGGAAGCCCATACTTGTGGGAGCGAGATGCGGTGTTTTTCCGACGTGCACAACAGTACCAATTCAAGAAGGAGGGCAAGAAATATCTTGTCAACAAAAACAAGATTAAAAGCGGCGTTGATTTGGTTACTGCTTGTCAAGCAAGGAGAATGGTGAATGCCTCTCAAAGTTTTGTCCTTCTAATGATTCGACCAATGGAGTCTGATCACAAGGTCTCCTCCATAACTCTTGCATGTGGAGAAAACCAAAACAAGTTTGGTGAACTTATGGCAGCATACCCCTCTCTCTTTGAAGACACTGTTGGTTTACCACCAAGTCGAGTCGTGGAGCATGAGATTCAGTTGGTCGCAGATTCTATTTTACCTAACATCGGCATGTACCGAAACTCGGTATTAGAAAATGATGAAATCAAGCGTCAAGTGGAAGAACTTATCAAAGCGGGGGTTATTAAACCGAGTAGCTCGCCATGCGGCTCACCGTTTTTATTAGTACCAAAAAAAGACGGAAGTTGGCGTATGTGCATTGATTACTGGGCCCTTAACAAGATCACTGTTAAGAACCGGTATCCTCTTCCGCGTATCAATGATTTGCTCGATCAATTGAAACATGATGTTATTTTTACAAAACTCGACTTACGGTCTGGCTATCACCAAGTCCGGATTCGTGAAGACGATACCTGGAAGACAGCGTTTAAAACACGACAAGGTTTGTACGAGTGGCTAGTGATGTCGTTCGGCCTTTGCAACGCGTCGGCCACTTTCATGCGGCTGATGAATGACATTCTTCGTCCATACATCGACGATTTTGTCGTTGTCTACCTCGACGACATTCTCATTTATAGCCGATCTGAAGAAGAACATTTGGAGCATTTACGAAAAGTTTTCAACTTATTCAATTACCAACAGCTTCGATTGAACCAAAAGAAATGTGAATTTGGTAAGAGAAAGTTGGTATATCTTGGTTTTGTGGTTGGCGGGGGTAATCTGCAGGTTGATCCAGAAAAGGTCCAGGCAATTACAAAATGGCCACGACCAAAGTCTGTCACTGAAGTCCGAAGTTTCATAGGAGCATGCCAATATCTTCGTAAGTTTATTCGACATTTTTCGGTTATAGCATCACCTTTACATGCTCTAACCAAGTTGAACTCCAAGTTCGAATGGACGAGCAAACACGATGATACTTTCCGCTTGTTGAAGAGGAAGATTAGCGAGGCACCGGTTCTTGCTCTGCCAAACTTGCATCGACCGTTTGAATTAGAAATTAATGCATTCGGGTATGCAATGGGGCCGGTTCTGTTACAAGAAGGAAGGCCGGTAGCATACCATTCAGAGATGTTCCAAGGAGCTCAAAGAAATTATCCGACTTATGACAGAGTTGTTAGCGTTACACCAGGCGGTGAAACATTGGCGTTGCTACTTACTCGGCAAGGAGACGGTGGTGCACACTGATCACCAACCATTACAATATTTGCAAAGCCAAGCCAAGCTACAACAAGCACGGCATATGAAATGGATGACATACTTGCAACAATTCAATATTGTGATCAAATACAAGAAACGAGTTCATAACAAGTTGGCCGACATGTTATCTCGACCACCGACCTCCACACTTTGTTTGTCAGTGTTAATGCAGTGTTAATGCAGGTACAACCCGCGTGCCATGAAGAATATGTTGTTGAATATGAGAATGATTCTGATTTCCAGCGGGCAATTGACGACATTAAAAGTCGAAGACCATCGGAGTTCGATTGGCACGGTAACCTCTTATACAAAGGGGCTTTACCGTGCATTCCAAAAACCAACAACCGGATTCGATGGATGAGAGAAGCACACTTCCAAGATTGTCGGGCATTTTGGAGTAACCAAGACTCTTCAAAACCTCCAACGCTATGTATTTTGGCCATGGATGCACCAAGATGTAGCCCAATTCGTGAAAGGTTGTGTGTTGTGTAGCACCTCCAAACCCGCTAATAGAAAGTTTGGGTTGTACACCCCGCTACCGGTTCCAACTCGACCATGGGAAAGCATTTCCATGGATTTCACAGGTGGGTTGCCGAAGACCAGAAAAGGAAGTGACTATCTGCTCGTGGTGGTAGACAGATTCTCAAAAATGGTGGTACTCATGCCATGCAAGAAGACGGTCACCGGCGAAGAAGCGGCAAGGATTTTCTTCGAAAATGTGTGGAAAATATTCGGTCTTCCGACTTCCATTATATCTGACCGGGACTCAAGATTTCTAAGTAAATTTTGGTGTTCTCTTTGGTCGAAAATGGACACGAAGCTCAAAAGAAGCATCGCTTTCCATCCACAAACTGACGGTCAAACGAAGGTAGTTAACATAATGGTCGTTTATCTTCTGCGAGGTTATAATGCAAAACACCCAAAAACATGGGATGAAAGCATTCCATTTCTCCAATTTGCTATAAATCACACAGTGCATAGTTCTACCAACAAAGCTCCATTGGAAGTGTGTTTGGGTTTTCTGCCACAAAGTCCTTTTGACATGGAATTCATGATCGAGTCTACTCCAGCAAATGCGACGGAAGACAAAGATGTTGGAAAAGCTCAAAGGTTCCTAAATAATATACGAAAGGTCCATCTCGAGGTGGAACAACAGTTACTTCGAGCACAACAAAAATACAAAGAGCGTCATGATCGACATCGTGTTCAAGGTAATTTTCATGAGGGTGATCTTGTTTGGTTACATCTTGGAAAGGATCGATTGAAAGGAGAAGGGAAAAGGCTTAAACCAATTCGTTACGGGCCATTCCGAATCCTAAAGAAAATTGGCGAAAATGCTTGCCAACTTGAACTCCCTGCCTACATGGAGTTATACTCGGTGGTCAATGTCGATAAGCTTAAACCGTTCGAGTCGTCGATGTTGGATGATGAGTTGGGTGAGTCTTTCCCGTCCGTCGATGATTTAGCAACGGAACAAGAAGTTGTTTTGGCAGAGGATACAATCGTCGAGCGGAAGACAAGATCGACCCGCCATGTTGACCGAAAATCTTACCGTATCGGGAAGAAGGGACAACGCCCAAGTGCAGCAAAATGGTTTTCCAAGGAAGTTAGGGAGACCCAGTTTCCGCATCTAAAATTCTGAAACGAAAAAAAAACAAAAAAAAGCGACTGTCGGAGCCGTTCACGTTGACCGGAAAAGGGGAGGCGTGATCCGGGAGGATCCTCAAACGGTTGGCAACACCTGGAGAGGGAATTGGGTCAAAAGGCTCCATGTTTTGCGGTCAAAGAAGCCATGAACTTCTCCACTAGCCACTTCCCTACGTGGAGGGAGTGGGGAAAAAAAGAGTCCTTTTATTTTTTTTATGTTTTCTTATTGAGGTATAAATAGGAGAACATGTAAGGGAAAAAGGGGAGCCGACTGTGAGTATGTGATACAGAGCATGGTAGAGTTTGTAATTTGGAGAGAAAAGCAATCACTAAAGCAACCTTGTTTTCCTCCCATAACCCATCTTCCATACTTGTTTTACGATTCAACATCCTTTCCAAATATTTGAGGTCCTTTCAATTCTTTGGGACGGATCATGATATACTAACTAAATTTTTACACAAAAAAAGGACATTATTAAAGGTTAATATATTGGTATGTTTCCTTTTTTTCCTTGGTTTACAACATAGAGATCATTAACCTTATTAATTGACATAAGGTAACTAAATGGATTGGGTAGAACATGAAAGGTTGATTTCGTCTTCATAGACTGTGTCAAGTTAAAATGAAGCATGATTTTCTATTTCTCCTTCCACTGCGCCACTAATGAAATATTTCACAAGGTTTTGTCCATTCCTCTTAACATCTTGAGCAACATCAATTTTGGAAGATGTGGACCTATGCATTTCTAATGATTGTTTGTCTCACACGTCTTTCATGATAATCCTCATTACATCGTGATTTAAATGACCCAACATATATGTTCGGCTCATTCAGGGTCGAGGTAATTGGCTAGTACAACTGATAAATGCTTTTGCAGACACAGTTGTAAGCTGGTGATATTAGATTCCAAGAAAAAATGTGCTCATTAAAACATCAACAATCTCAAGTCACCATCATGGTATTTGTATTCGTCTAGGAGAACAAAGACAGTAACTTGCACAAATAATAGCTTTACAATGATCATGTAAATGAATTTGTAATCAAACTCAATTTGTCATTCACTACCATCAGTCACTAAACAAGTGATCACATGGTTGAAACCTTCATTTCCATGGTAACAATCATCTTTGTTTAATCTCTTAACAAATATGGGAATCATTCATTCATCCATTAATGCCTGTCTTCTGCTTTCTGACATAACTCTAACAAACACAATTAAACTTCCTTTACAACAATTTTCTTCCATCAATTACACAAAGCTTCCTTTTCAGACTGAATAATTCCTTCACTGAACATTATTTAACTGTTTTATGTACCCTTTTTAAACTTTTTTCCATAAAGAAAAAAACAAAATATTTACATAAAAAGACATGTTTCATTCTCTCTTTATCTCAATTTCTACTCACAACCTCCGCCAGCAAACGCCTAAGCAAATTGCAAAAACTACACAACAATTAGTCTCGACAATTCAATTAAAATTTAAAACCCCCATAAATATCAGATCTGGCTACTCTATTTGAACAATTATCCACCATATAGCGTAAAATGTTCGAATTTATCAATTTATTTCTGCCAAGATGTACAATTACCCGCATATTAATAAGGATGTGTGTGTGTGTGTGTGTGTGTCAGCGTGCGAATATTGAGGAAACTAAAATGTAGAGAGAGGAGAGAGACTAACTCGTTCGGCTGTCCGCTTCGGAAGGGACGAGGATGAGGTGGAGGATGCTAATTCTACTAAAACCGACACCAATTTCTAAAACTACGGAAGAAATTGAAAGAGATTTAAGGTCAGATAAAGTAGGGTTCTTTCTTCTGGTTTACTTTCCAACAACTAATTCGCTATAGCCGAAAACAAACTATGAATTTTGAAATTGAAAAGTAGGTGAAGAGGAGGAAGGTGGATTACATGCTTACAATTGATGGCGTGAGTAAGACGGAGGCGGTGGTGGCGGAGGAGGGGAACCACCGTGAGAAAATGGTGGTTGGGGGAGGGGGGTAGGGTTAGAGGGATGACATGTGAAGGTGAGGGTGAGGAAGGATCCAGATGTTAAAGAGGGAGTGGATAGACAGCATGACGAGGCAAAAACGTTTGTTGATGACTCGGTAAATATTGAACCGGATAATTTATTTTACAGATTTATATAGGGAAATTAATTAAAATGACCGTATTTCAATATCGAATTACCGAAATGCCCTAAATCTCTTTTGTTTTGTCGAAATACCCTTTTTGGCCGGGATGAGACCCATCCCGGGGTTATGGAGCTTCGTGGGGCTGAATAGTACAATCCCAGGGTTAGAGCCGGGTTAGGGGGCCGGGATGGAAAGGTTTCCCGGGGTGAGGGCGGGGATGCGCCAAAAGTAACAAATTAATATAATTTTATAAGATTTTAATATATAGTTACATTTTGTACCCCTAAAATTATTTAGTTAGTTTACTTTATACCTTTTACTTTTCTATTTTTTATTTTACACTTTCACCATATTAACACATATAATCGTATATTAACTAAAATACGTTAAAAAAATACGTTTTAATTTTAACAAGTTACATCATTATAATCGTCTCTTCGATACCTTCGAAATGAGCCCAATATTGAATATTTTTGGATTCAATTATTATATCATATATCATATATACTACATAAGTAATATTTTTGAATATCATTAAACCACTATAAAAAATCATGTAAAACTAACAAATAAGGTGGGACTCCCATTAAGCATATTAAGATGCTAACAAACACGTCTTAAATTTGGTCAATCATTTCACCTTATATTTTTACCTGATTTTTTTTACCATTGACTCATTAAACATAAAAATAAAATTCAAATATTCTCATTTTAAAAATAAATGAAGTGAAATTGTCGTATATGTATAATCGATAATTATTAAAAGAATTTACAATAATAATGATATTAAAACTAAACCAGATATAATATAAAATTCAAATTCAAATTCAAATATCCTCATTTTAAAAATAAATGTATTGAAATTGTCGTCTCTGTATAATCGATAATTCTTAAAATTTTTACAATAATAATGATATTAAAACTAAACCAGACATAATATATAATAAATAATTAAATCCAAAAATATTCATTATTGGGCTCATTTGAAGGTATCGAAGAGACGGTTATAATGGTGTAACTTGTTAAAATTAAAACGTATTTTTTTAACGCATTTTAGTTAATATACGATTATATGTGTTAATATGATGAAAATGAAAAATAGAAAAGTAAAAGGTATAAAGTAAACTAACTAAGTAATTTTAGGGGTACAAAGTGTAACTTTTCTATTTTTCATTTTTTATTTTCATCATATTAACACATATAATCGTATATTAACTAAAATGCGTTAAAAAGATACGTTTTAATTTTAACAAGTTACACCATTATAACCGTCTTTTCGATACCTTCGAAATGAGCCCAATAATAAATATTTTTAGATTTAATTATTTATTATATATTATGTCTAGTTTAGTTTTAATATCATTATTATTGTAAAAACTTTTAAGAATTATCGATTATACAGAGACGACAATTTCAATACATTTATTTTTAAAATGAGGATATTTGAATTTTATATTATATATTATATCTGGTTTAGTTTTAATATCATTATTATTGTAAATTCTTTTAATAATTATCGATTATACAGATACGACAATTTCAATTCATTTATTTTTAAAATGAGAATATTTGAATTTTATTTTTATGTTTAATGAGTCAATGGTAAAAAAAAATCAGGTAAAAACATAAGGTGAAATGATTGACCAAATTTAAGACGTGTTTGTTAGCATCTTAATATGCTTAATGGGAGTCCCACCTTATTTGTTAGTTTTACATGATTTTTTGTAGTGGTTTAATGATATTCAAAAATATTACTTATGTAGTATATATGATATATGATAAAATAATTAAATCCAAAAATATTCAATATTTGGCTCATTTCGAAGGTATCGAAGAGACGATTATAATGGTGTAACTTGTTAAAATTAAAACGTATTTTTTTAACGTATTTTAGTTAATATACGATTATATGTGTTAATATGGTGAAAGTGTAAAATAAAAAATATAAAAGTAAAAGGTATAAAGTAAACTAACTAAATAATTTTAGGGGTACAAAGTGTAACTATATATTAAAATCTTATAAAATTATATTAATTTGTTACTTTTGGCGCATCCCCGCCCTCACCCCGGGAAACCTTTCCATCCCGGCCCCCTAACCCGGCTCTAACCCCGGGATTGTACTATTCAGCCCCACGAAGCTCCATAACCCCGGGATGGGTCTCATCCCGGCCCTACATCCCGGCCAAAAAGGGTATTTCGGCAAAACAAAAGAGATTTAGGCATTTCGGTAATACGATATTAAAATACGGTCATTTTAATTAATTTCTCATTTATATATACCGTACGTAATTTATATATATCGTAGTCCGTACGGTATATAAGTAACTAATTAATAAACATATTTAAATTATTAAGGAGGTGTTTGGGATTGCTTATTTAAAACAACTTATGTTTATTTGCAAAAGTGCTTATTAACTTATGATTATTTGTAAAGTGTTTATTAACTTATAGGAAGAAGAGGCAAATATGTAATTTGGTTAAATAAGTTAATAAGGAGTTTCAAATAAGTCAGTTGAGAATGACTTATCAAAAACTGATTATTAGCGGAATAGAGAAGTCATAAGCAGTTTTCAATCAAAACACTCAAAACAACTTATTTGTTGTTTGAAAACACAATAAGTTAATAAGCACCTCAAATAAGCAATCCCAAGCATCCCCTAAGTTTCATCAATATAGCATAGTAATTTAAGGTTGGCTTCGGTGAGAATGGTAGGAAGGGATCACCACCTTTATATGCACATTAAGATGAGAGGAGCAGGCTCAAACGAGAAGGTAGTTGCGAGAAGGCGGGAAGAAATATGAGCTACATAATTTATTAATTAAAAAATAGCATAAATAATTTTTTTTTTAAATTTAGGATAATTACAATTTAAATTGGATAAATCCTTAAAAATCTCATAATATCTTTTAAATTTATTAATTATTTAATTTTAATAAATTCATAATGTTTTTATTATATTATTATTTTCTAGATAAAATCATAGTTCTAATCAAATATCACATGTGATATCCATAACTAATTCATTATTTATTTCACCATTTTTTTCTCTGTTTTTTAGATTTACGTTTTGAATCACATGTGATTAACTTCGTTTAACATGTGATATATTATTATGTATCACATATGATCCCACTAGGTGAATTTTTGTAAATATCACATATGATTAACTAAAATATATACAATTATCATATGTGATAATATTTACTTCACAAAAAGATCTATAAATAGAAGTATACATAATCACATATGATTAACTAAAATATATACAATTATCACATATGATAATATTTACATCACAAAAAGATCTATAAATAGAAGTATACATAATCACATATGATTAACTAAAATATATACAATTATCACATGTGATATTTGGTTAAAATTGTGAATTTTTTTATTAAAATTATATTTAGAAAAAAAATTAATAAATAATTGAAATTAAAAAATAAATAAATCTAAACGATATAATGAGAATTTTAAGGATTTGTCTAAATTAAAATGATAATTATCCTAATTTCTAAAACTATTTTTTATTTTTTATTTATGATTTTTTTAATTAATAAATTATGTGGCTCACATTTCTTCTCGCTTTCTCGCAAATTAGTTTGCTTCTAGCATGATCCTTCCTCTAAGATGAGATGCACCAGATTAATACATGTATTATGTGTGATTAATGGGTGAGTTTGAGATTAAAAGTGATCAAATGTTCAGATCCATTCTTACCTTCTCACATAATTTTTTCTTTTCACAAAATCCTTCGTCTAATACTTTATTATTATCTTTATTCTAAATATTTAGACTATAAACGGAAATATAAATCAAATAATTATACCAAAAAATTTTAAATTTGAAGTCAATAACGACATATTTTTTATCGGGGTCTTTAAATTAATGGGACATGTTTAACCATCAATTGTAATTTCTAAGAGATTGATTGAACCTGTTTGTTTTTCATTATAATCACTTAATCTTCACTGAAAACTTATTCGGTAAGATGTTTTTAGTTTCAGATTGTTTGGTTTTTCCTTTTTTTCAGAGGCCCTTAACACTTATATTCATCTGGATAAAAAAGTGGTGAAATAACAACTTAATACCACTTATCAGTACCAACTTCACACGCCTCCCAGACTCTCATTCATACGCCTCCATCCCTTTATCTCTACCAAATCGATTGCAAATCGAGATCGTTCTCCAGTTTTATGTCGTCTTCTTCCCTGTGAATATAAGCAAGTTCGACTCGACTTGGACGATTCCGTTTTCCGAATCCAACTCTGTCCAACCGAAGAGACTTCGAGACGATCTTCCCGTCGTTCTCCCATATTCCGGCGTTTGCACGGTTACTCCGGACCTTGAGTCCCTCTTGAAGGCTTCAAAAATGAGATATCTGAACTTCCACACTCCCTTGCCGACCGTGAAACCATGTCCGACGACTCCCAACAGGATCTTAAATTTCTTTTCGAGACTGACTTCCGACGACGATGTTTGTTCATCTAGGTTATGTTCGACGAAATATTTAGCTATGACTCGTTCGAGTATGGATTTGGTTATGCCAACGATGATGCTTACATCAACACCTACAACAATGTTGAATACGTGGCACTACATGGACTATGGATTGTTTGATTATACAGATGTAGGTTTTAAATAGGTGGCACTATGTAAAACCTATGGCATGTTAAATGTGTGATTTTAAATAGGAGTTTATATATGTTTGATGTTTTCATCAACCTATGTAAAACCTTATTTAAATTCAAATTGTTAACTGTTCAAATTATTAGGTTCAAATTGTTAACTATTCAAGTTTAGTTTAGGTTAAAATTGTTATTTAACCTGTTTTTGTGCTTAAGATATATATGTTACTAAAATTGTGTAAGGCCTCCCAATTAAAGGAGAGGAATGAGACTCTATCGAGCTTCGACAAGGCCATCACCCGATTGAGGATCATTCGATTCATTAAAATTAAGACCATTACAATCATTGCTAATACAAGGAACAATGAAAGGAGGGATAACATGGTAAATGTTAGGACAAGGAAGTAAATGAGAGTGACGCGCTAGAGTGGTGGCCGCTTCATGACACTACTAGAAAACTGTGAAATACCGACGGCAATTACCGACGGCAAAAATAGTCGGTATTTACCGACGGCAAACCGACTGTCTACCGACGTCATCTTTTTAATTTTATTTTTTATTTATTTTTAATAAGTAGTCGGAAAACCGTCGGTAAAATTAGTAATATACCGACGATTTACCGACGGGATGTTTTTCATTTTATTTTTTAATTATTTTAATAAGTCGTCGGAAAACCGTCGGTAATATTAGTGATTTACCGACGGCAAACCGACTGTCTACCGACGTCATCTTTTTAATTTTATTTTTTTATTTATTTTTAATAAGTAGTCGGAAAACCGTCGGTAAAATTAGTAATATACCGACGATTTACCGACGGGATGTTTTTTCATTTTATTTTTTAATTATTTTTAGTAAGTCGTCGGAAAACCGTCGCAAAAATTAGTGATTTACCGACGGAATGTTTTTTCATTTTATTTTTTAATTATTTTTAATAAGTCGTCGGAAAACCGTCGGAAAAATTAGTGATTTACCGACGACTTACCGACGGTACGTTTTTTAATTTTCTTTTTTTATTTATTTTTAATAGGCCGTCAGAAAACCGTCGGAAAAGTTAAGAATTCAATTAGGAGTTTTAATAAACAATTTTAATATGTCATTTTATTTTTTGTTTTTTTGTCGATTTATAGTACGATTTTGGATAGTTTTGAGAAAATGATAATTTTTTTTTTATAAATTTGTTTAATTTAAACTCAATAATATCATATTTTTATATAAAAAAATTAAGCATTTTGTTAGAAATCAATGATTATCTTATATATTTTAATGAAAATTAGAAAAAAATAACCAATTACATATTTGATAATATAATTAAAACAAATTTATAGTAATATAATATATTAATTAATAGTAATACATAGAAATGTCTGCATAAAAGGAAGATCCTGCACATACCAAATTGGTGGGTGTTAGAAGTCTGCAGTAGTAATATGTACATTGTGCTTTGATACTTGTAAATTAAGAGATTTTTAAAATCTTGCATAAAATGATGGTACCTTGTGCCTAATAATTTGTATTTAAAAGTTTTTTATCCATACTTTATAATAAAAGTAACAAAACATATTCAATCAATTTTATTTTTTATTCTCAAACATAAATTTTTAAATTTTAATTTCTAATAATAATAAAATACAAATTCAAATTTACAAATTTAAATTTTAAGAAAATACAAATTTAAAAAAAAAAACTAGTTTCTACCTCTGTCGTCTTCATTTATAGTTTTATACCAAAGCAGTGTTACCTTTTCATAAAAAATTTCCCTTTTCACACGACTACTGCAGTGTTCCTCGCCTGTTCCTCGCCGCCGGTAACCCTAACCTGTTCCTCGCCGCCGACCTCCTCCTCGCCGCCGGTCTTCTCTTCCTCGCAGTCGATCAGGTATTCTCTTGACCTCCTCCTCAATGCTTCTTCTTCTGCAATATCAAAATTTCTTCCACAAAAACAGAACGATTGATCATGGTTTAATCGCTGTGATTCAATCATTTCCTTTTGGGATGTATCCGTTTGAATCATATTTGTTTGCTGGTGGTTTTAGTCTAAATAGATATCGATATTTTAACAACTCGTTCGTTGTTTCTGTGTTATACTGATTGTATATATGGATTAGAGTTCATGTTTTTGCTTCTTAGGAACCGAGACAACTTCTGATTCACTAGAATTTAGTGCAGAGTTACTTGTTGATGTTTTTTTTCTTTCTATCTCTTCTGTATATTGGTCCTTCATCTGTTGGTTCATTATTAATGGTTGTGAAACATGTTCATCTGTGTTAGGCTGTAAGTAGAGTACTCTGTTAGGGACTTTGTAAAGAACATGTTATGTATATAAAGGTGTTTTCTCTTTTTAGTAAGTACATATGATCTCAAGCATTATTATTCTTCTCTCTTTCCAAATTGAGAAAAAGGTGTAGATGGGAACATATGGTAGAAGCCACTTATAAGAAATTACTTGGTAAATTTAATCTCTTCTGTAGGCAGAGTAGTTACATGGTTAATAATATAATCTCAATTAGTTATGTAAATCTTGATTGGGTCAAATAGGGTGAATAGATTCCTGTAAGATGCATCTTTATGTTAGGTTAAACTCAAGTTCTCAAGGGAAGATATAGAGAGAAAGAAGAAATTAATAGGGTAAATGGAGTGGAGTAGCAGCAACCCCATCTTTACCCACCTGCAGGTAATATAATTCATTCTAAATATTTTTTTAGATTTTACTTTTAATTTTATTTAGTTCTAATCAAAAGCATGGGTTTTAGTTTGTAGAAAGAACTAACAAACTGGATGAATTTTGTTTATCCCTGCTCTCTTTACATGTGGTCTCATCACTGTTTACTTTTAGTTTATATTATCTTGTTTTAGATAAAAACAATTAATCTTTCGATGTAGATTGTCTTGCATGTGTTCTCGATGGTGATGGTTGCCCTATTGCCTACCTATATATTGAGTCATTTGAATCTAGTGGTTGCAACTGCAAGTTAGAGTCAATATTGACATAAGATTTTCTTTCTTTGCTCAATTACCTTCTATGGAAAATAGATCAAACAAAAAACTCAAAAAAAGGGGAAACTGAAGAACACCCGGTAGCTATTCATCCGGAAGGTATGCACTTGTCCATACAAGTAATTTGCAACATACACACATACTATTTTATTAAATTTAACTGTAAAATATATTTATACTTGTTATCTTTCTATGAACTTGTATCATGTCGACCCCCATGGTAGTGTCAATATTTTTTGGATCTCAATTTATCGATTTCTTATGATTTTAGTAATTATTTTTTCTTGAACTAGTAAGGATATGGATAATCGGGTTAATTAAGTAGGAACACTTAAAAGACATCTAATTCATAGTTGTACCCTTAATTTGTCACCTCCTTTCTGTTGACGACACTACCCTTAATTTTCTTGTCAAATATAAACCAATTTAATTAATTGTTTTATATGATTAGAAGGAAAAGGAAAAGGGGTAGGGTGAAGGGATGTTTGTGTTTGATTTTTCTTCTTTTACTTGGTTATCTGCAATAGAAACATGAACTTGTATGTAGTTAAATGTGACTAAATTTAATGCTATGTATTTTTGAGCCTTTGTTTATTTTTGGTTTTATTGAAGCATGTCGAGTCGTCCGGATAGAGGATGGATATATAAAAGGAATGATAGTCGGGGTTATCTTAGTGAAGAATATTGCCACAACCTCGATAGTTTTTTGGAATTCGCCTTTTCTAGCGTAGTGGTTGTAGTGGAGGCCGAGATACTGCTTCTAGTCGAGGCAGGGGTAGAGGTACTAACATATCTTCATCTATTGGCGGTGCGGGTCCCAACAGTTCTACCGAGTACGTTGACATCCTAGAGACCCACGAGGATGTTGTTGCAGAGTCATCTCACATCCATCACAGAAGCCGAGGATTGTGATGTCGGGACTTGAGTACGTATATTAGTTAAGTTTGTCAATATCATATATCAAACTTTTTTGACTAATACTAATGTTAAATGTAATGCTGAAGATCACAGCGAGTCACGCGCTCTTTTGTTCCAACGTTTTAAGGTTTGTACTTATGATATTTAAATTCATAAACTATTCACCGATATCTTAAATTAATTGATCATGTGATGTATGTATAGAGCAACTACATATGGGATGACGATATTGATGGACTCGTTCGCACATCATAGGCTCACGTGTTGGATAGGCGTTGGAGTGATATGTTGCATGATGTCAGGGAAGAGGCCATTAAGAAGGCCCATGATGCATAGGTAGTATTTAATGGGTCTAATTATGAGGCTTTGATCCCATTTGGCCCGTCATGGATTAACCAGGACTATTGGCGTGTTATGATCACAAAGGTATGTAATATTTATGAGTTACATTATGTATACACACTTCTATTGTGTTTTTTATAATTAATTTGTTTTATATAGAAATGGAACATAGACAAATGGAAGAAGTCGTCACATGTTGCAAAAAATAATAGGAAATCACAACATGATTCAGTGATGTCCAAGCATACCGGGGGTTCCATTTCTATGTCATAACGTAGATGGCGTTTTGTAAGTCAACATAATTTTAATCATGTTTTATAACTTATTTTGTTTTATTAGTGACTAAATTAATAAATCTATCGAACTTTGTAGGTGCAAAAGGAGCGCCATGAACCAACAGCTTTGGAGATGTTTCAAATGACCCATAAGACCAAAAGGAGGGAGTCGTCAGGGTCGAGCACTGGACAATCTGTTATCTCAAGGGATGAAAAATTTGTGGTTAGTAATTGCTCTTTCATTAGTTTGCAAGATGAATAAGTCATTTTGAATACTCGTATAGTTTTAGGTTAGCACGTCTTATATGAGATTCAAATTAGTTTATGGGATGAAGTTATCAAGTTCATTTATTATATGTTAAATGTTTAAAACAGGTTGTGCATGGATGGAAATGTTAAATTTACAGTTGTTATGTTGCCGAAATTTAAAAAAAAATGCTAAATGATTTTTAATTTGTAATTATGTATCGTAGGATGACTATCAACATGAAATGATTAAGAAGTACAGACCTGACACGAGCACCCATCCACTTGGAGATATTGAAATTTGGGAGCGTTGTGCCGGAGGAAGGAAAAGAGGTCGGATGTTTGGCGTTGGCACGAGTATGGACCCAAGCTACGTGGCAACTGGTTTTGTCAAGTGGGTTGAGAACCGGTAGATCATATGCCGGTTCCAGTTCAAGCGAGGTTAAGTTTTTGTTTATTTTTTTTTTGTTTAATTCAAACATGTCAATTTACTCATTGTGCTTTTTATTTCTGTAGGTGCAAGAACTGAAAGAGAAACTTCAGAAAATAGAAGAGGAGCGAAGAGTTGAGAGAGAGGAGAACGCTCAGCGTGAGGAGAATATACGAATGGCAAGCAGACTAAAAGTTATCGAGGCAATGTTAGCTCCCACCACCGCCTTCCGATGATCCCACTTCTCGTGATCCCCCCTTTTCCGGTAGGATTTGAGGATGATGTGGATTTGATATATGTATCACTTGTGATTCCCTCTTTTCCCGGTAGTATAGACGATGACTAGATTTGATATGTGTAGGATTTTTATGGATATATGTATGGATTTGCATGGATATTTGTATGGATTTTTATGTGAATTTTTGTAATATATATGGATTTTGACAATTTGTATGCAATATTATATATATATATATATATATATATATATAAACAGATTAAAATGTAGCAAATATATATTTTCTAAATGTAATAAAAATTCAAAATACCGACGGCTTACTGACGGGAAAACCGTCGGTAAAATTATTCAGTTTTTTAAAAACAGTCGGTAAGCCGTCGGTAATTTTAGCCGTCGGAAATTGAACGGTCGGAATGCCGTCGCTAATGTAAACCGTCGGAAAACCGTCGGTAACCAAGACAGTCGGAAAACCGTCGCTAATGCTTACCGTCGGAAAACCGTCGGTAAGGGGAACCGTCGGTAAACCGTCGATAATTGTCGTCGGAAAACCATCGGTAAATATTACCGACCAAGTTTTTTCCGACAGCCATTTCCCGTCGGAAAACCGTCGCTAAAGCTCTTTTCCGACGGTTTACCGACGGTTTTAGCCGTCGGTAATACGATTTTTTTTTTGTAGTGTGAGCTTGTCTACCAATGGCATGAACCGAATAATTGCCATGATTGAATAAAAAAACAACGCATATCCGCAATGATATCACCAAATTTCGAGTCATCCTGATTCGTATATAGGGGTGAGCATCGGGCGGGTTCGGTGGGAAAATCAATAACCCCGATCGGATTTCGGATATGAAAACCAAGCCCCAAACTTTAAGTTTCGGATTACTACGGGTTCGGGTTCGTTGGGTTGGGTTCGGTCGGATTTCAGGCATAATTATATTAAAAAAATTTGTAATAATTGATTGTTTTAGACGATAAACTCAATTGCTTGAAAGGATTAATAAATTTATAGTAGATTTAGCCTCTAGAAAAACTACGAGCGACTAGAATTTAGGATTTTTAAAAGATAATTAGATAAATAACTATATTTATATACTATATATATATACATGTCGGGTTTTCGGACGGGTCGGATGGCGAGAAATTAAACCCAACCCGAAACCAAATATCCCCCAAAAATTCGGGTTTCAAGTTTTCGGATTTCGGGACATTCGGGTTTTACACAAACACCCCATTTTCAGTTCGGGTTGGACTCAGGTTTTCAGGTCATTTGAGTTTTGCACACCCCTATTTGTATCGTAAATTGCATCCACAACCACCTTAGCATCAGTTTCAAAAATAACATGGGTTAGTCCTCTAGAATCAACCCAAGACATAGCGTCCGGAAGAGCTCTAGCCTCATATTCTCTAACCGGAGGGAGGTAGTTATAAGGAGCGGCCCTAGCAGTGACAACGGCCCCCCTATAGTCCTGAATAACAACCCTGAAGCCCGAGGAATTATCCCTATCGAAGGTTGCGGCGTCAGTGTTGCATTTGTAGAAACCATGTCTCGGAGCATACCATCCGGCTGAAGACAATAGCGGGGAGGGGGCTGCTCAAGACTATACTACCGATTATTCTGGTAATCACCCACTCCGAGTGATTAAAACATCACTTTTTATTTATAACAGATATAAGCAAAATAAAACTGAAATATAATTAAAAAAAGACGATTATATTATACAATTAGGTTTAAATTAAAATATCAGAACCCAAATCTAACCTAAAGTTTATGTTATTTATTATCAAAATAATAAAATTAATTAAAATTTTATTTGGAATTCTAATTTATACTTTATTCATTGAATACTTGCACATTACATATTCGTGCATCAGTTCCCCACCAACGACGATCACCCCTCCTATCCCTATCGACAAAAAAAAAAAAATCATATTTAGCATTTAAATTTAAATTTTTATACTTTACGTTTTCTTTTTCTTATATATACTAGTGTTGGGTCCGTGCATTGCACGAGAGAATAAATTTTTTGTTGAAATATTGAACCGAGTTAAAATGAAACGTAATTTCTCTGTTAACAATTAATAAAATACAATGTAAAAAACGAATGTATTTTCATAAGTGGTTAATTTGCATATATTCTTAATCGTTTGTTGTTATGAGTTTGTACAATAATATTGGTAATAGTTTTGTATTATATTATTTAAAACTCAAACGACATGTCTCACAACATATCACTATTATGGAAATAATTATAAATATGAACATACGTTTTTACAAATTTTGCAATTTTTCTGAAACCTCCTCGACAACACTTGACAATCACTTTGAACGCATAAATATGTAGATTAATTAACAACATTCAACCCACATCAAATATGACAAAGAAAATAAATGATTTCTATCTTCTGTAACCGGCACCTCAACTGGTATAGTTCAAATTCACTCAGTACCACTTGAAAATTTATCTAACTATTGACTTCAAGACCTCATAGTATTAGTCGATAAAAATAAAGATATGTATATATATCTTATTCCCCTACTTCGAAAAATATGATTGTGAGTTTTGAAAAATATAAACAAATCCTCAGTAAATAAAATAAAATATAAAAAAATAGTTTTTCAAAGAAATAAAAATATAGTGGAATACCTTTTGTTCAGTTGCAGGTTCCGCCATTGACACCCGACCGTTCGTTTACTTCTTGTACTCGGATGATACATAGAGAAACTATATATATTTATAGTGAATGTAGAGAATATTTTAAAATCTTTTATTTTCATTTTCGATTTTACATTTAAATATAAATATATTAAAAATATGGAAGAATATTTTTATATCTACATCGTTTTTATTTTAATTTTTTTACACTTGGTTAATTTAGAAAGTATTCCGGAATATTTTTATTTTAAAAAATACGATAATTTATTAGTGTATCTCGTTATTTTTTATTTTTAATTCATATCAATCTTCTTTTTTCTTCTTTTAATGCTCGTGAAAAAAGAATACATGTAGATTTTATATTAGCAAAAAAATACGTGTAGATTTTATATTATGCTAATATAAAATACGTGTAGATTTTATAAAATAAAATAAATTTTATATTAGCAAAAAAAATACGGAAGAAAAAAGAGTTTATATTACATCTCATTATGTAAAAAGATTTTATAAAATAAAATATGGAAAAAGATTTTATAAAATAAAATATGGATTTAAATGTAAAAAAATATGGAAGAAAAAAGATTTTATATTACATCTCATTAATATAGATTTAAATGTAAAATCTACATTTAAAATAGATTATGCTAATATAAAATCTATTTTATAAAATCCTCCAAAAAAAACAAATATTTATATTAATAAATGAGTATCTATTCCACAAATAGATGATTATGTGAGATACTGTGCTTGAAAAGGTTGTACCAAAGCATTAAGAAATTGTAAATTAAGTAATTCGCTTTAATTAGTTGTATTTTGTGTTTAAAATGTTGTAATTAAGAATTTTTTATATCGTTTTTATAATATAGTATAGATATATATATTTAATTTAATAAAAACTTAAAAAATCTATTCATATAATTATTTTTATAATAACTTGATAAATTGTATCATTATACTATCTAAATTGTTGATAATTAATTTTAAATTAAATTATTTTATTTCAAAAACATGCAATGAAAAAAAAAAGTTGCATTATAAAACACATCTAAAAAACTAAGTATACATTTAAAATTTATAATTATTATGATCATATAACTCAATTTGTGTTGTTTAATATTTCATTTTGTTATGAATCTTTTTATTTTGTTTGTCAACATGTATATTTTAACTTTTCGTTGGTCATGTTTTTGTATGTTTGCGTGGTTTAATTAAACTTGTTATTAGGTTTTATGTTATTAAAAAAGTAATAATAAATATAAGTTGAAAATATAAAAATTTATTTTATTTTTTCAAATCAAAAAGTATATTTATTAAAACTACAAAAATAAATATGAATTTAATTTGTAATATAATATATGTAAGAAGTATAATTAAAATCTCGTCTTATAATAAAAATAAAGTAAAATTACATAAATTTGAAAGATAACTTGTAACTTGAAAACTCCAACAAAATAATATAGTAAAATAAATAGTTTTTTATTTTATTTTTTTCTTTTGGATATATTAGCATTCATAATCAGGGTCGTTCCTGACATTTTATAGGTCCTAAGCGAGATAAAAAAGGGGCCCTCGATAAGTAAGAAAAAATATTAATGTATTATTTTTTTTATCATCAAGGATAACATTGAATTGAAGAAATACTAATACTTTATATATAACTGTTTTTCGTAGTATTTCTAAACGCAAAATCAATCAATAATGATTTCTAAATTAATATTATCTACCATCACATTTTACATAACATCGTCAATCTGCTCTAGGGTTAAAATCATCCTATGATATATCTTTAGTATATAGATTGACATCATTTGGGATCACAATATTAACTATCCGGAGTAACATTTTGTAAATCATTATCAGTTTATTTTCCATGTTACCTCATATTAATGGTTTTCATCACTATTTTAAACGGTTACGATATGTTTTCGAATTTGGGAAGGAAGAATTTTTTTTAATGTTCTTGAGTAGGGAAAAAGAAAAGAAAAGATGTCATTTTTATAAATATACTCTAATTTATTTCATAGTGGATTATAATTGATGGGTATATGTGTGATTTTTTAAATATATTTAATTGTTCTAAATTCTTTATTTTTCTTTCCTCTCACATTTAGGAGGAAAATCAACATTCATTTTTTTTTTCCTCCTTAAAAAACTTGAGAACACAAGATTTTTCATTTCTTTCAATTAATTCGAGAACACAAGATTTTCCTTTTTCCCTACTTTTCCTTCCTTTACTTCATAAATAAATACTCGAGAACATAACGTTGGGGTTAAAATAAACTTTTCCGAATAATCATTCTCATAATCAAAAACGTTGATGGTTATAGCTTGAGATCTTATTCTTATTTTATATAGAAAATCATGACTTAAGATTAATGCACTCAATATTAGGTAATAAATAGTCAATAATGTATGAAAACAAGGTGATTTTAAAATCCTAAAATAGATCTAAGTTGGGTCGTCTCATATGATTGATAATTTTTTTAAAGATAAGGGTTTCTTAGTTACTAACAAGAAATTTATTATATACTAAAACAAAAATAGAATTATGTGATGGAATAATCAAGAGTCGGTGGAAGATGAATGATAGTGAAGATATAAGGTTTTCAAAACAAGTTGTTTTAGACTTTCTTGCTATATAAAAAACTTAGAGAAACAATAGACAATATTATAAAAAGAACAAAAATTTTAATTTTTACATATTTTCTTCTCCAATGTAATTATCTATTAAATATTTGGGCCTTTAATGGTTAATATATTATTAAATTCCTTTTTAGACCCATTTATTACTAAAAACAATTTGTGTCTCTTTTATTTACTAATTTTATTAAACTACTACTACATACTAAAAAAATTTGGGCCCCTAATTTTTGTGGGCCCTGGGCGTACGCCCGGCCCGCCCTCCCCCAGATACGGCCTTGTTCATAACACAATTTTCATATTTAAACTACGTTTTTTTTTTTGAAGAGCAATTTTATAACAACCACCCAACAGGTACAAGGAAGCAATGGGAGGATTGCAAGGGGCAATCCAACCCACTGCCAAAGCCAAACACAACATCCTACACAACACCAATTAATTACAGCGATAAACAAGGAACAAAACAGATTAAAAAGCTAAACAAACAGCAGCAAAAACAGATCTCACGCCCTGTTGAAATCAAACCGAACCACCTCTAAGTCTACTTTGAACAGGCCAGCGGTCAATTATTGAACTCTGGCTCGAAAAACAGTCCTAAAATTGTCCCTTGTCAATTATTTAAACTACATTTTTTTTAACGCCAAAAAGATTAGATTATCATAACCAAAAGATTACAAAGAGTTGGGTCAAAACCCATAATTTACAAACCCAACAACGACCAAAGCAAATATGATACCAAGACATTTCAAACCCAAATTAGAGACACTCTGCACACTGAGTACAACCACCTAGTTTGCGAGGAGCAAACCCAACAAGGCAAGACTCACAACACAGGAAACAATCAGATCCCACATCTCCATTCTTCCCGCGTGCAGCGACCGAATTCGAGCTTTTAGCAGCCCCTACCGTGTTCCTGTCATATAAGGTTGATGTTTGTTATCATTTCGTCTCTAATATTCAAAATTTGTTTTTTTGTCATTTTTTTTTTTTCGTTTCGTTTTTTTCTCTCTTAAACCAACTTTCTTAGATTTCAAATGTTAACTCAAATGCACTTTAATCTCTTAAATTTTAATTAATTTTCTATTACAAAAAATACTATTATATTATCTATACTATATTATAAAAACGACATAAAAAACTCTTAATTACAACATTTTAAGCACAAGGTACAACTAATTAAAGTCAATTGCTTAATTTACAATTTTATAATGCTTTGGTACAACCTTTCCAAACATAGTATCTCACATAATCATCTATTTGTGGAATGAATACTTATTTATTAATATAAATATTTGTTTTTTTGGTGGAAGATTTTATAAAATAGATTTTATATTAGCATAATCTATTTTAAATGTAGATTTTACATTTAAATCTATATTAATGAGATGTAATATAAAATCTTTTTTCTTCCGTATTTTTTTATGTTACATCTCATAATGATTTTTCCATATTTTAATTTAGAATTTTTTTTCCATATTTTATTTTATAAAATCCTTTTACATAATGAGATGTAATATAAACTCTTTTTTCTTCCGTATTTTTTTTGCTAATATAAAATCTACATGTATTCTTTTTTCACGAGCATTAAAAGAAGAAAAAAGAAGATTGATATGAATAAAAAATAAAAAATAACGAGATACACTAATAAATTATCGTATTCTTTAAAATAAAAATATTTCGCAATACTTTCCAAATTAACCAAGTGTAAAGAAAATAAAATATAAACGATGTAGATATAAAAATATTCTTCCATATTTTTAATATATTTACGTTTAAATTTAAAATCGAAAATGAAAATAAAAGATTTTAAAATATTCTCTACATTCACTATAAATATATATAGTTTCTCTATGTATCATCCGAGTACAAGAAGAAGACGAACGGTCGAGTGTCAATGGCAGAACCTGCAACTGAACAAAAGGTATTCCACTATATTTTTGTTTCTTTGAAAAACTATTTTTTTATATTTTATTTTATTTACTGAAGATTTGTTTATATTTTTCAAAACCCACAATCATATTTTTCGAAGTAGGGGAATAAGATATATATACATATCTTTATTTTTATCGACTAATACTATGAGGTCTTGAAGTCAATAGTCAGATAAATTTTCAAGTGGTACTGAGTGAATTTGAACTATACCAGTTGAGTTGTCAGTTACAAAAGATAAAAATCATTTATTTTCTTTATCATATTTGATGTGGGTTGAATGTTGTTAATTAATCTACAGATTTATACGTTCAAAGTGATTGTCAAGTGTTGTCGAGGAGGTTTCAGAAAAATTGCAAAATCTGTAAAAACGTATGTTCATATTTATAATAATTTCAATAATAGTGATATGTTGTGAGATATGTCGTTTGAGTTTTAAATAATATAATACAAAACTATTACCAATATTATTGTACAAACTCATAACAACAAACAGATTAAGAATATATGCAAGTTAACCACTTATGAAAATACATTCGTTTTTCACATTGTATTTCATTAACTGTTAACAGAGAAATTACGTTTCATTTTAACTCGGTTCAATATTCCAACAAAAAATTTATTCTCTCGTGTAATAAACGGGCCTAACACTAATATACTTATATGTTGAATTGAAAACCAAGTTTTGTTGTAATCGGGGGGAGCAGTGGCGGAGCCTTGGTGAGAGAATAGAGATATTCAATTTGAGGCGATGAGAGAGTGACTTGGTAAAAGTAAAGTAGTAGTAATAATGAGCCAATAGAAAGAAGAGCCTAGAGAAATAAAGGGATGAGAGACATTCAATTTGGTCAAAATTTTAAGAGACCCTCAAATTTCTAAAATAAAATATTACAATTTTACCTAAAATATATGCCAAATGGTATATATATTTTTTATTTCTTCTAAAGTTTTCATCATAAAGAAATAAAAATAATTATACTAATAAGTAATAACTAACTAAGAAGCTGTTTGGTTGGTTTTCCATTAAGTTCTGTATGAATAAAGTTGTTTGTATGGATTAATCTGTCTGTATAGATTTAGAAGGTTTTTATTTGAGAGAGCTTTTTCATAAATGGAAGGAACGTGCTTTTTAATGGGAGGGACTGGTTTGGAAAAAACTTGGCTTTCTGTATAAAGCTTCCCCTTGAAATCTTACAGAATAAGCCACTTTCTATATCATTAAGCCACTACCAAACAGTCATATATAGCTGACTGAATAAGTTGTGAGTCTCATTAAGCTCATTAAGCTGTTAACAAACAGACCCTAACTAAGGATATCTTTAATGTAAAACATTAAATTACTTTATTTTAATACAAAATGGATTACACTAATTTTTAAACTAAAACGGAAGGTTTAAATATATTTTTTATCTTAATTATATAGATTTACAATAATATATCTATAATCTTAACAATACAAAATATATACTAGTAGTGTATTTTAATTGAATTTGTTATTGTGTGGTAAAAATATAAATTTTTAATACTTTACTAAAACTAGTTGAATATAATGAAATTTAATTTAAAACTTATATGTTAATATAACTCTAAATAGTTAAAATGTTACTCGGCAATGAAGTAAAGCAAAAATACAAAAACTCTTGAAAGTGAAAAATCATTTTGTAAATTTTAAAACTTAACAAAAGAAAAGTAGTAGACCATACAACAAATTAACGTTTTATTATTCAAAAGTATCTAATAAAAAGGAAAAACCCGATAATTCGTCATCTATGTCAGATAAAAACAATTCTGATAGTTGTAAATAGAAGTCATATGGAAATAAATTCATTGTTGAATCTTTAAAGGTCGTATTCAATCAATATTATATTGTTGTTTTCAAAATTTTAATTTAATTTTTTATTTATTTTGCATGCTCCTCTCGTAACAATTCCTGGCTCCGCCCCTGAACGGGAGACAAATGAGAACTCGTCAAATGTCCCAAATATTCACCATGAATGATGTATCATTTATCATGAATCATAAATGGTGTATCATTCAATATGAATTGTGTAAACATTCATTAATCATTATGAATGTTCATGTTCATTATTCATGATGAATGAGGAAAACAACGAACATGTGTCACACTCTCTTTTGACCCCTGGTTTACAATGGAAAAAGGTTTGTAGTTGAACTCTCATCTCTCTCTCTCTCTCCCTCTCCCTCTCCCTCTCCCTCTCCCTCTCTCTCTCTCTCTCTCTATATATATATATATATATATATATATATATATTCCCCACCAGGAAACCTCGTTGGTTGACTCGTCCCCCTCCCCACCCTCCAGCGACCTTCTCATTCTACTTCGGGGACAAAACCACAAGGATAAAACTCTCAAGATCTGAAGGATATAATGATTATCATGAGGAAGAAAACCATAGGGACAAAGCTCTCAAGGTTTGATGGATCTCAACCAAGAAATTTTGACAGATGAGAATAAACCATAAGGACAAAGCTCTAGTTATCCACCACCATGGTCGTGGTTGTGGCCATCCCTACGCACTCTGGTGTCATCCACTATATACCAACACCACTTTTTTCCTCCTCATATACCCCAACACCACCACCACCAGCCCTACCCCTTTCCCTATTCTCGTTCGCCCCTTTCCACTCTAGCGCAACCCATAATGAGTAACTTGTGTTGGTAACATGGAACCACCATTCCTTCATTTGCATAATCCCATTTTCCCCTTTTCCTTCATGGAATCCACTTATTCCTTATGTTTTACTATTAACCTGCGAAGATGATTGGTCATCGTAAAAAAATGACCGAACGCTAATTAAAGGAAGAAGGGGAAGAAGATGGATAGTTGAGTCACATTACCCCCAACACCGATGTGAGTAACATTGGTGTTAGGGGTTTAAGTTTTTTTTTTTTTTTTATTAATTTTTTATAAATGCTTAAATGATTTATACTCAAGCAACTAAAACACAAATACACAATGGTATATTAGTTAATAAAAAATAAAAAAAGGTAAAAGACTAAGGGGGAGTTTGGTTCGCAAATTCTGATGGAATTGGAATGTTAGAATTTCGTTGACCAGATTCCATTACATAGTTTGGTTCATTCTTTTTAAGGAACTGGAATGTTGAATTCCAATGAATTCCACAAACGAAGGAATTCAACATTCCTTGGGGGGGGGGGGGGGGGGGAGGTGGTATTTCATTGGAATTGAATGTCATGTTTTTTTTGGACAAAATTGCCCCTCATCCTAATATGCACCACCACCTCCGATCACCAACACCGACCACCATTGACCACCACCAGCCACCACCTCCCGCCACCACCACCACCACCACCTTCGGCCACCATTGACCACCACCAGCCACCACCACCTCCGGCTACCAACACCGGCCACCACCGCCTCGACCACCACCGCCACCAGCAACCTCCATCACCGGCCACCACTACCGTTCAACATTATCAGCAGACACCAACTCTCTCTCTCTCTCTCTCCCTCTCTCTCCTCTCTTTCCCTCTCTCTCCCTCTCTTTCCTATATATCCTCTCTCTACTCTCTCTCTCTCAATCTATCCTCTCTCTATCCTCTCCCTCTCTATCTCCTCTTTCTATCCTCTCTCTCTATCTCTCTCCCTCTCCATCTCCCCTCTCTCTTTCTCCTCTCTCTCTCTCTCCCCCTCTCTCTCTCATCATCATTCGTGTACTAAAATAATTAAAGCAATTTTAGTTAAAAATTAAACTATTTAATGACTATTTCATTAAAGTAATTTTTGTTGAATTCCAATGAATTCCACAAACGAAGGAATTCAACATTCCTTGGGGCGGGCGGGGGGGGGGGGAGGTGGTATTTCATTGGAATTGAATGTCATGTTTTTTTTGGACAAAATTGCCCCTCATCCTAATATGCACCACCACCTCCGATCACCACCACCGACCACCATTGACCACCACCAGCCACCACCTCCCGCCACCACCACCACCACCACCTTCGGCCACCATTGACCACCACCAGCCACCACCACCTCCGACTACCAACACCGGCCACCACCGCCACCAGCAACCTCCACCACCGGCCACCACTACCGTTCAACATTATCAGCAGACACCAACTCTCTCTCTCTCTCTCCCTCTCTCTCATCTCTCTCCTCTCTTTCCCTCTCTCTCCCTCTTTCTCCTCTCTCTCTCTATCTCTCTCCCTCTCTTTCCTATATATCCTCTCTCTCCTCTATCTCTCTCCCTCTCCATCTCCCCTCTCTCTTTCTCCTCTCTCTCTCTCTCTCTCCCCCTCTCTCTCTCATCATCATTCGTGTGCTAAAATAATTAAAGCAATTTTAGTTAAAAATTAAACTATTTAATGACTATTTCATTAAAGTAATTTTTGTTGAAAAAAATTAAAATAAACAAAAGGGTATTTTGGTCATTTACCAAAATTCCATTCTAATTCTAAAGCTACAATCTGTGAACCAAACAGAAAAAATTCAATTCATTTACCAGATCCTATTCCAATTTTGTCAACCAAACAGGTGGTAAAACCTGACAACATTCCATTCCATTTCCTTCAAAGTCAAATTCTTTTGACAGATTCCATTACATCCAAAAACATTCTGCGAACAAAACGCCTCTAAATTATCTCTAACCTAACAAATATTTTCTAACAAAGTTATCCCAGGGACGAAAAGGGAAACAAAATCGAAACCACAATAACAAAAAAACAAATTTAAAAATTCAGGGACTAAAAAAGCAATAAACAACAAACTATAAGGATACAAATTGTAGTTTACTCTTAATAATAAAAGTACTAAAATGGCACAGTCGAAATAATATTTTATCGAGATGGTTGTCAAACAAGAGGGAAAAGTGGTCTCCGTACACCATTCAAACGAAACGAAATGGCTAAAATTCTTCCTCCTGCAAATTTCCCAAACAAGGCAAACCAGCACCATCAACAACCACCGTAACCGCCATTTATAGGGTTTACATCTACGAATTCACCGGAATATACGCATTTCACGGCGCTAATCCATCAGAAAATTTGACGCATCGGCAGGAACAACAGGTTGGCCGCTACTTTTACATTGGTTATTGACAAACAGTATAAGTTCTATGAGATTGTTCGTTAGTCGTTCTACCACCAGCTGATAGAAAATGATTAGCTATTGTATTTGTGTTTCATTTGTTGTCATTCAGACTATTAAGCTCTGTTTCCAGTGAGTTACATTGTGATCCTGGACGTGGAAAGAGTTATTTATCCAGATTAAAACTGATACGGATTTCAAGCTTTTTGGAGAAGAATTTGCTAACTATATTAAGATTTAAAACAAGTAATTGAGACAATATATGTGAACTTGCAACCAAAAGCATATCAATTATGTGTCTAGAAAGTAGTAGGTTTAGAAATGAAAATCAAAGATTATATGTTTTGGTTGATCCACGGGAGTAATTGTTATTGTTGTTTGTTGTTTGCTATACAAGAGAGTCATTGTGATTGTTGCGTTTGCTGCTTTATTAATTTCCCTTGGATTTATTTATCATATATGTAATATCAATGCAACCACATCTTAGATTTTTGTATTTTGAATGTGTAACAAGTACATGACCTTATCTGTTGACTGTTGTTGAAGACTGATCATAGTGTGAGAAGGAACATGTTTGGAGTTCATTGATACTAATAAAGCATGATGCATTGCATGATTTTCTGATTAATGCTCCCTACTTTTTACTCGTAGAGCCTTCTTTCTATAATTCTCAGGATTAAGGGTATACAGTATTAGTATTATTGGTTTATTGTGAGTGGTAAGGTTCATGAAGACGAGTTTCTTATTTTGGAACAAAGTTTTCTAGAATGAGGACTCTAATTAAGGTAGTGATGGAATGAATAAAAGGGCAGCGGTTAGCTGCTAACTGAAATGTTATTTTGGAAGTCTTTGTGAACCACTGCAGTGATTGTTTTTGTGAATGTCGGCCTTTAGAATTTTGAAGTTTTTCTGTTTAGTTTATCTGACCATAAAGGCGGCATGGAAAGCGGTTACAACTTGGAATACAACCCAGCATGATGTGAAACACAGCTTACCACTAGGCCTACCCCTGGGAATTTGACAATGCAACAACAACTTCCGTATCTTGGGAAAATTGACCTGAAGATAGGTGTCATGTTGGTTTCATGAACTTAATGACATTAAGGTTATGGAGTGGTAGCATGTACAATGGCTTGTGTTTCAATATTGGATTTGTACTTAGCATCCTTGTTAGGCTATGTTGTGCCAGATTGAAGAACTTGAGATTGTAGATACTAGGAACAATGATAACAGAAACTCACAATCTCGATTGCAGGATATGAAATTCGAACACGGATAAGATGGAATAACCGTCTATTCCAACACTAGACTTACTAGTTGAGAAAAGATCTTTTTCTATAGATAAAAAAATGGTGTGAAGGGGTCACATTATATTTCTGAACACAAGCAATTTTACGGGTCTGTTTCCGGTAGATATGGCTAATCTACATGAAAAAGGGAAAAAGTTTTTTTACGAGGTATAACTAGAAATTCCTATGAAATCGACCATAGATCAATTCCCTTTTTTGGGAGGGTCTTTTTGTGGATGCTAGTCGATATATGTGACAACTTGACCTTGTAGCACTTAATGATATTAATGATCCTTGGGCTAGTCTTGCATATCATGTCTACCTGGTAAGCTGAGGAAAGGAGGCATATACCTTTTTAATGAAATTTTCGTAAACGCCCAGAATCCCTTTAAGGCTAATAACCTTTGGAAAGAATCATCAGTAACCACCACTCCTCTTTTGCAAGTTTCAACATTGATTTTTCATATTTATTGACACACGTATGTCTGGCAAAAGAAGATACGTACCTGACTGCATGCAAACAACCTAATACTTGAGCCCTGTTACCCGATTTGCTGTTACTCAACCGTAAATGCTATTGAAAGCCAAACCTACGCGATATATTCCACTCGAAAGTAGGGTCTGGGAGGGGTAAAGTGTACACAAAATTTTCCTTTACCCAAGGGGTAGAGAGGCTGTTTCTATGAAGGTCCGGTCAACCATAAATGCCATTGAGATGTAATTTTCTAGTGCTGTAGACATGATAATCTCAAGCAAGATGCCCTCTTCAAAGATGAAGAATGGCTACAACTTCAGAAATTTGAATTGTTATTGTTAGTTCGACATTTTGACTAGAAAGGAAATAAACAGTTGGTTAACATGCAATATGGCATGAACTTAAAGGAGTTAGAAAAATAACAATCGTGTGGATGTCTCTTTTGTAATAAATCCAATTTTCATATTCCTCTTTGAAAGCTTAGACTATCTGTATAAAACCTAAAAGTTCCTTTGTTCAACATTCATTGATCTATATAACTGTATTCCTAGTGTCATCACTTGCCTATTCTTCAACATCTCGTCTCTTGACATTGTAATTTTCATGTTATGTATTAACTTTTACCTAAAATCATATAGCTTCATTTAGTTCCGTAGCTACTTATCATAGTATTTCTCCAACTGCGGGTGAAAATGCTATGTATGGCTGTTATTGGGGATTTGGTAACGAGCTGAGCTAGAGCAATAAGTGTAATGTCTCTTGTAAGATGGTTTCAAGAGCGGTAGAAATGGTAAACAATCGAGGGACTGAGATGTCAGAGCCTAATTATGTGCCACAGCACCTGTTGAGATTGGGGCACATGAGGAATATTTTTTTGTGCTGTGTGGCTCCATCAAGTCGGTGAACCTCAGTGAGTGTGTGCTTGTATATCATACAACACCACCTCTTTGACAAGCAAGGGCCCTAGGACAATTAAGTTGAACTTTTGACTTCATTTGCCATATCAATATAGAGCACCCTCCATTTCAACAAAATATACTACACTAGAACACAGCAGGGGATGGAAGTGAGGTTCAGAAACAAGTTAAAATTCCAATACAAGAAGGGCTTGGAGATGTAGCAACAACAATATTCAAAGATGGATCCATTTAGGAAACCCCTCATAGGACATTGGTGTTGATCCTCTCTTGGCCCCTTATTGCAAGGTGCTTTGTTTCTTTGGGTAATGGTCTATGAGATTTAGTTGGATTTATTTCCTAGACTTATAGTTTGTAGTGGGGTTAATACCTATTCCACTTGTCAGGTTACATAAAGACAGCTAAGGTAAGTCAAATATTGTTGCTAGAGCATGAAGTAATGCGGATTGCGGGGATGATAGGCGGAATACATATTAATATAGAGACAATATATGTTCATGCAGAGCCAAGTAATATTTGTATTAATTTTGAACAATGCATACATGAAATAGAAGAATTGTTGGTTGTGGATTTCAGTACATATTTTTGCCTCTCATCTCTATGACTGTTGTACCTTATTTGTGTTTCCAAGCAATTAAGTAATATGACGAAATAGCGTACTACATATGTACGACTCCTTTGATAATCAAGTATTGTTGCCAATTCTCTTTGCATACCAGAAATAGAATAATTATTGGTTGTGGACTTCAGTACATTGTCACTTCTCATCTTTATTTGATATTGTGGTTTAAATATTTTAATTTCCAGGCAATCGAGTAATATGATGAAATAATTAATTACACATTAATGATGCTTGTGACAATCACATACTGTTGTCAGTTTTCTTTCCATTTCTTTCTTCATTCATGAAGTGTTGGAAAAGGACATATAACACCCATATAATTAATGTACTTAAAAGGTCGCACCATCATACTAGGCTGCTTTTACTGATCACTACCAATGCAGGTGCAGTTATCCATTTCTACTTTATGGTTGTCTGGCTCTGGTAGTATGGTACAAAGTTACCTGCTCTACTTCAGCTTGGAGGACTAATGTGCAAAGGGTGCCTGTTTCTGCCCGGCACCTGTATTTCCAACGAATTGATGGGGATCATTTTCCTAGTACAACAACAACGAATTGATGGGGATCATTTTCCTGTTTCTGCCCGGCACCTGTAAGCATTTCACCAATTTCCTTGTTTCTGTTTATGTGTTTATTGGTTTGACGTGATGTCGACGTGCCAATGCACCTGTACCGCCAACATCTTGACAGCGTTCTTCTTTGAGGTTGTTTACGATTGCTCCCATCTCTGTAGAGGCAGCAAAATGCTTGCTTGGTTTCAGAATGTCCATTTTATGATTAAACAGGTTAGTTGTTGTCATTTGTCTACTTGTTTTCCTTTCCTTTACTTTACGGAAGCTCCTTCCATTGATCTATTTATGATAATTAGTAGTTGTTCTGTATTGCCATTCATGTGAGATATATCTATGCTTTATTTGCCATTTTCTGTGGTTTAAGTTGTTGGGTTCCTTCTAAAATTACCACCAATTCTCTGGGATTCCAATTATGCATGGTGATGGTGCACATTGTCATGTCAAAACTTTGCTTTACTGAATCTTAAAATCCCTTAATTGCAAATTATCCATAAGCAGGGATATCATATCATCCCTTCATTATCTCTACTTTGGTCCCATGTTCTTCTCTGGAGGTTTTCTTGAAGTGCAGGGAATTTGAATCTGAGATAGTTTGAAAATTACAGTTAATTTTGGAAATTGACCTCCCTGCATGGTTTTGTGGTTTTGACCTTTTGGGATTAATAATTACCTACATCTACTACAATTTCTTAAATATATGGATTAGCCTGATAGCGACGACACATGGAATTGGATTTGAGTGTCTTTTAGTTTTTTGAACTCTTTCTAGTTGAAAAATTAAGCTAGATGCATTCTTTCATGGAGCTCTAATTCATTCTTCTTTCCTTCCTTCCTTCTTTGGGTAACTGACATTCTTATTATAAATGTAGGAACTGTTGTGGAAGACTAAAATAGTTTAAATCGATATATTTTAGATCAGCAATTTACCCAAAAAAGCTATTAATTCATAAAGGTGTACTACAAATTATTAATGCTGTGTATGTAGTCTTTTGGAGGGTAATCTAGTGCTGTGTGTGGTACACCTTTTCTTGGGATCCAAATCTGAACCATATAGGAAAAATTTGTTGGTCATACACTTACATGATGAGCATGCAATATGCATGGACTTGCATGTATCTTCTATCAATCAAATGACCAAATTGTCCCCATGCAATTAGCTTTTTCAGCATGCTTGTCATTGTTTTTCGGCTCTGTAGTCTGTTGTGTAGCTATCCTGATAACTGAAAAGAACTACGACGTACTGATGAAAAGCAACCCACTAGGATTTAGTCAGAAAGGAAGAGTGCGCTTGTTACTACCTACTAGCGTTTTCTATTTAGTCAAGGACTCGAGTAATGATACAACAGTTGCTAGTCCAGAAAACACCAAGAACATTAACCAGAAAGCAAGGAGAAAAGATGTACATTAGATGTCGCTATCTACAAGACTACAATACTAAAATTATTTAATTACATTTTTCCCTAATTAGATGTTCATCCAATCCAATCCATGTATATAGTTGTTTTCTGGAAGGCAAAATACATTCTCCAATCCTTCCATCCCAAATCCCCCAAGAAAAGGTGGCTCCATAGCCTCCATAGAGAAGGATGAACTCGGGCTTGTGCTTGATATTCCATCCGACCGTTCCACTAGCCTGTTTATCTCCTTTTCAGCTTCTGAGAGTTGTTCCTTCAGCTTTAGAACCTGTACAAGATCGGCGATTAACCTCAAAGCAACGGTAGAAATAGATTTTAAAACATTTGTGCTGAGATTAATTGGAGATTACTTCTAAACATAACAGTATCTAAGTTTAATCTAATCCATTTTAGATCTTTGAAAAATTGATGTAATATGGAAGATGAAGGCCCACGTGGTGAGATATGTCATGTGCTACTCCACCAAAAATACTGTGGAACAGCCCTGTCAACCTTAAAAAACTATGGACAGACACTTGTGATTATGACACCCTTTTGCTGGACCAATGGGACATCAGCCTCTTTATTCTTGTTAACATTACATTGATGTTTCCTGTTACCTGTTGCTTCCAATTAGTTTCAAACCTGAAAAGATGCATTACTTTTTCTCGAGCCTTGAGTCCATGCATTTCCAAATTAGGGTTTTGCTTATTTTTAGCTTAAAGTGGATAAAAGTCTCCCGTGGGTGTACAGGAACAAGAAAGTAAAAAAGTAGTTACTGTGATGTTAATCTACTTCATAAAACAGTAAATGAGAACCCAACTTAAATTCCAAGTAACTAAGAACAATATTTTCCATTTTCAGTGTACATAAAAATGTAAAAGTAAATACGCAAAAAGCAGGTTCTTGTAAATCACTTCATTTGAGGTTCAATTCTATATTTATTTTCTCAAGGGGTTAAAACTCAAAATTGGCATGTCCAAAGACCTCTCTTTTTCTTTTACTTACTTTCTTGGGTTGCATACCATTGGGAAGTAAATGAAATACAAACCTACGGAACTTAAAAATATCAGCTGTAACTTGAAAAAAGTTTTCTTAAAATATCAACATTCCATGAGCACTTTGAATGTAAAAAAAATCTTGGTACTAAGGAAGCAAGTTATAGTCTTATAGATATCCAAATTTATATCACTCTCGCTAGGAAAAAAAAACCACCCAGGATTCCTTCAGATTGTTTTTTAGTGTGCAAGTTCTTTGCATCATAGAAAGAGGGGTACCTCAGTTTCAAGCTGGCATTTTTCAAGAACATTGGAGTCATGTTCACTTTTGAGCTTGGAGTATTCCTCTTCCAGCTTCTTACTCTTCCAGCGAGCACGCCTGTTCTGAAACCAAACAGCAACTTGGCGCGGGTCAAGCCCGAGTTCGGAGGCAAGCCGATCCTTTCTTTCTGATTCCAGTTTATGTTCATTTCCAAAGTTTTGTTCAAGGAGGTGCACTTGCTCGTCGCTGAGCTTCCTTTTTCTCATCCCGCTGCTGCTACCATCTGCTTTGCTCTTCTTTCGTCTTCTTCGTGGTTTCACAACTTCCCCTAAAAACATAATTAGAAATTACCATCAAACACCAAAGTTTACAAATGCATAAACATGTTGTATACTTTGTAGGAAAAAAATTAAAACCTTGTTCTGGCATCAGTTGGTCATATATCCCAGGATAATACTGGGAGAGGAGAGCCATTTGATCATCAGCCTGAGTTTTCATATTGGTTGTCATCTCTCTCTTCCCTCTCTTTCTCTCTCTAGCTATCTATCTGCGTGTCTCTCAACACTTGGCAGAGGTGGTCTTCTTTGGTGAAACAAGTGGATGTCTTAGGGTGGATACATCAAGGGAGACTTTATTTATAAAGGTAGAGTGAAGACTAAGGAGTCTGCTGTTACTTTGGATTGTGCAGAGTGTGCCTTTATTTATAAACTTGTAATGTCCATATTGACCTTGTTATTTTCAAAATTTACGTTTCTGCCCTTCATGAATTTTGGATCATGTTGTCTATGCAAAAACTACAGAAGTGACGTGGGTCTGTCTATTTTTGAGGTAATGAGATTGAAAAAAAACACCTATATCAACGTTTTGTCTAATTTGGTGAGACGCTACTTGATTTACACAGGTAGAAATAGAATGTATAATTTATGATGTGTCACAAACACCTTATTTTTGGAGTTTATCATTCACACTCCACCTAATAATGATATTATTTCGGTTGACCGCGAAACCAATAGGATTGGTGTGATACATATTAAGAGGCACATTTAGTCTGGTGAATTTGCTTTGATCTTTGAAGCTGTCCACACATGTTTTCATTCCCATTTGTGTTCATTTTATCTGATCAACATATTTTTCCAATGCTTATCCAAGAAATTTGGAGGAAGTCATGTCTGAAAGAAACTAGACCTATATGACAAAATGAAAAATCGCCAATAATGTAATAGCGGAACTAAAGATCAGTACTGGATGATACAACATATTCCCACAATTTTTTTTCTAGAAGCACGATGCTAAGGCATGAGTTGTAATTGTTGCACCTTGAAATAATTGAGGAGGATTTGTTCGTTTTGTTGAAAGGTTTATAGGTTAGGAAAGATAATTTTGATGGCTATTATGATTCTAGAAATTGAAATATCATGATACTAAAACGAAAACATTGGCTAATATCTTTAACATATTTTTCGATTCAAATCTTATCCATTATACCAACTTGTGGCGTGTTAGCAAGACTTTTGCTTTCCCTCTTTTTACCAGAACAACAAAACCAGCAGGGGAAGTTGTGGAGGGATTGGCTTTCCTGATTTGGAAACAAAGAGAGGAGATGAACATCACTCTAGGTGTGTGAAGAGAAAAAATCACAAAGAAGGGGTTGGGATAGGAGTATGATGTGGGCAGGGGTTGGGATCCCAAACCTGACCACCTTGAAGTTAGTAAACAAAAGACATTTTATTATTATTTATTTTATTATTTTTAATATTTTATTTTGGATGGGTAAGAGGGCCTTGGATGACAAAGTCTGCAATTGGGTGGTATTTATTCCCATTCTGTGGGTGCTTAGCCGAGCCACTCCTCAAAAACACCTCCAAAGTTTTAGCTCCTCGGCTGTCACTACCTTGGCTTTTGACTGCTAACTTAGAGCATATGCAGCGATGGTTTATGAAAGTCCATCCAACCCATGTGGAGCTCCACCTCATTATCAAGGACATCTTCACTAAAATTGTAAACCATTAGGAGTGGTATAAGGTGGCGTACCGCTCCATCTACAGGGAGCGGTACATGCCATTTTTTGATGGGACCAATTAATCAATTTAATTATTCTTTTTTCTAACTAATTTGTAAATTAATTCATTTTCGTTTAATTGATCTATTTTAAATAATTTAATTACTTTTTTTTCTCTAATTATTTAATCTATTAATTACTTACTTCAATCCAAATTATTTACTTTTTTATTTTTCACATTTTCATTTTTTATTTTTCACACTTTCAATTATCCTTTATTTTCATAATTGTTAATTATTATGATTTTTGTTATTGTAATTTTTAATTATTGTAATTTAATTATAATAAGTAATTTTTAATCATTATAATTATATTATTATATAAACTATGAACTGGTCCATGATTGAGAGTGAAAGGTTTATGAAATGTATAAGAAAGAGAAAACTGATGTGTCAGAGAGAGAAAACTGATGTGGCAAAATCACGAGTCTCTAAAGAGGTTCATGATTGTGGATGCTCTTAGCACCTTCAAAACATAGTATTGGTTATAAGTTTGATGACAGATCCTATTACATCACAAGTGGATGTGGACCTATGTTTAAGTTTGAACATGTATGTGCATATACTGAATTTTATTTATCTTGCGTATGATGGGCATATTCAAAATTTTAAACATTTTCTGGGTTTAGGATTTAGGAGTTCCAAAACAATAGTGATTTCTTCTAACTGATGCAATGAAAAATTGTATCTTGCTTTGGATTTGACCATCTCAACTTTTGGAATATTTGGTCATAGAATAGTATTCGTGGTAGCACTTGGAACGGCCATGTATATAGGTACATGTATGTAAAGTTGTATGCTATAAGCCTCTAACTATATATCATAAATATCCTTTGATCGTATAATAGACAAGCTATTTAATGTCACATGTATAGCTATTAGTCAACAAAAGACGTTAAATTTTTACTGCAATTTTCATTTTCAAACGACAATTCATTTAGATGATTTTCCAACCAACCGATTTGTTGGTTGGACGTAATAAGTTTTTGCGGAAATATCGTATTGTCTTAATCAAACCGTGTATTTGGTTTGGCGGAAGAGAGAATTCTCATATAAAATCTCCTACCTTTTTCTTAGTTTGTATATCATCCACCAACCTCCACGAGCTTTTTGACAAGCAATACTTTTTATGAACTCTTGAGTGCCATTGTATCTTGAGCACAAAACAAGATGTAACTGACTGGGATCTAAGTCAAGTGGTAATACGTGGAAGGCTTTTGGTCACTTCCTCCAGGAATTTTTGTACATGGATAAGAAAACCTTCCCTACAATGTCTTTTAGCTTTCTCCCTCAATTCACATATGAAGGAGAGTATGGCATATATCTTATCACAGGAAAATGCAGATGCTTTTAACGATAAAAAAAGAAGGGGTACGGTGGGACTGGGACCCACACGTGACACATACTTTTGATAACCGTGTCTAAGCCAGCTTGTGCACACCTTAACTAATGTCATAGAGCCTTCAAGTTAATAGTGAGGAAAACCTCCAATGGTCTTGAAGGAACTCGAACTGGTAATCATTGGAGCCCTCAAGGATTATGTGACCTATACTTTGAGTCAAACCAGTGACCAATAGGGAGTAAACATAAAACGTGACCACTTGAGCTACAAAATGATTACATGACCCACACTTTCTGGTCACACAAAGCACTAGAACATGAAGGGAACTTGTTGATTGCGTTTTAGTTAGTCTTGACAGGGGATTGAAATTTGAATGGTCAATCTCAAAACGGTTTTTGATTGGCCAATCATCTGGTCTCTACTCCGCCGTTTAATTTCAACAATTTATGTAATTATGTTGGATATCTTTCTTAAATAAATATTCCCAGATGCGACCCATCCCGTTCGGTTTCTTTTTTTCCTCAATTTAGTTCACTAATCATAATTTTGTTTCCAGATTTGCAACAAGGCTGCTGGGTATGGTTTATTTGCAGTTGCAACTTGCAAGATCAAAAATTCGTCCATCCTAAGGTATGTAACTTTGTAAACCACAAGGGTTTAAGGCCCTGGGAATGTGGTGGAATATCCCATCTGCCCAGGGTTCGAATCCAAGCGTACACAATAATTGTGACCACTGAGGTTTAATCAGGGCTGATATCTTACGGTCATAATTTATCAAGGGATTAGTCTAGGCATAGCCTAGAACACCCTTCCCCCCAAAAAAAGGTATGTAACTTTGTAACGAAACAAATTTCATCACGTAACTTCGGTAATTTGTCATTGTCATGACTTGAACATCTTTAGGATTAGATGTAAGATTGCGAGCTTTATTTATAATCTGTCATATTTCATTTCTGATTTCATTCTCTAGATGATATGAATAAATTAACCTAAAAGAATGATGCCAAGATTTTTATATTAGAAACAGTGATCGGATATTTTTTAGTCTAGAGAAAAGGTGGGAGTACTATAAGAGAATTGGCTCAAACTCAAAGCTCCAAGCCAAGTGAAGCCTGGGATTTATTTATTTATTTTTTTGAGGGGGGGGGGGGGGGGGGGGGTTAGAAAGAAGGGTAATTGGATGCTTAGTAAAGGTGATTTGAAAAAAGACAGGTTTCCACGCCAAGGGAAGGCAATGGGGGTCATACTGGCACATGCACATGGGGGGCTCCCAAAACCTAAGTAAAACTTTTACACGCGTCATCACCCCAAAAACCACTGCTTTCCTGGACCACATTTCCTATCCATCCGCATCCTTCCACCTATACACACACATGTACACCCTCCTAATTTATCCTTAGCCGCCAATACATACAAACCTCCTGTATCTATATACATACAGTTCCCCATATGCTTTTCAACCCAATAGAGTTTGGTCAAAAATTATGTGAAAGATTCTAAGACGTAACTACTTATAAATTATATTATTATAAGTCATAACTAGCCAGGTAATATGTAAAAATCTCGTGTAAAATAGATGGTTCAACCCACCACAAGATACAATTTTTACTGCATGTGGTACAAGCTATTACAACAATATGGTTGTGGATTTGGTCGTTTTAGCTTAAGAGAAAAGTCTCGCCTAGATTTATGATGGTTTATAAAGATATGCTTAATGTACTCTAAATGTAAAATTTGATCAATAAGTTTTATTTTTTGTTTCTACAAGAAAAACAACATAATTAAAGATCTTGATTCATCATATTTCCTGGGTGTCTTAAATTTTGTATTCTAATTATAACATACTTGATATATATATATATATATATATATATATATATATATATATATATATATATATATATATATATATATATATATATATAGGGGTAGTTTAATTTACAACTCATGTAAATCTTACAACCTATGCAACCCACATCTTAACCGTTGGATTCATGATCGACGGTTACAATAGATGTGGGCCAAATATTTTTAATTAAAAAAAACAATAAAATAACCGTTTATCATTGATCCAACGGTTAAGATGTGGGTTGCATGAGTTGCAAGATTTACATGAGTTGCAAATTAGTCTTAGCCTATATATATATATATATATATATATAGGGGTAGGTTATTATGCAACCTTTTACATTGTGCAACCCATGCAACCCCTCTATCCACCACTCATTTTATTTTCACAATTTTTAATTAAAAAAGTGAAAATAAAATTAGTGGTGGATAGAGAGGTTGCATGGAGTTGCACCATGTAAAAGGGTTGCATTTGAACACCCCCCTCTCTCTCTCTCTCTCTCTATATATATATATATATAGGAGTTGTTTAATTTGCAACCCTTAAAAAGGTTGCAACCCTTGCAACCCACATCTTAACCGTCGGATTCATGATCGGCGGTTACGATAGATATGGAGCCCAATATTTTTAATTAAAAAAACAGAAAAATAAAAATAAAATAACCGCCGATCATGAATCTAACGGTTAAGATGTGGGTTGCAAGGGTTGCAACCTTTTTAAGGGTTGCAAAATATCCTTCCACTATATATATATATATATATATATATATATATATATATATATATAGGGAGGGGTTCATTTGAGAAATGGTAAATATATGAGAAATAGAGAAGTAATCTTAGCCATTCATCTGGTCAACATTTGCGGCTTTGACCGCGAAACACCGGATAATTCCTTGTGTGGTCTATAGAAGGTAGAGGGGTAATTTCGTAAAATACACGGGATGAGTTCATATATGAATCTGTATGAATCACAAAGATTCATATATGAATCTGTTAATTAGTTCAACTGATTCATATATGAATCTTTGTGATTCATACAGATTCATATATGAATCACAAAGGTTCATATATGAATCTGTTAGTTAGTTCAACTGATTTATATATGAATCACAAAGGTTCATATATGAATCAGTTAAAAGAGTTCAGTTGTGAATTGCACTGGTTCATATATGAACATATAGTTCATATGTGAATTATACATGTTCGTATATGAACACAGCCCGTGTGTTTTGTAAAATTTACGAAATTGTCCTTCTATTTTTGGGATAGCTGCAACTTTTGACCAGTCAAAGCCGCAACTTTTGACCGGTCAAAGCCGCAATATTTGACTAGTCAAATCCGATCGTGACCATATGAATGACTAGGATTACTTCTCTATTTCTCATATATTTACCATTTCTCAAATGAACCAAACACTATATACATATATATATATATATATATATATATATATATAGAGAGAGAGAGAGAGAGAGGGAGCTGAGTTCAAACGAGAATAATGACCAAATAAGAAAATACGAGAATGACCGAGTCACATGTCATGATTTTACACTAAAATCGCGTGTAAACTCACATGTGACTCGCACGACCTAGGTTGCATGCCAAGTCATCCACACACCTTTTGCTTTGACCGTGTTCCGTAATCGGACGTTGTTTAAGTAAAAAATCACTTGTAATTTGGCCCTTCTTGTGTCTTCTTATATTGACCATGTTCTCATTTGATCCCCCTATATATATATATATATATATATATATAGAGAGAGAGAGAGAGAGAGAGAGAGAGAGTGTGTGAGGTTCATACGAGAACATTAACTAAATAAGAAAAATAAGAAAATGGTTGAATCATATGTGATTTTACACTAAAATTACGTGTAAAATCACATGTGATTTTGCACGTGATTTGGTTGTTTTCTTATTTTGTTAATATTTTCGTTTGAACCTCCCCCTCTTTATATATAAATATATATTCTTTTGTAGTTCTTAGGGGGTGTTTGGGATTGCTTATTTTAAAAAAGTGTTTGGATTAGCTTATTGTGGTACAAAAACGTAATAAGCAAGTTGTTATTTGAAGGTGTTTGAGATTGCTTATACATATTAAATAACCAAAAAAGTCATAAGCACTTTTCAAAAAGTTGATAAGTTAAAACAAAATGACTTATCAAAAAGGGCTTTTCAGCGGTTTGGCACCGCTATAAGCCATTTTAATTTTTGCTCATCCAAACACTTAAAAGTGTTTATCTCCGGTGCCAAATCGCAATAAGCTAATAAGCCCCTCAAATAAGCAATCCCAAACACCCCCTTAGTTAATCCATGCGATCGACTACTTTACCAATGGTTGAAAGTAGCGATGGTTATAAAAATTGGGAGGTGCATGCTTTTTTGGGGAAAAATAAGACACAAGAGAAAAAACCTTCACATTGTAGTACAATTTTGGATGGGTTAGCTAATCACGTATGTGGCCTTGAAACTGTAAGATATGATCCTGCTACCATGTTCATGAACCTTATCACATCATCATCATATGTATAGGTGTAACCTTTTCCTATGCCGAACCAATTCCTTCAAGAATTTGGTTTTCTCTTTGTTCTTTTTTTGGGTTCCAACCATACTTCCGTATCCGACTTGTTCATTTTTTTATGTAGCAAAATAGCAAATGCATGCATGAGCATTTACTTACATTTGGATTAAAAATATATAAAGATTTCCATTGTAGTATATTTATAAAGCTTCCTTTGTAGATTTTACCCATTATCTTCTCCCTTAATTTAGAAAAGCTTATCTCTTTCTGAATATGAAACCACAAAGCTTAATTGGTCATCCATAATGGTGAAAAATTGCTTGACATTGACTAAAGCCGTTACTTTCTTCTTTTCATCAAGTTATGATAATATATATAGGTAGGTAACTAGTTGAATGATGTGTTAAGTTTTTAGTTTATTAGGGGGGCACATATGTACACACACTCTTCATTCGTTTCTACACCCATATCTAAGTCAAACATTTCATGCTATATAGAATACTTTGCACATTCGAAAATTTTATTTCGACATAAAAGGCTTCCTCCAATCAGGTTATAAAGTTTTTGGTATATATATATATATATATATAGGGTTTGTTTAATTTGCAACCCTTAAAAAGGTTGCAACCCGCAACCCACATCATAACCGTCGGATTCATGATCGACGGTTATAAAAGATATGAGGCCCAATATTTTTAATTAAAAAAAGAGAAAAATAAAAATAAAATAACCGTCGATCATGAATCCAACGGTTAAGATGTGGGTTGCAAGGGTTGCAACCTTTTTAAGGGTTGCAAAATATCCTTCCACTATATATATATGTATGTATGTATATATATATGTATGTATGTATGTATCTATCGTAATCGGGTGTATCTATACGATGCCCTAACACGTAAAATAGAACCATATGTGCATCCTATACACACTATATGAGAAATCAACGATGGTGCAAGTTTAGTGTTATGAGACACACATGACGGTTCAAATGAAAAATGTAAATATTTTGAGAACATGAGAACCAACTATTTGTACTTCATTCATGATAAATGTTATGATAGATATTCATGATTATTCACGGCTATTAACCATATATAATACATGAAACATAATGACACCACTACAACAAAATTAGGTTTATAGAATGCTTTATAGGACCAAACAATAAAGTTTCTCATCTAAAAGTGTTACAATAGGTTTATAGGACGTTTTTTTGGTGTATTAACAAGTTTTTAGGATGTTTTTAGGCGTTGTAAGAAGGTTTTTTTAGGATATTTTAAAGATAAAGTGTCTTATTAATTATTTTTATAGGACACGTTTGAGAAGTTATCTATAACACACTTGCGTTTATATCACATTTTTTCAAACAATGTCCTATAAAATAGCTAATACGATACTTCATTTTTTAAATGCCCTAGCTAAAAAACTTCTTACGACGCCCAAAAACCTCCTATAAACTTATTGTAACATTTTAATATAGGATGTCTTATTGTTTGGTCTAATAAACTTAAGTTTCATAAAAGAGTCTATTAAGACATTTAAACATTTTTCGCATCCAATAAACCTAATTTTTTGTAAGTACACATTGATGGATGGTAGGGATATATAGAATGACAAAAACCAAACTCCTTGTAAGAAAATTGACCGTTGATTGATTTGTTTGCAATTCGAGGGTTAATTGTAAGTTATGGTTTCAACTTTCAACTCCTAACAAATTAACTAATCCTATTCATAAAGACCTATATAATCATGACAATACCATCTCCAACTTTCTGCAATCCCTATCTAAGCTAGGTGTAGCAACCTTATAGAATGCTTTGTTGCTAATTTAATCTATTGTTATCTTAATCAACAAGGATAAGACTAGGGTATTCCTCAAGTTTACTAGAGTTTAATCTACTAATTAAGTTTTTAACCTGATTAAGGTAACGACAAAGGTGGTAAGAAAGGATAAGGATGAGACCACTCTGTGTGTGTGTCTGTGTGTGTGTGTGTGTGAGAGAGAGAGAGAGAGAGATTCTTATAAGCTGGCTTGAGATTATAGTTTGTAAATAAAGCTTGGGTTATTGGGTTTATGGGTGTTTAGGGAATAAAAAAGCTAAGGAAAAGTTGCATAAGTGTTTGGACTGTAGTGATCCACGCTAGCTAAGTATTTTGCAGTGTATTAATGATTTAAAAAAATAAAAGGATTAATTGGAAAAGATGCGCATGGTATGGAAAGGATTCCATAGTACGTATGCTTTTGAGTTTTTTAAGAGATTAATTAGTTGATTAAGGTGCTGCACACTATGATTAAGGATTATTAAAATGGGTGTCATCTTTATACCGACAGACCTCACCCTTGTTTCCAATTTTCCAACTCAATGATTCTGTTCTTAATTAAACATATGTAATTGTGAATGGTGATTGGATCTAAACACATTAGTTTGTAGCTAATCAGAATTATTATTGCCTTCATTACCACCATATATAACCAATTTAACATCCCTTTTAGATTCATTACATATATATAAAACTCTTAATCTCTCTCTCTCTCTCTCTCTATATATATATATATATATATCAAACCTATTTATTCATTGTACAAGATATATATACACCTCAAATATTGTTTTCTTAGGAGCTGGCCACTTTAGTAAGAACGGTTTTGAGACTATTGTATATGTCAACTGGTTTAACATTCTCCAATAGATGCATGAATGACTAGGGGTGTCAACAAGAGTCGAGTAGTAGGTTGTTTGAACGTGGCTCGTAAAAATAATACCACATTCGAGTTCAAAATAGGGCTCAAGATCGAGTTCAAATATTTTTTGACTGTTCTTATTGAAGTATATTAATATTTCTATACAACAAATATTACAAATAAATGTACACACTCTTTCTCACCTTTAGTGATGTTTGAACCCCTAAACTCCTAGAAGGTCAAAGGTCTGAATATCGCTAGGCCAAAGACCCCTTTGGTATATTTTTTGAATGTTTGAGCTTCAACTCGAGATTGATTAACTCGTTTATTAGCTCGAGCTCGATAACTTTGATATTTTGATTGTATAATTTTTGAACATATAAAAAAAAGCCTACGCTCAAATAGCTCGACTCGCCTCGAAAACTTTTATCAAGCTTTCGAATTAGCCGAGTCGAAAATTATGTTATAAAACTCGACTCATTAAGTTAAGTGAGTTTTATCTTATATTCAAGATCGACTCTTACTCAAAAATTATTAAACTCGAACTCGAATCCGAATCATCCACACCCTATGCAACTAAAGGATGCATTAAGGGCTTTTTAGAGTAATTACAAGTACTAATCTACACATGTCTTTGTGCTAATGGATGACACAAAATACAAAGAATATTATATACAGTAATATATAATATATAACTATAATTGATGATGAAGAAATTAATATAGGGTACCCTCATATAGCTAGGATTCTATACCTGCAAATTATAAAAAATTAGAGGTATAATAATCAGGGATTGTTATGTGTAAATGTGTGGCCTTGACGTATAATCAGTGTCATTATCTCTTTAAGGTCAATTTTGTTTGTGTCGTATATTCCACACACAGTTCCCTTCCATGTTTCCCTCCTCCCTTACCATTCTCTCTCTACTTATAATAATATTGATCTTTCTTCAATAAAATACGTATACGTACATTAAACTATATATATAGTTTATTTGACTTAATCCCATCACTTTGAGTAAAGATAATACTTCTCTTCAACCCTCAGGAACAACTTTTGTAAATGTGGTAGTAAATCTTTTTATGATTTGCATAAAAAACCGTCCAATTCTTAGAGCCCGTTTTGTTTAGACCATCAATGACAAGGATACTAAATCTTAGACCAAATTTGATATAACGAAGAGTGCTTATTGACTTATTTTATTTAGAGTGTTGTTATATATACAACTCTTTGGATCAAATCTATGTTGATGTGTGTGATGAAGAAATTGGTAGATAAGTGTTTATTTTTATTCATGTTAATTGTTTTATAGATATGCGAGGGTGTTTAAAATATTGACTTTCTTTTAGATGTTCAACTTTTATTGTTTTAATGGATCTCGAAGCGCATTAAGAACCTTACTATTTTGTGACCCTTGTAGTGTGGAGGGTAATTCTTAATTTGATGGCTAGTTTCGAGGGGTTGGCTTATCTTTCGTGTTTGTATTTAGCTTTAGTCTCGAGTTGTTTTATGTTATAGTGGGTTTTGTTCGTGTTTTTGCTTCTCTTTCAGGTTTTTGATTTGTCTTTGTTGTTGGTTAGTTTTGTTTTTTTGTTTCTTGCTGAAAGCTTGGCCATATCTCTTTGTACGTTTGAGTGTTATGTTCTTATATTATTGTCTTGCCTTTAAAAAAACTTAACTAGGATAGCGAAGTATGGTGTTCTTGGATGCCGAATATTTGCATCAAATTTATACATGTAGGTAGGTTCTTGTTGGTAAAATGTTTTTTTACTATCAGTAAACTATCTGAGGTGTTCTTTAATAAATAAAAAATAAAATTTCTGTAAACAAAATTAATATTATCATTGTTTTATAACGAATATGTAAACAAGTAAATATTGGATTTAAAACATAGAATATTACATTAATTTTAGATAATTGGAAGAAACGAAAAGGTTTATGATACGATGATATATACATGTGTGATGTGTGTGATTAATAAAATATTATTAAGTGACTAGATAAACATATTTTATAATGAACATAGGTTTCAACAAACCCATGAATTACGCCTTAATTTTAGGCGTATTATAGGTTGCTTAGGACTTTGAAATTCGTTATTAGCTCCACTTTTAAGGTTTAACATTAACCATTTTAATTATAATGCATCATCACACATCTAATCACCCAATTAAAAAGTTCATATCTTGTGAAAAAACCCCTCTTTACCTTTATATTGGGTAACATGCCATAGAGGATTAATTTGTCATTTTATACCAAAAAAGGAAAACTAAATTGCATAAGAACGTGACTAATTTGGTTGTTTTCGATTAGATATTTAAAACCTACCTTCATAGTGTAACATCCTAAAATTTAGAGTCAATTTAAAATTCGAAAATTTGGTAATACGACGTCTAAAACTCTGTATACCCCATCGAGGGGTCAAGTAGAACTTGAATAATACTATAATAACATTTGAAACTAAAGTGTATCACCCACAACGAGGAATTAAAGTATGGCTTATACAAACCCAATTGGAATGAAAAATATAAATTGACAACCTAATAATCTAAATTTATCAAAATATATTATAGTTGGGTGTCGCTATTCCTCCAAAATGAATATCCTCAAAATCCAATGTGTCTGTCTATAATTCTCCAAAAAGACCACTCTCGACTCCAAGGTCGTCCACTCAATCCCGACGAGCCCCACCGTTAAGATGACCTGTCATACATGACAACCAAAGAAACAAATGTTAGACTAAAGCCTAGTGAGGATAAATAAATTGGAAATGGGAATCATAAACCCATTTGTCGTTGTACGGTGGATATAGCCGTGAGCTCAATCAAAGCAAACAAGTAAATCATTAGTGATCATAACATGGTATAAATAAACATCAATCACTTAGTGAGCTCAACTCCTCTAAGTCTATTGCTCAAAAACATCAAGTCAACCCCTCTAGTCTATTCTTGAGAGTTCCAAAACGGGAACTCATGCACAATGGAATTTCACCTTACTGCCCATGGGACGCTGCCCGACCATATAGGCCCACACCTTACTTACCATGGTTACCCGATGCCTATTCCGTGCCAAAGTGGTGAACTCAATGTCCAAAACGGGACATTAGAACACCGTGCCTATGAATCTATTGCACTAAATCAAAATCAAACCAAAACACGTTCCATTATCACATTATTTGTATAAGGAGTGAATTGTGGATTTGTTCCTTGTGGTTTTGTGTTTTCTTTAACCATGATTCTCATTCTATGTTTATTATGGATTTGGTTCTTGTGGTATTCAATTTGTCTTGACCATGGTCCTTCTGACTAACGTATCCGTTAACTTCGTTAAATCAATGACCATTTTAGCCATTTGCCATATATCGAGTGAATTGTGGATTTGGTCCTTGTGGTTTTGTGTTTTCTTTAACCATGATTCTCATTCTATGTTTATTATGGATTTGGTCATTGTGGTGTTCAATTTGTCTTGACCATAGTCCTTTTTACTAACGTCTCCATTAACTCCGTTAAATCAATGACCATTTTAGTTATTTGCCATTTTTTTGTCTTTTTACGATAAGAAAAAAAAACAATATTTTTATACACACACATATTACGATATCAACATAAATAAAATAGAATATTAATATGATTTAATTTTATTATTTTATTATAACGGTGGAAAAATATATTGAGACAAAAATGGATGAACCGAAATTTCAAAACCATAGAAATGAAAATTGCAGGAACAAAAAACGTAATTTACTCTAAAAAATAAGATGATGTATTGTTTTATAATTATTTGTGTTTTTTTTAATATTTTGACATTTCTATTTATTGAAAACATATCGAACATTTAGGACTTTATAACTCTTTTTTATTTATTTATTCATATCTTCAAAGAAAATGAGATTTCATACAAGGGAAAAAGCACACAGAAACTCTACAGACCTTCTAAATTTGGTTGATCAAATTTTCTTGAACAATTAAATCATCTACAAAAACTAGTTAAATATATTCTTTTGATTTATAGAACCGGTTGATGTAAACAATAAAACAATATTTTTCCATCATTATAATAAAATAATAAAATTAAATCGTATTAATATAGTTAATCTTTTAAGAAAGTTAAACAATTAAATCATACAATAATATTCAATTTTATTTATTTTGATATCGTTATATGTGTGTGTATAAAAGTATTGTTTTTTTTCTTATCGTAAAAGGACAAAAAAATGGCAAATGGCTAAAACGGTCCTTGATTTAACGAAGTTAACGGAGATGTCAGTCAAAAGGACTATGACCAAGACAAATTGAATACCACAAGGACCAAATCCACAATAAACATAGAATGAGGACCATGATAAAATAAATCACAAAACCACAAGGACCAAATCCACAATTCACTCTTTGTATAAGCATAGAAATTTCATACCAATGAACATCCATTGGTAACTTACCAAGTTAATCGTGCAATAACACATATAAACTAAAATCACTATATGCTATTAACAATGTTTATCTCCACAATGAGGTCACAACATATACCTTTGAACAAAAATCCAACTTTCTCAAAACCCTAGTTTTATAATTATACTTTATTTATAGTCCATATAAGTTCTCATACCATTTCATTCATACTCAAAGCCCTAAAATCCCAAAAATAGATTTTTAGGCCAAAAGCTTACCAAATCCAAAATCTTTTAGTTTAGGAGTGTACAATAACTTAAATGCAACACAAACAACATGTATGAAGGTTAAATATGTAAATACACTCACCTTGCAAAGTTGTATACAAACCCTAGGTAGTTGATGGATTAAAGAGAGAAGGAATGCTTGAGACTCGAATCACTAGGACCACCTAATAATTGTCAAAGATTCCTACACCAACCATTAAATCATTACTTGATGTTCCTTCCAAAAATAATGAATGAAGAGAAAGAGAGATGACCTACCTTTGTCTTCTCAAAAATCGACTCAACCAAGCAAGAATGAGAAAATGAGGTCAAAAATTCAGATTTATGGAATAAATGGGTCTGGCTCCGACCGCGATAGTGCCCGGTGACTGTGACATCTTTCACAATCGTTGGCAAGGTAGCGCCAAGTACCCCACCCGCGGTACACTTCCCACGACAGTGCCTTGCTAGAGTGACTGGTGTCACAATCGCGTGGCATAATCGCCACCTTTCCCCCACTTGCGGTACACTTCCCGCGGTTGTGCCCCGCGAGAGTGACCACTGTCACAATCGCGGACACAGTCGCCCCAGGTGTACCGAAGCCCCATTACTCTCGTTTTCGACCCAAGGTGCTTTTGATCCCAACTCTAGGTTCGTAAATAAGATTTAAAATCCGATTATAGATTACACTAAATAAAGAGGTACTAGATAGGGACGTACTAAAATCACGGATGTTACACATAACTTCTAGTTTTATTATGATTACCATTATTTTTTATACCAGCTATTCTTCTTAAGGTGTAGTATAGTTGGTTTTGAGATGATATATATGCATAAACAAACGAGGTCACAAGGGTTTGTGAGAGTTATAATTCTTTTGGGGATTAAGGGTATGTTTGTTAGCAGCTTAATGAGATTAATGAGACTCACAACTTATTCGGTCAGTTATATATGACTGTTTGGTACTGTCTGAATGATATAAAAAATGACTTATTCAGTAAACTTCTAGAGGAAGCTTTATGCAGAAAGTCAAGTTCTTTCTAACATGCCCCTCCCAATTAAAGAACATTCTCATTCCATCTATGAAAAAACTATCTCAAACAAAAACTTTCTCAATCTATACAGACAGATTAATCAACAAACAACATTATACATATAGGACTTAATGAAAAATCAACCAAACAGTCCCTAAGCTTTATGTAGATATTGAGCTCTCAAGCAGCCACCTAATGAGTGCTCAGCTATAATGACTGTTTGGTACTGTCTTAATGATATAGAAAATGACTTATTCAGTAAGCTTCTAGAGAGAGCTTAAAGAGTTAAAGGTCAAGTTTTTTCTAACTTGCCCCTCCCAATTAAAGAATGCTTCTTCCATCTATGAAAAAACTATCTTAAACAAAAACATTCTCAATCTATGTAGATAGATTAATCAACAAATAACTTTATCTATATATACCTTAATGGAAAATCAACCAAACATACTCTAAGCTTTATGTAGATACTGAGCTCTCAAGCTGCAACCTAATGAGTGGCCATATACATGATTTCTATCACATTATGTTTTTGTGGCGGGATGGTGTAGGACGGCTTGGGGTTGCGGGTTACAAATACTTTTGTACAAATCCTCTTTATTATTAACGTTGGTAGGTTTTGTATAAACCCTCTTTATCATTAACGTTGGTAGGTTTTTGTATTTGTTGAAAACAACCAAGTAGGTTGCTAAAGTAATCTGAATATTTCAATTGATTTCCTGTTATACAATTGCACATAGTTTATATATATACATATAATTTTTTACATTTTTTTTGGAGTGAGAATATAGCATTATCTGATTAATGTTTAATATTTTATTATGAATTAAATGAATTAAGGGGGTGTTTGGTTGGAGGTATTGAGGGGTCATGAATGAGAATGATAATAAAATATGTTGTTTGGTTTGACATAATATAATGGACCCATTACTCCAAACCCATTAATTTTCATTCCTGACTAAATTGGGGGGAATGAAAATCATATTCCCGCTCAGTCATCTTTTCCCATACGTCCTTCATCTCTCGATGTTGAATGCAATATATTTTTTTATTTTCATGTTGGACGACACATATTTATATTAAAAATATTATATAAAACAATATTTTATTGATTATATTGGTTTAACCAAACAACATCAATGCAATGCTCATTCCTATTCTCATTCTACTTCATTCTCATTTCTTAAAATGAACCAAACGTCCCCTAAATACTTTAATTTATAACTAATGTTAGAATCTCCAACTATCCCTAAGATACACATAATTTTGTTTTGAAGATTTGATTTTTACTTATTTATTTTAAAGAAGTTATAAACAATTTATTAAAGATATTCCTAATACAACTATGTATTTTTTTTAATATAAAATTTGCTTAAATGATTTTTATTTATTTATTAAAAGTTGATACTTTTTAGGGGTTCTCGTATATAAATAAGGTCATATATATAGTTGTGTTTTATTTAGTTCCTTTTCATCAATATGCAACGAGACCCACATATTTTTAAGCTAACTTTTTTCTCCCGTAACATCAATTGCCACATCTTTGTACAATTTTTAAAAATGAAATAATATAATTATCCTTTTATAAATATATTCATAACATGGATTAAAGCTTATTTAACTTGACAAGTAAAGTTCTTTTTATTTTTTATTTATCACTCAGAGGGTATTTTAGACTTTTTCTATACCATATGATATCCAAAATTAAATTTGTTACTAAAGGGAATTTAGTTTAATGGTATCCGAACCTTTAATTTCCCAGGAGGTTAACGGTTCAAATTTTACTAAAGATGAGAAAGATGTATGACTTTACTTGTTTCATTTGTTGTATATAAATATTATATACTTCAAAATAATTAATTTTCTACATAAATAAATTTAATTTTATCTGGGATTAATATTTAACTCTTTCCATTTTGACATATTTATTTATCATTTTTTTGGATTAATTTTTTACACCAAATTTGGTTCTTGATTTACTTTTATTTATTTATCAATAATGTCATTTCCCATTTTATTAAATATTTTCCGACCAAGAGTTATAAATTTATGACATGTGAGAGTGTTTATTTTATTTAAGAGTGAATTACTTTTTATTGGATATTTGAATTATAAGAGTCACTATACTTGAAAAGATTTCAAAAAAACTATATAGCTTTTGAAAAACATGGATAGTTCTTGACTTCTTGCCAAAAAAATTATGGGCAAATATATTTTTTTTCATTAAATTAAAGTCAAATATAATAATTATAAAGTATAAAAATAATTCACCTATTTATTGGAATTACCTTTTAGCCTTGATATGCTCTAAGCCTACACCATCAACGTCATTAAGCCTAAAGTCCAATAAACACACACACACACACAAAGATTATCAACCATAATTAGAAAGGAAGAAAGAAAAATTTTGACAAGCCAACGACTAAAACCACTAAGGTGTACAGATTAGAGTGGCTTGATTATATAATTAATTAAGTAAATAATCTAAGCAAATTATATCTTCGACTTGACTTGAGTTTGAGCTCTTGGTGTTATCATTTGTTATAGATCATGTTCGTGCAAAATAGTTGGCAATTCTGGAGTCGATCCAAATCATCCAATTGAAAAAGTATCACGTAAAAGGCAAATCAGATACGTAATAACCTGTTAGGTAGTTGGCTTAAGAGCCCATAAGAAAATAACTGCTCGATGCAAGACATAGCAATGATTTATTCACGTTTTGTAAACCTAGGGGGCTTTTAGTTTGATGGAACGGTTTTGTGGGATTTGGATTTTTGGAAAGATTTAAAATTGACATGATGTGGAATTTTTGGTGTTTAGTTTGCATGACTTATAATAGAGTTGAATTATGTGTTTTTATAGATAAAAAATAAAAACAAATTAGAAAATTATTACAAAAATCAGAGTAAATTAAGTTTTTTGTCCTTGTGATTTGTTGAAATTTCTATTTCCGTCCTCGTGATTTTAAAACTGCGATTTTTCACCCACATAGTTTATAATTCATTGTTGTTTTCGTCCTTATAATTTAAACTTCATTGTTATTTTCATCCCTGTGGTTTAAAATTCATTGCTATTTTTAGTCCCTCATACTTAAAAGTAGTAATTAGCTACATCGACAAAAATATAAATAAATTGCAAACATAGGTACGAAAACCGCAATTTCAAAACCACAAGGACGAAATCCTTAATTTTTAACAAACCACAGGGATAAGAAAAAGATAATTTACTCTGAAAATAAGTAAATTACGTTTTATTAATTAATTACTAAAAAAACAAACGTTTTTAATATATTTTAAAATCTTATTACAAACAAAATTTTATGAAATCCGTCGAAAAACCAACTACTCTCGTTAGATTTTTAAATCCAATATTTATGTAATTCATTAAAATAACGAGATTTCAATTCTAAGCATTCCTCTAAATCAAACAAAAGATTAAAATAAAATCCAATTCCAAATTCCATAAAATCTAATTAAATCCCCCAAACCAAATTGCCCTAAGTTGATAAAAAAAAAATAATGTTGCAATTATCAAAAGAAATTAGAGAATCTGGTGTTAATTATTAATAAAAATAAAATGTGTTTAATTAAATTTTAAAAAATTTATAAAGGTTATTTAAATAGAAAAAAAGATAGCCGTACAAGAAACGTGTATGGAGGGCAAGTGGGAAATGTGGCTTCCCATCCAATGATACAAGTGGCCCTATTCCTTCTTTCTTCTTCTTTTTTTATTTATTTTTTATTTTTTATAATTAAAATAAAACTTGTTCCACTTAATTGGCCTTAGCACATGCTTACCACTCATCACCTCTACTTTGTTTATGTTTATTTTCTTAATCACCTCCTAAACCAAATCAAATTTAATGAATTATAACTAGTATATCTTAAAGATAGATGTATACCAGGTAATGTATAATATCACAAGCTAACCGTATTAAATATTGTCTGCTTTGTGTATATCTGGATTTACGACTTTAAAATGCGTCTGATTGAGAAGGTATTTAATTCTTTATAAGGCAACATTTGTTCACCTTCTCAATCGATGTGTCTAAAGGGTAACCAGTCTAGTAGTATCCAGATAAGTGATAGAACTTAACCTTCGAAAAGGTTTTTATATTCACCTTCGCGTGTATTTATCATTTATATTTATTTTCTTAATCACCTTATAAACCATGCCAAATTGAATGCAATGTACCTAGTATATCTTAAGATAGATATATATCACATTTTAAAAGGTTATTAGCCTCGTAGTATCGTAAACTCAATCTTTTTAGGTCAATAGTTTAAACCTCATTAAATATGTTAAATGTGAATGACTATTTATCATATATAAATATTATATACTTAAAAAAAATGTATAGTGTAAAAGTAAGAAAGAAATATAAGCCCTGAAAGAAAATTTTGAAAGTTTAAATAAAAATACAAGAAAAACATAAATTGTTATTGGTCTCTTACATTTTTAATTATTTCACCGGATTCTTGCTTTCATACTCATTTTATTATAATTATAATTTTTATACGAGTAATGTTGTAACTTAATGTATGTTTAGATTTTTGTAATTGAATTATATGTATTTAAATGTCTATCAAATGTTCTTATATACTTTGAGATATATATTATTATATGATGAGTAAATTACAAATTTTCTCCCTGTGGTCGAAAAAGGGTTTTGAATCCTAGAATTCATGACTAAGATCTTCATAGTTTAATTTTTATTACGAATTTGGTAAGAGATCAAATCAGTAACGAAAATAAAACCTTAATAGCCGTAGCAACAGCCGCAACATCTGCTCATGATCAAGTCTCGACAGCAGCAGGCGACTGCGTCTTGATCGTACTCGAGGTTCGGTAGTAGCAACAACAGCAACAGGAGCTGCTGCGATGGTCTGCTTCGTGGGGCTGCAGTATCCAAGGTGGGTTTGCCTCTCGCAAACAGCCTCTCGGGTGCTGGTATTTCGGTTTTTTGTTCACACTGTAATATATTTCCGTCTGTTCGTCGAGTGTTCTTGTTTGCTGGATCGTTGTGTTTTGGACTGGGGTTTTTATGGGTAATGAAAGTACTTTTTGCCGTTAAAAAAAAAAAACGTAACATCCCTACTCATGAATTTTAGTGTTCAATAAAGGGACGAATTTGTAATTTTCTCTTATATTAAAAGAAACTTGGATTATTAAATACTAATATTTAAAATACTCCTATGTTTTTACGAATAGGACATAGAACAATTTCGTGGACCCAACCCAATACTATCTTTTGTAATAATGACACTTAAACAACTACAAGTAGATTTAAAAGGTTTTAAATTTTATAGAATTTTGTCAACAATTTTGTAAGATATTTCATTTTCTTGAAAATGATTTATAAATTGTATAAAAATTCTTTATTTCCAGGATTTATTATTATTATAATTACTTCAAGACATTCGATAAATGTCGTGGGTTATGTTGAAAAGTTTTATGAGAAAATCGGATAACGCTATCCAAATGATTTCATGGTTAGATTATTGAGAAAAATATATAATTAAAATTCATTTTTTTTATAATAAGGTATAAATAATAATTTATATGTAAAACCTTGTTTACCAAAATTAATATCGTAAATCTCTTTAAACTATTATTATAGTTATTACATGACGCTCAATAAATATATAAAAACTGTGAAAAATTATGGCTAATTAACGTTTGTCAAAATATATTAAAGTAATTTAATTCCTTTTTTCAACAAAATACATATAATTTAATTAATTTGTTTGTTTATTGGATTCTAACATTTAAAATACCCTTCAATGAAAAGAACCACAACTAAAAATCTTGTAGTATTTATTTTTGGGAAAATTTTAAAATTATTATTTAATATATATTTAAAAAAGTCTTAGATATTGTTTTCTGATAGACCCTTTTGTTGTGATGTGAATATTAAATGACCATACTTTTTCCCTCCATTGCGTTGTACACAAAACGGGGTTTTCAAATTTTAATTATTACAAAATAAATATGTTTATTTTTATTTATATTTATATTTGTCCCAAAAATTAGTCAAAAATAAATAATTAAAAATTTAAATCAACCTGTAATTAATGTATAAATATTTATGTGTTGATAATATAGATACATAAGTAAGAGTAAATTTGTCTTTTGGTTGATTAAAAAAATGTAATGATCATACATGTCTAAAAATGTATCATTTCCGTCCCAAACTAAGGGGTCATTTACCAAAGTCACTCCTTATCGGGTAACATTATTTGCCATCAAAATGGATTGTTGGTAATCGTTTCTTACCAGGTAAGCGCTATCGGGTAAGAGACTTCTCTCTTACTTATCAGGTAAGATTCTCATTTTTTTTAACCACAAGGGCTGTGGTGTGGTGGTAAAGGCTTGGGGAGTTCATAGCGCTCAACCGGGTTCGAGCCCCACTAGCAGCACTTGTGGCCACTGAGGATAAACTCAGGGTTGCACGCTTTAGCAGCTGGGCCAAAGACCTTAATTGCCAGAGATTAGTCTGGGCCATAGGCCCAGGATACCATTTCCAAAAATAGATTCTCATTTTTTTTGTTAACCGTGGGTGTCTGAGTCAGCTTACACGCACCTCGACTAATCTCAAGGGCTTTGGAGAACAACCATAAAAATCCTTAGTGGCTTTGCGAGACTCGAACCATGAACTCTAAGAAGAATCCCCAAAGGCACTAGTTTTATTGTTAGTTGAGCTAACCCTAGGGCCCTAGAGAACAAGCAGGAAAATCCTTAATTTCTCTAAAAAGATTCTCATTTAATAGGTGCTTACCCGGTAAGCGTTGGGAGAAACAACCAGTAGGTGTTATCATTTCTATTTATGTTTAGAAGATAGATTATAGGTACTAAAAATATCTGAGAGTTGATAAGACAGAAAATACATTAATTAAAGATAAAGTTGTCATTTGGTTAACTAAAAATGATAATAATTATTTATATCTAAAATTGTATATCATTTTTATGAACACTTATTTTAAGAGAGATGAAATATTTATTAATTAATCTTCTTAAACTTTTTCTTAATCTTGATTAAAAAAAAACAAATACCCACATGGTACTTTTATTGTATTGGCTGTATTGTAATTTGTAAATCAAATAAAAATGGTTTCTAGATTGCTCTCCTCCCAGTCCCAGGTGTGTTGTAGATCCAAAGACAATGGTTTGTGGTAGCTTTATTGGGCACTAGGGTGCACCTAATTGTGTTTTTATGTGGTCCTAACTTGGTGTTCTGGCCTATATATATATATATATATATATATATATATATATATATATATATATATATATATATATATATGAATGAATGCTAAAGCAATGCTCAACTTTTGGTTAATTAATTAATTAATTAAACTTTAAAGCTTTCATTTGAGCTTTGGGAATCATATCTACTATTTGCTTCTTCTTGGAATGCCAAAAAAATATATTTAATTAGGGTTTAGGTTTATCATGGAGTTTTGTTTAATCGGTATCAAGATTATGTAAATCTTATTCAAGATTATTATAGGATACAATGTATTTAAAAAATGAAGTTAGAGTGCTGTAGAAGACAACCGGGTACGAGAGATTTGTGGCTGGAGGACGTTAGGAAGACAAACGTTGTTCGAAAACATGCAAACATTTAATTAGTGTAACAAACGTTTAATTCTTTATATCGCGTACTTATTTGAACTAGTACTGATAGATCTTATAACTATTGATGTCGTGGATGCCAAGTTGTCAAGTTTTATCATAAGTCTTGATTACATATTTGGAACTTATTTTGAAAAGATTATTTTATCAAAAAACTGTAATTAAACTATTTATTTATTCATTGTTTTGTTACAAAGAAACTAATTATTGATTTACATATTTTATTTTGTATAAGTTTATATTTTAAATATTTTAATAAATATTCAGGTTAATTTTTTAAATTATTTTCCATATCAAGTATTGCAAAAACATTAGGCAAAATGATGGGCCTTAAAAGTATCCAAAACTTCAAAGATCTTAAAACTACATAGGTCTTTATTGGGCCATTTATATGGTTCAAGTATTTGGTGGCTCAAATTTGAATATATTCCCTTGGTTCTCATAAAATTGAACTAGAGACCGAAAAAATCCGATTAATCTCGTCGGTCCAAAATCGTTTCACCCTTTGAGATAGACGAGAAACGAAAATGAACCCATTTAGAATCGGTTAGGTCTGATTGTAGGATAAAATGTAAGGTTTAAATGATTTGGTTGATTAAAAAGAGGTCAACAATAATGAAAAAAGTATGATGGTGTTTGAAATACTTAGGGGGCGTTTTTTTTTTTTTTTAAAAACCTCTTAATGACTCTTAAGTCTGAATCGGTCACATTTTTTTACATTCAGACTGTTTTTTTTCCATTTTTTAGAACCTCTTAACTCTTAAATACATCTGAAATAAGAAGTTGTGACCTAACTTCTTAAAACTTCTTATCGCCACCTCAGTTCATATGTTCTCCTTACTCTCAAGACGCCTCCAGACGTTACAAAAACAAACCATCTTATTGATTCATATTTCAGACTTCAGCACCAACTCTTATTAATCAGAAGTGAAATAAGACTTCAGACCTATTAAAAAACAAATGCCACCTTAATGTTTAGTAACCATTGATTTTACATATGTATTAATACATTTTGTTTGTTTAGTAGTTAAATGTTGAAAGAAAGTTGAATCATTGAAAAATTAACATTAATTTATAGAATCACATGTATACTGGTCTTGATATTATTTCAGTGTAAGTTGTAACATCTCAGTTTTCATCAAGGATTCTTATAAAAAAACACTAAGGTGGCGTTTGGTTTGCAGAATGTTTTTGAATGAAATAGAATATGTCAAAAGAATTTGACTTTGAATGAATTGGAATAGAATGTTGTCAGGTTTGACCACCTGTTTGGTTGACATAATTGGAATGAAATCTATTAAAGGAATTGGAATTTGTTTGTTTGGTTCACATAATGTAGCTTTGGAATTGGAATGAAATGTTGATAAATGACCAAAATACATTTTTTGATAATTTTAATTTTTCTAAACAAAACATGCTTTAATAAAATAGCCATTAAAAGATACTTTATTCATAACAGTGGTTCATATTGGTGGTCGTTAGTGGTGGTTTAGAACGATGGTTCAGATCGAATGTGGTTAGGTTATATTGGGTTTAAGGCATATGTGGTATTATGAAAAATAAAAATTCTATTCCATCAAAATACCTTGGGTTAGGTTATATTGGGTTGAGGGCATATGTGGTATTATGAAAAATAAGAATTCCATTCTATCAAAATACCTTGTAGTTGTTAAGGAATTTTAAATTCCCTCATTTGTGGAATTTGATGGAATTTAGAAATTCCTTCAGTAAAAAAGAATGAACCAAATAAAGGATTGGAATTTGGTCAGTGGAATTCAACATTCCAATTCCATCAGATTATGCGAACCAAACACCACCTAACATTCAAGACATATTTGGTTATTGAATTAGACTTTTACCTCTCGTTTTACTTTTTAGCTTGCAGTCAAAGATTTATTCAAGCTTTTCTCCTATAACATAGATCAACTTTCGGTTCCATCTGGAAATGTTTTTACGACACTTTCCTTACATGCATAGTAACTCGTACATGTTATTCCTTTAATGCTTCGACATTCGGTTACTTTATCTAAGATATATGCATAAATATTTATGTAAGTCAAATAGCTCAAACAAATGATTTTATGCACATTAAAACCATTTTATCATCACATGTAAACATCATTTACGTGCGTAAAACAACTTTCACATGTTGTGACACTCGAAAATCTTGATGAGAAGTAAACCCAATAATTAATATTCACTCCTTTAAATCATGTCTTCTCATCGTCGGTTTCGTCGCAAGAAAAGTTGGATTTTCGGGGCTCGGGCGTGCTGGGCGACAGTACCCGGCGACTGTGCCACAAGGCACTATCGTAGGGCATAGTCGCGGGGGGCTTAAGCCATTCGGTACACCTTCAGCGATAGTGCCAGGGTCACTGTCGCATGGCATTCTCGCGGAACAAACCCCGCTTTCGGTACATTCTAGGCGACTGTACCTGGTGAGTATGCCATCGCACAATCGCGGTGTCAAGGTCACCGACGGGTAGCAGGGAGCTTTTAAGCTACGTTTTTGGCATCTCATCCTCATAACTCCTCACCCATTTCAAAGAAAATTCTCTCAACGTGAAGACTTCCTTTGGAGACGTTTTTGGAGCATTCAAGAGGGTCTCAACCACCATCTTTTGAAGCCATCATCCTCAATCTAGAGATTTTTTTTAAACTTAGGGCTTCAAACACTCCATCTCCAACTTTCCCCAAGTTTGGCTAAGTTTCTAAGGTTTTTTATCAAAACCTATTTGGTGAGTTCATCCTCCTATCCTCTAAACATTTATATGGGTTATAAATGTTCATTTGATAATCTCCTAGTGTTTATGTTTCGAAAATTTCGGATTTGATGATTTTGGAGAAATTAGGTCAAAATTAGGGATTTGGCGAAAATGGGGATTTTGATACAAAATGTTTGGGGAATGATTCTAAATGGTTGAATATGATTATTTATGTGTGAAAACTTGTGGATCTAGGTTTTTGGAAGTTTTTTGCTTGAAGATCCAAGTTTCTTCAAAGGAGCTCAGGTTGGGGGGGATATAGATTTAGACTAAATCTAGCAAGGTGAGTTCAAGTTGATTTGTGAAAACGGTGTACATGCCAAAATGTCTATTTTAAAGTGTTTATATGTTTTACATAAAATTATTAACTGTTGAGTTATTTGATGAATTTTGATTATTTGAAGTATCTAACTTTATAAACTTATAAAACACCCACCTTTGGGATTTTGGGCATTTTGATAAATAAATCATATATTTTGGTATCTTAATGATTTATTTCATGGAAGTAGATTTTTTAGTATAAGTGTATTTCATTGTGTATTTTGGAGAAATGTTTGATTTTGTGTTATGGGACGTTTTGAAATGAAAAATGTTATAAACTCACTTGGAAAATGTTTTGTCCCAATCTAAATTATGTTGGAGTTATCTCCATATTTTGGAGCACGGGTTTTCATAAATGCGGGTTGTTTATGTTCGATTTCATTTTATGGTTTTCTTACAATTAGTCTTTTGATTTGTTGAGCCTATGGCTCGGTTTGGACCTCGTTGGATCTTAGGGACATTTGCCCGATTTTAATAGCTCACTGTAGAGTTTTGGTTATGATTTGCATTTATTGCATTTTATTTGAGAATTACATGTTTTGGATGCGCTAATTCATTCATTTGGAGTCATGTTAAGTTCTAGACTGTAGTGCAATGGATCCATAGACACGGTGTTCTTAATGTCCCGTTTTGGACAAGTTCACCACTTTGGCACGGAATAGGCATCAGGTCACCATGGTAAGTAAGGTGTGGACCTATATGGTCGGGCAACGTCCTATAGGCAGTAAGGTGTAACTTCATTGCACATAAGTTCCTGTTTTGGAACTCTCAAGAATAGACTCAGAGGGGTTGACTTGATGTTTTCGAGCAACAGACTTAGAGGAGTTGAGTTTGATATGTTTTATGAGTATAATCCATACGTTTTGGTTTTTGTACATAGTTATGTGACCTACTTTTGTGTTCCGTCACGTGTAATGTAATCGGGTCTCCCCCGTCACCGAAAGGCGTTGTTTTGGGTATGGAGTTTTATAATCCATGTTTTCGGTGACGTTTTGAGTATGGGTTGATATCCATGTTCTAAGGTTTTGGATATTGAATCTTATCCACGTTTTTGGATGTTTTGGATGATAGAGTTCATTCATGTTTTCAGTATTTGGTTGTTAAAGTATAAGTTATGTTTTGCATTAGTCTTGGGTTTGGATTTATATGCGAAGGAACGTTTTGTATCGTGGTTTTAATCATGAAGATGATGAAGGTTGGAAAAGAGATTGCTTTCAGACTTAACGTAATTTGTTTTGGGAAATGACGTGTTAAATAACACTCTTAAAGTATATTGTTTTACATATCTATGGTGAAAACTCTTGAGCTCACTAGGCGTCAAGCCTAACCTTTTATTTGTCGGCATGTGCATCAGTTCCAGTTGAGGAATGGTTCTAGCAATATTATGAAGAGATGAGCATTAGTTCTACATAAGGGTAAGTAGTTCGGTGAAGTCTTCCGTAGTTTGGAGATAGTAATTGTTATTGGGTTTTAGTAACATCCCTCCCTATTATAGACCGTGAATAAAGATTGAAATGTGTTTGTTGAAGTTAAACCTTAAATTGTTGTTGTAGATGATTCAATTATCGGTGTATTTAGAAAATTTTAAATTAGTTGCTATTTCCAGATTTGAGGGTGTTACACATGTTGGGATCCCCACTTTACTAGTTTCGATGCGAATTAGACTCATACCTCCTTTATAACGGGTCATTTTCCTCGTAATCGACATCCCAACTTTCATCTTACATCCAACTAAACACATAATCAAAACATTTCTGTAATAACTCGTCCCATATGGTTACGAAAATAAAGTTTTGAGCTCCTTATATACTTAAATTGGTGGGCTATCAATAATTCTACCATGGTTTTGAGTTGGATTAGAATTTATAAGGCCAGTTTGTTTCTTTAGGTTTGGGCGTTGCAACTTCATCATGCATGCGTGTGTCCTATATGTATTTTTGTCAATAATCATATCAAATGCATATCATCATAAAACTAGAAACACATATATGAAAATAAAGTTATCATAGACTCTTCAAAAAAGGTCTAGTCTGTTCAAAGTTTGATCAATAAGATCGGAAAAAAATTCTAGACCATTCCATATCCACCAACTCTTGAGATTTAGCGTTACTGTGTGTTTTGAATTGTTTCCATCTATTTGTTTTGATGTATTTTGCATAAGTCCGACCTTTTGATGTTTATAACTTTATAAAGTAGTTCATTTGGACTTAGATGATTCCATTAAGCTTTGCCTAACTTGATCACAAATCAAATTCTAAGCATACATTTCCAATTTGCTTAAAAACCATGGTTGACTTTTTTAAAAGTCAACTGTTTTAACTTTCTATGTGCATCTTATTCAGAATATGGTTTTACACTAAAAATATGTTTTTTAATGTTTTACTTCTGTTTCTTTTAATTATATATATAGACAAAGGATCGTGTGAGAAGAAAAGTTAAGATGAGAAGGTAAGAAGATAAGAAGGTAAGAGGAGATTTGAACCCTTGATCACTTTTAATCTTAAACCCACCCATGAATCACACTTGATACGGGAATTGATTCGGTGCATCTCATCGTTGCACCTCTCATCCTAATGTACACCCAAGGGTGGAGATCCTTCTTACCTTCTCACTATAACTTCTCTTTCTCACCGGAACCCAACCATATATATATATATATATATATATATATATATATATATATATATATATATATATATAGGCAAAGGATCGTGTGAAACGGTGAGAAGTGGATCTGAACCGTTGATCTCTTTTAATCTCAAGCCCTCCCATGAATTGAGGCTTACAAGGGAATTGATCTGGTGCATCTCGGTGCATCTTAACTTGGTGCATCTCATCTTAACGTGCGTCGATTTCTCATCCAACGGTCGATAACCACTTCTCACGCTTCTCACCATTAACTCAATTTCTCACCGGAACCCAATCCTATATATATATATATATATATATATATATATATATATAGAGAGAGAGAGAGAGAGAGAGAGAGATAGGTTCAAATGATAAATGCTATGTGTGTGAGAAATAGAGAAATTATCTTAGCCTTTCATTTGGTCAGCATTTGCAGCTTTGACTGTGGATCACCGGATAATTCCTCGCATGGTCTGCAGAAAATAGAGGGGTAGGTTCGTAAATTTTACAAATAGACGAAAAACAAGTTCACATATGAACCAGTGTGATTCACATATGAACTATACGTTCATATATGAACCAGTTAATTAGTTCCTATAAGAATCACTTAATTAGTTCATATGTGAATCACAAAGGTTCATATGTGAATCTATTAATTAGTTCAACTTATTCACATATGAACCTATAAGGCTATAGTTAATTAGTTCATATATAAATCACAAAGGTTCATATGTGAATAAGTTAAAAAAGAGTTCATATGTCAATTACACGAGTTCACATATGCACATATATTTCATATACGAATCACGCGGGTTCATATATGAACTCGTCCCGCGTATTTGTAAAAGTAACGAAGCTGTCATTCTATTTTTCGAATAGCCACAATTCTTGACCAGTCAAAGCCACAATTTTTGACCAGTCAAATCCAATCTTGACCGTATGAATGACTAGGATTACTTCTCTATTTCGTACACACTTAGCATTTCTCATTTGAACCTGTGGCTATATATATATATATATATCATACTTAATCAATAGATAATACATCTGTTAAAGTGAAAAACAGAACAACAATAGAATAAAGAAAGGAAATCTGTAATTCTTATTAATCATAAACCTTTTAAATAGGGGATGATTTACAAGAAGATAACTATGAGATATTTCAGTTATGATCTATCTCTGATGTATTTATCTCTATCTCTATCTCTATGGTCATATCCTTTAGACGATGGCATACTTATCTTACAACACTCCCCCTTGTGTCAAGTTTGTAACACCCGTAATTTGGAGACTTCCTTTAGTGATAGTTCGGGAGTCTTTTGGCTTTTGGAACGTAAAGGTGTTGAGAAATCAGATGGGTTTTGCTATGGAATCTTCGAGGATCGAATCAGGTGAGAAGACGCGAGAAAACCGAGAGTTGGGCTGCCGCGAGTTATGGCACGACTTGGGGTCGCGACACAAGTCGCGTAACTCACTGGAAGTGAGTTCTGGGGAAACGGGCGATTTATGCTGCGACTTAAGGTCACGACATAACCCGCGTGACGCACTGTGGAGCTAAAAGCCGATTTTCAGCCATTTATCCTCATTTCTCACAATCCCAAACCCTAAATCCTCTCCCCTTTTCTCTCCCAAATCTCAAAGTCGAACCCTAACCTATTTTGAGGGTTTCTCCTCCTCAAACACCATGATTCTTCCTCATCTAGCTAGTTGGGATCTTGAACCACAAAACCCCCATCTTCATCTTCCTCATCAAGTTCAAAGGGTGGGAGCTCGGGTTGAAGAGTTGGATTGGGTGTCCTCGGAAAGTCTCGTCATCTTTATTGGTAAGCTTCTTTGATTTAAGGTTATAAATGTTCTTTGAATGTTTCCCTAGTGTTTGGTTACGGGAATCCCTCGTTGTCGGCCCGATGTATTTGGATATTTAATTGTCCATGTTTTGATACTTGGATTTCCTTCCATTTTATGGTCGCGTGAGTATTAAGCTTCAGTTCCATGTTTTAATGGCGTATCATATTTATATGGATTGTTTTCCGTTATTTAAGGGTCGAGTATTATGTTCCACCCGAGTTTTGGGTGTTTTGGGCTATGAAGTGTTATCTACATTTTAGCACATTTGAGTATCGAACTATGACCCCGTTTTGGGTGAGTTACGGGTTGCATCGTTTTATAAGAAATGCATGGTTGGGAAGCATTGTCTTTAAAAGTGTATATTATGGGAAAATGTGTCGTTTCTATTTTGACGTATAATATTTCGAAGGATCTTGCTTTAAAACTGATTTCCTTTCTTTTAAAGATATATTCATTCATGTTAAAACTCTTGAGCTCACTAGGCGTTAGGCCTAACCTTTTTATTTGTCGGCATGTGCATCGGGTTCCAGTTGGGGGTTCGGACTCTAGTAGCCTCATGAAGGGTTGAGCCTTAGCTTTATGTAAGAGTAAGATGTTGATGAAGTCTTCTGCAGGTTGGAGATAGTGATTGTTATTGAGTTTAGTAGCACTCGTCCTTTTCATAGATTGTATGTATAGGATGAATGTGTGAATTGAGGTTAACTCTTAAATTGTGTATGTAGTCAAAGTAATTATTGTTATATTTAGAAAAATTTTAATAAGTTGCTATCTTGAGATTTAAGGGTGTTACAAAGTTAAAAGAGTAACAGTGCACAATTGTTGCCTCGTTAAAACCTTACGCCAAAATAAAAACCCAGTTGGAAAAAGTAAAAGTTTGACGAAGGAAAGATTACAACGCACCATCTTCTTTGCAATTCATAGACTTTTCCTTCAGTCTAGCTTTCTCTTAGATTCGTACATCAATCATGAGAGTTAGGAAATCATGATGGTATATAGAATGTTGACTCACTAAAACCTTACACCGAGGAACAAAACCCAATGGGAAAAATAAAACCTCGGTTGAAAGAAATAGCACAACATACTAATATCACATATATAGTAGACTCCTTTTGTCTACTATTCCCCCTGATTCGTGCATTAATCAAGGGGGTTTGAAAAACATTTGGATACTTTATACACGCTTCCCAAAATATGGTTTAAGGTAATGATTTGGTAAAATGTGTCATGTATTCTTAACATCTTACTTGATTCACTTGAATTTAGAGAAGAGTTTTCTTATTGATGATTGTATAAGACTTAAGCATAATATGCTTTGTGTTATCACCCTTGATGTATCTTACATTCATTTCTTCGATATATGATGCATTATTTCTATATATGCAAATAGGATACTGGTTGAACCCAAAATTACTAGCTCCTCTAATGTATGTAATGATAGTCCTTAATCATATGAATTCTTTAATTATTTCATGGAGAATAGTATTCTTGGATTAGTTCAAGGAGGTAGTTGCAAGGGTTTGCTTAGCTTACTTCCAAGCAATCAGCGTGTTCCCTGTGGTAATTGCTTATCCAGTTTGGGAACAACCTTTGTATGGGTCAGACAGATACCTAATATCAACAAAGACATATCAAGATATTGTTTGGTGTTTTTCTATAAGATCTAGTACTTTTCCTGCTTACATTCGAAGTAGGTATTGAAGTTTCATTATCAATCTCATTTTTATTTCTATAGGGAAAGTATAAGTCCATGTCAATGGTTCCAAAAGATCAACTTGATATCATTCCAATGACGTTGCATTAGTGCTGAGCTAAATCTAGCTAACAAGTTCACTGAGAAATATAATATACGATCAAGTGTATTATGCTAAGTACGATAATGCGTATGTTGTACTTGGATAGGGAATTCCAACTCCCAACATTTTTTCATCAACATCCTTTAAACGAAATGGATCATTCCTTATACCCAACACTTTGACTGATCATGGGAGTGCTAACCTGATGCGCTTTGTCAATATTAAACTGCCTGATTATTTTATGGACATATGCGATCGATGAATTAATATTTCACAAACTCGATGTTTAAGCTCAAATAGCTAGACAAAACCAAGTTTTCCCAAGATTTTTCATCTCAAATTTACATTTCTTTATAAATACGCAAGGGCACAACTCATCGTTCTTTTATCCCTTCCCAATCAAATATTCACGTAGGTGGGTATACCACATCCGCATAGATTGCTTTAATCTATAAAGTGAGCGTTTCAATTTTATTGCAAACACATTTCTTGGTTTGGAGTTACTTGATTTTGGTAAAATAATATCATCAAGCACTTTTATATATCTCTGAATCTAGATCCCCTTGGAAATATGTTGTAACCACATCCATGAGTTGCATTTCCAGTCCTTCAGAAACTACTAGGCTAATTAATTAGCAGAACGTTATAACGTTTATCACAGAAGAGTAAGTCTTCTCGCTGTCAATCCAGGGCGTTGTGAGAAACCTTGTGCCAAATGAGAGCCTCATACATTATGACTTAACTATTCTCATTACACTTCATTTATTACAGATTAGGATTAGTCGATGTCATTTTGTAGTGAATTGGTCCCTCCCTCTAACAGCCATCCAGTTCCTTCGTTATCCTTGAGGGTATTTTTGTCTTTTTTTTTCTTTTTTTGTCTTTACCTGAGGGACCAATTATGTAATAACTACACAAACCACAGGGACCAAATCCATAATTAACTTTGAAAAATAAAAAATTGTTAATTTTTTATATTTTAAGTTTATTAAAGAGTAAATTACGGATTTGGTCCCTGTGGTTTGTTAAAATTTTGGATTGGGTCCCTCAAATGAATTAATTACAGATGACATCACCATGGTTTCCATTTTGTTGAGGATCAAGTCCCTTCTTCTAACCCCATTTAACTAAGGTATGTACATTTCTGTCATTTCAAAAACATTTTTTTTAATTTCTTTTTTTAATTAAACCCTTATTTTGCCGAAATGTTTTCTTAAACAAAGGATCTTTTACCTTTTTTTAGTTGTTCATCTTCCTCATTCATTCCTTCCTTCTCTCTCTCTACAAAAACAAAACCCACTTCATTCCTTCTCTCTCTACCCCTTTTCCCACTTTCCTTCCCAATTTACACATATATGGCATAAATGTATAATTGGGATAAGTGATCACTTACAACAAAAGACAAATCAAGAAAATATTCACAAAACCCTTCATTTTCTTCAACTCTTCTTGACGAAATCTACCGTTCCATCGATGGAGGTGATGAGAAATTTGGTGAATTCAAGCTACGCAGACAGAAAGCTGCCAAGAAACCTAGCGTCAAAAGTGTCGGCGTTTGGAGATCAAAGACTAGCAGTGTCGTCGAAGATGAAGATATAGCAAGTTTCGGGCGAGCTGTTTTAGTTGAGAAATGGATGGAAACCAAAGTTAACCACAAAGTCTCCACAGGTCGCAAAGGCCCATTGCCGGAATTTGATCGGAAAGTGGCACTTGATAATGACCCATTGTTCTTTAATTCCGGTTTGGGTTTGTCTGATTCCAGCTTCCGAAGCCGAAGCAGCGAAACCGAAACCGCCTTGTTTCGGCTCGTTTAAACTACTATGTCTCTTGTGACAAAAATGTTGTCGTAAACAACAAAGGATCTTTCTCAAGATTCTCTGAACTGAAATGTACACTAATTCTTTCTGATGGAAAGGTTCTAGTTTGTTTCCAACTACGTCTTCGCTAGTAACAACTTCCCTCTCTTGGACAGCCATTGGATTCTCCATATGTATCTCTTCATTAGTAACCAATGGCCCGTTCTCAATTATTCCATCAAATTTTACAGAAACTTTCTCTTGAACAACCGCAAAATCTCTCTCTTGGTTGTTAGCTGATTTTGTTATGTTTGTCAAAATAAGGGTTTAATTAAAAAAAATGAAATAAATAAAAGAAATTAAAAAAGGATTTTTGAAATGACAGAAATACCCATACCTTAGTTAAACGGGGTTAGAAGGAGGGACTTGATCCGCAACAAAATAGAAACCATGATGATGTCATCTGTAATTAATTCATTTGAGGGACCCAATACAAAATTTTAACAAACCACAGGGACCAAATCTATAATTAACTCTTTATTAAATTAATTAATTATTATATTTTAATGTATATTAATTATTATATTTTAAGTTTAATTTTAATTAATATATTCTCTTTCCAAAAAAAATATTATCTATACACACACACACACACACACATATATATATATATATAGTAAGGTTCGTGGTAAAATCACTTTCATCATGTAACACCCTTAAATTTGGTAAGAGCAACTAATTAAAAATTTGATATTACATCAAATAAAAGATAAATCTTCAAAATAAAACTTTCTATTTAACCTTAACAATTATAAACTCCAGTCTTATACAAGGACCAGACCAAAGTCGGTGTTACTTAATCCCAACTATAAGTTGCTCTTCCCGAAACAAGTGTGGAAGACTTCACTAAGGTATCCACCTCTTGAGCACACAACTAACACTCCTCTCTGCACAGTGTCACTAGAGCTACACCCAACTGGAACCTGTTGCACATGCCGACAAATAAAAAGGTTAGGCTAACACCTAGTGAGTTCAAGAGTTTTCCACATAAATAAAGATTTCGTTGAAAAGAGGTAATGCAGTTTAAATCATAATCTTTCAAAACGATATGCTTTGAATATGAAAACGACTCGTTTTCCAATGATATGCAATTTGGGCAAAGAAACACCAATATAAACGTTTTCAAATCCAAACTACTTCAAGGATAAGATCCCAATATAAAACGTTCTTTCGTAAATTAATTTCAACTCAAAACTTACTCAAAACACGGGTGGGGCATAATACTCAACCCATAAATCATGGATAAAATTCGTTTATACAAAACGTCACCGAAAACTTGGATAATAAAACTTAATACCCAAAACAACACCTTTCGGTGACGGGGGATACCCGAATTCCATCGAAAGTGGCGGGCACACAAAGTTAAGCCACTTATCAATGTTCTCGAGCTTAACATAGGCCATGGATCCCCGTATTCGACTCCCAACCGAGGTACCACCGCAAGATACCCAAATGACCCTAGTGTCTACTCGACCTCTAAATGAGTGTCACTACCAAAGCAACAAGTCCCCGTATCCGGCTCTCCAAGAGCAACACCGCAAAACTTAGCTCCGTATACGGCTCCCAAACCTAGCTACCACCGCAAGCTTACATACAAACATGACTTGGGGACCACTCACTAGACTTCAAACGCGGACACTAAATTCCACGATGAGTAACCAAACTGGATTACAAACGGGCATCGAGTTCAACCACCCATGATATATACCTCGAGCCCTTCAATAAAGGTTACGCGGTTATCGAGTTCAACCACCCACGATCTGTACTTCGAGCTCTCGCTAGCCATAAACAATATCCAGTCCAAAAATGGGGATAAAGTCCCCACTAAACCAACTGACTGACTCATATGCCTATGGATCCAACGCATTACACTCTAAAACGTTACATGACTCAAAAGAATGAACTAACGCATTCAAAACATGTAACTCTCAAATAAGATGCAACTAAGTACACCGTACGTCCAAGGCTCCTTAATGAGCTACCAAAACCGAACAAATGTTCCCAAGACTCCACCGAGTACAAATCAAGCCCCAAGAGGCTTAATAGACGTTGGCTAAAACACGAGAGCCAATATGGTTACATAAACCAAAATACACATTTTCCCAAAATCTTTGATTCTCAAATCACCATTGGCCTTTGGCCCAAAACCCAAAAGGTTTTTGTTAGGAACTGAAGATGTGAACAAGTCTTTAATGCTGCTAGTTCAGAATTACTACTGCTAGAAGACTTCAAAGTTAATACTGCTAGTAGAATTAATACTGCTAGTCAAAGTTAGTGCTGTTTGAACAAAGTTAGTACTACTTAGCTGGTTAATACTGCTAGTGGTTAGTGCTGCTTAGTAGTTAATGCTGCTAAGATCAAGTTAATGCTGCTTGAAGAAATTAATGCTGCTGAGCATAATTAGTACTGCTTATGACTTGAAGATCCGGATGGAAAGGATGACAGCTGGAAAGAATCAAGATATTCATGGAAGGCTTAAAGATAATGATGGAATATATACTGAAGATATTTTATTTATTGTAATTATCTTTTTGTTCAGTATATGTACAGATTTGATAGAATAGTTTAGAAGTGATAAAATAATTTTCATTCTAAGTTTTAGAGAGAATCAACCTCAAGGCATAGTTCCTAATTCTAGAGAAGTAGAATTCGTATTGGTGAGCCTGTTCATCAATATTGAGGTTGTGTGTTTAATCTTGTAACTTCAAGCATTCAATACAAGTTTACAAGTTGTTGATTATATACTGTTTTGGTTTACTGTCTTATTGAATATCAAAGTGTTATTCCGCAACTTCTTTGATATTGTTTCTGAGATTTTATTCTTGTTGAGAATTCGATCCTGACAAGTGGTATCAGAGCCTGTTCTCTCAGAAACATCTATCCACTCATCATGGAAAACTTTGCAGAATCAAACAGTACTCTAGTCTCAAAGGTTCCAATGCTCAGACCCAATGAATTCGATATGTGGAAGATCAGAATCAAGCAGTACATACTTCTCACTGACTATTCTATGTGGGACATAATTGAGAATGGTCCTTCTGAAGCAGGAAAGATTGGTGCAGATGGAAAGAGAACTCCACCAAAAACTGATACTGAAAGAAAGATTAGACAGACAGAGATGAAAGCCTTGAGCACTTTGCTCTTGGCTATCCCCAATGAATACCAACATCAGTTCTGCAACTGCACTGATGCAGAGATGCTATGGAATGCTCTAGAGAAGAGATTCTCAGGTACCAAAAGTACCAAGAGAAATCAGAAAGCCATTCTGAAGCAACAATATGAGAACTTTATGTCAACTAAGAATGAGTCCATGACTCAAACTTTTGACAGGTTCAACAAACTTATTGGTGAACTAGCCACAGTGGGAGTACAAATTGATCAAGATGATCTGAACAGAAAGTTTCTAAGGTCTCTGAGTGATGAATGGACCATGTATACTGTGTCTTTCAGACAGAATGATCAACTGGAAGAAAAGGAACTTGATGATCTGTATAATGATCTAAGAGTTTTTGAATCTGAGGTAGAGGCTAAGAAGAGGCCTTCTGGGTATGTTCACAATGCTGCACTTCTTTCAGCATCAACTGATTCTACCTCCATCCCTGAATCAGTTAGTACTGCCAATGGAACACCTCAAGATAAAGGCACTAAAACTGTTTTTGAAGCCTTTCTAGCAAGTCATGGAAACTCTTCTCTCATTAATGATGACTTGGAACAACTCCATCCAGATGATCTTGAAGAGATGGACATTAAATGGCAGATGGCCATGCTCTCTATGAGAGTTAAGAAGTTCATCAAAAGAACTGGAAGGAACAACTTCTCACAAAGAAGAGAAGATGGAGCAGGTTTTGACAAGTCAAAGGTGGAATGCTATAAATGCCATCAGAAAGGACACTTTGCTAGAGAATGCAGAAGTGGAATGCCTCAGAACAATAACCACCAACAAGCTCAATCTGGAAGCTTCAATAGTAACAGAAACTCTGCACAAGCCCTTGTCTCTCAACAAGGCATGGGGTTTGATTGGAGTGATCAAGCTGAAGAGGCCATCCAGAACCAAGCTCTAATGGCAGAGGTGTCTGATCTCCCAACAGAGGTAACTTCCAATCTTTGTTCTCAAAATTGCATTAACACTGTTAAGAGGTATAGGGATCACAATCAGAACATGAGTGATAACCTTAAGAGATTGGAAAAGGACATAAAAGATTATGTCAGGATAGTTGAGAGATTTGAAGAGCAGATTAAGGGTTTTCAAGCCAATGAGCTTCAACACTCTTATGACACAAACTACTGGAAGTGGGAGAAAGATCAGTATGAATTTAAGCTTAAACAGAAAGAAGAGGAGAATGAGAAGATAAAGAGGGAGTTTGAGAAAGCCAAGCTGGATATTGAGAAATTCTCCAATGCTTCTAAAGCAATGGACTCTTTGCTCCAAACTCAAATCCATGACAAACTTAGAAGAGGAATAGGATACAACACCACACCACTACCTTATAACAACAACTACATCCCTCCTAGTTCAGATTTGTTAGAAACAAAGGATAGGAAGGACCTACCTAAGGGAGCTACTGAGATAGATCCCTTAGATGAAGTAGTTGTTAAGGATAAAACTGAGAAAGAAGGTGTCAAGGAGAAAGACAACACTGTGAGTGGTGAGATTCCTATAGAAAACCACATAATCACCAATGAGGGATGTGGAAAGACTTGGGTCAAATCAAAGGACATAGAGAAGACTAAGAGAAAGTCTGAGAAGGTTCATTATAAGCAGACCACAATTGTGAATCCTATCTCTTGCAAACAGTGTGCATGCAATAAATTTAAGCCCCAAAAACATGATAAACCAAGGGGAAATCAAAGAAACTGGAACAACCAATGGGCACAAAAACAAGGCATTGATCTAAGTAAAATCAATAGACCAAAGCCTTGTTTCATATGTGGAAAGTTAAACCATTTGGCTAAGTACTGTCACTTTAACCCTTTTAACCAACAGATGAACTTTCAAAGATTTATGCAAAAACCTGTTGGTTATAGGAAGGGTGGAAAGAAACATGTAGTGAAGAAATCTGTTGAAAACAAAGACCCCATGAAGAAAAAGGTTTTGAATGAAAGCATTAAAATGTGGGTGCCTAAAAGCACTAAAACTGTTAGTGCTGCTGACAGAGATAGTGCTACTAGAAGCATTAATGTTGCTACCAGTGTTAGTACTGCTGAAAATTTTAATGCTGCTAATACTGTTAGTACTTCTTCAAAGATGAATAATGCTAACACAGTTACTGCTGCTAAAACAGTTACTACTTCTAATAAGGTTAGTACTGCTAAGCATGCAAGTGCTGCTAATGCAGTTAGTACTTCTAAAACCTGTACTACTTCTAGCAAATGTGTTTCCAAGCCTATCATTGTGACAAAGTACTCCAGAAATGAGGAGTCAAAGTTTAAAAATCTTGTCAAGAAAGAATGCAAGTATTTTGATGAGAAAGGGGTACCCAAGACCACTTTGGCTTGGGTTCCTAATTCAAACTAACTGATTTATCTTATGTGCAGGGCAACCAACAGCTCAAGGGAAAGAGCATTTGGCATGTTGATAGTGGTTGCTCTAGGCACATGACAGGCAACATGTCATGCCTTCAAGATTTCAAGCATATCAATGGAGGACATGTTGCTTTTGGAAATGATCTTACTGGTGGTAAAATAAGTGGCAAAGGTAATGTCACAAAAGGTAAGATGACATTTGAGGATGTCTACTATGTTGATCAATTGAAGTACAACCTGTTAAGTGTATCACAGGTTTGTGACAAACAACATAGCATATTATTTACTAACACAGAGTGTATGATCTTTGCTCCAGAGTTCAAGGTAGTTGATGAAAGCATGATACTACTTAGAACTCCAAGAAAGGACAATGTCTATTGTCTAGATATGGACAATGTTGATAGTGATTCATCCCTGAACTGTCTTGTTTCAAAAGCTTCTGTGGATGAATCCTCTCTTTGGCACAGAAGGATGTGTCACATGAATTTCAAGACTATGAACAAACTTGTTAAAAACAACCTTGTAAGAGGTTTACCTTCAAAAGTCTTTTCATGTGATGATCATTGTGTTGCTTGCCTTAAAGGCAAACAACACAAAACTTCTCATAAGACCAAAGAGTTAAATTCTATTTTTTCTTGTCTCCAGTTATTGCATATGGATCTGTTTGGTCCTACCAATGTTATGAGTATAGGCAAGAAATCTTACTGCTTGGTTATTGTTGATGATTACTCCAGATTTACTTGGGTATATTTTCTAAGGACTAAGGATGAGACAAGTGGACTGATCAAATCCTTTATCCTAAGAATTGAAAACCAAACTAATCAAAAAGTAAAAGTCATTAGATCAGATAATGGGACTGAATTTAAAAATCTTGATCTAAATACCTTTTGTGAAGAGAAAGGCATTGAGAGACAATATAGTGCCCCTAGGACTCCTCAACAGAATGGAGTTGCTGAGAGGAGAAATAGGACACTAATAGAGGCTGCTAGATCTCTGTTGGCTGATTCAAAATTGCCAATTACCTTCTGGGCTGAAGCAGTTAATACTGCTTGTTATGTCCAAAACAGAGTTCTAGTAGTCAAGCCAAAGAACAAGACCCCATATGAGCTTTTAAATAAAAGAAAACCATTTATTGGATTTTTCAAACCTTTTGGGTGTCCTTGTACTATTCTCAATACCAAATCTCACTTAGGTAAGTTTGATAGCAAAGCAGATGATGGATTTCTTGTTGGTTACTCATCTCAAAGTAAGGCTTACAGAGTCTTTAACTCTTCTTCTAGAATAATTGAGGAAAGTGACAATGTCAAATGCAATGAGAACACACCAAATCCAATTGGGTCTGGTCCTCAGTGGCTATTTGACATTGATTCACTAACTAACTCTTTTGGTGTCAGTAGTGATGATTATGCAGATTCAGGGAGTGGAGGATCAGAAACTACTCAAGTTCAAGACAGTTTATCTCAATCTGTGATCTTTCCCATAACCACAGTGGATCCTGTTGAAGACTGTGAAAAGGAACCATCTACTGAACCAAGTCAGAGTGAAGAAGAAAGTATAAATGAGGAGATTCAAGTCAATAAAGAATCAAAAGTAGCTGCTGAAAACACCTCAGTTGAGTTGAATGACTCAAATCTAGAGGTGGGACTTAATGAAGAACCTAATCATCACACCAGAATACAAAAGAATCATCCTCCACAACTGGTAATAGGAGATATATCCTCTCCTATGATGACTAGAAATCAAAGCAGGCTGCAAGAATTGCAAGATCAACAGCATACAGTGCTCTCTTGCTTTTTATCCCAGCTTGAACCTAAGAAGGCACATGATGCTATGAAAGAATCCAGTTGGATAGAAGCAATGCAAGAAGAACTACTGCAATTCAAGCTGCAAGATGTTTGGGATCTGGTAGATCTTCCTAAAGGCCAAAGAGCAATAGGAACAAAATGGGTCTTCAGGAATAAGAGAGATGAAAGAGGTATTGTGATAAGGAATAAAGCAAGGCTGGTGGCTCAAGGGTATACACAAGAAGAGGGAATAGACTATGATGAAGTATTTGCACCTGTGGCCAGGATAGAAGCAATTAGATTATTCCTGGCTTATGCTTCTTATATGAAATTCAAAGTCTATCAAATGGATGTAAAAAGTGCATTTCTCTATGGCTCAATTAAAGAAGAAGTATATGTCTGTCAACCACCAGGGTTTGAAAACCCAAGCTATCCAGACAGAGTATACAAATTGAAGAAAGCACTATATGGATTGCATCAAGCTCCAAGAGCATGGTATGATACTTTGTCATCCTATCTCTTGGAAAATGGCTTTGAAAGAGGAGTTATTGATAAGACTTTATTCATCAAGAGAAAGAAGAAGGACATCTTGCTGGTCCAAATCTATGTTGATGATATCATCTTTGGATCTACAAGAGACAACATGTGCAAGGAGTTTGAGGATCTAATGCATCAAAGGTTCAAAATGAGTTCCATGGGGGAACTTACTTTTTTCCTTGGACTCCAAGTTCAACAGAAGTCAGATGGAATATTTATCTGTCAGTCCAAGTATGTGCAGGATATTCTAATCAAGTTTGGTTTCTCAGACTCAAAACCTGCCAGCACACCTATGGAGACACACAAGCAGATAACAGCAGATCTTGAGGGGGAGAATATGGATGTTCATCACTATAGATCCATGCTTGGCTCTCTCATGTATCTTACAACATCTAGACCAGATATAATGTTTCCAGTCTGTGTATGTGCAAGATTCCAAGTTAGGCCAAAGCAATCTCACTATCAAGCTGTTAAGAGGATATTCAGATATCTCAAAGGGCAACCCAGATTGGGACTTTGGTATCCTTATGACTCATCCTTTGACCTACTTGCATACTCAGATAGTGATCTAGGTGGAGCAAACTTAGACAGAAAATCTACTTCTGGAGGATGTCAGTTTTTGGGTGCAAGACTAGTGTCTTGGCAGTGCAAGAAACAAACCACAATGTCCACATCTACAACAGAGGCAGAGTACATAGCAGCTGCAAGTTGCTGTTCTCAAGTCTTATGGATTCAAAATAAAATGCTGGACTATGGGGTAACCTTTCTACATACTCCAATCTTTATTGATAATAGCAGTGCTATTAGCATTGTGAATAATCCTGTCAAGCACTCAAAGACAAAGCACATTGAGATCAGGTATCACTTCATAAGAGACTGTAATGAAAAGAAACTTATTCAAGTTGTAAAGGTTCATACTGACAACCAGTTTGCTGATCTATTCACCAAAGCCTTTGATGTGGGTAGATTCACTTTCTTGGTAACAAGTGTGGGAATGATCAACTCTGAATAAACACCTTCTCAAAAAGTGGTTCAATACCTGTATATTGTGTATTCTTGGTGGTCCTAATCTTTCTTTTCAGGGAATACATAGCAGTCCTCAGTTCATCATAAGTTGAAAAGAGTAAGTGCAGTTAATACTGCTAGTGGTTAATACTGCTTTCAGCTAATACTGCTTTCAGTTAATACTGCTTTCAGTTAATACTGCTAGTGGTTAATACTGCTTTCAGTTAATACTGCTAGTGGTTAATACTGCTTTCAGTTAATACTGCTAGTGGTTAATAATGCTTTCAGTTAATACTGCTAGTGGTTAATACTGCTTTCAGTTAATACTGCTTTCAGTTAATACTGCTTTCAGTTAATACTACTTTCGGTTAATACTGCTCTCGGTTAATACTGCTCTAGGTTAATACTGCTTATGTCCCGAATACTATAAATACCCTTTGCCCGCCTAAATGTTCATAACGACTCTTTGCATACTGTTCACTTGCGCTCTAAACCCTTTCTCTCTCAAAGTTTTCAAGCAAGAACCTTCAAGCTCAATGGCATCAATGGCGTACATTGACGAGCACAATGAAATCGCGATGCTCCAAAAGCCAAAACAAGCTGAAGGTTTTCATCAGATGGTCGACTTTCTGAAGTCTAGCCACATTGCCCATGCTCTCACTATGTCTCATACTATCTTTATAGAGCATCAGAGGCAATTCTGGGTACACGCCACCATTGTTACTGAGGATGGTGTGCAAATGATCAAGACGACAGTGTGTGGCAAGCCATTGACAGTTACTGAAGAGGTAATTCGCATCAGTCTACGTCTAGACGATGCCTCTGGTATAACTTCTATCCCTAATGATGAACTGTTTTCTACTCTTACAAGAATGGGGTATGGAGGCCCATTGGGTATTTTTAAGTTCTCAAAAGCTAAATTCTCACCCCAATGGCGTTTTCTAGTTCATACCTTGATGCACTGCATTTCTAAAAAGACTACTGGATGGAGTGAGTTCAGCAGTCCCATTGCTTATGCTTTGGTCTGTTTGGCCACTGCCAGAAGGTACAATTTTTCACAAATGATTTTCAATGATCTTGTCTCAAACATGGGAAACAAAAAGAGCTTTTATATGTATCCCAGGTTTGTTCAAGCAGTAATCAACCACGAATTGACGGATATTCCTCACTCTGAAGGGATATATGTACCAAAACCCCCTAAAGGCAAGGTTTTCTCAAATATGAGAAGATCTGCTGGGGACTCGGAAGGAGTAGACACCCCATTGTTCTCTACAATGATGGTGGTGTCCCAAACTAATGAAGGTATGGAAGCAGGGTCAAGGCCCCCATTAGACCAACCCACTGCTAGCCAATCCCAACCTTCCCACTCTAAATCAATTCCTCAGTCTCTTCTTGCCAAACCAACTTCACCAATCACCCAAACTTATCAAAGAAAACAAGTAAAGAAGGCTCCTTCCCTTCTTGTACCTTCACCCACTCAGCCTTTAAGCCCTCTAAGGGAAAATTCTCCCTTGGAGAATATCCAAAGGGAAACCAACAGGGTGTCTCCCAACCCTCAGGAGGTGCTCTCTAAGGAGATGGCAGAGCATATGGGTGAGAAGGCTGCCACTATTTCTTCTAGCACAGAGAAGGATAGTGGTAACATCTCTAAGACCTTCCCCATGGCAACTTTGAATGAGCAATCATTCAAAGGTCCCCGGTGCCAAGAAACCAAGGGGGTGGACAATGCTTCTGCTAGGCAGAAGGCTTCCACTACTAAAAGATCCCATGATCCTTCAAAAGGGGGTAACACTCCTGGAGAAGGTGAGGACAGATATGACTACAATGAATTGATGGAAACAATGGGCAACATCAATATGGATGTCATCAAACAAGGGAAAGAGATTGAAGAGATGAAGCTGGTAATCCTGTCACAACAAGTACAGATTGCTAAGTTGAAGAAGATGGTGACCAGTCTGGTACAGAGGAAGAGGAGAAAGCAATTTGAACTAAGAAAAAGGAAATCTGGGAATGATGCTCCCAAAAAGGGGGATATCAACATGGAAGAAGCTACAAAATAGGGGGAGCTTGATGGGATGAAATATGGTGTTGAGGGGGAGAAAGCAGCAGTAAGTGAGCAAGCAGCATAAACCATTAATGCTGCTAGTTCAAGTGGAGCAGCAGAAACAGTGAAGGAAGTACTAACAGAACTGGAAATTGCAGAAACTCTGATCAAAGCAAAACATGATACTCCCAAGGTCACTTCAGAGGCCAAAGGAGTTATCATAAAAGAAAGAGGTGATGCTGTAATGAAATCCAGGTCTGAGAAGGTGATAAGCAAAGAAAAAGGCAAAGCTAAGCTAGTGGAATCTGATCAACCACTCAAAAAGCAAAAGTTAGTTGAATCAGATGAAGCTCTGGCCAGAAAAATACAAGCTGATATTGAGCAAGAAGAGAGGGTTCAAGTAGACAAAGACAGAGAGATGGCTAAGGCTCTAGCTGCTGAACTGAATGAAGCTTATCAACAAAGTCTGGCAACTGAAATTGCACAGAAGAAAGCTGCAACTCTGAAGAAATCAGTGATGGTAAAAACAGCTGTAAAGAAGAGACAACCCTCAAAGACTTTCCTAGGTACCCAAGAGAGAAACAAGATGATTATATTTCTCAAAGGTGCTGTAGGAGTCAGAAAGGAGATGTTCTCAAATATGTCTTTTGAGAAGATTAAAGAACTGTATGATTCAGAGATGATAAAGCTTCAGGGGAATGAAACAAAAAGGGTGGAGATGGAGAAAAGGATGAAAGAAAGTAATGACTTTCTGATACAAAAGCCCTTTCCAGATGAGCAAGAAACACCACCAAAGAAAGAAGCCACTCTGGGTGAAAGTCTAAGGACTTTAAAGAGAACCAAGATGATGGCTAGGAGAAAGTCAACTAAGAAGCCTAGAGTATCTGAAGGAGAGGCTGAGAAGGTTGCTGAAGAAGAAGGGGCACCTGAGTCATCTAAACAGAAAGAGCCATCAAACACAGATGATGTAAATATGTATATGGTAGTGATGGACAAAGTGTCTGAACCAATTTCAGCAGAACCTGTAGGAGTTAAGCCTCCTTAGGTCATTCTCTGGGATACATTGACAGTGGATGGAAAGGAATACATAAGGCTAAAAAGGAAGGATGAAAAGTATGAGGTGTTCAATACTTGGGCAAAGATTGTAAGAACATGCTCTAGGTCAGATCTTGAAGAGATGTTTGAGATAGGAATGAAGTTGTATGCAGATACACTGAAAGCTCCAGAGATTTCAATTACAAAACTGGTAATGGAGTATCTGTGTATGATGTTCAAGCCTGAAGAAGTAGAGCATGTGATCAAGAATGTGTTCAAGTCAGTCAACAATTGGACTCTATATGAAACTAGTGGAGTATATGCAGTGACTTTGGATCTAAATCATACTGAGTACTTCCTAGTGGATAAAGTGTACAACCATAGCAGATTGAAGCTTCATGCCATGCTGAAGAAGAAGCTAGGGTGTATTCCAGATTCAGAAATGGCTAAATATTTGATCCAAAGAACCATCAATCAGAGTTTGGGGTTGGATGCAAATACTGGAATTTAGGCTATTATGGAGTTTTGGGAGCATCTTGAAGAAAATCTGAAGAACTTGACTTCTTTTCCTAAAAGTCAAGTTAGGGGGAGATTGTTGGGAACTGAAGATGTGAACAAGTCTTTAATGCTGCTAGTTCAGAATTACTACTGCTAGAAGACTTCAAAGTTAATACTGCTAAGTATTACTACTGCTAGTAGAATTAATACTGCTAGTCAAAGTTAGTGCTGCTTGAACAAAGTTAGTACTACTTAGCTGGTTAATACTGCTAGTGGTTAGTGCTGCTTAGTAGTTAATGCTGCTAAGATCAAGTTAATGCTGCTTGAAGAAATTAATGCTGCTGAGCATAATTAGTACTGCTTATGACTTGAAGATCCGGATGGAAAGGATGACAGCTGGAAAGAATCAAGATATTCATGGAAGGCTTAAAGATAATGATGGAAGATATACTGAAGATATTTTATTTATTGTAATTATCTTTTTGTTCAGTATATGTACAGATTTGATAGAATAGTTTAGAAGTGATAAAATAATTTTCATTCTAAGTTTTAGAGAGAATCAACCTCAAGGCATAGTTCCTAATTCTAGAGAAGTAGAATTCGTATTGGTGAGCCTGTTCATCAATATTGAGGTTGTGTGTTTAATCTTGTAACTTCAAGCATTCAATACAAGTTTACAAGTTGTTGATTATATACTGTTTTGGTTTACTGTCTTATTGAATATCAAAGTGTTATTCCGCAACTTCTTTGATATTGTTTCTGAGATTTTATTCTTGTTGAGAATTCGATCCTGACAGTTTTCCATTTTTAAAATGTTCCCCAAGGTCGGGAATGACCCAAACCCAAAAGACTCACACATTCGTGCTTTTCCAAATATCCCATTTCATGAAAGATGCATAAAACCCGACAAACACTTAAAAGTGCGTTTTTGACCAAATATTTATTTATGCAATAAATCATCACAACCCATCCATTTATGACACATTTATCGAAATGCCCAAAAATCCCAAATGTGGTGTTTTACAAAGTTCGATAGGCTAAACACTTCAAATAATCAAAAGTTACCAAATAACTCAACGGTTGATAATTTCAAGTAAAACACATAAATGCTTTAAAATATACATTTTGGCATGTACAACGTTTTCACAAATCAACTTGAACTCAACTCGCTAGGTTAAGTTAAACCTAGGTTCCAAATCCAACCATTAGCCACCAATAGTGTATATCCCTTCATTTTCAAGTCATCACCAACAATAAGCTAGGGTTTCCAAGTAACCCATTTCCTCAACTCTAGAAATAAATCAACAACAAGTAAAACCTTCAGATCTACAAAGATCCTTTTACCTCAACGAAACATGGAGTCCTACAAACACATTTCTCCCATGAAATCTTCACCCTTTCCACAACCGAGCCTCAAGCCACCAAGCCTTTGATTTCTTTACTGTAGATCCACACCAAATAGCCCCCACAACTGGTACTCAAGCTCCCTTCATCGTTCCAAGGAAGAGAGAATTGGAGATGAGATGATGAATGAGAGAAAACCCTAAAAATGGGGTTTTAAATCGACCAGATGTGGTCTCCCGCGGCCTTGGCCGCGACCTTGAAGTCGCGGGCCAAGTCGCGTGTGCTACATTGATGCACACGACAGTGAGTTGCGCGGGTTTAGCCGCGGCTTTGAGGCCGCGGGCTAAGCCGCCCGTGTCTCTGGTGCTCTTCTCACCTTTCGTGCTAAACCGTTCCCCGATCGTTTCTCTCGGTCGATCGCTGACTGATTTCCTTAACTGATCATAAACTGTTCTTTAGGAATTTACGGGTGTTACACATCAACCATCAATGGATATATAAATAGACATTCAACAATATTTTTTAAATTATAAAAACCTTACCCCTTATTTTTTTCGGAAAAAAACGAAATACAATTAAAAATCAAGCGAAATAAATTACACCAAAAACAATCATAAATTTTCTCAAACAAAATTTTTTAAATTAAAAAACCTCACCCCTTATTTTTTTTATTCGAAAAAGACAAAATATAAAAAAACCGTGAGAAATAAATTACACCAAAAAAACAATCATAAATTTTCTCGTTTATTTGACATCAATATTGATATTTTTATTTTTTTGTGATTTTCTGGTTTTTCATTTATTTTACGGAGAGAGAGAGAGAGAGAGAGAGAGAGAGAGAGAGTCGAGTTCAGGGGAAAACACTAAATAAATGAAAAACCGAATGAAAAAAAAAATATAAGTATGATGTAATTTATTTCGTGATTTTTTTATTATATTTCGTTTTTTTACAGAATAAAAATAAGGGGGTGATGATTTTTTTAATTAAAAAATATTGTTGTAAATGTGCATTTAATCAAATCTGTTGAATCAATTAATCTAATATTTAATGAAGGTCTGAACCTCGTTATATATAAATATATGTGTCTATGTATATGTGTATGATTATGTGTACATAGATAGTATTTTTTTTTGAAAGAGAATATATTAATTAAAATTAAACTTAAAATATAATAATTAATATACATTAAAGTATAATAATTAATTATTTAATAAACTTAAAGTAAAAATTTAATAATTTTTATTTTTCAGACTTCATTACGGATTTGGTCCCTATGGTTTGTGTGATTATTACGAAATTTGTCCCTCGAGTAAAGACAAAAAAAGAATAAACGACGAAAATACCCTAAAGGATAACGGAGGAACTGGATGGCCGTTAGAGGGAGAGACCAATTCATTACAAAAAGATATACAACGAGTCCTAGTCTGTAATAAATGAAGTTCAGGGACTATTTTTGTAAAAACCACCAAACCTCAAGAACCAAATCCGTAATTAACTCTAAAATCTATTAAATGATCAAACTTTCATTTTTTTTGTTACCTTTCATTTTTTATTAGAGTAAATTGCAAATTTGGTCCCTGTCCTTTTTTGCATTTTTGGTCCACACAAAATTTTTATGGCAAGAAAACCCTCATGGTATGCAAAAGTGCTTGGTTTTAGTCCCTCTTACTAACTCCCTCAGATTTCGACATGTTAAAACCCCTCATGTGACTTGAATATGAGGACATATTGGTCCTTTTACAAACAACAAACCACAAGGACCAAAAATGCAACTCTTTTATCATTATACCGTTTTTTAAAACATAATAATTATATTATATAATTAATAAATAATTATCACTTGATTTAAAAATAATATATTTAATAAAACATTGCTAAAATTAAAATTACAAAATTTTAATTAATTAATAATTTATGTTTAAGTTTCGTCAACCAAAATTATAATAAAATAATTTATAATTTCATTTTACTAAATTTCATTTTTAACAAAAAAAAAATAATCATTCAATAAAAATAAATTAAAGACATGCGGTTTTTGATTATTAATATAAAGGCATTGTTTGGCAAAAATAAGCTACCTTATTTTCTGGGTACATGTTTGTGGTTATTCCAATTATGCTCTTATTAATATTCATTATTATGTATTAACTATTAATTATAAATAAATATTAATTATTTAAATTTATTATTAATTAATTAATAAATATTAATTAATGTTATCTAAAAATTATAACATAAATTTTAATTATACGTTGGTATAAAATTTTAATTATTTAGAATTATTGATAATTATATCAATTTTTTAATATTGATCAATATATTTTAGTTATCAATTATTATTATTTTTGTAATTATTATTTAATTATTTTTTTCATATTATATGTAACGGGTTTTTTAAAATCATAAGTTAATGTATATTTTTTTTAAATTTGGTTTAAAATTCAAAATTTATAATGTATATAATAATAAATTTTAAATTTTTTTAATTAACATATTATATTATTTGTTATCTTATTTGTATTAATTAATATATTATATTATTATAAATTTATTTTAATTATATTATTAAATATTGTAATTGATTATTTTTGTTAGATGTTTTTTTTGGTAATTTTATATCTTATAACTAGTTTTTGTCAAACGTGACTTTTTCATCAGCTACCAGCTAGCTTATCAGTCACCAGCTAGCTTATCAGCTAGTTTGCCAAACATAACCAAAATATAACATATATAATATAAAAAAATCTTGCTCATATTAAAACAATATATGAAATAACCTTTAAAAAGGTAATAATTGCTTAACTTATATATTGAACTCGACTTTCTTTTAGTTTATTTTAAATAAATTACCCTACGATTATTAAAATAATGTAACATGCAAAAAGATTAAAGCATATGAATTTTGGTAGGGATGTTTGAGAGGGGAGGAGCGACCAAAAAAACATTTGAAGCAACTCCAACAAATTATTCAAAATTTATTTAAATTGAAGAAAAAAAAATTCAAAATCTTTAAAAGAGAATCACATTCAATTTCTACAGATTTTCTATTTTTGAGATTACAACATTAATTAAATAATAAAAATATTATATACTTATAAGGGCGTCCCAACCCACTTTGGTGTTTTTCTTGTCGATCCTCCTTCTCAAATATTCCTAACAAAATCCAAAATCCAAAATTGCAATTTACTCTTTTAATAATTGAAGGATAATGTATTTAGAAAATCTATTAAAAAATCAAGTTAAATAAGTGCATATCATTGCAATAAAAATTTTCTAGGGACCAAAAGTGCGAAAAACAACAAACCATAGGGACCAAATTTGCAATTTACTCTTTTTATTATTTATACAACAATCAATTTCAATATTAAAAAAAAGAGAGAATTACACTTTTTGGTCCCTAAGGTTTTTTTATTTCTTTGAAAGTGGGACCTTTACTTCAATAAGTTAAGTTGTAGTCCCGAAGGTGTCAGCGTGTCTGGCTCACACTGCCTTACTTAGGACACAACCCCAATGGCATAAACGGAACACCCCCCCCCCCCCCCCCGGGTATGAGAACAGGCGGAACACACAAACCGACTTTGAGCATAACGCACTTAAACAATGTATGCACACATTCCCACAAAATAACACAATTGAGGGGGGCGACCCCTCCGCATGTAATAAAATAAGGCATCATCAATTTTTTTGATATAGAGGGGGGTGGCCCCTCCGATCAAGAAGGCATCATCATTTTAAATCTTGTAGTAAACTCACATGCATAAAACATAACATCTTCATCATAAGATATTTTAGTTCAGAAAAACTCACCTGACGTCCTGATAAAATCCTCACACTTGAAATTGCCCAGATCATCGATTCCTAGGCAGAAAGTAGGATTATTCGGTAAGACACTCAGCCTAAAAACAGACAAATATTTGGTCTAGGCAAACTATCGATAGGACAACTCTTGAGGTCATTGTCTTCCCAAACATCCGGGTTCACCCGGGTCAAGCATGACTGGGATCTCCCGGTTTCCCCACTACCGGGATCGCCCGTGCCTCACATAGCCCGGGGTCGCCCGGTATGGTTCGGTCCATCGCCAAACAGCCAAGGGTTCCTCGGTCAAGCGAGATCTCGACTCCCAACACCCAAACAGGATCGGGGATCGACTAACAGTCATGAACCCAACCCTCTTCCCTTGATTTGATTACTTAAACATTAGGGCTAGGTTAAAACCTCTATTCCCAATTGATCGATAGGCAAATTGATATAAATAAGAACCCAAACTCCAAATCATACAGACACCAGACTAATCCATTATTCCCACTATTCAAACTTAAAATCAAAGGTTATAATCCCCCATGACCAAAATACAACAAAGAAAGAAAACTTACCTTGAAGAAGATTAAAATACACTTGAATCCAAGTGAGTCGACCTCTTTCTTGCTTCTTCCAAAATCGCCCTACAACCTCCCTCTTTCAACACTTAGCCGCCCAATGCCATAAAGAATAAGACCACTAAGGTTAAACCCCCCCCCTTTATTTCATATTTACAGATAGCCCCTCCAACTTTGCGTCTTGACCAACTAAAACACCCAACTCTACAAATTAAAACTAGAATTCAGTTATTACAATACTTCCCCCTCAAAAGAATTACGTCCCTGGAATTCCTTCGCTGAACAAACCAGGGTACTGGGACCTCATATCCGACTCTAATTCCTAAGTTGCCTCTCGCTCCTTGTGAAATTTCCACTGCACTTTACTAAACCGATCTATTTATTCCTTAGCTTATTTACTTTGTGGTCCAAGATGGCCACCGGTTCCTCAACATAGCTTAGTTTCTCATCTACCCGAATATCGTCCAATGGTACCTCCACATCCGCTTCAGCTAAACAATTCTTCAAATTAGACACATGAAATGTAGGGTGAATTCTTTGCAAGTCATGGGTAATTCCAGTTTGTATGCTACCTCTCCAACACGTTCCACGATACCAAACGGTCCAACGAATCTCGGTCTCAACTTACCCTTCTTTCTAAAACGGACTACCCCCTTCCATGGCGAGACTTTTAACATAACCATGTCTCCCACTTGGAATTCGATTGGCTTCCTTCGGTTTATTGCATACATTTTCTGACGGTCTTGCGCTTCCTTTAGTCTTTCTCGAATTTAACTCACCTTATCAGCGGTTAATTAATCTATCTCGGGACCTGCCAATTGTCGTTCTCCCACCTCGTTCCAACACAAGGGTGTTCTACATTTGTGTCCGTATAAAGCCTCAAACGGCGCTGCTTGGATGCTAGCATGGTAACTGTTATTATAGGAAAACTCTATCAACGGTAGATGAACTTCCCAAGAACATTTGAAATCGATACCACATGCTTGGAGCATGTCTTCCAATGTTTGGATGGTCCTCTCACTCTGGCCAATGAGCTTCTTCCAACACTTTCTTTCGAAGGTCGCCCAACTTCGGGACCCACACTCGATCCCCAAAACATCTCACTCCACGACTGTCAGTGGTTAGCGAAGTTACGATTTCGGCTAATCTCTCGCTCTTCAAATTCTCTTCCAAGTGTGTTTCTACTTGTAAACCCTTGACTTCCTCCAAAAATGTGGAAGTTGCCTCTACTCGAAATGCCACTACCCTCGTTGCATCGCCACGCTCTTTCCGACTCAAGGCATCTGCCACAACATTGGCTTTACCCGGATGGTAAAGAATCTCGCAAACATAATCGCTTAACAGTTCCATCCATCTACGTTGCCTCATATTGATCTCTTTCTGGTTGAATAGATGTTGAAGACTTTTGTGGTCAGTATAAATCTGACACCTAACTCTATACAGATAATGCCTCCAAATCTTCAAGGCGAAAACTACTGCTGCCAATTCCAGGTCATGCGTTGCGTAGTTCTTCTCATGCTCTTTCAACTGGCGAGATGCATAAGCAATCACTTTCCCTTCTTGCATTAATATTATAACACCCTAAAAATTGGGGTAAATTTAAAACTTCAAATTTTGGCAATATGACGACTGTAAATTTGGTGAAAACCTGTTGTACAAGATCTGCCAAGGTATCCAAAGGTATCAACCCAAAAGGGGAATATAGTATAATGTGTACAAACACATCAAATGAAGAATAAATTTACGACAACCTAAATAATCTAGATTTCTCTATCAGATTACAGTCGGGTGTCGCTATTCTCCCAAAAATGTTGACTATTCATCATGTATACCGGCCTCTAGATCTCCCAAAAGGACCGCTCTCGATCACACGATCGACCACTCATTCCCGAAGGTTCCCGCCACCAGGATTTCCTGTCATCCATGACAACCAAAGAAACAAGTGTTAGGCTAAGACCTAGTGAGAACGTATGACCACAAATTTAATTGACAAAATGAGATCTAAGCACAATAACCCAAATAGTACCGTTTCCTCTCGAGGTCTTCGGTAACTTGGTCACGAAGTCCATAGTGATCTTATCTCATTTCCACTCGGGGATTTCTAGCGATTGAAGGCTCCCATAGGGTCGTTGATGTTCGGCCTTCACTTGCGAACAAGTTACACATCGCTCTACGTAATGAGCCACGTCCAATTTCATAATTGGCCACCAAAAATGTAGTTTCAAATCCCGGTACATCTTGTTGCTTCCCGGGTGGATAGAATACTTGGATTTATGTGCGTCCTCCAAAAGTAGCTTTCGGCAACCACCAAACTTTGGTACCCAAACTCGCCCATTGAAGCATCTTATTCCTCGACTATCTTCGGTCAACAATAACCGTTATTTGGTCATCACTTCCTCCTTGAGGTTTTCTTCCTTTAATGCTTCGGTTTGCGCCTCTTTAATCTTTTCCATTAGACTCGACACCAACTCGATTCTTGTAAGCTTGGCTTGGAGTCTCCCGCTATACTCTTTTCGGTTCAAGGCGTCGGCTACCACGTTAGCTTTACCCGGGTAGTAGAGTAATTCATAGTCGTAATCCTTAAGTAGCTCCAACCACCTTCGTTGCCACATGTTGAGCTCCTTCTTATCAAAAACATACTTCAAGCTCTTGTGATCCGTGTACAAGGTACACTTCGTGTCATAGAGATAATGTCGCCATAACTTTAATGCAAACACTACCGCTGCCAACTCCAAGTCGTGAGTGGGGTAGTTCTTCTCATGCACCTTCAATTGCCTGGATGCGTACGTGATCACTTTTCCTCTTTGCATAAGTACACATCCAAGTCCCATTTTGGACGCATCACTATAAACCACAAAATCCTCCGATCCCTCCGGCAAAGATAAGATCGGAGCCTCGCATAATTTCCTTTGCAACGTCCTAAATGCTTTCTCTTGCTCTTCGGTCCACACAAATTTTACATTCTTCTTGGTCAATATTGTCAACGAAGAAGCAATCTTGGAGAAGTCTTGTACGAACCTTCGATAATACCCCGCCAAGCCTAGAAAACTTCTAATCTCGGACGGACTTTTGGGAGGTTCCCAATTTATCATAGCTTCAATCTTGGCCGGATCCACCTTCACTCCATCTTTCAAAACTACATGCCCCAAGAACTGCAGTTCCTTCAACCAAAATTCACATTTGGAGAATTTAGCATAAAGCTTCTCTTTCCTTAATACTTCCAACACGTCGCGAAGATGTTGCTCATGCTCAGCTTCATCCTTGGAGTAAACCAATATGTCGTCGATGAACACAATGACCGACTTGTCAAGAAACGGTCGGCACACGCGATTCATCATATCCATGAACACCGCGGGGTTCGTCAGACCAAACGGCATCACCAAGAACTCGTAATGTCCATAGCGTGTCCTAAACGCGGTCTTCAGAATGTCATCCTCCTTGACCTTCACTTGGTGGTAACCGAAATGAAGATCGATCTTGGAGAAACATCCCGCTCCTTGAAGTTGGTCGAATAAATCGTCAATTCTAGGGAGTGGGTACTTATTCTTTATGGTTACCTTATTCAACTCCCTATAGTCTATGCACATTCGCATAGTGTCATCCTTCTTCTTTACAAACAAGACCGGTGCTCCCCACGGTGACGAGCTCAGCCTCACGAATCCCTTATCGAGAAGATCTTGAAGTTGACCCATCATTTCCTTCATTTCGGATGGATCCAATCGGTATGGGGCTCTAGCTATTGGGGCCGCTTCCGGTGTTAAATCGATCTTGAACTCCACTTGGCGATCGAGCGGTAAACCAGGCAAGTCGTCCGAGAATACGTCGGGAAACTTCCTTACCACCTCGACTTCTTCTAGTTTAGTCTTCTCGAGTTTGACATCTAACATATGCCAGAAAGGATGAGCATCCTTTCGCCAAACATTTTCATGCCTTTGCCATGCTAATGATTGCTACTTCGCCTTTTCGCCTCACGCCGTACATGGTTACAGTCTCACCACTCGAGGTCGGAACTCGGATCAGTTTCTTTGCACAAAGGATTTCGGCATGGTTATCTGCTAACCAATCCATCCCAATCACAACATCAAATCCCCCGATGACCATCGGCATTAGATTGACCGGAAACTCTTGCCCTTCAATCTCCAGCTTACAACCTTTCAAAACATCCCGAACCACTACTTGATCGCCGTCCGCTAATTCTACCACTATAGCATTTTCTAAACTACTAGTAGGCACAAATAAATTTTGATAGAACGAAATCGATACAAACAAAAAACTCGCGCCGAAATCAAACAATATACGCGTAGGTACGGAGTTTAGAAGAAACGTACCCGACACTACATCAGTCGAAGCCTTCGCTTCTTCGGTGGTCATTTGAAATGCTCTTCCCGACGCTCTCGGAGGATCCGCCTTCTTCGTTTCCTTTCCCCCAATTTTCAACTTCGGACACTCACTTCGGATATGACCCGGTTCTTTGCATTCAAAGCACGTAATCCCTCGAACCGGGCAATCACGACGATCATGACCCGACTTTCAACACTTGAAACAATTTGACCCGCCCGAGGTGCACGGGCCAAAATGCTTGCTTCGACAGTTAGAGCACCATTTAGCTTCGCGTCCAGATTCGTTACCACGATAGTTGCTGTTGTAAGGCTTTGTCCTTCTTGAAGGTGCGAGATTTCCTTCCTACCTCCTTTTCTCAACCGGTCCACTCCTCTCTATTTGTTTGGACCATAGGAGTCTTCCACCAACTGAGCCTCTTCGATAGCTTCATGGAGGGTAGAGGCTTTAGACACCCGAACTAGATTTTTCATCTCACTTGGCAACCCTTTGGTGTAAGCTTTGATCTTTTCCCTCTCGGTCGGAACCAGATGTCCCACCAAACCGAGCTTATCCATGAATTGTCGGTTATACTCCTTCAAAGACGATCTCTCTTTTCTCAAATTCCTGAACTCTTCCTCTATTCGGTCCAAGGCCCGCTCGTTGCAAAATTCCTCCATCAATTTCTGCTTGAAGGTTGACCAACTCAACTTGGCCAAAACCGTAGCTTCCACCGAGGAGGAGTAAACGTTCCACCACGTTAGGGTCGCTCCCCTCAAAATCTGAGAACCAAATATTGCCTTCTGACTCTCTCCGCATTCACTTGATTTGAAGGCCTGCTCCAACTCTCGAACCCAGTTCATACACACTAGCGGATCATTGGTACCCTTAAACTTTGGGGGTCGGCATCCAAGGAAGGTCTTGAAAGTACAGGCGTTAGGCGGTTGTGTTATTTCGGGAGGTGGAGTTTCATTAGAAGGGACAACGGGTCCCGTACCTCCGGATCCCGCCACAATTATATTCTCCGCCACCGTCTCATGCCTACGATGGTTGGCATCTCGGTCATCCAAGAGTTTCAGGAATACTTCTTGCTGCTGAGCCATAGTTGCATTCATCGCTTGCATCATCCGCTCCATCATTCTAGTCTCCGGAGTTACTTCTTCCATGATCGGATGAGTTGCAGCTAGGGTACGTTGAGGTATCTGCTCCGGTCCTCCACCCAACATGTTTATAAAAGGTGGGGGCAAGTCATTATTCGTTACTCTCGGTTGATCGGCCGTAGATGTCGCCGTATCCTGCCCTTCTGGCCGATTACGCGTTTTAACCATAGTCTGCCACACACGCGAGAATATAGGTAAGATGAGAATGAACAGAAAATAAACAAGGAATGTACTACCACTTTCGTTAATTATCATAACAACGGAAACAAGCATAATCACGTAAAACATCTTCATAATAACGTTAGCTAGGCGAAATTATGAACATGCGATACATAAAAATTTTCATTCCCATTACCATAACTCTTAATTTGTGTAGCTTCCATCGACTCTAAGACCAACTTATCTTAAGAGTCTACCCAATCTCACACCATCGTTGCCTAATTTCACAGCTTAAGTCTAGGTACCCTACATCCATACCTAGTTCCCTTAAACTAATGCTCTGATACCAACTTATAATACCCTAAAAATTGGGGTAAATTTAAAACTTCAAATTTTGGCAATATGACGACTGTAAATTGGTGAAAACCTGTTGTACAAGATCTGCCAAGGTATCCAAAGGTATCAACCCAAAAGGGGAATATAATATAATGTGTACAAACTCATCAAATGAATAATAAATTTACGACAACCTAAATAATCTAGATTTCTCTATCAGATTACAGTCGGGTGTCACTATTCTCCCAAAAATGTTAACTATTCATCATGTATACAGGTCTCTAGATCTCCCAAAAGGACCGTTCTCGATCACACGATCGACCACTCATTCCTGAATGTTCCCGCCACCAGGATTTCCTGTCATCCATGACAACCAAAGAAACAAGTGTTAGGCTAAGACCTAGTGAGAACGTATGACCACAAGTTTAATTGACAAAATGAGATCTAAGCACAATAACATCGTATTTACACAATGCTCTACCAATTTGCTTCACCTGACATTAAACAGGAAACACAATATAATATCATCAGCACGTCTATAATTTCTCTCAAGTCACATAACTTGATTAGCATCAACCCAAACGAGATCTTTAGCTACTTGAGCACTCAACCCAAACCGGGTCTTTAGCATATACACGACATCAACTCTAACCGAGTCTTTAGTCTATTTATGACCTCAACCCAAACCGGTTCTTTAGTCCATTTATGACTTCAACCCAAACCGGGTCTTTAGTCTATTTACAATCTCAACCCAAACCGGGTCTTTAGTCCATTCACGACCTCAACCCAAACCGGGTCTTTACTCTATCGATAATGGCAACGCAAGCCGAGACTTATGAATCAACATCAAATCCCAATATGACCAAACATACAACTTATTCTTCTTACATAGCTCTTGCTACATATCTTGACCAAATAGCATCTCTAATACTCTCCATTTGCAACTTCACCCACAAGTGGGGTTTTAGGTTAGCTCCACGTAATCAAGTAAATAAATAACAAAATGCACATGAATACTAGCACATTATTAAACATGTATGAGAGTGGAAGGGTCAATAAAACACTTACCTTAGTGATTTCTCACAAGAAATCAAACCCTAGAGTGGTAGATGAGAAGTTGAAGACTTGAGGAGTTGGTACAAGCTAGAACCTTTCCAAAACCGCACCTAAGGAAGCATTTACTCCACCATTAAAATTCCTAGAAGATCATTAAATGTTGTGGTTGAAGTTGGGGTAGAAACCTTACCAAAATCGTTGGAGTGAAACCCTCTATCAGCCCCCAAAATTAGCCCTAAATGAAGAAATCCCGTAAATGAGGTATTTATACCTCAGAGACTGTCGGCGATAGTGCCGCGGCGATAATGACATTTGTCACTATCGCGGGCAAGGTCGCGGGGCTCAACCCACCTTCGGTACAAACGGGGTGATTGTGCCCCGCGATTGTGACCCTTGTCACTCTCGCAGGCACAATCGCGAGAAGCGTACCGAGACCACATGCCCTCCGGCAATAGTGCCTCCGCGATTGTGACACTCTGTCACTCTCGCGGGCACTGTCGCGAGCAACCCCAAAAACCTCAAATTTGATACTTTTCAGCCCACGATGCTTAAATCCGATAAGTTCGATATAAAACTGATAAATCCATAAACTTAGAAGGTTCCAAAATGAGAAAATAATACATATGTTCTCAGAATTCGAGGTGTTACAAATACACACCCTAATCCCAGCTTTGAAGCATCGCTATAGATCACGAATCCTTCCGATCCGTTGGGTAACGCTAAAATGGGTGAACTACTCGGGCTCTCCTTCAGTTTACCAAACGCGTTCTCTTGAGCTCCCGACCACACGAACTTAGCGTTTTTCCTAGTTAAGGCAGTTAACGAGGTGGCTATCCGTGAGAAGTCCTGAATGAACTTTCGATAATAGCCTGCCAACCCAAGAAAACTCCTTACTTCCGACGGCGATTTCGGCACTTCCCAACCTTTGATAGCCTCGATCTTCGCTGGGTCTACCTTTATTCCCTCTTCTGACACCATGTGTCCTAAGAATTGTACCTCTCTCAGCCAAAATTCACATTTAGAGAATTTGGTGTACAACTTCTCACGCTTAAGCAGCTCCAACACTGACCGTAGATGTGCCTCGTGCTCCCTCATGAATCGTGAGTAAATTAGTATGTTATCAATAAAGACGATCACACATTTGTCCAAGAGTGGACTATACACTCTATTCATCGGATCCATGAATACTGCGGGAGCGTTAGTCAAACCAAAGGGCATGACTAAAAACTTATAATGCCCATACCTCGTATGAAAAGTCGTCTTGGGTACATCTTCCTCTCTCACCTTTAACTGATGATAGCCCGATCGCAGGTCTATCTTCGAAAAGAAGCTCGCTCCTTGCAATTGATCGAAAAGATCATCAATTCTGGGGAGCAAATGGTTATTCTTGACGGTTACCTTATTAAGCTCACGATAGTCAATGCACATCCTCATGGACCCGTCCTTTTTCTTAACGAACAATACTGGTGCTCCCCACGGAGATGTGCTAGGTCGAATAAACCCCTTGTCGAGCAGTTCTTGAAGTTGCATCATCATCTCTTTCATTTCGGCCGGCGCCAAGCGATAGGGTGCTCTTGCTATTGGTGCCGCTCCAGGCACCAGGTCTATTCGGAACTCCACGTGCCGAACAGGAGACATAGTGGTCAAGTCTTCCAGAAACACTTCCGGGTATTCACTTACTACCGGAACCGAATCCAGCCCTTTCTTCTCTTTCTTAGTGTCTACTACATCCGCTAAGAACCCCATACACCCCTTTACTAAGCACTGCCTAGCCTTGATCATAGAGATCAAGCACGACTTCCTGTCCCGACGATCTCCATACATTACCACCTCTTCCCTACCAGGAAACGCTATTCGGATCAACTTCTTATTACACACTATATGAGCATCATTAGATGCCAACCAATCCATCCCCACGATGACGTCAAATTCCCCCATACCCATCGGGTATAGCCGTATTGGGAATGAATGACCGTCGATATCAATATTACACCCTTCATATACTTCCCTCACCAAGACTCGACTATCATCCGCTACTTCTACCTCAAACCCAAGGCTAAGCTTCTTAGGTTTCACACACAAATTATGAACAAAGTTCGGTGACACAAACGAACGATTTGCGCCCGAATCAAACAACACCTTAGCAAAAGTCGAGTCTATAGGGAAAGTACCTGTCACAACATACGGTATTTCCACCGCCTCCTCCGCTGTCATGTTAAACGCCCTCTTTCTAGCTCGGGCGGGTTCCACCTTTTTTTCTCCCCCTTTTCCCCCGAAATTTCCGACAGCTCCCTTCTTCAGTTGTGGACAATCTGTCTTGATGTGGTCTGGAGAACCACATTGGTAACAAGTCCTCGATCCTTGACAATACCGAGCCATGTGACCCGCCTTCCCACACTTGAAACAACCATCTTTGTCCATCAAACACTCCCCCTTATGCATCCAGTTGCACTTACTGCACGACTTAAACTCAACCCTCGACGTTTCTCGCTGATCGGACATGGTACCCTTAAACTTATTTGATTCACGGACTGACCCTTCCCATTTCCTCTTCTCGTTCCCCCTTTCAGCCATCTGACGCGCTTTGTCTTTCTCAGTCATCTCCGCCGCGTTGACGGCCGCTTGAAAAGTGGTAGGTTCTCGCGCGGCCGCCAACTCCCGGATATTACTCCTCAGCCCAAATAGATATCTATCTACTCGCCGCTCCTCATTCGGTACATAAATTTCGGCAAATCTAGCTTTCTCGAGAAACTTGGTGGTGTACTCTCGAACCGTCATCTCTTCTTGTTCCAAGCTTAGAAACTCCTCTTCTAATTTCTTCACTGCTGCTAGAGGACAAAATTGTTGTTTGAACCTGGCAACAAACGTCTCCCAAGTCATTCCCTTGGCCACTTTCGAACCCTTTCCCCCAGTCTCGGCCTCCCATCAAAACACCGCATTATCTCTCAACATGGACAACGCATACACTACTTTGTCCTCTTCGGCACATTTACTAGTGTCGAAGGCCAGTTCCATCACCCCAATCCATTTGATCACTACTACTGGATCACATTCTCCTTTGAAGACAGGAGGCTTGCACGCCGCAAATGACTTGTAACTGCATCCCTTTTCGGTGACTGCTTTAGGTGTTGTTCGGTTCATTTTCTGTTAAGACCTGTATGGATATAGATGTCTATATGGATATAGTTGTCTGTGTGTTAACAGCTAAGTTGTTGTTCGGTTGTTGTGCTGAATAAACAGTCTGAATGTCAGAAATGACCATTTTACCCCCCAACACATATATAACCGAAACATAAACTCAGCACATATATATATATAACCGAAACATAAACTCAACACATATATATAACCGAAAACATAAACTCAGAACATATATATAACAAAAAACAAAAACTCAGAACATATATATAAGAGAAAACATAAACTTAGAACATATATACATATAACAGAAAACATAAACTCAAAACATATACATTTCAAGAACACAAAAACATATAAATTTCAGAAAATCAGTAAATATACATTTTAGAAACATATACTTTTTAGAAACTCAGAACATATACATTTCAGAAAATCGAAGAAACATATACATTTTAGAAACTCAAGAACACAGAAATATATAGATGGCTCTAAAAAAATCAGAACAGATGGGATCGATGGACTTTCAAAAACCATGATATCAAGAACCCACAAAATCGATGGGTTTCAACTCACAATATATGTAAACGATGGAGTCCTAGCTGTGAGAGAGCTCAAGAAAATACCAGATTTGGAAACGATGGAGTCCTAGCTGCTTCCTTCATTGTTCCAGATTTCTTCTCTTCTTCGATGGTTGAGTGCTTGGAGAGGGTAGATACGGCTGGAATGAATTAACATGGGTAGGGCTTCTTTTCATTAAAAAGGGTAGTTAGGGAAAGTAAATTTTAATAGATGGCTGAGTATATATGAGTTTAATTTTCTAGCTGATTCGGTCAGCCACCAGCTGACCGATTAATCTGCTACCGAACAATGAGATATGGCTGACCGAATAAGCCATATCCCTTATTCAGCCCATTAAGATGCTACCGAACAACCCCTTAGTTTCCAATACCGGGGTTGACTGAGAGTGGCTACCTATCACGGTCATTGGTGAGTTAGACATTTTAGTCACCTTCCTCTCCTCTTTCCTTTCCTTGCTTGTCGATGCTTCCTTAGTCTGATTTGCCAATAAAGCTTGCAAAGTTTCTTGTAACTTTCTCATCTCAGTAGCGAAGGTCTCTTGAGTTACAAAGGCTTAGGTCCGACCTCCATCACGATTCCTCACCGGTTTCCTTCCCCTCGCGGTAGCTGAACTCTCCTGAAAAGAGGATTCTTGTTCAACCATCACTTCCACACTTCTGGCTCGATGGGCAACACGTACCGTTCTCTTCCCTTGAATTCTCGTTCCTGGTTCGTCCACTTGAGTGGCCGCCTTTCGGGCCGTCTTTCCGTTCCTCTTAGGTCGACCACGACCCTTTCCTCGCGTGGAAGCTGGCCGAGGAGGAACTGCTGGTCCATCCACGACTGCTTCATTTACCGGTACTGCCTCAGCTACTGGCACCGATCTACTCCTTGTCACTCGCTCCGACTTGGCTATAGATAAGACATAAACATACAACACTCAATACGGTAGATTCAACGTAATAAGGCAAGTTAAGCACACACATGTACCTATAAATTCACAATTACACTGGCCAGGTGTAATTCTAAATTTACCTTACATGCTAGTCCTCACTACCCTATCACTCGTCTTCCTAAGGCCACCCTATTACTCAGTTGTGTTCTACTCTTAGTTTAAGTCTAGGCCCGTCCGGTCACCTAGATCCCTTAAACTATGGCTCTGATACCAATTATAACAACCAAAAACTCTAAACATTAAAACATAACCAAAAATATAACATTCATGCCAAAACGACCCCATGACAACATTAAGTTCCAAGGTTTGCGATAGAGCAACCTAATACACAACTGAGAGTAAATGAAAAATACTATAAGGTAGTCTTTTATATCTGGGTGCCACTAAAACTTTCTCTTTTCCCTTACTCGATCCACCACCTTCACGCCTACCTGAAAAGGATTTTTAATTTTGAAAGAGCGAGGGTTAGACCAACGGTCTAGTGAGTCCCCTCTAACAACAATTCAAGCTCAAGCAATTATATAAAAGATTTATAATAAAATAAACCAATTCAGCTTGCAAAAACATTCATACTTCCAATACGCGTTTTGGTTCACACTACCGCCACCCGAAGGTGCCAGCGTGTCTGGCTCACACTGCCTTACTTGGGACACACCCCCAATGGCATAAACGGAACACAACCCCCGGTATGAGCACAGGTGGAACACATCCCTCGACTTTGAGCATAACACACTTAAACAATGTATGCATACATTCCAACAAAATAACACAATAGATATATCTTTCGCATTTGAACAAACTTCGCATGTAATAAAATAAGGCATCATCATTTTTTTTTGATACAGAGGGGGGCAGCCCCTCCGATCAAGAAGGCATCATCATTTTAAAGCTTGTAGTAAACTCACATGCATAAAACATAACATCTTCATCATAAGAGATTTTAGTTCAGAAAAACTCACCTGACGTCCTGATAAAATCCTCACACTTGAAATTGCCCATATCACCGATTCCTAAGGCACAAAGTAGGATTATTCGGTAAGACACTTGGCCTAAAAACAGACAAATATCTGGTCTAAACAAACTATCGATAGGATAACTCTTGAGGTCACTGTCTTCCCAAACACCCGGGTTCACCCGGGTCAAGCATGACCGAGATCTCCCGGTTTCCCCACTACCGGGATCGCCCGAGCCTCACATACCCGGGGTATCCCGGGTTTTCCTTCTCCTGGGGTCGCCCGGGTGTCCCAGCCCGGGGTCGCTCGGTATGGTTCGGTCCATCGCCAAACAACCAAGGGTTCCTCGGCCAAGCGAGATCTCGACTCCAAACACCCAAACACGATCGAGGATCAACTAACAGTCACGAACCCAACCCTCTTCCCTTGATTTGATTACTAAAACATTAGGGCTAGGTTAAAACCTCTATTCCCAATCGATCGATACCCAAATTGATATAAATAAGAATCCAAACTCCAAATCATACAGACACCAGACTAATCCATTATTCCCACTATTCAAACTTAAAATCAAAGGTTATAATCCCCCATGACCAAAATACAACAAAGAAAGAAAACTTACCTTGAAGAAGATTAAAATACGCTTGAATCCAAGTGAGTCGACCTCTTTCTTGCTTCTTCCAAAATCGCCCTACAGCCTCTCTCTTTCAACACTCAGTCGCCCAATGCCATAAAGAATAAGACCACTAGGGTTAAACCCCCCTTTATTTCATATTTACAGATATCCCCTCCAACTTTGCGTCTTGACCAACTAAAACACCCAACTCTACAAATTAAAACTAGAATCCGGTTATTACAACTGGAAAAATAGTGGCTTCCTAAGTTTGGTGGTTGGGTTTTAGTTTTTGTTATAAATTGAAGAAATGGCTTCCCTGTGATATCGTCCCTGTAGCTTCTTGTTAATCGGCTTGTTTTGCTACAGATCTGTTTTGCAAACCTCATCATCTCCATTTTACAGAGATGGTATCTTCCTCTGTGGTTAGCCGGAAAAAAACATTCAACGATTGGTGGTGGGTAGTGGTCTTCTTCCTCAAGAACGTTGGCTACTTGGTGAGATCCAATGGCCATGGAACCTGGTGTGGCCGACGAAGGGTTGTTTGTTCCCTGTGAAGTTCCATACATAGTATATATATATACTACATTAATAAGCATTCTAACCAAAAGTCTTAAAGACAAGTCTTTAAGCTTTGAGTACAACAAATTAATGCACAAAATTCAAAAATCTCTTAAAGACAATTTTTAAAGCATGATGTACAACTCAGTGATACAAGAAAGTTATACCTGACCCAATTAAGATGGTAGATTTCCAGCCATGCTTTCTGATCGTCGTCCATCCCTTGTACCTCCTTATTTCAGCCATATCGATTTTGGATAGATTCATACGCTTTCTTCCTTCTACCTGCTTTCTTCAAAGTCTCTCTTAAATGGAAGATTTCTTCATGTATCCCTGCCTGCTGCTACCTCACATTGCATATAAATCCAGCCATGAGGGTTTGATTTCTCACATGTTATTCAAAACCCTGCACAGTTCTATGAGGTATGCATTATGCAGAAATTTGTGGATTTTTGAGGTATTTTTATGCACAATTTGTGAGAATGTGTTTGGATGTTCTTCTACAGAAATTTGTTGGATTTAGGGCTTTAATTGACTCATGAAAGTTGAATTTCTTTGGACAAGTTGTGAGTTTTCTCTCTGAAATTTTGCTTATAAATTCTTAGCGTTCTTAGTGTTTCAGTCTCTTTGGTTTAACCGATTGATTTGAAATTTCAATAGATTTCATGTTTCCTGTTATCGAATCATGTTATTAGCTGCATCTTAGGGTTCTTAGATCTGATCATGATGTACTTTTCTACACTAATATGTATTCTTTCATATCTGAGGTGCACATTTGTTACTAGAAATGAGAAACTAAATGACTCAGTGGTGGACACTCAATTCAGTGATTCACAAACATAAAACATAAACGATATAATATTTCATTCAAGTACCCATAAACATCACTTTCAAATATATCAAACACATGAATACTTATGTGTTTTTTCTAATGTGGTTTTATCTGTTGCTCGTAGGTGTGTCTACTGGAACAGCGAAATAGCACATGTACAGTAACCAAACAGTAACTACACATGCTATATGGTATGAATTGTAGTTGATTGTTTTATGTGTTTTTATGAACATTTAGGTATGTTTAGTTTCAAGCTTCTATCAGATGGTTTTTAGTACGCAATTTAATTTATATGAGGTTGAAGAAGGTATTTCAATAATCAGTCATGTTCATCTGGGTTTTTTTCTAGAACTTTTATCTGTTTAGTTATAGCAACAACCCATGTTTGGTTTTAGAAGAAGGTTGCAGGTGGTCCAAATTAATAGGTTTATTTATTTAGTTGCATAGTTAATCTATCAATAAAAACAGAGGAATGCCTCATAATGGATTTTTTGCTTTCAAATGGATATGTTCAGTTCATAAGGATGGTCCCTCTTGGTTGTGATGCAGGTTTGGTAACAAAGTTGAGTGATTATGTTGTTATATCTGTTGTTTGAATCTGCTATTTTATATGTTGTTTGATTCTTTACTCATCAGACCCATTTTCACGATTTTCTCCCCCCCCCCCCCCCCCCGGAAATTCATATATCAGATCTTTACTCAAATGTCTCCAAGACAGAAGAATTAAGAGAATCATCTGTGTATAAATCTGGTTTTGTGTTCTTCATTCTTCAAAACAGCTCCTAGAACAAGGTCCCAAATCAACTGAGGTAATACTTTGATTTTGAACAAGCTCCCAAATTAACCTAAATTACTACTTTTCTCACATGATTTCATACACACACACACACACACACATATATATATATATATATGTAGATAGATAGATAGATAGATAGATAGATAGATAGATAGATAGATAGATAGATAGATAGATAGATAGATAGATAGATAGATAGATAGATAGATAGATAGATAGATAGATAGATAGATAGATAGATAGATAGATAAAAACATATATATGGTTTTAGAGTTTTGTTGCTTACTATGGTAATGTGCAATCTGCTTGAGCTTTGTCTAGGCAATTAATGGGTCTATCACTAAGGAATTCATCAGTTTCAACTTTGTAACATGAATGGTTAGCCTTTCAGATTTGATGATTTCTTGTCAAAGATTTAATTATTTTTTGGCAGAATAGTAGGTATCGATTAGATGTTGTATATGATATACATGCCATGTTCTTTCCTGTTGTTGTTCACTGTTGTACATCATGCCCTCATTCTTTCTCTTAGATTGATTGTCTCTGAAGTTTCATTAATTTATAGAGAGAGCATTCAAAGGGAACATTAATAGATGGTTTAATTGGATTGATGGCATTAAACAAAACTGGTGGTGACAGTGACGAAGGAAAGATGTTTGTAAAAATCGAGGCCTTTCAAATCTGCATCTATTTCAATTCAACCATCTTTTAATGCTCTTTTTGAAATTGTAAGTAGTTCAATTAGGACAAGGGAAATTGTTTGGTTCTTGGTGAACTGAATTGGAATTGGACTGGACCGAACATCAACCGTTGATACATTGTTTGGTTCTTGTTTCTTTAAATTTTAAAATACCCATTCTCCGTGTGGTCCGCTAAAAACAGACTGAAACAGACAAAACTGAAACCAAACATTTTATATGTTTTTCATAAGGTAGCATGGAGACATGAAATATACATACTCTTGATCGGACTCATCCAATATGACACTTCCACTATCCTAGATTAGAAAGAAATGAACTTTATATTGTGTATTTAGCAAACAATTTAAGAATATAAATTTCAGTGCCTATTTTTTTATATCAACATTTGATAATTACCTGAATTTTATATTAAAAGGATATCGTAATATTAACTCATCAATTCCATTTTGAACATCCATACTTGTACATTTTGGATATAATATTTACATACTATATATTTTGAAAATTTCAATTTTCAACCACGGAAAAATAGTGTTTCTATAGTTACTTCACTTATGATATTAACAATAGATGTATGATACAGTTCCTACTGTAATCTGCAGTATCCAAAACTAATAATAATTAGATCTGGTTGTCTTTCTGAAAGTTGTAATCGAAACCAATATGTAGGGTTAAGTGTTAATCGGCTGTTGATTTGTTTTGTTGGTTCACCCATGGTTTGAACATACATTTTTGGTCCCCAAATTATTCTAAGATTTAGTAATGGTTGGAGAGCCCAAATTCATCAGGACCTATCTGTTTCAAGCAAATCATAATCCAAGGGAAGACTGCCTAAACACACCCAAACAAACACAAGCATCCAACAGCTCCAAATTTGAAATAAAAACAACACCAACTTGTTTCACTATGGTTGTTGTTCTATTGGGGTTGGTTTGTTTGAATGTGGTAATTTTCCCACTTACATAGAGTTGCTATTTCCATGTTTCTTATTTGTTTGTTTGCACTTTATAAAGACATTAAATTAGGAGCCAGGGAGTTTGTATAAATCATACTTGAACCTATGCAAGGATTTTGTATGTATTTTGTTTGCCTTTATTTTCTCTTTTTGTCTTTTTCTATTTAAGGTACCAAGAACAAAAAATATACTAAAGATAACCACTCATCCACCCCTTTAAACTTTTGAACAGAAAAATGTTCCATAAAAGTAATCACTATACCACTAGCTTCCATATAGGCAAAAACCTTAAATTTTTTCTCTTGTGTAATTTTCATTAAAATATAATGTAACTTTTATTTTAAGAGCCAGAACAATTCATATTTGAGAACAAAATTTGGTATTTATGACCTTATTAATCAAAATTTATCTGGACTTTGAAATAATGGAAACAAAATCGACCATACAATCAAAAATAGTTAAGTAATGATGGCTAAATACATAATCTAGAACAACAAAGAAAAACACCTATGGTTGAGGACACGAGAGAGAATACAATATGTTGACTGCACTCCATATTTTCCTTTTGTGAGATGCAGTCTTCCTTTACATGATTTCCATATTTTGTTGAAAGGAATCATGATCCATATACTGAGGAGGTTTTAGTCTATCACAGGGCCTATTTTGATTTACAATAAAAAAAAACTAAGTTTCTCAGAACCCTTTGACTTGGAAGCTTGCAAATCATGGTTTGCCCCTACATCATGCTTTTTAATCCAAGTGATCTAATCGTCACTAACAACTAGAATGTAGACTGTATGTTATCTATGCCATATCTGCACTCTGTAGGAAGAAAATTCACGATTTTACATTGTAAGATATTAGTGTCTGGCAAACAAAACTTGTTGTCTGCCTTATATAAAGAAAAGAAGGATGTGGTTACAACCACTATGCTATCTAAATGAACTTAGCGGCTTCTTACTAAATGCTTACCCGATAAGCGCTTACCGAATCATTTACCATACCGAATGAACATGGCAAAAGCATAGAATCTTACCCAGTATGATTGATGACAAGGATGGAAAGTCACACACGGTAAGTGTGGGCGTCGACCCTTACCCGGTAAGCGCTTACCGGTAAATTGTTGCATACAATACCATTTTGATGGACTACAATCTTACCCAGTAAAGTAAGTTAAGAGTGTTAACTCTTAACAGTAAGTGCTTACCGGGTATGTATTTGGGTAAACGACCTCTTACTCCACGTTCATTGATTGACTGCTTAGCACCATTAATCATGTTTACTTGCCTATCTTGGAGTATCCGCCAAGATAATGTGTACACAAATTTATGAACAAGGCTACCAATGAAATTTTGTTTTATGCAGGGAGGACTAGAGCAACTTTAACATAAATAAGCATCTCCAATGCATGGAGGTCTAGGTGCTTTCGAGAAGGGCCAAGATGATTCAACGAACCTTGTAAAATTACTTCATTTTGTTTACCATAGTTTTAAAATTCTAGGTGTTTTAACTTCTCCAAAATTTATTGTTTTGAATTTTGATTTTCTATTTGTAGTTGGTAAGTCCAGGAGCATTACTATTTGATCTATGCCAAAAAAGATATAAAGTTGGTGAGAAGACTTTTAAGAAGGTTGTTAACCCTTTTGATCAAACCTTAATTATTGTGCTTCAATGGGGTGTACCTTATGTGTTAAAAGTTATACATTTAGGTTGTAAACCATAAGTCTCGTGTTATTATGTTAAACAAAATTTGAGAATGAGGTATATTCATTCTCAAGTAATGGATGTGAAATTGGTTGATGGTTGTTTTGTGATTTGCTAGGCTTTTGATGAAGCTATTGCAAAATTGGATACCTTGGGAGAAGATTCTTACAAGGACAACACCTTGATAATGCGACTTCTTCATGATAACCTCACTTTGTGGACCTGGTTTTAATGCGAGATGACAGTGTCGAGGAAATTAAAGAAGCTTCCAAGGCCGACAAGTAACAAATTTCCCTTGCTCGAGACCTTTCTGTGCTCTGTAACTGTTTGCTTTTCAATCGAAATGCTACTTTAGATGTAGGAGTTTCATGATTTTCTATCCTTGCTTATTTGACTTCCATCCTTGCAAACACATTATAGGTTGTGGTTTTATAAGTTAAATCGGACGAAGAAACATGATCGAGGGCTAACTTATTGCTTCAGAATTGTTATTCACTCGCACTGCATCGCGCGGGTACACAACTAGTATATATATATATATATATATTAGATTGTTACCGGGAAAAAAAGGAGGAGGAGGGTGGTGTCGGGAAAAAAGGAGGGGGGTGTTGCCGGGAAACAGGTCGTCCCTGTGTTTTAATATACATATATATATATATATATATATATATAATTATGTACGTAACAGGTCTCTAAATGTTTATGGTTTTTACAAAAATAAGAAAAAAAACATAAAAATGTGCAAAATAAGGTATAATACATGGTTTGATGAAAATACCCTTGACTCTAATTGAGTTTCTTAACATAGTTAGTGGTCAAGTCCCACTTTCAAAGCAAAATTCAAACTTCAGGGATACAACTTGACTTATTGAAGTACATTTCCCAAGATAATATATTTGGTCACTCAAATTAAAATAATGAAAAGTAGTTCGAGAGACTAAATCCATTATAAAAGTAGTTTGAGAGACCAAATCTGTTAAAATGAAAAGTAGTTTGAGGGACCAAAGTCATTATTGAAATGAAAGTTGAGGGAGGGGAGGGTGAATAGACAAAATTGCCACTTAATAACGAAAACTTAACTGAAGGAATTAGTAGGAAGGACCATATCCGTTATAAAAATGAAACTATAGTGACATTCATTCCTTGTTAATAATTTTTTTAGGAACCTTACTCGTTAATTATGTAAACCATAGGGACCAAATTTGCATTTTACTCTAAATAAAAATATAAAAACTTATTTTGGAACAAATGAAATTATAAACTTTTTCGTTCCCATTTTCTTTAAAAAAAACACATTTCATCATTAGTATTCTAGTTCTACCCCTCAGATCAGGGGTGGATCTATGTATGTTTGATCATGCTTTTGTGTACCAGTTCAACTTTTTTAGAGGTATGAAAGATGCACTTGCTAAATTTTGAGGGGTGTTCCGGGATATTAGAACATATAAGAAACATCAATAAAAAACGGAAAAAAAACCTAGAAATCAACCAAAAAGCCAAAAAAGTTTCTCGAAATCAACAAAAAAAACTTTAAATGTCCTCGAGATCAGTCAAAAAACTTTAAAAAGCCCTTCTAACAGTGAAATTTAGCTAAAAACACATCAAACAACTTTATGAAGCTCTGATCTATCTAAAAGATGCAGCTAATCGACAAAAATTATTGGTTCCACCGCCACAAATCAAATAGGCAAACATGACCCATTTAATCTTGTTGAAGAAAAAAACAATGGATCGTAGTCAATAGATTTAGGATTTACTTTAATGTTATAAAAGAAGCAAACGTGGATGGATCCTAGCCGTCGATTAGTTTTAACGATTTGAACATTATAAAAAAAGCAAAGATTGCATCGTAGCCGTTGATTAGAGAAGCTAACCCCATTTCCGTGGCCTCATTTTGCCCACAATTCCTACCTAACTTAATTTTCTCTTTCTACATGTGCCCTTTTTTCACAACAAATGCATGTTAAAATAAATAAAATGTTTAAATGATAATTAATAAGTTTAACTAGTCAACAATTTTTTAATAAAACGATTTAAAAGTTAATAAACAGTTGAGTATATTAAGAGCAATTTTAACTTGTTTGATCTGTTTTCTTTTCAGCTAATTTTAGTTTTATCTATTTGATTTGTTCTGTAAAAAAAGGGTATGACGTCACCTTCTAGAACGTTTTCATGGAACACTGACATGAGGAACGATAAATCCAGTGAAAAACATTGTACAAAAATCATGAGGGAGGTAAATCGCATGCTTCAAGGTATGTGGATGAAGCATTAAGTCGAACCTTAGACTTTCCACTCATTCTAGAAGGATGTTAAGAACATCTCCAACAATTATGGCATAATTCTTTTATAATAGAGTAAAAAAATCCAAATCTCTAAGAAAAATTACATTCATCTTCAACAATTACTTTATTTTAGTAATCCTAACATTAATTTTATTAATAAAATGATCAATATATTTAATAATACATTATTTCTCTCTCCTACACATTAAGGCATCGTTTGGCAAAAATAAGCTAGTTTATTTTCTGGATATATGTTTGGATGGACATAAGCTACTTAGAGTAGCTTATGAGAAGCTTTTTGTGATTATTTCAATTATGCCCTCATTAATATCTATTATTTTAATTGATTATTTTTTTCTGTATATCATTTTTGGTAATTTTACATGCTTATAAGCTAGTTTTTACCAAACATAACTTTTCACCAACTAGCTTATCAGCTAGTTTGCCAAACATAACCTAAGTAATTAATTTGTTGGTGGAAAAAAAATATTATATTATTTCTCTCTCTTTTATAAAGTTTTAGAGATTTCTCTAAATTTATATATTTTTACCATCTCTCTCTCATCATTTTTCTATTTTAGCATACAAGATTGCATAGATGTTGGAGTAAAAAGTTGTTAAAATCCATTTTTTCTCTATTTTAGTATAGCTGTTGGAGATGCTCTATTACCTCCTAATTACCTGGTAGGTCAAAGCTGCAGGAACTTGTATATTATCCGTGCAACAATAAAATATAATTCATTTTCACGTAGATGGACTAAGGGGGTGTTTGGGATTGCTTATTTAAAACAACTTATGCTTATTTTGAAAAGTGTTTATCAACTTATGCGGTGTCAAACCGGAGTTTTTAAAAAAGTGTTTGGATTATCTTATTGTGGTACCAAAACGTAATAAGCTAATAAGTTGTTATTCAAAGGTGTTTGGGATTGCTTATACATATAAAATAACCCAAAAAGTCATAAGCATTTTTCAAATAAGTTGATAAATTAAAACCAAATGACTTATCAAAAAACAACATTTCAGCGGTTTGGCACCGCTATAAGCTCTTTTCATTTTTCTCTATCCAAACACTCAAAAGTGCTTATCTCCGATACCAAATCATAATAAGCTAAAAAGCACCTCAAATAAGCAATCCCAAACACCCCTAATTAAAGTTGTCCTTTCGGTTTATAAAAGGTATTATTGATGTATTGACATAAACATGGGTTTAAACGAATAACTTATGTTCATAAGTTAAGTAAAAAAAAAGATGAAAAACAACATATATAAACTTTACTTGTTTTATAATGTTTTGCGTCTGTCTGCTTTTGATGGTTTATATTATTCTAGTTTTCTTGTAGTAGAAAATTATTTGGAGCAACCCTAATAGTTTGTTTGCAAGAGGAAATTGTCGGTCCTATAAAAGTATAATTTAATTGTTCGTTGCATATTATCTAGACAACTTTTATTTTACCTTTCAAAATTATATTTTTTAATCGTGGGTAGAAATTGGAACATACTTTACGTTTAAAGTTTAACATTAATATCATTCATTGATTTTTATGTATACGAGTATAATTATTATGTAGCATTACAAGAGTTAGGGGTTGTTTTTTTTTTTTTTTAAACCTGGCTCTTAAGTCTGAATCATTTAGACCTTTTTACACACTATCTCTTATTAATCATAACTAAAATAAGACTTCAGACTTTAGACCTCTTAAAAAACAAACGACACCTTACTTTTTTCTTATAATAGAAATTTGTACAATTGGTCCCTATATTCGTTTAAAGCTTAACATTAATGCTTCTCCTTAGTACAATGCTCCCTTTGGGTAATTATTCAATACTCATGTTCGTGTAGTACTCTTGTTTGTTCTGATAATTATAAAAGAAGCTAACAATACAGATAAGATAGGATCTCCTCGAGGCTTTTGATTTGATCTTCATGACCGCATCTGGAAACATAGGTAGTTCGAAAATCAAGGATATAATGGCTATGTTTGGCAAACTAGGATGATAAAATATCTGTTATATAATAAACAAGTCACATTTTGTAAAAACTAAAAACTACCTTCTAAGTTCTATGAAAATGTTAAATGACCTAAAAGAACATGTTGATAAAAATATAAGGGACACAATTAGAAAAAGGTGAAAAAATCGAGCTTTTTGAAAAGCTATATGTATTATAGTTTTTCAACAAACCAGTTTATGACTTACCAAATAAGGTTTTTTAATAAGCTAAAAAAAATAGTTTACGATTTTCAAGCATAGCCAATACCTTTTAGTTAAAAGATTAAACACTATCGCAGAAATAAAACTACCCAACTGATACTTTAGTTGTATTCTGTACACAAGCTTAGAATGATCTACGATAAACTACCAAAACTGTATGTGCTCTATGAGTTTCTGTTAAAGAAACATGATTTGTTGGAACGTATGTAGAAACGGGAAATTGTTTATTAAAAGTGTTTATTAACTTATTCCAATGTGGTATCGGTAATAAGCAGTTTTTAGTGTTTGGATGGAAAAAAAAATGCTTAAAAACCCGATACCCACAAGGAACCTAATCCCGAAAGGAATGGTGTAACTCCCACATACAACTATCTAACTCGTACCCTCACATGTTTATACATACATACCACACTGAAACCAACTATACTACGCCCTAAAACGTCAATGTCTTATTTGTGTATGTAACAAATGTAGATTGCAATAAGTCAATGAAAATAATTAGAATTGTGAATGCATAATTAGGATAAAAAGCTAATAATTTGTATAGACAATGCAATTTTAATGAAACATTAACAACCACAAATTTGCTTATAACTATAGGTAACACTTCATATGTCTATATATAGAAATAGCATAAACCTCTTTGATATCACTTGTTACGTTTCTAAAGTACTTTTGAATCAAACAGACGAATCATGGCCTCTTCTCCCGCAGTCGTCGATATCAACACGATTAGAAAATCCCAACGGGCACAAGGTCCGGCCACCATCCTTGCTATCGGCACCGCAACTCCTTCAAACTGTGTTTATCAGGCTGATTATCCCGACTACTATTTTCGTATTACCAAGAGTGAACATATGGTCGATCTCAAAGAGAAATTTCAACGCATGTGTACGCATTATATTATATTCTTTTCTTTATAATTTCTTTTTCACAACCCTCTTCTTCGCCATATTTGTTTGTTTTCAATCTCTTTCACATTTTTTCATACAATCTTGCACTTATTCATAAAAACAATTGTTCTACGTCGTTACGTACTTAGACACTACAAAATAGAAGGACATTTTAGACAGATATTTTCATCAAAAATCCGTCAAAAATATGGATTTTCGACAGATATTCGATGGAATAACTCTTCGGTTAAAATTTGGTCGAAAATGAGGGTTTTCGAGTTATTTTCGACTGAATTTTCAGTAAAACAGATCCGTCGAAAAACAAAACCCATGAACTTTTCAAGGGATTTTCAAAACCCTTTTCGTATAATTTTCGATGGAATTTCGAGTGAAAACTTCCAGGGAGTTTCGAAGTTTATATTTATTGACAGATTTGTCCTTTGTTACGTACGTAAATGGACATGCATCTCACCGTCTCTCAAACCCTACTTTCAAATCTTTTCGATCATAAGAACATCTACAAACAAAGTTGTTATTTCCCCATAAGATTTCTTCATTTCTTTGGAGTAACTGTGGAATTAAACATTTGCAGGTGATAAATCGATGATAAGAAAACGATACATGCACATAACTGAAGAATTCTTGAAACAAAACCCTAATATGTGCGAATATGAAGCTCCATCATTAGATGCTCGCCAAGATTTAGTGGTTGTGGAGGTCCCAAAACTCGGCAAAGAAGCCGCCATTAAAGCCATCAAGGAATGGGGCTTACCCAAATCAAAGATCACCCACCTCATCTTCTGCACCACCTCCGGCGTCGACATGCCCGGAGCCGATTACCAGCTCACGAAGCTCCTCGGCCTCCGTCCGTCCGTCAAGCGTCTCATGATGTACCAACAAGGCTGCTTCGCGGGCGGGACGGTCCTCCGTCTCGCCAAGGACCTCGCCGAGAACAACGACGGGGCCCGTGTCCTCGTCGTCTGCTCCGAGATCACCGCGGTAACGTTCCGCGGTCCCAGCGAGTCGCACCTCGACTCGCTGGTCGGACAGGCGCTGTTCGGCGACGGGGCAGCGGCCGTCATCGTCGGCTCGGACCCCGACACGAAACTCGAGCGTCCGCTGTTCGAGATGGTGTCCGCAGCCCAGACGATCTTGCCGGACTCCGAAGGCGCGATCGACGGGCATTTGCGGGAAGTCGGGCTCACGTTCCATCTTCTCAAGGACGTACCCGGGTTGATCTCGAAGAATATTGAGAAAGCGTTGATACAGGCGTTTAATCCATTAGGTATAAATGATTGGAATTCGATCTTTTGGATCGCGCATCCCGGAGGTCCGGCGATACTTGATCAAGTGGAATTGAAGTTGGGTTTGAAAGAAGAAAAATTGAGGGCTACAAGGAGTGTTTTGAGTGAATATGGGAATATGTCAAGTGCTTGTGTGTTGTTTATAATTGATGAAATGAGGAAAAAATCGATTGAAAATGGGGAGGTGACGACCGGAGAAGGGTTGGAGTGGGGGGTTTTGTTTGGGTTTGGACCGGGGTTGACGGTGGAGACGGTGGTTCTTCATGGACTTCCGACCACCGTTTGTGGTGGTGAGGAAAAAATCGATTGAAAATGGTGTTTTGGAATGAATGTATTTAATTAAATTATTAAATGGTGTGGAATAAAATTGAATTAAAGTATATAATGTATTCTATGTATTGTATTTGTGTTTTATAACATGGGAAAATTGTATCAACTAGAATAAACTTTGACATGATTTCTATCTTGAGGAACAAACTTTTAAAATTGTCATTTAAGGGTTTATGGCATAATTTTCGTTTATTTAAGGGTCTTGTTGAATTATTGACCTTCTAATGATGATATGGACCAAATTTTTTGCCAACCAAGATTCCATGTCATAGTTAAATTTATAAAATAAATCTAAAATGATGACAAGACACCTAAAATTATGACATGTCATGTATTTTTTATTTATTTACAAACTAAATTCCACATATTTTACATAAAATAAAAAGCAATTAGACAAATTCTTAGCATTAAAAAAATACAAAAAATTTAAAACCTAAACAACCCTAATGCTACTGCCGCTTCATCTCCAATTCTTCAACTATGCCGCCTCCTCCCCAACGCCTTCATCTTCACCGGTATCTTCATCTTCTCATTGTCATCATTTTCATCTATCTCTGATTAATTATATTTTATTATCTACTTTAGGCATTGTTGCATCAACAAATATGTGAATCTGAGTTTTTACAAATCAAACGAACAAAGAGATTTGGTTCTACGAACTCGACAATTCATTAAACGACGAAGTAACCTTCAACATATCAACTCAACGAACTCGAAGAAGCCATCAACAGAGGTTTTTGATTTCGAGGTCGAGATGTTTGTGGATTGAAAACAACCCATCAACAAAATTGATTCAAAGCAGAAGCGGATAAATATATAGGATTTTGATTTGATTTGCAACCAGATTTAAAATGGGTTTGTATAAATTTATTAAGGTTTTGATTTTTTTTTATTTTAAAGATCTATTCCTGGGTTTTGATTTTTTTTATGTATCACAAAGTTCATGATTTATTTGTATAAATATCTTATTAACTTTTGATTTAAGATTTTTATTTGTATTTAAATTCTGATTTAGGTTCTTGTGTATGAATCTGATTTACATAAAAAAAGTTGGGCTTGGTTTTGATTTATGTTCATCTAATCTAAGTTCTCACCTAAAAGGTTGTTCATGTTCGTCTTCAAAGATTTACTAGGAAATTGTTATAATAATTATTTTGATGAGATGGAAATTAGTTATTGATGTGAATATTATGTAATTTTTTTATTTGTCGTGTCATTTTAAGGTAATCAGTTACCTGTTGAACAGGTAAACCTGACCCTTGAATAAACGAAAACTTTGCCATAAACCCTTAAATGATAGTTTTGAAAATTGATTCCCCAAAATAGAAATAATATCAAAGTTTGTTCCATTTTGATGCAATTTTCCCTTATAACATTGGTAATGTATATGTGTTTTATTTGGAATTAGGGGTTGTTTGGGATTGCTTATTTAAAACAACTTATGTTTTTTTTATGTATCAAAAGTGCTTATCTAGGCGAACGAGGGAGAAAAAAATCGATTGGAATATGTGGGTAACGGATCCGAGGGTATTTGGGGAGCGGTTGAAACTTGACGTCGGATGTTGGAGATTCGGAGTGTCTATCGACGCGGCGCCGGACTGGTTCGTGCAGCTGGGTACTTACACGATCGGATCGATGTCGTTGTGGCAAGATTTAGTTATTGTCTGTTTGTTTTGTTTGATGTCTTTGGCTCTGTGATCATGGTTCTCAGTTTGTGATGGGGTTGGTTTGCTTCTTGCAAACCTTGGTCATTGTTGTACCTGTACTTGGTTTTTGAAGGTTTGGTTATAAATATGTTTTTTATAAAAAAAAAATCTTATCAACCTATGTGGTCACAAAAATAAGTTTTATAAAACGTGTTTGGATTAGCTTATGGTTGTACCAAAACATAATAAGGTGATAAGTTGTTTTTAGTGTTTGGCAAATTTTGCTTACATCTATAAAATGACCAAAAAAGGACATGAAGATGTCGGGTAGAAAAAAAATGGGGGTAATCTAGTAATTTGGAAGAATAAGGTGGCGTTTGATTTTTAAGAGGTTTTAAGTCTTATTTCATTCTTATTTCATTTCTGATTAGTAAGAGGTGGTGCTGAAGTCTGAAATTTGAATCAACAAAAATAAGACTGTTTGTTTTTGTAACGTTTGAAGTCTGAAATCTTAATCTGGATCAATAAGATTGTTTTGTTTGTGATAACAACTAATCAGAAAAATGTCACCACTTCTAATTTCAGATGTATTTAAGTTGATAAGGAGTTTCAAATAAGTCAGAATTGATTAACTTCTTAAAAACTTCTTATTGGTGGTGGCAAAAAGCTATAAGCATTTTTTTTTCTTCAATCCAAACACTATAAATAGCTTATTAACTGTCACAAAACACAATAAATCAATAAAGCGTTTAAATAAGCAATCCCAAAAACCCTCTTAGAGATTTTTGTGATTTTAAAATATATTAAAAAATTATAAAATCCAAATTTTCTAAAGGGGCCTTTGGTTCGCACAATATTTTTTGACAGAATGAAATCTGTTAAAGTAATTGAAATCCGGAATAAATTGGAATGAAATATTATCATATTTGACTAAGTGTTTGGTTAGCATGAAATGAATGTAATTTGTCAAATGATTTGGAATTTATTTGTTTGATTAAAAAGAAATTTGAATGATGATGAAAATTGTTCAAAATATTTTTTCTTTAAATTTGTTTTTCTTTTTTTTTCCTTAAATTATAAGTATACCTAATTTTAGAAAAATGGTTTAGTGAGGGTAGTTTTGTCATTTAAAGAAAAATGGTTGGGGAAATTCAATTCCTTCCCCACGATGATGGAACGATGAAATGATAAAATCCATGGTTGGTAGAATTTACGGAATTCAAATCCATTCTATGGGTAAACCAAACATCGGAATGGACAAAACATCTGCTAGCTAACTTGCTTCTTTATGAGAGACCCGTCAAAAATCATAAATAACATTACAAATCTATAACCAAACACATCTATTTAATAATCTATATGTAAAATAATTTCCAAGCTGCTTGAACACAAAATTTACTTAAGAAACAATTGTTCTCAGTTATTTAACAATACTGTTGAATAATGATGATCGCTTAAATTTTCGTGAATATCTCGACAAGTTATTTAGTTATATTATAATTTTTAGAATACTGATATAGAATATCAATTTGAGTGAAATATGAGGGAGTGTCCCACATTCTATCAATTTGTGTTTGAACGATTAAGCATCACAATTATTCTAGTGAATTTCTTCTTGATGTGGGTCATGCTAAAGATGCACAAAAAGCTCAAGCCCAAGCCTTGGACTAAAAAAAACCTGGCCTAGTGAGCCCGAAGCCCGATGTGGGCCAGGCCTGAAAGCCTAATCAAACTGAAATTTTGTGGGTTGGCCAGGGGCCCAGGGATTAGGTCCGACCCGAAAAGCTCGACTTTGAAAAGTATGATTAAGTCAAGCTTGAAAAAGTTCGACTGGACCTTTCTTAAACACAAAGCATGACCCGACCCGACCAAGGCCTAAAAATGTCAAGGCCTTTTTTTGCACTCAAAACGGATTTAGAAACGCCCATGTCCGAAAAAGCCCGACCTTTTGCATCTCTAGGTCATATCATCCGAGGGAAAGTGGACTAGGATAAAAGGTTCAAACTAGTTTAAATTCTTGAGTTATTTATCAAACATTTTATTTTTTTACATTTTCTGCTTGATATGATTTTATCTTCAGAAAGTTGTATAGTAGCTAATATTCTTGAAATGTGAAAACATACAAGAATAAAAAAAATTATTGATAATAACCTATTCACCCCCTCTAGGTCATTCTGATATCAACAATAATTCAAAACATGTTAACTATTGTCTTTTAAATAAGTCTACAGTTATATATAATGAATCCATGATCAATGTAAGGTGCCCCTCCATGTTATGAAAATATCATATTTTTCCTGATGTCTTTCTCTTTCATTTCATAGTAATAAAAACGACATGCATTATTAATATTGTTACGAGAATATGTGTATATGAATTTCAAATTTCCAAATCTTGACATTTTATCAAGTTTCTACATGTGCATCAAAATATACAAATTGGATAACAAATAAATTTCTAAGATGGGTAAAAAAATGTTACATCGGATTGTATTGACCTGTTTCAACAAGCTTTTAAAAAAGTCATTATTAATAATTATATTAAATATGATCAAAAAGGAAATATTGCCTAGAAAGGCCACTTATCTTTTATAAATGTTTTAAGTAGCTATGCAATCAGTGTCATTTCCATGTAATCCAATTAAAATAACCAAACATTACGAGGAAAAAAAAAAGGGATAAACTAATATTTATTTGGTGATCAAAATACATAAATATAAAGATTTGACGGTTAAGTTACAAAAAACTAAAAGTTTTAATAAAGAAAGAAAAACAAAGGGTTATTTAAGACGATCGAGGAAGGGCTAGGAAGCCACCATATGGGAGGGGATCGGGAACGAGAGGGGGTAGGACAATGACGTGCAAAGGAGGGGAAGGACAGGGGATGACGAGGTTGGACAAGGCAAGGGGGTGTCGGTTAGTAGGTCTCGATGACGATCGTTGGTGTGGTGGGTGGGGTGGGGGCACCCTAGTGGGTGTCATAATTTGGGTGGGGTGATGGCCTATACTATATGAGTTCTTGATGTATGAATTTAATTTGGGTGATTATATATGTACTATTTTTTTAAAATCAGTTTAATTGTGTATCAAAAATGTAAAAAACAAGCCTTAATATTGATGTATATAAGAAGAAAATTAGTAGATAGAGATGTATTTAACAATATACAGGGGTTTCATTTAGTTCACCCCTTAAATTTATTTGCTAAAAGTAGTAGTATATCAATTTTACATTAAGTTTATTTGACATTTTTCTTAAAAAATTTATAATCAAATTAAAGAGAATGATGATTATTTTATTAATTTTTAACATAATTTTAGTCGAACAGAGTGTATATGACACTAACGGGATGTTTGATTGGTTTTTCATTAGATCATATATTGATAAAACTGATTGTGTTGATTAATTTGTCTGCATGAATTGAGAGAGTTTTTTCCCCATAGATGAAAAGAACATGTTTTTTAATTGGAAATGACAAGTTTGGAAAAACTTGACTTCATGTATATAGTTCCCCTAGAAGTTTATTCAAATAAGTAATTTTCTATATCATTAAGTCACGATCATACAATTATGAATAGCTCATCGAATAAGCTATGAGTTTATTATAAAATTAAGTGATTTTTCGGATGTAGTTTTTTATAGTTTAGTGGTGTGTTTAATAGTTATTTCCATTAAGTAGTTGTGTTCAAAAAAAACGTTGGACCGCTCAAATCGGTCGAACCAAGTCAAAGCGGATCGTTTTTTACGGTTTGAGTGGTCTGGTCTGGTCTGAAAAATTCAAACCGGGCAGTTCGATCCGATCTACGGTTTGGAGATTTTTTTGGGCGATTTAGACCAAAACGACCGCCAAATACATATACATATATATATATATTTTTTATATATGTATGTATATCAATTATCCAACCTAATATTATCTTAAATATATTTGGTTAGTCCCAATGTTATCTTAAATTCAGCACAAACATAAAACTATTTTGGTTTTTGATATTTGAAACTTGAAATCCTTAAATGACTACTATTCACTAACATCGGGTGACTCACTGTGTTCACGTCGACTTCGGGCTTCACAGTTCAGTAGTTCACGTTCGTTCAGGCTTCTTCTATTCTTCATGGTATTTTTTTAGTGTTTTGTTGGGATATTTTGTTTACTTTTTTTTTTTTTTTTGGTAGACTTTGCTAACTTTTTTTTATGGACTTTGTTCAAATGAACTCAAGTCAATGAAGCTTTAAAATTCAAAATTATATATGTTTTTCTAAGTTTAAACTTTAAAGCCCATAAAAGGCCTAAATCGCTTAAACCAGTCGGACCAAACCGCCTAAACCGCGGTCCGGACACTTGATGTCAAACCGCACGGTTTAAAATTTTAATAAATTGCCACTTGTGGTTTGGTTTGTGGTCTGAGGGGTTAAACCGTCCAAACCGAACCGCGAACACCCCTACGATTAGGTGATATTTTTAATTACGAAAATTATTAAAATAAATAAATAAATTACAAAAGAGTGAATTACGGATTTGGTCCATGTAGTATGTCGAAAATTATGACTAACGTCCCTAAACTCGATTAAGTATGGATTTGGTCCCTATGATTGTCATTTTTGCATGACTAAGGTCCCTGAACCAAACGATGCTAACGGTGGCTCTATTAGCTCAAGGGTGTTTGGGTCTTTTCCACGTTTTCTTATGTTTGTATCAAATACTAAAAACATATAACTATATTTTAACATTTTATTTTATTTTATATTTATATATCTATACTATATTATAAAACACGAATAAAAAACTCTTAAATACAAATTATTAGGCACAAGGTACCATCATTTTATGCAAGATTTTAAAAATCTTTTAATTTACAAGTATCAAAGCACAAGATACATATTACTACTGCAGACTTCTAACACCTACCAATTTGGTATATGCAGGGCATTCCTTTTATGCAGACATTTTCATGTATCACTATTAATTAATATATTATATTACTATAATTTTTTTTTAATTATATTATTAAATATGTAATTGGTTATTTTTTCTAGATGTCATTAAAATATATAAGATAAATCATTGAATTATAATAAAATACTTAATTTTTTTATATAAAAAAAATTATATTATTAAGCCTAAATTAAACAAATTTATAAAAAAAAACATTATCACTTTCTTAAAACCATCCAAAATCGTCGATAAAAAAATAAAATTAAACATTAAAATCGTGATGTATCTCGTTGTATTGCGCGAGTACGCTTCTAGTATTATATAATTTAAATTAAATTATATATATACACACACTCGCACACAAAAACCTCCCCTCACCCTCCCCTGACTACCTTCTCAACTATTGATCACCTCCCCCACATACCCATTGCCGGTGAAACCTCAAAAAAAAAAAAAAAAAAAAAAAAAAAAAAAAAAAAAAAGATGTCTCACTCTAACCATTTTCCAGCGTAAGCCCCCACTCACCTCCATCCCCGGTCATTGCTAACACTAAAGGTCACTGGAGAAAAAAACTGAGACAAAAAACAAACAAACATATAACCCTAAATAAGAATGTTTGAAAGGAGATTTAGGGTTGATTTGGTCCAAACCCATATCTGAAATATGAAAACATTGTTTCTAAATCCAAGAACATAAAAAATTATCATTAATGATAGGGATGTGTCTAGTTTGGACACAAAGAAATAGGAGCATGTTTTAACATAAAGAACATCAGATCAAAGGTTTTGTTTTTCAGTATGGTTTCCTTCAGTGAAGATGCGGCGTTTCACCATAGATGGGGGTTCGAGTTTTAAGGTTTGATCAGAGATGGGTATGTGAGGGACAGGATGCTCTCGATAAAGAAGGGGAGGGAAGGAGGTGATCAACTATAGAGAAGGGCAGTAGGGGGTGGGGGGAGAAGAAGGTGAGATCATGATTAGTTAATTAAGGTGTTCTTTTTGTGTGTTTGAGTGTGCATGTGTGTATATATATATATATATATATAAAAGATTTAATATAAATTATATAATATATAAATATAAAAACAAAATGTTAAAATAATATAAAAAAATGGAAAATACCCAAATACCCTTGAGCTAACAAAGCCACCGTTAGCACTGTTTGGTCTAGGGATCTTAGGGGTTGTTTACCAAATTTTTCATTAAGTCCTGTATGAATAAATGTGTCTGTCTGGATAAATTTGTGTGTCTAGATAAATTGATGTTGTTGTTTACTTTTTTATCTGAATTAACAGTCTGAATAACAAAAATGACCAATTTACCCCTGAATATGAATTTTAAGCTGTTTTATAAATTTATGTTTATTTTTTAAGCCATATATTCATAAATTCATTGATATAATCCAAAAATCAAACAAAAATTCATTAAGTACTTAAACTTCCAAGTTTAAACACAATGTAGTCAAGTTCAAACAAAAAAGAAATTATTGTCTAGGGTTGAAATCGAACCAACATTGAATTGAAATAGTGTAATTGAACCAACAATGAAATCGAAGCAGTAAATTCGAACGAGCGGTGAAGGTGAAATCGAAATTGAACAAGCAGTGAAGGTGAAATCAAGCGGCTAGGTTTTTATTGCGTGATTATTGAGTAGGAGGGTAGACATGTATTTATTTTTAAAGGGTAGAAATGTCAAAGATGTGTCTTAATGGGGACAACACATATTTCCCCTACTTAGTGAATAAGCCGGAAATGTCTGCGCAAATAAGCCAGTTTTGTCATTAAGCCCCAAGTAAACACTCCAAACGTTTACACGAATAAGTCAATTTTGTTATTAAGCTCATTAAGCCCCAAGTAAACACCCCTTAGTCATGCAAACATGACAACCATAAAGACCAAGTTCATAATTAATCACCAGTCATAATTTTCGAAATACCCTAGTGACGAAATCCGTAATTCACTCTTTAAAAAGTTATAAATGTTAATTAAAAACTCAATTTGACTTTCTTTGCTCTATTTCTAAAAAGTTTGAAATTTCAAAAGAAACCCAAAAGATAGAAAAAGAAAAAGTTTGTTGAAACGACGTCGTACGAATGGATGTGATTGGCGGATAAATTGGCATTGGAAGTCTTCTGCCAACAACAAGCGAGAGAGACATAATAATCGAAAGCATGCTTCAAATGTAAAAAGTGTTGATGTTGGATCCAATGCCCTCAACAGTGAAATCCCTAATCATCATATCTTAAACCCCCAAAAGTTGAATCCAAAATCAAATTCACAGAATCCAATTTCCTTCACAATTGAATCCGCCATTGTTGTTGTCAGAGAATTCTTCACTTTTTCCCCATAATTTTAGTGAAAATATTGAGTAGGTTTTGACTTGTGATGGGCAAAGGCGGTGGTTGCGTTCCCAGCAAGAAAACTCCACCGGCGGTAGACAACGATAACGCTCCGGTCAGTTTCCGGTCACCGAACAACACGCCGGAGATTCAAACAAGAGATGAACAACTCCCTATAGCGACAATTCCAATTCCAAAGCTGAAGATATTAATCGTGTTCTACTCGATGTACGGACATGTCGAAACACTGGCGCGTCGGATGAAGAAAGGAGTCGACGGCGTCGACGGCGTTGAGGCGGTGTTGTTCCGTGTGCCGGAGACGTTATCCGACGACGTATTGACGCAAATGCGGGCCCCACCGAAGGACGATGAGATTGTGGAGATTTCATCGGTGGATGAGTTGGAAACGGCGGATGGGGTTTTGTTTGGGTTTCCGACGAGGTATGGATCTATGGCGGCGCAGATGAAGGCGTTTTTTGATTCGACGGGGAAGTTATGGAGAGAACAGAAGCTCGCCGGAAAGCCGGCGGGGTTTTTTGTGAGTACTGGTACACAGGGCGGCGGACAAGAGACCACAGCGTAAGTTTCGTATTTCGTCATTGATGTGGTTTTTGATTGGAATTGAAATGTTGATTGTTTTGCTAAATTGATTTGGGAATTGAATGGTTTTGTTGTTCAATTAGGAGGTTTTGGTACTGATTGAGTGTTAGGGTTTGGGATTGGATCGAATTTGATGAAATTAGGTGGAGGAGAAGATGTTAATTTGAGATTAAAATGCTTGTATGTGGTTTAATTGAATCAAATTGGCAAGGAACTACTTGTGTGTATGCTAGTTTTTTGTTCTAAGGGTTGGTTCAAACGAGAAGCTAAACATTTTGCTAGATGGCGAGAAGTGTGATATCATATATGATACACAAGCTTAATCATATATGATTAAACACATGTTACATTGGCAATACATATACATTTAATCATATATGATTAAACACACCCACATGCCGTGTAATCATATATGATATCACACTTCTCGCCTTCTCCCAAAACACAAGCTTAATCATATATGATTAAACACATGTTACATTGGCAATACATATACATTTAATCATATATGATTAAACACACCCACATGCCGTGTAATCATATATGATATCACACTTCTCGCCTTCTCGCAAAATGTTTAACTTCTCGCATGATCCTTCCTCTTTTGTCCAATTGTTATATGTATGCTTGATTCGTCTTTACATTTATGCGATTGTTATGTTCCAATGCTAGGTTTTATTACATTTATGCGATTGTTATGTTCCAATGCTAGGTTTTATGATCCATCATTTGACTATTATATATCTTACACCCACATATATTTGTATGTAATTGCTTACTCGTATTTATCTGTTTTCATGGAAACAGTCGCTCTACTTAGATCTGCGTACGTCTTATCCCAAACCCCACCTCGTGGTCGAATGTACACAACTAATTTGTTTTGGTTTGGCTTTTTGACCATTGCATATTTGAATTGGCTTCTTAGGTATTTACGACCTTAAGATTATGTTTCAAGTTGGTTTTATCATCGTTGTGTTGATACTCGAGTTTACAAGCATAAATTTCTTGTATATAGGAGTGAGAGTTATTGGGTGTCAAATGACTTTCTTTCTAGATATGGATATTTGAACTTAGGACTTACATTTTGTATCAAGTAGATAATACGAACCAAATTATATGAAGTTGGAGGCCCCAAGATCAATGAGATATTGACTTTTCAAACCATTGTACTTGGTTTTTGGTTGCAAAGGAATCATTTTTGCTAAAACACAAAGAGAAATAGAGCTATACTTTACAAGAGTGGGTGATTAGTGTATTGTGTTTTGCCTTTCTACAAAAACGATGGTTTTCTTGCGGTGAAGAGCCAAATATAACGATTCTTTAAGTCAATGACTCCTAAAAGTATCAATAGAAATGTGGAAGGAAGGAGCATATCAATAGGAAAATTAGGAAAATTGAGTTGAGAATAATTATGTGCTTCCTTCTAGATGAATCATAGATAAAGAAAACCATCAATGGATGTTTTAGTTCCAAATGGAAGAATGAGCTAAAATTGATGCTTATATATATAGGGATAGGTTCCATTTAGGAACCTTAAATATTTTAGGAACCTAGGAACCACCTATTTTGTGAATATTCATGATGAATTTCATCATGAAAATATGTTACGACATTCATCATGAATATTTTATCGTGTTATTCATCATGAATACTCACAAAAGAGGTGGTTCTTGGGTTCCTAAATATTTAAGGTTCCTAAATGAACCAACCTCCCTCTCTCTCTCTCTCTATATATATATATATTTTAGGGTTGGGTTCCGGTGAGAAGTTGAGTTGACGGTGAGAAGCGTGAGAAGTGGTTATCAACCGTTGGATGAGACATGGACGCACATTAGGATGAGATGCACCGAGATAAGATGCACTGAGATGCACCATATCAATTCCCTTCTAAGCCGCAATTCATGGGAGGGATTGAGATTAAAAGAGATCAACGGTTCAAATCCACTTCTCACGCTTCTCACCGTTAACTCAATTTCTCACACGATCCTTCGCCTATTCTTTTAAGTATTATATAATCTTTATATGTGGCAAAACTCACATACTCTTCTCACCTTTGGTTAGGCTTGAACCCTTGACCTCCAGGGGTTGGGGTCTATTACACAGGTAGCGTTGAGCCAATGACCTTTTGATTGCTTATATGTTAGTGTATGCTTTGTGGACCATATATTGAAGATTAATTATTTGGTATCCTACCTAAGTGGCCAAAGTAATGAATTAACTTGTGATTGCTTCAGATATATCCCATTTTGTTGTTAGTTTGTGCTAAGTTGCCATTCAACTAGTATTGGTATATTGGGATGTTTTGCTTCATAATTGAGGGTTAATTCACTTTATTTAAGACAATGTCTATATAGGTTAGAACATCAAGCTCAACCCCTATTGTTGGAGACTGTTATATGATGGATCGGATTGTTGGTAGACGGGAATGAGGTTTGAGATTGAAGCAATGAAGAACACAAGTTATATCTACATGGGGCCTTGAACACAATTTTTCTTGGTAACTGTGCGTGTCTGCCTGTCTGGTCCGGCTTGTGCGTACTTCGACTAATTCCATGGCCTCCTGAAGATAATAGTCAGGAAAATCCCCAGTGGCTCTAAGGAGACTTTAACTCGTTATCATTTATTTGCCAGTTGACCTAGCCTTTATTTGCCGGTTACTTCTATAATATTGTGGCTTCAAACGAAAATACATTTGTTTGGCCTTTGTACCGTTGAGTAAAATAATTTTCTGCCACTCTGCTATTCGCTTTTTTTCTTGAGTCATTGTACCTTATGCTCGTTTGCCCACCTTATTTTTATTTTCAGCCAAAAACTAACATTTTCCATGTGATTCGTCTTAATCCAACATATAACCACTTGAACATGTGCAAAGTGGTCAAGTCGGTTTTTTTTTGTGGCCGGAAAACGGAACTGGTGGGCAAATGAGTTGAAAAAAACGAGACACAATGGTCAAATGAATAGCTTATATGGGCTTCAACTTATTTTACTCGATTGTATAGAAACCAAACAAATAATCTTTCCGAGCTTTAAACAACCGAATTCAATAGTTCATGTCCCCTCAAGGCATTTGGACAGTTTGCCTGGTCCCATGGGATTAGTCTAAGTGTGCGCAAGTTGACCCAGATACCCACGGTTTTATAAAAAGGTCAGGTCTCAGATCCACCAAATTTCCTAATCATATGCTATTAAGAAAAATAATTCCCTGTTATATGGTTCCCATGTTCACTTTAAATTTGTATAAAACCATTCAAGTTGAGTTTTAAGCAAAATAGTTTGAATTTTTTTTGGAAAAGTCAACTGTTTTATATTTTTAATCTCCTATCAAAATCATGTTTGGGTGGAAATTGTCCGTTTGAATTCATCTGATATCATCTTAATGTTCCTGGGAAACAAACTACATCAAGTATCTTCATATTTTCATATCGATTTCAATGCTTCAAACTCCATCACCATTGTTTGACTTTGAAGATAGTCAACTGTTGTGAGTTTTCAATTTGTAGAAAGATCTCCCATTTAACCATTCTCTTTCTTTTTCTGTTTCGGTTCGTTCGTGTGTGCAGTTGGACAGCGATCACGCAGCTGGCTCACCATGGGATGCTTTTTGTTCCGGTTGGGTACACATTTGGGGCGGGTATGTTCAAAATGGACTCGATCCGAGGGGGTACGCCTTATGGTGCCGGTGTGTTTGCTGGTGATGGGACCCGCGAACCCACCGATACCGAATTGGCGCTTGCTGAACATCAAGGCAAGTACATGGCTGGTGTGGTTAAGAAGCTGGCTCAAGCTTGACCCGCTTTGGTTCTTGATTTCTCTCGAAGCGTTATACAATTTGTGGTTTTGAATATGAGTCTGTTTTGTGATTATGCACCTTTCGACCCGTTAAAATTCTGTACATTTTTCGTATATTTGATTTGTTGTTGCATACCGATGCACAATCATACAACATTTGTTCAGGGTGTTTTGTGTTGTTTTTGTAACCAAACCAAATGAACCCACTATATCCCACCTGGAGGTGGGCTCTACGGAGGGTAAGATGTATGCAGATTTGATCCCTGTTTTTGTGTATCCATTAGAGTTGTACTTTGTGCTACTGAGAAAGTTCGACATGGATTTAGGTGTACACTTATAATATGCTTATATGCACAAGTACAACCCTTTGAAGCATTGGGCATTAAGAAGGTTGGATCGTGTTGTGTTGTTTGGTTTCGATGGTGTAGCCATATTGCCTTTGTTGGCATGCGAGATGTCGAGACCTTTATGTTGATTGATTGATCGTTGGTATGTGACTGTATATTGTTTTAAAAGTTATGACAAATTGAACTTGATATGCTTTTTATACGATTTTTACATTAGACCTTTCACACTCGAAAGGTTTCAGGCTTTCAAATGTGTCACATTTTAGCTTTTGTAATTACTCTGTATTACAATTTACTTTCTACAGTGGTCTCCATTACCATGTCAATCAGAATAAGTTGATCTGATCCTAGTATTTTATTATAAGTGGTTTGGACGATTGTTTTTTATATATATTTTTTTATCGTTGGCCTTACTTGTATTAACTCTTTTTTCTTGCATAATTGTTGTTACTGTTTTCTTTGTTGTTTGTTAACATACACTTTTTTTCTGTCGCCTTCCTACTCTTTAGTGTCTTTTCAAAATCTTTGCAATTTTCAATTTTTTTTTATAGATTCGTTTTCTCTCTATAACTTTTTTACCAATCAGGGGTCTTCACAAAAAGGAGGAAAATTTTGCATAGATGCTAGTCCCAAAATACTAATTTCAAGTTGGAATATACCAGATAAATTTGGTTAGAAGCCATCTAATGAGAACATAGTAACGGAGGTTTAGTTTTATACCAAATACAATTTCTCTATTTTGATTTAATATAATTTTTATTACATCTATTAATGATAAACAAAAAACATATTTAATTAATTTATAATTTAATTATGGAAATAAATCGTTCATAGACATTAGGGTGCGTTTGGTACGCAGACTGGACGAGACAAAAAAAATAGTCCTATGTTTGGTGTGCCATAGGACAAAAAGGAGATGAGACAACATGAGACAAAAATAGATTTTCATGGGACAAAACTTAAAATTAAAAACTAAGATTACAAAACTACCCTTCATCAAAACCTGGAGACTAAAACCTAAACCAAAAACTTATCTAACCTAATCGTCCGCCTCCTCCATCTTCTTTGATTGCCTCTTTGACTCAAATCGATTTCCATAATATCTTCGTTCTGACTTAGATTTCGTTCTAAATTCGATTTTGTTCATATGGTTCAAATCGATTTCTAAAATATCTATCGGAACCTAAATCGTCGCCTCCATTAACATCTATTGGTTTACGAATCCACCTGTGAGGTGGTTCAAATCGATTGTAGATTATCGACCCCATCCTAAATCGTGAAGATTTCAGATTATCGACTGCAACGTAAAATCGATTTGAAGATTTCATTTTGAAGATTATATCGATTTGAAGATTCGATATGAAGATTTCGATTTGAAGAAATTTTCTATTTACAGATTCATGAGAAGGTTTCGATTCGACAAGTTATATGTCTGATTCTGATTTCAGTTCGAAGTCATATATGTCGGTTCGAAGTCAGATTCATGTGATTTCACTTCCACAAGTTGTATGTCAATTTCAATTTCAATTTGAAGTTATATGTTGATTTGAATTTGTATGTTGGTTTACAGATTCTTATGAAGATTTTGATTTCAATTTAAAGTTATAAGCAATTTGAACTATCTGTTAATTTTGATTCCACTTGTTATATATTGGTATGCAATATTAAGGGGCGTTTGGTTCGTAGAATCTGATGAAATCTGGTGGAATTGGAATATTGAATTCCATTGACCAGATTCCATTCGCTTGTTTGGTTCAAAGTTTTCAATGGAATGGAATCTTCCAATTCCATTAAATTCCATACCTAAAGAATTTTAACATTCCATCAACAAACCCAAGTATTTCAATGGAATGGAATTTGTTATTTTCATAATTCCAAAATTACCCCTTATCCCTGTAACACCCGTAATTTCAGAATGTACCCTCGACGGTGTTACGGGAGTCATTTGACTCTTGGGTCGTAAAGTAACGGAAAATCAGGTAAGTTTCATACTGGAATCATCGGGAATCGAATCAGGTACGGAAGTCTTGAGAAACCGAGTTTGGGGGTTGTCGCGGGTTGTGGCGCGACTTGGGGTCGCGACACAAGCCGCGTAACTCACTGGGTGTGAGTTTTCAGGAAACGGGCGACTTACGCCGCGACTTGCAAGTCGCGGCATAAGTCGTGGGAGCCATCTGATGGGTTTTAATCGCGATTTTAGGGCTTCAACCTCATTTCTCTCATATCTTCTCCTTCCCAAAGCCGTTTGGAGCGATTCTTGAACCTAGGGTTCGTCTTTTGGAGCTTTTCAAGTAGAGAAGGAAGTAGATTGAATTTATTGGGTGAATCCAAGAGTTTATGATCAAGGTAATCTACCCCTCTTTCCATCTATAAAGTTAGGATTTGGTGTTTTTCACCTTGTTGTGCATTTCTAGGGTTTAATGTACCTTTGTGATTATTGGTGGTATTGGATCTATAGAAAGCTTGGAGCTAGCGGAAGAATCTAAGATATTCTCTTCTAAGGAACTCAAGTTGTGGGTAAAACCTAGATTTAGTCTAAATCTAGCAAGGTGAGTTCTAGTTGCTTTGAAAAACTATATACATGTCAAAATGCACATATTTTGGGTTTTAAAGGTATATCCATGAGTTACTTCATTTTGATAAGTTTTGTGAGTATTTGTACACTACACTTATTTGGGGATATAAATCTTGGAAAATGGGTTACGTTATTTTATAAAGTGTTTGAGTCACAAAAAGGGAGATTTTTATCCACCACACTTGTTTCTTGGTTATTTGAAGTATTTGGGTATTTGGTTGCTTGAGTCACTAATATGAGAATATTTGGAGTACGAAGGGTTTTAAATGGAATTATAGTGTGGGTTGGAGATTTTAAAGAGCGGCCATGGAAATATGGTCATTTGGGGTTCACTCAACCTACGGGTTTTATATTTGAAAACTTTGATTTCCTTTGACTTTAAAAGTGTGAGTTGTTAGGATGGCTACCTTTTGAATTGGGGATATTTGGAAAATTTGTTCATCGGCTTGTATAGCCATATTGGCTCTTTTGAGTATCAAACGTTTTATGAAGCCTTTCGGCTTGAATTGTACCCTAACGGGTTTTGGGACGTTGTCCGGTTTAAACGGCTCTTTATGGAGTGTTTCATTGAAAAACATCTATTATACAATTGTTGGTTAATGACATGTTTGGATGCGTCAGTTCATTCATACGGAGTCATGTAATGTTTAGACTGTAATGCATTGGATCCATAGGCATATGAGTCGTTATGTTCATCATGGAGTTTTAATATCCATGTTTGAGTCTAGTGAGTGGTCCCCAAGTCATGTGGTTTATATAAGCTTGCGGTGGTGCTTTTGGAGAGCCGTATACGGAGCTAAGTCTTGCGGTGGTGCCCATGGTGAGCCGGATACGGAGACTTGTGACTTTGTGGTGAGACTCATCTAGAGGTCGAGTAGACACTAGGATGCAGTGGTGTCTTGCGGTGGTAGCTCAGATGAGCCGAATACGGGGAACCATGGTCTTATGTGGAACTCGAGAACGTTGATACGTGGCTTAACTTTGTGTGCCCGCCACATTCGATGGAATCGGGTATCCCCCCGTCATCGAGAGGTGTTAAATGAAGTATTACTTTACCTTTACTTTCGGTGTTGGAACGTACCTTTCGGTTAAACGAAGAGTCTTTTGGTGAAATACTGTGTGGGTGCGTTTTGGGGAAATTGGATGTCGAATCACTATTTAAAATGGGTATTTGGAAATTAGAAGTAACTTGGTTTACTAATGAAGTCTCTTTATAATCAGGATTTCGGGAATGATCTTATTTAATGTAAAACGTTCGTTTTATATGATTTATGAATTATGCGATGTAAACTGCTTTAACTCACTAGGCGTTAAGCCTAACACTTTTTCTTTCGACATGTATATCAGGTCTTAGATGGATCTGAGTGGCGAGTGGAGCTTGGTAGAAGTTCCGGTAGGAGGACGGTAGTGATATCGTTACGTTTGGCGAAGATAGCAGATTTTGAGGTTTTAGTAACATCCGTTTAATGTAGTCCCCGTTTGTGGGACTAGATAGTTCCGTTAGAACTCTGTTATGTTGTTATAGTGATTTTGTCTTGTAACTTTAGACCTTTGGTATTTCCTTGCTATGTATTTAAGAGTTTTTGGAAGGTTTATTTTGTCTGCTATTTTCAAATTTTAAGGGTGTTACAAGTTGGTATCAGAGCTCTAGTTTAATTGAACTAGGTATGAGAGTTAGATGCCTAGACTTAAGCTGAGACTTTAAGTTGTGACTTGTTCGTTATGGATAGAACTGTTAAGAAGAGAGTGAGTTGTTGTGGTCGACATGAATGCACTAGTTAAGAGTCGTGGCTATGGTGACGAGGATCCTTATGTATATTATGTTCATAATTTCACTTAGCTACTGCTATTATGAATACAATGTTACGTAAGTGTGCTTGACTCTACCATTATTACGATACTTGATGTGTGTAATAGTACGTCCTAGTTGCTTTTATAGTATTGGTCTAAGATTCCTAATCTCATTCTCGTGTGTGTCAGAAAAGAATGGCGGATACAAGGAGAGAAGCGCAAACTCAAGAGGCGAGTCCTCAAGGTGAGTTATTGGATAGCGTGGTACAGTTGATGAAGTCGGCCATGGAGCAACAAGAGGAAAGGATAATGAAGGCGTTAGAGGTCAGAGATGCCAATGACCGGAGACGTGAAGTAATTAATGAGCTTGATGTGCGGAGTCTCGGAGGCACCGGGAATGTGATCCGGATGGAGGATCTTATTGCAACTAATATGAAATATAGCGAGAGAACCCGCGCATACAAGAACTTTCTGTGCAACAAGACGCCGGAGTTTTCGGGAACTGACAGTCCAGTGGCGTGCTTGAATTGGATACAAGAGATGAAACAAGCTTTTGACACTAGTGAGTGTGAAGAGGGCCAGAAGGTGAAATTTGCCTCCCGCATGATGAGAGGACGAGCTCTTACTTGGTGGAACGTCACCAAAACCGCTATGGGGACTGCTACTGCTTCGTCACTAGCGTGGGATGCATTCAAGAAGGAAGTGTTGAATGAGTACTGCAGGGAAATGGCGATAGACAGAATAGAAGAGGAGTTCCGAGCCCTCAAGAAAGGGGATATGTCGGTGAGAGAATACTCTAATCTCTTTATGGAGAAATTGGATTTAGTAGGACATGTCGTTCCGAATGAGAAGGACAGAGTCAATGCCTATATGAACGGGCTACCCACCCACATGAAGGCGATGGTCCGAAATTCTAAAGCCTCCACCCTCCGGGGAGTAATGGAAGAATCGCAATTCATGGAAGATATGTGCATCCGAAGTAGTAAAGAAGAAGAGGCGGCGACTAAGGAAAAGAGAGAATGGGAGGACCATCTCCTCTCTCTCATCTCCTCTCCTCTCTCTCCCCTCTCTCCCCTCTCTCTCTCATCTCCTCTCTCTCTCTCTATCTCTCTCTCTTTCTCTCTCTCTCCCTCTTTCTCTCTCTCTCTCTCTCCTATCTCTCTTCTCTTTCTCCTGTCTTTCTCTTCTCTATCTCTCTCTCCTCTCCCTCTCTCTCTCGACATCATTCGTGTGCTAAAATAATCAAAGCAATTTTAGTTAAAAATTAACTATTTAATGACTATTTCATTAAAGTAATTTTTGTTTAAAAAATTAAAATAATTAAAAAGGGTATTTTGGTCATTTACCAAAATTCCATTCTAATTCTGAAGCTACAATCTGTGAACCAAACAGAAAAATTCCAATTCATTTAACATATTCCATTCCAATTCTGTCAACCAAACAGGTGGTCAAACCTGACAACATTCCATTCCAATTCCTTCAAAGTCAAATTCCTTTGACATATTTCATTCCATCCAAAAACATTCTGCGAACCAAACGCCCCCCTAAATGTTGTTGAACCTGATGGAATCACTTGGTTTTACATTAAACAACGTTAAGGGGTAATGTTGTCATTTTAACAGTTTTGTCCCGTCTTGTCCAACTTACCAAACGCAAGATAGACAATTAGTTCAGTCCTGTTCTAGTCCTACCAAACGTAGGACAAACAATTAGTCCAGTCCTATCCAGTTCTGTCCCGTCTAGTCCAGTCCTGTCCCATACAATATGCGTACCAAACGTTACCTTAGGGCTATTAAAGTTTTGTCTCTGTTAAGATTTGGCAAAGGATTTCAAAATACATAACATACATACGTTGAGAATACTTAACCATGTATATGTTATATATATATATATATATATATATATATATAGGATTAGGTTCATTTGAGAAATGCTAAAAATATGATAAATAAAGAAATGATCCTAGCCATTTATCTGGTCAACATTTGCGGCTTTGACCGTGAAACACCGGATAATTCCTTGTGTGATCTGTAGAAGATAGAGGGGTATTTTCGTAAAATATGCGGAACGAGTTCATATATGAACCTGTATGATTCACATATGAATTATATGTTCATATATGAATCAATGTAATTCACATACGAACTCTTTTAACCGATTCATATATGAACCTTTGTGATTCATATATGAACTATACGTTCATATATGAATCAGTTAATTAGTTCATATGTGAATCACAAAGGTTCATATATGAATCTGTTAATTAGTTCAATTGATTCAAATATGAACCTACAATTAATTAGTTCATATGTGAATTAGTTAAGCGGTTCATATATGAATCACAAAGGTTCATATATGAATCAATTAAAAGAGTTCATATGTGAATTACACTGGTTCACATATGAACATATAGTTCATATGTGAATCATACAGGTTCATATATGAACTCGTCCCGTGTATTTGTAAAAATTACGAAATTGTCCTATTTTTTGAATAGCCGCAACTTTTGACCAGTCAAAACCATAATTGTTGACCAGTCAAAGACGCAATATTTGACCGGTCAAAGCCGATCATTTCACTCATAGGGAAGTACGCAAGTTGACACACAACCTTGAAGTTATGTACATGCTCGCTTACACTTATGTGAGCTTAGGCACTCGTGTGACTGATAACTCGGCCTTCAATGTGAGTTCCTCATTGTGTCACCTATCTTATGTGGGCTTAAGCTATCACAATTTATATTCGTGAGCTCGCCTACGCTACCTCCAAAGTTACGTTCAAGCTTATGTTTGTTGCACATGGGTTGTTCTTCATACATTGCAAACTAAATTCCATATAAACTGATTTCTAGTATGTTTTTATTAGGGGTCTCGAAAAAAACTGTTGGATCACTCAAAACGGTCGAACCAATTCAAACAGGACCGTTTTTTTTTTGACAGCTTGAGCGGTTAGGTTTAGTCTGAAAAATAATCAAACTATTTGGTCTGGTCCGGTCTGTGACGTGAACGTTTTTCTGAGCCGTTTGGACCGAACCTACCGCAAAATACACATGTATTAATTATATTTAGTTTACAAATTATAGAACAATTAGAAATAGTCCGTCCAAGACATAAAATTTTTAGTTTTCACTTCTCAATTTTCCACGTTACCTAAATCGACAAAATTTTGAACTCCATGAAAGAAATCAAAATTTCAAATAGTTATTTGACTTGCTTAATATTTGTCCAAAATTCCAATTATTTTTGCTAGACTTGTTTCACTTTTTTTTCAATTTGCTCAATGTTTTTTTAATTTTGGAAATAGATGTTTTTTATAGTTCGGTATAATATTTTTTGAATAATGTTATATTGATAAAAATTTCATTCAAAGATAGTTGTTATATTACTTTAAGGCGAATGATCGTGCGAGAAGTTTAGTTAACGGTAAGAAGCGTGAGAAGTGGATCTGAACCGTTGATCTTTTTTAATCTCAAGCCCTCCCATGAATTGATGCTTAGAAGAGAATTTATCTGGTATATCTCGGTGCATCTCATCCTAATGTGTGTCTATTTCTCATCCAACGGTTGATAACCACTTATCACGCTTCTCACCTTTAACTCAACCCTTAATTTAAAGTCCATAGTGCCTAATGTTGGAAAATTTAGTAAAAATATATGTTTTTACTAACTTTGGACACATTTAAATATATATATATATATATATATATATATATATATATATATGTATTGTATATATCTAACTCTTAGTGGGTTTGTGTTCTCCTATATGAGAGCTTCGAAACGATATATTATGTGTGCAAAACGGAATATGTGTGAATGAGATATTGATGCTCAAAGTTGAGTACTTGGGATGAAATTGATAAAAATCAAGTGAGTGTGGGAATGTGTCCCACATAGGAAGAAGGAGTAAACATTCAATGGTTTATAACCATGAATGTGTGAGGGGCTTACAAGCTCCTTTGATTGGTTTTACTCCAACTCCTACGCGCGCGCAAGGGGGGTGCCAATTGAGATTTTCGTAAGCTAAATCGGCGAACTTGTGTGTGGGCGCGACCTGCGGCTCCGAAATCTCGAGCTCGCGCAGTACTACTGCTTTTGTTGTTGTACCTTGAGAACAGACGACGAATCTGTTTAAGGGAATCGTGTGTAACACGATCCTCAACTTTTGTTCTATATCTTCTTCTATTTCCTTAATCGATTTCTTAAATCATGAGTTGATTTCTTAATCGATTTCTTAAAATCATTAGTTGATTGATTTTTCCGAATTATTAATCATTTGTTGATTATTTGTATAGTTAATATACAAACCGTGTAATATTATATGTATTATTAAAATACATAGAAAAACCAACACCTAAACCGTCTAAACGATTAGACCAAACTACCAAGGGGTTGTTTGGCAGTTGCTGAATGGTTTGGCGTTGAATGATTAAGTGGTCAGAATGATTAAGAGACTCTTATGATATAGTGCAAAATGAAATATGGTTGTTTGGTAATTATTCAAAATGAAATTAGAGCGTTGAATGGTTAAGGGAGACCCAAGATACAAAATCATTCAGAGAGTTTTGAAACCATTAAGAGACAACCTTTTTTTTTGCCAAACAATATTCACCTATTAGCGATTCAGATGTTGACTCTTAATGGAACTATTAAGAGGTAAACAATCAACCTCTCAACCATCATTATGGTTTCATTTGTGATTTTGAGGGTTAAACGGTTCAAATCAAACCACAAACACCCCTACTTTATTAGTTCTGTTTTCTATCACTTCACTACATATATGCATTTGGGAAATTGACCCAAATGGCCAAACCACGGGGATGGATTAGCCTCTTAGCCATCCCTCTCCCCGATTTAACAATATGGCCCAACATGCGTGTTGGGTCTGAAATATGCCAAGGATAGTTCAACATGGTTACTACTTCTAGTTCAACATGGTTACTACTTCTAGTTCAACATGGTTACTACTTCTAGTTCATCATGGTTACTACTTCTGAAGTTAATATTCATCATGGTTACTACTTCTGTGGTTAATGTTGCTAGTTGTAGTTAATGCTGCTGGAACAAAGTTAATGCTGCTAGAAGAAAACAGTTAATACTTCTGGTTAATACTTCTAGTTAATGCTGCTAGAAGAAAACAGTTAATACTTCTAGTTAGTACTTCTGTTCTTTAATGTTGCTAGTTGATGGTTAATGTTGCTCAACAAGATTAGTACTGCTAGTTCAAAGTTAGTACTGCTTGAAGAGATTAATGCTGCTGAGCATGGTTAGTACTGCTAGTAGTTAATACTGCTCAGAGTATTAATGCTGCTGAAGATTAATACTGCTTATATGATGAAGATTCGCATGAAAGGATAACAGCTGGATAATCTGAAGATATACATGGAAGCTTAGAGATATACATGGAAGATATACTGAAGATATTTTTATTTCTTGTAATTATCTTTGTATTCAGTATATGTATAGATTTGATAGAATAGATTAATTGATTCATTCTAAGTTTTAGTTCTAGAGAGAAAATCAACCTCAAGGCATAGATCCTAATTCTAGAGAAGTAGAATTCGTATTGGTGAGCCTGTACATCAATATTGAGGTTGAGTGTGTAATCTTGTAACTTCAAAGCATTCAATACAAGTTTACAGTTTGTTCTTTATATTTACTGTGTTGATTTACTGTTTCATTGAATATCAAAGTGTTATTCCGCAAACTTCTTTGATATTGTTTCTGAGAATTATTTCTTGTTGAGAATTCGATCCTGACAATGCGCAATAGAGCCCTTGTGCGCAATGGTGCCCCCCTGTGCCATTGTGCACAGGGGCACGTGTCAAGCCTAGATTAACCCTAATTAGGGTTTGTCCTTAGAATTTTGTTGGTTTGCTATTTTTCATGTTTTTAAGCTGCTTTTTCATGTTGATGTTTACTGTTTTTTTCAACTTGTTGTGATATCAAATCAACTTTAGCAGATGAATTATTTCCCTGTGTTTGTACAAATTGATTCCCTAAATTATTGCTATAAGACCAGCAACTCTGGAAGTTGTAAATCACAATTTTCATACAATTGATTTGCTTGTGTATCTTCCTTTTCTGTGTGTTTTTTTTAAAATATGAGTTCCGAAGATGATAAAGTCAAGTTACATCTCCTAAGCGGTGGTTCATGACAGCAGAATGATAACGGGTGGGAGTATGTTACCGATCAACCGATAACCCGCGTCAAGGTGGCATCAAACATTACACATCTGAGGTTGGTTAGTTGTATTCACAGAAAATTTCGTATCGATCATTCTCTTGGTATGATTAGAATATCGTATAAGTATGATGGTGCCCTTTATGAGTTATGCAACTCTGACGATGTTTTGCCTTTCATTCAATTTATTGACGGTGAAAATAATCCGCCAACAAGAAAGAGGAGAAGAGGAGAAGAATAAGAACATAAAGAAGATGACGACGACGAAGTTTATAGACATGATGAGGAGTCTCATGTTTACCACTTGGATTTATCTGATGTTGATACTGATGAAGACGACGACGAACCAGAAACTAGTCCTATCAAATCATACGGTGGGATAAATGATTTCTTTGAGATGCCCCCTCCACTTCCATCATCGGCCCTAGTCATCACAACCAACCTACCCCCACGTTATAATCGTAGTGGAAGAGTAAGTTTGGGGCAAGTATTCCGTACGAAAACGAGCTTACACTCGCTCTCGGTTTGAAGTTTCTTGAAGAGGGTTTTGAGTTTGGAGTGCACCGGTCAAATAAAACCATACACGAAACCAGATGTAAGTAAGTCGGCTGTTCTTAGCGTATCTATTCAACCTCTGTCGAAAAAACCAATATGTTTCATGTTCGTATATTGAATGACATACACACTTGCTCGAGGACGCAACTGCATCCCAATCACCATCAAGCAAACAGTAGAGTATTGGGTAATTATATTTACCCTAAAGTGCAGGATACTAGATGGATTTTTCTTACTACACAACCATGCTATTTATAGCCAAAAACACCCTTGGGGCCCAAGTTTACAACAATGGGGGCCCAAGGGATTTATAGGAAAATAAGCCCAAAAAAATCTTCCAAAAAGCCCACACATTCGGCCCAACATGCAGTCCAAAAAGATTCGGTCCATCGATGCGTCTTATAATACAACCCAAAAAGGAGAAGTCATAGTGTCGGTTTCACGCCATCTCGATATGTTGACTTCTCACGACCTTCGCATCGATCCTATAATAAAAAACATAAGATAAAAATAAGACCTTTTCGAAAAATTTCTAAACTTAACCACCTAAAAACGACTAAATATAAAACACTTATTTTAGACGAAAAACACTAAAAATAAGCAAAAAGGACTCAATGGGGAAATAAAAATTTGCTCAAAATTATAAAAACGAGTTAAAAATAGGGTAAATAAAATTACCCTATCACAACCCCAAACTTGAACTTTTGTTCGTCCCGAACAAATTTATTAAAGAAAAACAATTTTGAGCAAAAAATTCAAAAGAGAGACAATATATTTCTTTTGCACACCAACCATCATGCGCACTATCACATATTCAATTCTAACCGGTTTACAACGAAAAAAAAAGGGCCCTAACCGTGGCCTCCCTCGATCATGAAAAAAAAATTTATCACAAAAAGCTAAGTATGCAATTCTTTGACGGATAAGGATCGATAATGCAACACGAAGGGTGAAATATATGCATATGGTTTATGAAACGAGTTTCCTTTTTATGCATGGCCTTTTTCCGGCTTTGCATCTAATCTTTCTGTTTGGCACAATTTTTCTGCCATCACTCTTTGAGTGATCTTTTGTACCCACATTATTTTGGTGTCTTTGACACTTGGTACTTGCACGGAAGACAAATTTAGTGAACGCTTCCATATTTTGTGCAATTTTCTTTTGGAATAATGTTTGTATATGAGTGATATTGCAGAAAATGTGAAGAAATACCATATCACCCCCTCCCCAAAACTTTGAGGAGTTCAATGTCCCCATTGAACAAATGGTGTATATTGTATGAGGTGAGAGAAAGGGTGGTATGAGTGTATATGTTGCAAGGTCTCAACCAAATCCATGAAAGCAAAGAATGACAACTCTCTTTTTAGTGATAAATAAAACTCATGAGACGTCGGCCAAACAGTTGTGGCCATTAGGAAACGAAGTCTAATCAGTAGAAATCAAGTGGTGAATAACCGTGCATGATGTCGTAAAAAAAATCATACCCTCTCTTTCAAACAACAATCCCAGACACACTACAAAAAGCGAAAGAAATTAATTATTGCTAAGGGAAAAGTGACAAAACCTGTCCTACTCATTGTGAGTAGGAGACGAGCCTGCCGATTTCCAAAGTGTTTCCAAAGGAAAAGGAGGCCATAAGTTTGTCGACTCCGGATGGTGCCTCATCTTGTCCAGTTGTGTTTGCGGTGGTATCGGCAGTGGGGTAGGTGCTGGTGTGACCTAAGATGACTCCCATGTTCTCTCTTTTTTGGCGGGGCGTTAATTAATGCGATTGAGGTATTAGTACGTTTTGATCGAACATGGGTTGTTTGGTTTGTGGCTGGAGCGACGGTTGTCACGGGTATGGGGCTTGGGGTCGTAAGGTTTAGTGTTAGGGTCGGGGGCGGCATAGTGGTCACAGCAGGTGTTGTCGTGGTGGTGGTCTGTCGAAGGTGAGATTGGTATGGGTAAAAAGCGGAGGTGGTCTGGGATGTGATTGGGTGCCCATATCTATTCAAGACAAAAACCGTAGGTGGCTCGGTAGAGATTGGGATGGTCGATGTGGTGGAGTCAGTGTGGAAGTTGGGAAAGGAGAAAATTCGATTAGGGTTTTGTCGGTGTGGAAGGGGAGCAAAACCAGGAGGTGGTGAGGGGTTACGAAAGAGAGAAGAGGAGGGGGAATCATACCTTGGAAAAAGGTCTCGGGTGGCTAGCGGTTGTGGTTTATGTGTCGGTGGTCGAGAAAATCAACACTGGATGGGGGTGGTTGTAGGGGTTCGAAAGGGGTCTTGATCGGGGTGGTCGCCGAGGGGTTGTTCGGTGGTGGTAGGGTTGGGTTCGGTGGTCGCAGCGACTTAGGGGGGGGGGGGTCGCCGAAGGTGTTTTCAGTGGCAGTCCTTGGGGGTTTGTAGATGTTGTGGCGGCGGCAGTGTAGTGGTGGTTGTGGAGGTCGAGAGCGACTGCTACCTTGGCGAGTGTGAGGAGAGAGGTTGTCGCCGATTGGTGTGTGGTGGGTGAGGATGGAGCTCCGGTGGTGTGGGGTTCGTTGCCGCCGGTGGTGGAGTGAGCGGTTGATGAGGATGCCATGGAGGTGTCTTGGGTATGGGATGATGATGTTGTAAGATTAACAAAGGAAGGAAGTTGTATTGGGGATGAAGAAACAGAAATCGAAGGGTTCTGTGTATCCATTGGTTGAAATCCTTAGATAATTTCAATCGGTAGGATGTTGGATCCATGATGAATTCAAAAAAATTTATAACAGAAAATTGAGATGATGAGTGAAGGTTTGTTGCTTGTCAGTACTAGGATTGTACTGTTGCCGACGGTGATAAAAGGAAGAAGAAGAAAAGAGAAGAGGAAGAAAATAGAAGAAGAAGAAGGAGAGGAATGAGAGGAGAAGAGGGATAAAGGTTTGTTAGAGGAATGATGTCACATCTCTGAAATTAAGTACCCTGATTAAATAATCTTTGGAAACATAATTCAATCTAAATCAGATTTATAGGTATCTGATTTAGATATAATCTGATTTTTTTTTCAAAAGAAAAACAATACTAATACTAATTCTAATATATTTATATATATAAATATATGCTATATATTTATAGAATAATTCTAACTTATTTTTGCATATATATATATATATACACGTTTTATTTTATTTATTTTATTAGTTTTTTTTTTCAAAAATTACGTTTTTCTTGAGTTTGGACAAAGCTCAAGAATATACGTCTTTTCTATTCCTGAAAATGGACAACCTCCATAGGTTGTTGTGTCATCGCTGAAGGTTCAAGAAAATATTTTACCCTCTGTCCATTTACCTTAAATGTGGTACCCCTTTCTTGATCTATCAATTCAACCACTCCGTAGGGATACACTTTTGCGACCTCGAATGGACCTGACCATCTAGAGCTTAATTTCCCGGGAAATAACCTGAGTCTAGAATTGAAGAGTAGGACCTGTTGTCCCTCACTGAGCTCTTTTGGAATAATTTTCCTATCATGCCATCCTTTTGTATTTTCCTTATATAGCTTCGCATTTTCGTAGGAAAAAATCCTATGTTCCTCCAATTCACACAATTGTAAAGCTCTTTTATTTCTGGCTGTATCTAAACTCATGTTAAGTTCCTTGATCTCCCAATAGGCACTGTGCTCTAACTCAACAGGCAGGTGACAGGCTTTTCCAAAAACCAATTTATAGGGAGACATGCCAATAAAGGTTTTGTAAGCGGTCCGGTAGGCCCACACGACATCATCCAATTTGGAGGCCCAGTCTTTTCGGTGTGGCTTGACTACCTTAGTTAAAATTCCTTTGATCTCCCTATTGGACAGTTCAGCCAATCCATTAGTCTGGGGGTGATAAGCAGTGGCCACCCTATGTTGTATGTTGTACTTTTCTAAGACTTCCTCTAACACATTGTTTATGAAGTGAGTGCCTTCATCACTGATTAAGGCACGTGGTGTACCAAATCTGGTGAAAATATGCTTCGGTAAAAATTTGACAACTGTCTTAGCATCATTAGAGTGGCAAGCCATAGCTTCCACCCATTTAGACACGTAATCCACAACCACTAGAATGTATGCACAGTTGCTGGAGAGTGGAAATGGTCCGATAAAGTCAATGCCTCAAACATCAAATAATTCCACTTCTAAACTTCCATTTAGGGGCATTTCATTCCTCTGGGAGATATTTCCACTCCGCTGACATTCATTGCAGCTTTTTGCAAAATTGTGGGCATCATTGTTTAGAGTAGGCCAGTACAGTCCTGATTGTAAAATTTTTGCGGTTGTCCTATCTCCTCCAAAATGCCCACCACATGGTCCTGTGTGGCAGTGATTTAAAACAGATGCTACTTCTTCTTTTGGAATACACCTCCTTATCACTTGGTCTGCACAGATTTTAAAAAGAAAGGGATCATCCCACAAAAACTTTTTGGAATCAAAAATGAGTTTCTTTCTTTGATGCTTACTGAATTCCTTGGGAATAATCTCACAAGCCAGATAATTCACAATATCTGCAAACCAAGGTGTTGCAGCATGTTGTATGGATAAGATCTTTTCATCAGGAAAGGACTCACAAATATCACCACTATGTTTATCCTGCTCCTGTTTTTCCAGTCTTGACAAATGGTCAACCACTTGATTATTTACATCCTTTCTGTCAATGATTTCCAAATCAAATTCTTGTAACAACAAGACCCACCTTATTAGCCTAGGTTTTGCATCCTTTTTAGAAATAAGATACTTGATGGCAACATGATCAGTATGCACAATCACTTTGGCACCCATCAAGTATGATCTGAATTTTTCAAAAGCAAACACCACAACTAGTAATTCTTTTTCAGTGGTGGTATAGTTGATTTGGGCTTCATTGAGAGTTTTACTAGCATAGTAAATAGAGTGAAATATTTTATTCTTCCTTTGCCCTAGAACTGCTCCTACTACCCAGTCACTTGCATCAGTCATTATTTCAAAAGGCAAGGACCAGTCAGGTGTCACTATTACAGGCGCAGTGATCAATGCATCTTTCAAAATTTTAAAAGCCTTCTTACAATCCTCATCCAAATTAAAGGCATGGTCATGCTGTAATAGTGAACACAGAGGTTTGGATATTTTGGAAAAATCTTTTATGAACCTCCGGTAAAAACCTGCATGGCCGAGAAAACTTTTGATTCCTTTCACAGTGGTTGGTTCAGGCAACTTTGCAATTACTTCCAACTTTGCCTTATCAACTTCAATACCTCTATTGGAAATGAGATGCCCTAACACTATGCCCTCTTTAGCCATAAAGTGACATTTTTCCCAGTTCAAAACCAAATCTGTTTATTCACATCTTTTAAGACTTTTTTCAAGGTTTTGTAAACACAGATCATATGATGTCCCATAAACAGAAAAATCATCCATGAAAATTTCCATGGATTGTTCAAGCATGTCAGAAAAAATGGACATCATACATCTTTGGAAAGTGGTAGGAGCATTACAAAGTCCAAAGGGCATTCTTCTAAATGCAAAGGTCCCGTAAGGACAAGTGAAGGTTGTTTTCTCCTGATCCTCTGGTGCAATGGCAATTTGATTGTAACCAAAATAACCATCTAAGAAACAATAAAATTCTTTCCTTGCTAGTCTGTCCAACATTTGGTCAATGAAGGGTAATGGAAAATGGTCTTTTTGGGTAGCTTGGTTAAGCTTCCGGTAGTCCATACATATCCTCCAACCTGATACAATCCTAGTGGGTATTAATTCATTGTTCTCATTGGTTATCACCGTAACTCCTCCCTTCTTGGGTACACATTGCACTGGACTGACACATGTACTACTAGCAATAGGATAGATTATGCCAGCATCAAGCCATTTCAAGATTTCCTTTTTCACAACTTCTTTCATCATGGGATTGAGTCTTCTTTGAGGCTCAACTGAGGTGAAATCTTTGTTTTCTAAAATGATCTTAAGTTGACAAATGGTAGGGCTTATGCCCTTTAAATCAGCAATGGTCTATCCTATGGCCTTGGTGTGAAGTTTCAACATGGCAATCAACTGTTTCTCTTGATCAGATTCTAAAGATGCTGAAATAATTACTGGAAACTTCCTTGGATCTCCTAAAAAAAGCATATTTCAAATGTGAGGGAAGTTGTTTCAATTCCAAGTCTGGAGCACATTCTATGGAAGGAACAAGAGTTTTCTTATACTCACTTCCTAAGATTTCAACGACAGAGGTAACCTATATGTCTTCTAACTCCTCAAACTCTGCTTCATATTCCTCACTATCAGATTCCTCAATTCCCATTACCTCCCTAAAACTTTGGTCTTGACACCAAGATTCAATCAAACTTAAGGTAGAGCATTCCTCCTTCTCTTCAGGATATCTAAAAGAATTCAACACATTAAAAGTCACTTGTTGGTCTTGAACTCTCATGGTGAGTTCACCCTTTTGGACATCTATTAAAGTCCTTCCTGTTGCCAATAATGGTCTTCCTAAGATAATGGGAATGTCTTTGTCAGCTTCAAAATCTAAGATGATAAAGTCTGCAGGGAAAATAAATTTGTCAACTTGGACAAGGACATCCTCAATCTTACCCTTTGGCCAAGCTATGGACTTGTCTGCTAACAAGAGTGAAACAGTGGTAGGTCTAGCCTCACCTATACCTAAAGTGTTGAAAACAGATAAGGGCATAAGGTTTATGCTGGCACCTAAGTCACATAGGGCTTTTCCTACTTCCTTTCCTCCTATGGAACATGGGATTGTGAAAGTCCCAGGATCTTTCAGCTTCGGAGGGATTTTGCTAGACAACATTGCACTGCACTCTTCTGTCAGAGCTACAGTCTCATACTCATTCAACTTTTTCTTTTTGCTTAAAATGTCTTTTAAAAACTTTGCATAGTTTGGCATGTGTTCAATGGCTTCCACCAAAGGTATGTTGATATGCAATTGTTTGAAATCATCTAAAAACTTTGTGAATTGCAGCTCATCCCTTTGATTCCTTAATCTCTGGGGATAAGGAATATAGAGAGGAATCGGAGTAGGAGGTGTAGTCTTTTGAGAGGTAGGTGCTGGGACAGTTGGTGAGAGTTTGTCTACCTTAGTGGATGGTGTAACCTTAATTGGTTCTACAGGTCTGTTATCACAAGGAATTTTGGGACTGTCACCAGATTGTGACACATCCAAAACAGTTTGCTCATCTACTTTTTGAACTTCCTTGGGTTCATTTGGGAACAATGTTGGATAGTCTGATCTCTTTGGAATGGGGGGAGTTTCAATGGGCCCTACAGTGTTTTCGGACCTAGTGCTCACACTGGGTTGAGGGAATCTAAGACTGTGTTTTTCTTTTCAGGTTTTGCTTTGTTTGTCTTTAGTTCTTTTTGATTATTTTCTGGTAAGTCTTGTCTACTTCTTAATGTCACTGCTTTCACATGTTCTTTTCCAATTCTCTGAGGTGTTTCTGTATCACTAGGGAGAGAACCTGAAGGACGTTTCCTAATTTCCAAATCCATTTGACCCACCTGGGTCTCCAAATTTTTAATTGATGCTTGCGTTTGGGTCATGAACGCTTTCATCATTGCTTCCAAAGAAGTAGATGAGTCGGCCTGTTGGTTTGACTTTTGTTGGTAACTAGGTTGATTATTCTGAAAATTCCCATGTTGGTTATTTTGAGGTCTGTGATAAGACTGTTGGTGAAAATTTGTCTGTCCTTGCAACTTTGGTGGTGGTGGATTTTGGGCAGGACTGTGCCAAGAAAAATTCGGATGGTTTCTCCACTAAGGATTGTAAGTTTGAGAAAATGGTCCACCCTTGTTGTTACTGCTGACATAATTGACTCTCTCGGGATTTCCAGGACAGTGTTCAAAGTGATGACCCTCTCCACAGTAGGTGCACTGTATTGATTGCACAGTAGGGGTAGGTGCCACAGTATTAACTTGCACAACATTAAGGTTTTTGATTAAAGATGCCATGTCGGCCAGCTGTGAAGATAATAATGCATAAGCATCTGTGTCTTATACCCCTGCTGCCTTTCTAGGTAAAGCACATGGATTAACCCATTGACCATTGTTGTTTGAAATTCTTTCAAGAATTTCATATCCTTCATTGTAGGTACAAGTTGTGAAAGCTCCGTGTGCAGTAACATCGAGCATTTGTTTAGCAGTAGTATTTAAACCACTGTAAAACGTCTCTAACTGAATGCAGTACGGAATGCCATGATGAGGGCATTTTCTTAATAGCTCTTTATACCTATCCCATGCATCAGGAACTACTTTATTGTCCATTTTTCTAAAAGTACAGATTTCATTTCTGGACTTAGCATTCCTCGTGGGTGGAAAATATTTTTTTAGAAACTTTTCTGCCATTTGGGTCCATGTAATTATAGAATCTGGTTTCAACGAGTTGTACCAAGACCTTGTTCTATCTCTTAGAGAGTATGGAAAAAGTTTTAATTTTAGAGCATCGTCTTGTACACCTGGCAGTTTAAAATAATCTGTAATTTCCATGAAAGACCAAAGGTGAGAATGAGGATCTTCAGCTGGTAAACCATCGTACTAGCCGTTAGTTTGCAACATCTGAAACATTATCGGTTTTAATTCAAAATGGTGGGTTTGCAAAGTTGGTTTAAGAATTCCTGTATGTAACTGGGTTAAAACAGGAACACCGTAAGACATAATGCCACCATTTTTGGAATTTGCTAGCCGAAAAATGTGTTGTTCCTCATCATCATTATTTATATTCTCTTCATTTGGTTCTTCGTGATCATTAAAATCTTCATGGTCATTGGGAATTTCCCTATCACGATTTCTTCGGTTATTATTATTTTCTCGATCATTATTATGCCCATTTAGATTTACCTCGGGCATTGTTTCCTCATCCGTCATATATTCATGTTCAGGCATTTCGGAAGAATTTAAGATTAAATTAGCCTTTTGGATTCTTCTTCGCTGTCTAAATGTTCGTTCAATATCGGGATCAAATTGGAAAAAATCACCGTGTGGCAATCTTGGCATGAACTTTTTTTAAATTTTTTTTTTGTTTTTGTTTTTTTTTTCTTTTCAAAAATAGACGGTAGAAAACCTTACTTAAAAAAAACTTCTAGCGTGCTTCCCCGGCAACGACGCCAAAAACTTGTCCGCGGCTTTTCGTGTTTACACCTTTTTTAAAATGCAAGAAAATAGATCTCGACACAAGTATACATCTTAATCTACTGCCGTCTGTTAACAAGTAATAATGGTACAAAGTACCGAATATCGATCCCACAGGGAAGCGTGGAAAAGTTTCTCTTGAAAGTCGGGTCTGTAAAAGCGAGTTTCAGATGGCGATTTCGAAAACAATATTTTTTATTGGGGTTTTGATTAATACTACTGAACAGTTAATTAAAATGCAACACCTGATACAATGTTCTGTCGGGGTAAGATTAATTTATAGATAAAAAGATGAGATCGCATTCCTTTGTTATCTTAAGGTTGATATTTCATGAAACTCAAATGAGCCGTCGTACAATAAACCAGTTGTCAATTGATTAATTGCAATCCACCATAAAATATAACTTTAATTTAAATAACTTCGGACAATCATGCGATACGATACACCGTTTTATCTTTTGATCAGTCTCGGTCCCAACTTAACTTCGTACATATTATAAATATAACAGAAACGAAAATGTAAATTTTAACTAAAGATTGGAGACGGTTGACGTTTTCAAACACTCAACGATAGAAACCGTAGGAGTGTTGTGCCAACAACGTGTCCTTGGACAGAAATTATTATGATTAACTAAAGGAGACGGTTGGCGTTTTCAAACACCCAACGATAGAAATCGTAGGAGTGTTGTGCCAACAACGTGTCCTTAGACAGGAAATATAATCACTTGAAATATAAGACTGAAAATAAATGATGTGAATTAAATTGCAGAATTAAATTAACAGAAAGTAATAAACTGAAATGAAAGTGCAGAAAATAAATTGCGGAAACTAAATTGCGAGAATTAAAGTGCGTTAAAATAAACAATATTTACGTAAAATGAGAATTATAAATTTAAGACATTATCGGAAATGGTGACGGAAAATCTTGTTTCAAATATGATATTCGAACTTGAAGGTTTCATGGTGTTTTGACGATGTAACAACGTAAAGGAAAACTAACCAAAGTACAATTGATTTTTATAAAATTGGAAACATAAAACGGATTTAATAAACTACAACAAACCGTGAACCAACAAAAGATGGGAATCCGAAATTATTTTCCGGACTTCCGGTTTGTAATAGAACTAAAGCCGTAATGAGACCAAAATAAAAACCAAATCGTATCAAACCAACAAGATTCTTGGATTGTAACGAGAACACGCGCAATTAACACAAAATGATCACGAGATATCGTAACTTGAAACGGAGAATGACATATATTTATATAATTAGGATCCGAATTGAATCATGAGCCAATGCTTAAACCAATCACTAATGGCTCAATTCTTCAATTCTAATACAAAAGATTAAGGAAGGAAGCTACAAAATGTCTAGGTTCAATGTACCTAGCACATTTTCATCCCAAAAGATAGCATACGTGAGGAAGGAACAAAGGAAGAAGCAAGTATTAGATGGATTTTTCTTACTACACAACCATGCTATTTATTGCCAAAAACACCCTTGGGGCCCAAGTTAACAACAATGGGGGCCCAAGGGATTTGTAGGAAAATAAGCCCAAAAAATTCTTCCAAAAAGCCCACACATTCGGCCCAACATGCAGTCCAAAAAGATTCGGTCCATCGATGCGTCTTATAATACAGCCCAAAAAGGAGAAGTCATAGTGTCGGTTTCACGCCATCTCGATATGTTGACTTCTCACGACCTTCGCATCGATCCTATAATAAAAACATAAGATAAAAATAAGACCTTTTCGAAAAATTTCTAAACTTAACCACCTAAAAACGACTAAATATAAAACACTTATTTTAGACGAAAAGTACTAAAAATAAGCAAAAAAGACTCGATGGGGAAATAAAAATTTGCTCAAAATTATAAAAACGAGTTAAAAATAGGGTAAATAAAATTACCCTATCAGTTACCCATAAACAAAATTGGATTGATCAATGTAAAACACTTTATCCTTAGATGGTGTTAGCGTTTCTGGATTTTTCTATGTTGCTAGTTTGTACCCGTACTTTCTATCACTTTGTTTCATGGTGCTTGTGTTGATAGGTTTGTATTTTGGTTTTCTTCGTTGCTAGTTGATAGATGTACTTTTTATGGCTTTGTTTGAAGAAGTAAATCGGTTAATGTATTTTTTGGTTTGATGCATTTATATGTTTAAACTACTTCAAAAAAAAAGTGTCGGTGACTATTATGCTACCAAACAAAACAGGTACGCAATTGCGCATCCCTGAAGCTTTTCAGGCGAATCTTGAAGCTTTTCAAGCGAATCTTAAAGCTTTTTACAGGTACGCAATTGATAAGATGGTTTTTGTGCACTACCTTTGGCTATAAATACCGAACGTTGGGGAGTCCTAAACCAAACAAAACAAAGTTACACGACATCCCCAAATCTTCATGTATAGAATTTTAGATGTTTATCTCAATCGCTTCCAGCCTGTACCACCGAGTTATATGGTTAGCGTTTATATTTTTTTGGGTTTTGCTTGCGTTGAATATTGTGTAAGGCTAACTTTGTTAACCCCTATCTTGAACAGCTGAGTATCTACAAATGTTTAGCATGAAACTCTACCATCATGGGTACTTCACAAATCCACCTAGAAGGCAGTACTTTCGTGGTCTAGAAGTCTATGTTGACATGTTAGATGTCGACGATCTTTCCATGCGACTACTTCACCAAATCATGAAAGAGCTAGGTTACGATGAAACGAAATATTATAAGTTGTATTTTAAACGTCCGAATACAGACTTATTAACTGGACTGGAACCTATGGATACCGATGAAGATGTAGCCCTTATACGTCAGTATGTTGACGGCCATACCGTCATTGAAGTGTACAACGAGAAAGTGGAGGTTATCACTACCAAAATCGTATCGCCAGAGCACATAAGAAGTCGGTGGGGATTTCAGAAAACCAAAGCGTCGTGTAGCCGTAGTTTGACATTTAAATGAACCCTGGTGCGTGGTTGTTTAGTTCATATGCATTGTATCCGTTCAATGTTATTAAATACGTGCATTTTAATGAAATGATGTTTCAATCAAACTACACGACTGAATTTTTAATAAATTATCTCGAAATTAACTAAAACTTCAGAAAATTGTATATATGAAGCTAAATATACTAAGTTCCTAAAAGGAATCATACAAATCGATTTGTCTATATGATGGACCAGAGGACATTTGACATGTGATCTGTTTGTCTATATCAAATCAATCGACAATTCATAATCACACTGAACCGGTGCTTTCTAATCATTAAACTATTGCCTTTAAAATGGCTTATTTAGTCCCTTAGACCTTCATCTTTTATAAAATGTCACAAATAGTCCCTGAACTTTTGGAATTCACGTTTCTACTGATTATCTGGTTTCAATTATCCATTAATCAAATTAAATATTTCCTTTATCATCGCCGATGAAATCTCTCATCCAACTGAAAAGCACCACACGTAAATCAATCGTAACGTGATATTCTACTTCTTCATCGTCACTCCAGCGATTCATCATCGATCATAAACCCTCACTGCTCATCGATTAGCTTCAGAAAAAAAAAACTCGAAAGAAGAACTGCGATGGCGGATATTCTCGCTGCTTTGAGATCTTTAATGGCTGCACATACTCCGCCTCTCGATGCCCTAGTTGTTCCATCTGAAGATTATCATCAGGTTTTAGCTTAAAACTTTTCTTATAATCATCGCCTATCTTCTGATTTGTTGTAATGTCAAACTATTTGTGGTTGAGGTTTTAATTGATTGAGGTTTAAGTGTATTCGTCAACAGATTATTCGTTTTTGAGTGTTCGTGATCAGGTGATTAGTTTGTGTATTTTTTGTTTTGTTAAAAGTGTATGTGTTTTTGTTGATGTTGTAGAGCGAGTACGTATCTGCTAGAGACAAGAGACGTGCTTTCGTTTCTGGATTTACTGGAAGTGCTGGTTAGTTTCTGTTTCTTGAATGTATATTTTTTTATTGTTTAGGTTCAGTTTTCCATTTGTTAGATTGAAGGTGAGTTGCAAAGATTGTTTTTAGTTGAAATTTGGCTTTGGATGTCAAATAAGCTTTTTTCAACTTTGGAATTCATATTGATTTGAAGTTCTTCATAACAAGTACTCAAATGGAATGATGGTGTAAATCTTATAAAAGATCTTAAATAAGTTATATTTTTCTGAATGTATTAGGCTTGATGTCAAAGTCTCAAGCTTACCGGAGCAGAGCAAGTGGTGCCATATCTAGATGTAGAGTTGATAATCTATTTGTCTGGAAGTGACTAATTCATTTACATTGTTGCCTGGTAATTTTTTTGATGTGGTGACCAGACAGTTGAGCCAACTCTTCATTTAATTAAAACATGATATGCATAATGCTGTAGAACAGATCACCTAAATGCTAAATGTTTGCATAGATGTTACGACGAGCTCGTGCTGGCTAACTGATATGATATTCAGTGGATTTTGCATTCATAACATGCACACTAGTAACCACAAGGGCTGTGGTGTGGTGGTAAAGGCTTGGGGAGTTCATAGCGCTCAACCCGGGTTCGAGCCCCACTAGCAGCACTTGTGGCCACTGAGGATAAACTCAGGGCTGCACGCTTTAGCAGTTGGGCCAGAGGCCCTAATTGCCAGGGATTAGTCTGGGCCATAGGCCCAGGATACCCTCTCCAAAAAAAAACATGCACACTAGTGCATTGCACCCTTACATCACTGATGTACAACCCACGGCAACCCTTGGGGGTAGTTCCACCATTTCACATAGCTGTGTTTAACTCTTTGTTTTGTTAGTACAGAATTATCTCTCAAGTATTTTTTTATGATTGAGGTGATTTGCTATCTTTTCTGTCTTGAGGCAAAGGGTACATGTAACTGCTAGCAGTCCCCCTCTTGGTCAGTTTTGATGACATAGCGATGCTGTTGGTTGCATGATATCTGTTTTGCTTACTGTTAAGAACTTCTTTAGGTTTGGCACTTGTAACAATGAATGAAGCTCTGCTTTGGACGGATGGACGGTACTTTCTGCAGGCAGAACAACAACTAAGTGACCAATGGAAGCTTATGCGTATGGGAGAAGACCCAGCTGTAGATTTGTGGATATCCATTGTAAGACCTTCGGCAACTTCTTGGCTTCCAACCCCCCTCTAAGATTGGAGGAGATATTAAATTTAACATCTTGTTATTGTTTGATCTTAACCATTGCCATATTTTAACTAATGAAACTCCTATCTTCTGTATCAGAATTTGCCTCAAGATTCAGCTATCGGTATTGATTTCTGGTGTATATCAGTAGAAACTGCACAGAAATGGAGGTCTTTGTTTGCAAAGAAGCAACAAAAATTAGTTCCCACAACCAGAAACTTGGTTGATGAAGTTTGGAAGGATCAACCACAAGCTGAAATCAGTCCTGTTCATGTACATCCTCTGAAATTTTCTGGTCGTTCAGTTTCAGACAAGTTAAAGGATTTAAGAGACAATCTCAAAAAGGAAAAAGCTCGTGGAATAATAATTACAACACTTGATGAGGTGAGACCATAGCCTTACAATGATTTTTTTTAAATGTTGAGTTGTCTGTTGTGATATCTAGAGCTAGACGTGTTACTTTTTCTACCTGTTTGTTGCCAATTAATTAATTAAGTGTGCAGTGCTAGTGCAACTTCATCATGATTGTGTTTTCCCAGGTCGTTTGGTTATTTAACGTCCGTGGGGGTGATGTCTCCTTTTCTCCTGTTGTTCATGCATTTGCTGTTGTAACAACATCATCGGCTTTCTTTTATGTGGATGAACGAAAATTGTCATCCGAGGTAGGTTCATCTATAATCTGTTTGTTCATTATGTTGAGTTGGCAATGTATGCTTAACTGTAGTTTCCAGACAAAGGGGGTTGGTTTGCAGATTAAAATGTATATATTCTGCAGGTAAAATCTTATATGGAGGAAAATAAAATAATAGTAAAGGACTACAGTGCAGTGAGCTCGGATGTGACTCTGCTTGCATCCAATCAGCTGACGTCAACAAAGGGAACGCAATCAAATGGTGCACTTGACACAGCAGATAATAGCCATAAGATCTGGGTTGATCCTCGCTGCTGCTATTCTCTGTATTCGAAATTAAACCCTGAGCAGGTCCTCCTGCAACAATCACCTTTAGCCCTTCCAAAATCTCTGAAGGTAATGTACCTAAGTTGGTCTGAAGATGTATCAGGTTTATTTTTGGCTTATTTGGATTCACTGAAATAGGGTTTTTGGACATTTTAGTATATCTTCTTATATTTTTGCATGCTATTTTAAGCTCTAAATTTATGATTGTCAGATACTAATGTTAGTATGCCATGTTTTTGTGTCTTTCTCAAAATGGCAATCTGAAGTGTTACTCCATGCATGTGTTACTCAATATACGATGCAGTGACCATGCACTGTGCACATGGGTATTACATGTTTACAAAATATCTTATGTGAAGTAAGATCTTTCTCATGAAAGTATTATACTCTTTGTCATGAAAATTTAGATCTTTAGAAGCAATAATGCTAGAGCTTGAGAAAGTTACTTTGTAAAAAGAAAGATTCAGTATAGAACATCAATCGTATCAAAATAAATAACACGGAGGGTGAAACCTTTACTTGCGAAATGGTCCGTAAGAGGACTTCTGTTTAGAACTTTAACCATTTAAACAGTCAGCATAGTTGCATTTTCAGTATCTGTTTCGTCATTTAAGCTTATATTTTTTTAGGTTTTCGTGATGCATATATGACTATATGCAATTAGTTTGACTTGTAATTCAAGGTGACCCTCATTCTTTGCCTGTCTAAGTTTTCCAATTTACTGTTATTTTCAGGCATACTGTTTGCAAAATGATATAGTTGTTCCACTCTATGATCTTCTTCCACTTTTTCGAAATAAACAGTTTGCCTTTTCTTTTCAGAATCCTGTAGAGATGGAGGGGCTTAAAAATGCACATATTCGGGATGGTGCAGCTGTCGTGCAATACCTTGCCTGGCTGGATAAGCAGGTATGCTTTTGAGTCTTAAGTTTGTTGCATGTTCTAGCAGGCCGCTTAACTTTAAATGCACACACTTTCTTGTTGGTTCTTGTTCTTTTCTTTAAACGCTTAGTAACCTGGTTATACCTATAGACTGTTACAACATAGGAAGTGGAGTACATAGCTGCCTATGCAATTGTTAGCCTCAATATAAAGCCTCATGCAAAATATCTCTTTATCAAGGGGTATATTTAATTCTCTTAACTTTATAACACAATAAATATGATGCTGGGAGAAATAAATGGCTAAAAAGACAACTTGTGCTCAGACTATTTATGGTTTGAAATGTGACTGATGACATGTAATGATACAATAAAACCCCTCATAAATAATTGTGTCTAACTTGTTATTGTAATGATATGTTGATAATTCCACCAATGTAGTGACTTGTAGTCTTGTGTAGCTGCCCAAAGCAAGATACAGAAAGAGGTTTTCGAAGAGAGTAGCTAGCATGGGTAAAATGACTATAGTTGTAAAAAGTGAGACCTAATCCGTTTGTATCTATCTGGGCATATTCCTGAGCCCTAAGAAGGTCCTTCACCTGTTTATCATTTCTAGCATTTCAATTTAACCTACTGTAGTTAATAATGGGATAGAATGATCATTTTATGATATTTTATGGACTTACTATGCGGATATTTAGTTCAGGCCTCATAAGTGCAAAATATGAGACATCATAATTTATCTTTTTTGTTAATTCTATTCTGAATTGATCTATGCCTTTCCACAAATGTGCAGATGCAGGAAATCTATGGGGCCTCGGGTTACTTCAAGGAGTCAGAAAGCATAAATTCTAAAAAACACTCGTAGGTTTTTATTCTTTAAATGTAAATATATTTGCTTGATATGTTCCGGTGAAAGTTCAAATACATGTAACCCTGAATGCTTTAGTGACTATTTATAAGTTAAGGGAAACACGTTATACTGAGTAATAAGTAAGCATGTGACAGATGAGAAGCCTGTGCCTGTTTTTGTACACAGTGTTAACATTTTACTTCTGATAAAATTATTCATGTCCACCCCCTTCATAGTTTCTGACACTGGTATATTTCTTGTGATTACTGCAGGGGAGATGCAAAACTGACAGAACTGTCAGTAAGTGATAAGCTAGAGGAGTTCCGTGCTGCGAAAGAGGTAATGCCTAATTAAGAAGGTGTAATCTAATAGGATATCAAATTGATGAGCTTCATGCAATTCATCAAACAAAATGAAGGTTTTGAAAATGGATGTGTTATTTCATAGATTTGATTACCTTGAAACGATGACTGTGATTGTTAAGTTATCAAGAGGTCTCTTGAACTGTATTTATGGTCACCTTTGGAACCTAAAGGAAGTCCCCAGCAGAATGGATCTTCCATGATTTATAAGTTCTCTATCAAGATTTTTGGTTTGAACAACTAGTTCTAACATGGTTTATTAAGTTCTCATGCTGTTTTACTTAATTAGATCCTCTATTGTATATTTGTAGCACTTCAGAGGGTTGAGCTTTCCTACTATCTCGTCAGTTGGTCCAAATGGGGCAATTATTCACTACGAACCAGAAGCTAAAACATGCGCCGAACTTGATCCAAACAGCATGTATCTTTGTGATTCCGGAGCACAGGTTCTCACAACTTCTATGCAGTGTTTATTGATGGAGTAAATAAAAGATTTAGGTTAATGCCTATACGCCATAACTACCTTTTGCATACCTAAAGCATTCACCACTTTATTTTATGGTGTTATTCTTTGAAGTATCTGGATGGGACAACGGATATAACTCGGACTGTTCATTTCGGAAAGCCTTCTGAACATGAAAAAAGATGTTATACTGCGGTATGTTGGGCTTTCTTTTTTATTTTACTGTTTTTTTTCTAGTATTCATATTAATTATTTACAATCTTTATTTACCTTCATAAGTCCTTGGGGTTCTACCTCGTGCAATTAATTATCAGCAGATTAATCCCGGTTCATATTCATCATATAAGTTGTATTACAATGACATAGGATAACTAGTCTCAACATGTCCTGTTGTGTGTAGTTACCTCAAAGCCATATGCAGGGATGTACCATTTGGGTGGCATGAAGTCTGCACATTTGTTACTACCTGGCTCTGATACGATATTAAATGTGTGGACTCCTAACAGAAAAAAATCAATTGCCTTTATTGGAGTAATCTAATGCCATACATATTCATCAAATAAGTTGTAATTTTCTGATGTGGGAGCACCATCCTCGACACCTCCCAAGTGAATGTTACCTGAACATGGGTTGGACATACGTGTGGGCCTTCATATAAAAGTGATTCATATAAAGGACTGGAAATTCTAACATCTAAAGATTACGAGTTTTACTACGGTGAATTAGGTTTGTTGAAAATCAGACAGAGAATAGGTGGACAACTACAAATATACAATCACCAAAAAGTTATTAAAAATCTCATTAATCTTGCAGTTTACAAGTAATTATCTTGCTTGCTGCTATTATGTTAGTGAGGTCCATGAATTATCATTATGCTGTCTGGACTTCACCATCTTCAGACCTGTAAATTTTAAGGCTGCTAATTCATTTCGAGGATATTAAAACATTGTTTCATGCAGGTTCTCAAGGGTCACTTTGCTTTGGGTAATGTGCAATTTCCCAACGGAACCACAGGTAAGATTACCTCTATTTTTCTTTCATGTCAATGTATAATCTCTAAATTTGATCATAAAAGGAGCATCTCTACTGAATGCCTTTAAAGTAGTTTTTTATTTTATCGGCATGATTTGTATCTCATTGTTTTTGGTATTACTACTTTCATATCTTACATTCAACATTTGCTAATTGCAAGTGCACAAAAATCAGGTCATGCTCTTGATGTTCTTGCTCGAGTTCCATTATGGTCGTATGGTCTTGATTATAGACATGGAACTGGTCACGGGATAGGCTCTTACTTAAATGTTCATGAAGGTAAATCAAGAAGAATACCTTATTCACTTATTCTGTATATACATATTTACACATGTTATTCTAATCAGAGATGAAATGCTTTAACCTAGTTATTCATAACATGTATGTTCAATGGACAGGACCACATTCCATCAGTTTCAGACCTGGTTTGAGTGTCCCACTGCAAGCTTCAATGACAGTAACAGATGGTCTGTATTGCATCTTCACTTCTAGCCTTTATCATATTATTCTCTTTTTGAAACTAAACTAGCTTGCCTTGTTGCTTATTGAGTTTTACCGTTGCTTTACTATATTTGCGGCTAAAAATTGTCATTGCCTAAAGAATTTTCCAACTACATATGTTGTATGAGTGCGTTTGGTATGTTGGACAGGACGGGACAAGACAGAACTTGTATTGTCCCATGTTTGATGCGACATTAGACGGGGACATGACAGGACTGAGAGGGACAAAAATGCACTCCTTTCAAAATAGGTGGAACACAAATCAGAGAACCAAGACATGATTGGTAAATTACCAAACTACCCATGTCAAATTAAAACCCTAAAACCTTGCACAATTCTTTCACGCGCCTACCTCGTTCTCGCTCGTCCGGTTCTGTCCAGTCCTGTCTGCATACCAAACACATACATGTTTAATATCAACTCACTCTTCAGAATGAGTTTTGAACAGGCTCCTGTAGCATATCCATTCAGTAACATAAGAGTCAGGGTTTTGTTTGATGAATTATTCATTAAGAATATACCGAGATATTCATGAATATTATTCATCATGAATATCATGCATTTTCATTATCTTCATCATGAATTCATAAATAGTTGATTCTCGCGGTTATCAAAATATTTACGGTTTTCAAATGAATCTGCCCCTCATGAAATATTATCTAAATCAAATTGCATTTAGTCTTTTGCATTGTGGGCAAGCTAATGGCCTCAATCTTCATGATAGAGATGTCTAAATCCCTAGAAATCTCAAATCTTTCCCAATTCACATTGTTTGAAACATAAGGTGAAGCAACATAGTTGACTTGTAATTCGGATGGTATTTTGCCATTGCGGCTCTTATCTATCGAAAGACTGATAGTTGGTCATATCAAAATGAGCCTCAAAGAGAGCAAAGATATGACCAATTTCTTGTGGATATAAGCTCCATAGATGGTAAAGTTGACTACAACTGCATAGGCAAGAAAATCTCATTGATAAATGGGATAACATTTTGGTATCTACTTCTTTTGCCTTCAAAAGCATCTGGCTAGTCAATTGCATATCGAAAATCAAACCAAACCAAACTAACCCGGTATGTCCCACCTGGGGTTGGAGTCTGGGTGGGGTAAGATGTATGTAGACCTAACAACTACCTCAAAGAGTAGAACGATTGTTTCCGTGAAGATTCCCTACTTGTGAAAAATGTGCAAAAGAGAGAAAAATATAAAAGATAAAATACGAGTAAACAATAACATACAAATATAAGCGGGTGCAAGAAAAACATAACCAAGATTAAAAAAAAAACTACACACACTTGGTCTAACTTAGGGCTCTAGTGCCCTAACTAACAATTCCCTAACCTTAACCCTATCTCCCACCCTCTACCTCTCCAATTCCCTTCCTGCTATGCTATCGACAGATCCCCACCCCTAGTATGCTATCCTAATCCTGCATCTCCACGAATCCCTATTAGAGGTTATTTTCTCGAAAATGGGTGAAGTCGCCATAAATATAATCCTTCCGTCCCAAAATAAATGTCCACAATGAAAAAGACATTTTTTAATTAACAAAAGGACATTTTTACCCTTAATTATAGAGAGATTTTCTCCACCTCATAATTAAGGGCAAGATTGGAAAGTGGACATTTACCGTTGAAAGTTGACACTTATTTTGGGACAAACTAAAATAGTAATGTAGACACTTATTTTGGGATGGAGGGAATACTTACTATGCTTAGTATTTTAATAAATAACTGCTCATCATTAAACAACTTTTGCTTTATTTCTGTTTGGAGACGTTACTGTGCTTGGACTTTGTTTTTCAGAACCTGGTTACTATGAAGATGGAAAATTCGGTATTAGATTGGAGAATGTGCTTATAATCAAGGAGGCAGCTACACAGTTTAACTTTGCTAAGAAAGGCTACTTGGAATTTGAGCACATAACATGGGTAAGTTTGCTGAATTTCATATTGGTTTTCGTTTTCTTTTTTCACAGCATTCTTGTATTCACACATGCATAAGCACAAACCATACTTCCCAAAGTAAGCTGCTCTAACTCCCAATCTGTATTGATTTTTCGAAATTTGATTTGTTAATAGAGCATATTGTTGGTGCATTTTGTATGTGGGTCAGGACGGAACATGACTGAGTGGGAAAAAAATGCATTTTTTTGTCCCATGAAAATAGGTGAAACAAAATATTGGATAAGATTGGTAAATTACTAAACTACCCATATCAAATTAAAACCTTATAGCCTTGCACAATTTTTTCATCTGTTTCACTCTCGTCTGTCCCGTCCCGTTTGCATGCCAAACACCCCCATAACAACCGCCATTGCCATCATTTATACACAGTCTCTCTCTCTCTCTCTCTCACATCAGCTCTTAAATATCAGCGTGTCATGTCAAGGGTAGAGTTGGAAATTTAGTAAATTATAACTCTATTTTTTGAATTTTTGAAAGTGGACACTTATTTAATGACACGCTAAAGTAGAAATGTGGACACTTGGGTCAATCGCCATCTAGCTGTCTTTGACCAAGTGATCCATCTGCCTGATTCTTTTTCGGTTTGATGAACCATGTGAATTTTCTGAACCCCACAAGATGTGTCTAAAAACGAACATCGTAAATTCATAGTGAGATGAGTGTATGATTTTGTTGTTATCTGTACAGGCACCGTATCAGAAAAAGTTGATCGATGTGAGTCTTCTGGTGCCGGAAGAAATCAAATGGGTGAACAGCTATCATGCTAAATGTAGAGATATCCTAGCACCATACCTCAACGACTCCGAGAAGGCATGGCTGAACCAAGCTACCGAGCCTATCGCTGCCTAATATACTCTCCTTCCATTTCGGGTAATTTTTACAAAAAAAAAAAAAACTTCAATAATCAGGTTAACAACCTTAATATTCGTATATCGATAGTATTCTAATAATGTGTGTTAGCAGGATTTGATTCTTGATCATAAACCCCTTAATTGATTCTTCCTTTTTTACCTCCTGCTTTCATGTCATTCTTTCTTTGTCGAAAATATTGTTTGCCGGACCGGCACCTTGATCTCATTGGAAGGATGGTGGGGAAATATCGGTCTTGACCGGGTCTTTAACTGGTCCTAGTTACACTGGTCCTTCCAAAACCGATCCTAGCCTTAACTGTTCCACTCTTGAAAAAAAGTCGTAACTGGGGTAACCGATTATAATCGGTCCCTAAGGTCCGGTACTTTTAACCGTTTTTTAGTATTTCAAATGTTTGACATTTATTGATTTGTTTAAAATTTGTGTGTATTAAAATTTTTATTTCAAATAAACTCTAAGCATTTATTGCACGTAACTCATTGTAAGAATACTTCGTTTAATTGAATCAAATGAAAGCTTGCAAATCTGATTTTGCTTTTTCATTTTTTTAATATCAAAATAATAAAATTTAAAGAAATAAGAAGAAAATTTTGCAAAAATATAAAATTAATCATTTATAATTAATTCTTGACGGGGTGCTCATAGCAAATGAAGTAGTGGAGTTCATTCGGAAAACAAAGAAGAAAGCTTTGGTACTTAAGGTGGACTTTGATAAAGCTTATGACTGCGTCGAATGGGAGTTTCTTCTAAATACGATGAAAGAAATGGGGTTTGGAATTAAATGGTGCAAGTGGGTTAAGGCATGCTTAAAATCCTCTACCATTTTGGTGTTGGTCAACGGGTCACCGACAAAGGAATTCTCGATGGAAAAAGGACTTCGACAAAGAGATCCATTAGCACCGTTTTTATTCCTAATTGTAGCGGAGAGTCTTATAACACGATGATGAAGGAAGCAAAATTCGAAGGTGTTAAGGTCGGGAAGAAAGAAGTGGAAATTTCCCATCTTCAATACACCGACGATGCCATTTTCTTTGGTAAATGGAGTACAAGGAATCTCATGAAGATACTTAATTGTTTCTACGAGGCATCCGGACTAAAGATTAATATAAGCTCTATGGGATTGGCGTGGAGGAGGAAGAGACACAAGCTTGGGCGTGTGGTATTGGTTGTGGGCATGGAGTCCTTCCGTTTATGTATCTTGGACTTCTGGTCGGTGCGGTAATGAGCAAATTAGAAAGTTGGAAAGAGGTGGTGGAAAAATTGAAAAACAAGTTGGCATTATGGAAAGCAAGATTGATCTCTTTCGGAGGTCGCCATATATTGGTAAAATCAGTTCTCAGTAGCTTATCTTTGTATTTTTTTTTTTCGCTTTTCCGTGCCCCGAGTGGAGTGATTAAAGAGTTAGAGAGAGTGAGAAGTTCATTTTTTTGGGGAGGGGGAAATGGGTTAAATTCTAAAGGGGTGGCATGGGTTAAATGGACAAAAGTGATTCGAGATTTCAAAGCGGGGGAGCTTGGGGTGGGAAGTCTTCGTGCTTCAAATTGAAGCTTGTTGGCTAAGTGGTGGTGACGGTTTCTTTGCGAGAGAGATGCGTTGTGGGTGAAAGTTGTAGAGAGTATTTACGGAAAGGGGGCGGTATAGAGGAAGAGAGTAGCCGTGTTAAAGGAGGGAGGGGATCGGTGTGGAGCAACATTATTAGGATCAAGGAAGAGTTAGATAAAGTGGGGGTGAATTTGGCCGATTCATTTGGAAAGGAGGTGGGGAGTGGAAGTGAGACATCAATTTGGTCGGATAGGTGGATAAGGAATGAAGTGCTAAAGAATTTTTTTTTAGAGATTATGGAGGTTGGAGACTAAGAAAGAGGCAACAATTAGGGAGAGAGGGGAATGGGTAGATGGTAAATGGGTGTGGAAGTGGGCTTGGAGGAGGGAACCCAGGGGGAGAGAGAAGGGAGAATTGGAGGCATTAATTCGTTTATTTTACATTTACACCACACAACCACTTCCATTCTGAGAGATAAAAATAAGTGGAGAGTTCACAGTTCATGAATTAAAAAATCTAATTGAGGAGGAGGTGGTCGAGGATGATGAAAATGTAAAAGAAACGAAGTGGCTAAAAGAGATACCTAAAAAGGTGAACATTTTTATGTGGAGGGCAAGACTAGTAAGGCTTCCGTGTAAAGAAGTATTGGATAAGATGGGGTTGGATATACCGTCAATACTTTGTCCGAGATGTCAAAAAATGGTGGAGTCGGTAAATCATGCCTTGGTCGAATGTGAAGAGGTAGCAAAGATTTGGGAGGGAGTATCAAGTTGGTGGAAAATGCACAACGGTTCGATTGGGTCATTCAACGAATTGGTGGAAAGCAACGACACAACTTTGCTTTGGAAAGAAATGGTTTGGAGCATGCTATATCTAATTTGGGATCTCCGAAACCGGGTCATATTCAAAGAGGGTAAAAGACGAATAGCGGATCTGTTTTTCGAATTCCAACGGAAAAGCTTTGAATGGATTTCTCGGAGGCATCGTGGACGGAAGTTGGATTGGACTACATGGCTCACAGCGCCTCAAACGATGTCGTAAAAATGGAGAACAGTCAAGACGGCGAAAGGGAAGATCGTGTTTAATGTTTCGCGAGAGGTTGATTCAATGTTGAGGATGTTGTTAAATCTCCGATCACATGTGGCTTTGGCTTCAGTTTCGTCTCCTTGCGATCTGGGGCTGTGCTGCCTCGACCTATAAGGCTGATACCGATGGGTGCAGTTTTTTGTTTTTTTTTCTCGATCTTACGGTTCGGCATTTGTAATTGTAATGGTTTGTTGGTGGTTTAGAGCCTTGTTTGTTTGTGTACTTGGGATTTATCTGTTTGTTTCTCTTGTTTGCTAATAATATGCTTTTTTAAAAAAAATTCTGAATCTTAAAATCAAAATAGTCACTTTAAAAACCAACATTTGAACACCAATTGTTTTTTCATCATCAGATTAACATCGTTTTATGTATTTACACATGATTACACTTGCATCCTTAATGTTGATTTTACGGTTAACATATTAAGTCAAATAATCATGACTTCAAATCGCAATAATAAATTTTACAGTACATTCAAATACCTTCTAAATCGAAACCGATTGATACTAATTATACTCGTAAATAATGGTTCCTTTTTCCTTCGATATAAAACGAGTAAATCGGAACCGATGGAACCCGAATACGTTCTCAAATACAACAAACAGACCCTATTTGGCCGAACCATTCCCAAGCGTCAGCTCCAAATCGTCTGTTCCGATTTCATGTATCCTCTCCCCTTCCCAAGCCTTCAATTTACCACTTTCGAACTCGAACTCCGAACCATGGTTCTGTTGCACCATGGCCCCATTTTCTACGAACCCTTGTTGGTTCGATGGTTTCACAAGGTAAAAGGTCGGTGAAGTTGGTGCAGCCATGGTCTGGAAGCTGACCCACCGGTCCGAATCAATGGTCGAAGCATCCGACTCGTCACATTCAGGAATCGTTGTCGGCGGAATGTGGCGTCGGCCGCGAGTCGGACTTGATGGAGCAGAAGCCGCGAAAAGGGGATGTCGAAAAGACTGCAATGCCCCTGTGGATAGCATTGCCCCCCAGTCAGGTTTTCTCTTTGTTCCCCTAGAAGTCGGGGAGGAAAGAGGCGGGGTTACAGGGGCACTATTGGAAATTCGGAGTGGGGGTAGGGAAGAAGGTACCGAGGCTAAGTTACAGAGGAATGGGAGGATGTAAGATGAGGGGTTTGGCGGGTTTTCGCAACGAGATGGGCTTGGGAAAGAAGACGAAGTTGGGCTGGCATTGTATGACGGAATGGGGCTAGGAAATGATGAAGACATTGGGCTCGGTTGGATCGATGAACACGAACTTATGTTGGTCGACATGCCTCCGATATCACTTGGCAATGGCCTGCACCCCTGTGACAATAAAGACAAAATTTCATTATGGCATAACGAAAAAACCAGAAACGAAACCGAATTCAAGAATCTAACCCTCTAGTGTATTTTAGGGTGGCACACGGTTTTAAACAAGTGGCATGTCAGATAAAGGTCATCAAGAACACTTTAGAGGGTCATAATTCTAACCTTCAAGTATATTTATAAGTTTCTACGATAGCAGACTGTTTTAAACCTGTAGCACTTTGAAAAAGGTCATTCATCACGAAACTAGGAGTGTTAGCGAGTCTAGCAACGGGTTCGTTTAGGCCAAAATTTATTGTTTAAAAGCATTAAAGATTATACTCTCTTTATCTTGGTACAAATCAATCCAATCTATTCAAATCAATGACTGAAAAATAAGTTAAAAATTTGACTTTTAATGTGAATCAAGATGGAATTCAACTCCAAAACAATTTTAGCAAAAAGTTCATTTGGGCATTATATCAAACACTTGGAGTGCAGAATTCTTTTCAGTTAAAAAAATAACCATATTTATCACAAAAGTTACCGATCTGATTCCAATTTCCAAGAACAAAAGGTGGATTTTAGGATCTAGTTCTAAATGAAAAACCTCAACATAGATTACTGTTCTATCACACTCAAAAGAAAAACCAGTCAAACACGGTGAAAGTTGTAATAAGTTATAAAACCTTTGACCAATTAAAACACATAGAACCCAAAATTAATAAACAGATCTACCAACAAAATTTAGAACCAACCCATTTAAGAATACCTTGCGATAAGTGGTACCATCTTCTTCAACAACCCAACCAGCTTCATCACAAAGTGCTTTCAACACCTCGTTATTATCACAATGTTTCGGAAGTTTAAAGTTCCCTTGAGCTCGAAGTCCGGCGTATACCTTGGCAGCAATAGCTCTTCTTCTTCTTTCTCTCCTCTTGTTGTTCTCCCTTTCTTTCCATGTCGGAAGCCGGCCGGAAGAACCGCCGCCGGTCATTGTTTTAAATTTTCCGGCGACACTTGTTTCTGTGAGTGTATGATTGATACGAGTGATTTAGAAAATGGGGTTGTGAAATTCGTGGAAATTGTGGGATTGGTTTAAGAGAAAAGAGAAGATGGAATTGAGGGTTTTGCTGAATTGGAATTCGTCAAAATAGCGATTGCTTCACATGAGATCGGAAAGCAATTTGTTGGTTATTGGGTGTCTTTACTCTCCAACAAACCCTATTTAAAGATCCGAATAATGGTAGTCTCATGGATCGAATCGGATTTTAACGGAAACGGGTTAAAATCTGTTAATGTTTATTTGTTTCTTCTCATTTATATTTGAGTAAATTATAATTTTTGTCCCTATGGTTTGATGTTTATAACGATTTTCGTCCCTATGGTTTAAAAACTGCCTTTTTTATCCTTGTGGTTTGTAAATTATTGCTTTTTTCGTCCCTCGGACTAACTTTGTTAAAAAAGTCTGTTAAAAGAGGGACACTTTGGTCTTTTTCATATTTTATCTAATTTTCTTTTATCAAAAAGTTAAACAGGATATCTTTTTAATAGCCTCCTTTACTCCTTCTCCCTCACCTTTCAGTTTTCATCATTATCGTCGGCGTCCACCTCGGCAACGACCATTGCCGACCATCCACCCCTCCCCCTTCTCTCCTCCATTTTCGGTGAACATAAACCCCAAAATGCACCGATCTCCTTCCCAAAATCCGTTGTGTACTCTGCGATAAGCCTCCTCCAGTCCTCCTCCCTTCTCTCCTCCATCTCCGGTGAATGCAACCACCACTTACAACCACATTCATCTCACCACTTTGATATTGATATTCACTCCTGATCTCAACTATGTTTTTGTCTTCTGTTACCAATCTTGGTTTTGCTTTTTGTTATTGATTTTGTTTTGGCTAATCGATGTTCAACCCTCCCATCTTACCCCTGATAACTAACAAACTGCATCTCCTTCCCTTCACTTTATAGCCTTCCATGGTTTTTTTCTTTTTACAGTGAGTAAAAATCATAGAGAAGTGTTAATCAAAAATCCCAAAACAATCAAGCAATTCTCATAATATGATCAAGAACTAGAGAGAGAATCTAGAGAGAGAAAGTAGATCTTGAATCCATTAGCCACAAGTCTGATATTACAATGACGTGCTTACTCTCTAGTTACAAGATCCTTTACAAAACCTTACTTATAAGATTATAAAGCAAACCTATTTATATTACCAACTAACAAATACTTAATGACTAAGGAAACTAAACACCTTTGACTAACAATTACAAAAACAATGTTGACTTTTACATCTTTGACTTTCCTATTAAATCTTGGATACAATATTTAGACTTAACAATCTCCCCCTTTGTATTCAAGATTTAATAAAAATTTGATACAGATCTTCAGCTCTTGATTCTTCAGCTTTTGTCTCTTTAGCTTTGAACTTTGAAGCTTTCACAGTCTTTACTCTTTCAGCCTCTGAAGAATCTTGGAAAGTCTTTTGCACTTTGTAGCTTTGAAAGTCAACAAGCCTTGAATGCAAAACCGAATTGAAACTTTGACTTTAAACTTTGAAACAACTTTGATGAAACTTTGAGTAGTCTTTAAAACAACTTGTATTTTCGTCACTTGTGATCTCTGAATTGTCTGCAGAAAACATCTTTCACAAATCATTTTGATTTAACTTTGAACAAACTTTCTTCAGAATCTTTTGTCTTTGAATAAGCGGAAGCATTTTTCACTTTGACAAATCTTCATAGCTTTGAAATTGATCTTTGTAAAATTCTCCCCCTTTTTGATGATTGAGAGCATCATGATCATCAAAATTTCATCAATTTCAGCAAAGACTTTGATCACCCCTTTGTATTCAAATAACAATCTCCCCTTTGACAATTGGCGTGCTTTGATCTGAGAGCCGTCAATTCATGAAATGGATATATATCTGAATCTTTTCAAATTCAGACATAATGAACGTGGTAACCCTTAATCAACAAATGAAACAGTTAGGAATGCCTGTCAGTAACACAAAGTTACTGTGTACAACGAATGTACAATATAAGGAGCTGGTTTGATGATGACTCCCTAGGACTTCCATTCAATCATTGAAAAACACAAGGTTTATCTATGAATGTTCTGACAGAAAAACAGATTTTCTGTGTGCTCGTGGTTGTGTATGAAAGAATTTTAGCACAATGATTGTGTTTCATTTGGCTCAAATTGTGTAAACTGTTGAGACAACAACAGATAATACACGGACTCAATGTACATGAAAGAGGTGCGAAGGTGGGGCAACTTTCCTTCTTTTTCAATATCTAAATCTTCCGAATGAAGATTAGATAGCATATATGATGCGTCCCCAAAGAAAATGAAACATTTCTTTGTTAAGAAAGAAACGAGTGGTTGGTGGGGTTAATGCAAGAGTTGGCATGGTCTCACTGCCTTTTTCAATGATGGTCGCCAAAGAATGTGAACCAATCAGTAGATGTGGTTGCCCGACTCAGAAAGTGGTAGGTGCAGAGTTCTGATATTCTTTTAACTCTGTTCTCACACTCTCTTTCTTTTTATCATTTAAAGCTCACTTCTAACCAAACTCTCATTTCCATTTTTCCGCTCTACACAATGAGAATAACTCAACCGGATGAGTTATCTCCCCCACTCTTTGATTTTGACCCCTCACTCCTCAATCACTCAAGGATAACTTCCGGGGTAGGAAACACTGGTTACGTGAATCCATGGAAGTTCTGTTTAAGCTCACACATGAATCCCATGTAAGTCCTAAAAAGCATGATTGCTCAACAATTTAACTGAACAATTAAGCACAAATATAACAATGTCAGAATGTATGCTCATGTAAAATTATGAATGAAATTTGAGCATTTGAACTTTGAAGATTTCTCAAAACAAAGATATTGAATGAATGAAATGAAATCAAGAGAATTGTTTTGAGAATCTGACAATGTATCAATCAGATCAAATAAAAAGGATAGGGTATCAAAGAATTGGAAATTTGTTTATATGAACAAATATAAACAATTTAACAATAAAGACACAAATATGAAAAAGATGAATAATGCTCAACAACTTTGAAAGCAAACGGGGGTATTACCATCGAAAAATTAGTTCGAATTTGAGACATGGTAATAACAATTTCAAATAAAATACTGAACCGATGTGTGTGAATACTTGACAGTATATGGACAAGATAATACACAAGTATTGATCTTTAGAAACACACGGTCAGTTAAACATTAAGCTCAAAATTTGAAAAACATTTAAAAGCTCACTTCTGAATTCATGAAATCTTTTGAGAATAGAGAAGTGGTTTGAACATTTAAGAAAACGTTTTTCATGCTTGAAAGTTGTTCTTCTTTCAAACAATCAGAGATCTAGGACAGAAGATATTTACCTTTAAGCTCACCCTCAAAACATGATATAATGATTTATTTCTTTTAAGCTCCCCTTGGATATTAGCATAATATCCTTCTTTGATCATTGAAAAACAGGTCCTGATCTGTCATGTGATCAGAAGCCACTTTATTCAGAACATATATTAAAAAAAATAAAATGACAGAAAGCAGTAAAACAATTTATAGTATGAGTTCTGATCTGAAATAATCAGAAGTCATCACCTTTACTCCCCCTTAAATTAGGCATCTGAAATATGTCAGTTAAAACAGGATAGAGATCAGACACTCCCTTTTGAATTGTAGACCATCATATCAGAAAAATCTATCAGTGAAAAAGTATAGGATAGAGATCAGATCAATTCTCTTGGGATGAAGACCATCATATCCATCGGATGCAAAAATAGGAGTAAGGTCTTTTGATCGTTGAGGTCCGAGTCCTAAACTGTTGTGTTTAGAAGTCAAACTCCTTTGAAGTACGGGTCCTAAGCTGTGTACTTAGAAGCCATAATCTTGACATTGAAGTCCGGGTTTTAAACTGCTGTGTTCAAAAGCCATCATCTTGACATTGAGGTGCGGGTCTTGAACTGTGTTATTCAAGAGCCATTGTTCTCTTACTCCCCCTTGACTTGAGGTGCCTGCAACACAGAATCAGTTTTCTTCTTTGGTACCCACTGGTATTTGGGTCCAGAAATGTTAATTGCAGTTCGTGTGGGGGTTACAGAGTAAGAACCATACCAGAAATGATCACTGGTCTTGTGGATATGATCATGTGTACAGCAGTAAGAACAATAAAATTTATTACCTGAAAACCTGAGTAATTAGTCTTTTGAGTACATATGGTCAGGTTTACCTTTATGCTCTTTGTTCTTCTTTGCTTTATGAACATGTATACATGATGTGTTTCCTTTCAGCTCATCTTTCTTGTCATATTTGACTGATTTCTTCATCCAGATAATTTCCTCTTTCTTGTAACTTCTTCTTCTCAGATATGTACCTGAACCATCTAGATATCGATCATAGAAAATGTTAGATCTACGAATCTGATCAAAAGATTTAACTGACCTTTGTGAAGAGACAGATTTCTGATTTGAACTTGAAACAAACTTTTCAAGTTCTTTGATCTTTAAAGCAAAGGTCTCTCTTTCTTTCACAAGCAGGTCAATCTTTGTCTTCAATTCAGACTTCGTTTTCTGCTCTTTCAGCGCAGTAACAGATAGTTCAGATAACTTTGAAGTCAACTTTTTGATTTCAGTCTCAAAAATTGATCGTTCTTCTTCAAACCCTTTCTCTGAATCATTTTTCTGGCCGAATAGTTCCTTAAAGAATCTCACATTCTTCTGTTCTATGGCCTTCTTTTCTTTATCAAACTTCTCTCTTTCCAAAATAAGTACTTTCTCAAAATCGAAAACTTGTTGAGAAAGTTTAATGCATTTAAGATCAACTAACTTCTTCTCTTCATAACACTTCCTTGAGAAATCTGAGAACTTGGTTGAAAAACCTTTATTTTCACTTTCAAAATTAGTTTTATTTTCAGCATTCTCTAATAACAAGGCATATATCCTCTTTTGAAGATCAACATTTGAACTTTTCAAGACAGATATATTATCTTCGAAATCCTTCAACTTGTTTTGAAGCTCAACTGATTCTGCTTATAGCTTAGGTGATTTCTGTTCAGTAATCTTCAGTCGGCTTTGAAGATTTATAATCTCTCTCTCTCTTTCTCTTTTATCTCTTTCTCCTTTTCATAGACGATACCTGAAAATTTAGAAATATTATTAGTACACTTTATACATTCAGGAGTTCTAACACAATTGAACAATTTAAGTTGCAACTCCTGAATCCTTTTGAGATATTCTGAATTTTTAATTTTCAGATCATTTCGTTCAGCTTCAATATCATATATCTCAGATTTGTACAAAATTGACATTTTGAATAAGAAAACAGCTTGATAAGAATGATCGTTCCAAACTGTATATCAGAAAGTAAAAAATCAGATTAAATTGAAATCTAGCACAAAATTTTAAAATTTGAACACTTGATATGGAGCAAGGTCGAATTTTGCGTGAACTGTGTATGGCGCAAAGGTAGCTTCTCGTGATCAGCGTGTGATGCAAGAAGAGGTTTGCGTGAGCCGAAGAAGACGCAAACTGAGCTTTGCGTGATGTGTTGATCGCGCAAACTGAGCTTTGCGTGATAAACTTGAGACGCAAATCGAACTTTTCGCGAGCAAAGGAAAACGCATAGTGAACTTTGCGTGATAGCCTTGAAGCGCAAAGTGAACTTTGCTTGAGCCGAAGGATGCGCAAATGTGACTTTGCGTGAGAGTCTTGTCACGCAAACTTAGAGATTCTTGAATTAAGCACTGAACTTTGCATGAGAGGCTTTGCGTGAGTCGTTGATTGCGCGAACTTTGCTTTGCGTGAATGGTTAGATACACAAACTATACTTTGCGTTATTAGAGCAAGACGCAAACGTAGCTTTGCGTTATTAGTGCAAGACGTAAACTGAATTTGCCTTGAAGCTCGTATAAGCTCACGCAAATGTCTATGAACTCGCGCAAAACGTATGAACTCGCGCAAATCGAGGATGAACTTGCGCAAATCGAGTTCTTGGCTCTTTCTATCTCAAATCGATCCAAATCTGCAAATTTGATCTCAAAATTTTATCAGCATCATCGACAAACAATACTAAACTCAATTTACTATCAAATTCAGATTGAAATCAACAATTTCCACAAATTCAAACAGGAACAGTGTTCGAACTCGAGTTTCAAGAAAAATTGAAAAATCGAAAATTGAAATCGATTTTGTTCAAATTACGAGATGTAATCCAAACAAGAATCAAACCTAAACATAAATCGAACTCAATGATTCCATTTTCTTTCAACAAAAACGATTTTACCAACAGAATTCGGATGAACAGTGAAAAAACACGAGTTCTTGAAAAAATTTCAGAAAATCAAAATTTCGAACTCAAAACTCCAGATTTCAATTCAAATCTTTGATCAAAACATCTCTGATAATGTTTGGTTCAGCTCTGATACCAATTGTTAATCAAAAATCCCAAAACAATCAAGCAATTCTCATAATATGATCAAGAACTAGAGAGAGAAAGTAGATCTTGAATCCATTAGCCACAAGTCTGATATTACAATGACGTGCTTACTCTCTAGTTACAAGATCCTTTACAAAACCTTACTACAAGATTATAAAGCAAACCTATTTATACTACCAACTAACAAATACTTAATGACTAAGGAAACTAAACACCTTTGACTAACAATTACAAAGACAATGTTGACTTTTACATCTTTGACTTTCCTATTAAATCTTGGATACAATATTTAGACTTAACAAGAAGTATACAAACTACACAACATATAAATAGCAATTGCTGTTTTTTTGGTGCCAATTTTATAAGTTCCAAGTTGTAAACTCACCCATTTCTAAGTCCTCATATGCTCTACAACCAGCAAGAAGAGCTTGTCATACACCTTTTGCAAGGCTCAAAAGGCATCAGATGAGCAGTTTTTAGGCGATGACCAAACTTCACGAGTTTTCATCAACGGATTTTCGATATAAATATCATTAATATTGTAACTTTTTTTGTTTTTCTCCATATATATATATATATATATATATATATGCATGGAAAGAAGGATACAAAACCTCATGCATGGTAAATGGATAAAAGTTGCTTAGTAGTGTTGTGCTGGAGAGTTTATGGAAGGGAGTCAACAAAGGATACTGTAACACCCTGGATTTTCATTATATATTTTGTTGTATTATTGCGTTTACCTTTTGTTGTAGACGCCGAGTTTTGAATCGAGAGTTAGTGACTGGGTTTTGGTTGAAATTGTCGAAATAGAGAGTTACGCGGGCTATGCCGCGGCTTGTAGGCCGCGAGGAAAGTCGCGTAACCCTCTGGAGGATTCCTAGATTTTTGACACGCGTGGGATATGCCGCGACTTGTAAGCCGCGAGCTAAGCCGCGCAACCCACTGGGGTATTCCAGTTTTATGGCACGCACGACTTTTCCCGCGTCTTGAAGGCCGTGGTGTAAGCCGCGCAACCCTCTGGTCGACTTAAGGGTTTTTTTTTTGGAAAGGGTATCCTGGGCCTATGGCCCAGACTAATCCCTGGCAATTAGGGCCTTCGGCCCAGCTGCTAAAGCGTGCAGCCCTGAGATTATCCTCAGTGGCCACAAGTGCTGCTAGTGGGGCTCGAACCCGGGTTGAGCGCTATGAACTCCCCAAGCCTTTACCACCACGCCACAGCCCTTGTGGTTGACTTAAGGGTTGTCAGCCACAAATATCTCATTTATTGATATTTCTCTCTCTCTCTCTCTCTCTTCAAATCTCTCTCTCTCAGTTTGTTTCTTTGGTTCTTCGAGGGTTCACTAATCGCTAGTATTAAGTGCATTGCTCGGGGTTTTGGTGTAGAAAGTTTCACTTCTTCGTCGTGGTCGATATCTGGTTTTCGGGTTTTCGTATAAACCTGTTTGGTGAGTTCCTACTATCATTTCAAAAACTGTATACATATCAAAAGCTACCTTTTGGAACTCCTATATATCTCCATGGTTTCAGATCTAAGTTTTCTACATATTTGATATAACCTGAGTTTTGGGAGATTTTAGGGTTCCCGATCATTTTTTACTAAAATGATGGATTCTATCTTATTTGAAGTAAAAGGATGTTTTACTTGCTGATTTTGTAGCTTATGCAAAAGAATGTTTATGAACTCATTTTTATGATTCTCATACTTACCAGAAGTTGAACTTGAAAAGGCATTTTGTTTATAAAATGTTTTGTATACCATATGGTTATATATGGTTGGTCACGAATGATGCTGTGACCAGTCTGGACTATTACTAGTGGATCCCTAGGTTTTGAGTCGACTGATATTATTTGGAGGTTACCAAGTAAAGTAAATATAGAGCTACATGTGCATTAAATTGTGAGGCTCTGGCCGTTAATAAATGTAGAGCTACATGTGCATTAAATTGTGAGGCTCTGGCTGTTAACAAATATAGAGCTACATGTGCATTAAATTGTGAGGCTCTGGCCGTTAATAAAAGTAGAACTACATGTGCATTAAATTGTGAGGTTCTATATGATAACCAAAACGAAGAACTACACGTGCATTAAATTGTGAGGTTCTGAAAAGAAGGTTTATGACCTTATTTTAATGGATTATGTTCCTATCAATGGTGAACTTGGAAATGCTTGTTTGAAGATTTCCGTTTGGATGCAAATGTTTATATCTCTGATTTTGTATAAACTGTATGTTCTCACTAGTCTTTATAAGCCTCACACTTTTTCCTCAAATGATATGTATTCAGGTTCTCGTTAGCGGCAGGTTGCCACGGGTTTGAGTATCGGGACTGATCCCGAGGGCTTTTGAGATGTTTAGTATTGGATTGTTGGGCATTGTTAAGTCCCACATTTTTGGATGATTCTGGATCAACAACATATGTAATCTAGATAGTATATGTTTAGATTGGTTTGTGTTGGGATCCTTATCCGTATTCAGATTTTTGTAAAGGTTAAGTACAGTTCCCCTTTTTTGGAGGTTTATACCTTTGGTTGATGCTTAATTGTACAGTTTCCGCAGTTTCAAATTACCCTGGTTTTTAGGGTGTTACAAGTTGGTATCAGAGCTCTAGTTTAAGTGATCTAGGCATGAATGTAAGATGTCTAGACTTAGACTGAGTATATTAAGCATTGATTCGTGAGTGTTGGGTAGAACTACTAAGATGGGTTGGTCTTAGAGTTGACGGAAATTGTAGATATCAAACTTTGTGGTGATGGTATCCAGAACCGTTATGTATTGTATGTTCATAATCTCACTTACCTAATGTTATTATGAGAATATTTATACGTGATTGTGCCTGAATTACTGTTGCTATGACATTTGGTACTGTAATAGTACGTTCTTTCGTGTTTTTTCTCTCGATCTGTCTCTTACCCTTCTCGTAATTGTGTGGCAACCATTTTAGGATGGTGAATACACGCAGCCGACTGTTAGTCGATGGAGATTTGCGTGACGATAGTTCGCCCGAGTGAGATCCCGTGGTTAGGGCGGCGACCGTCATTCCTTCGGGCATGCCACCGTTACTTTCTATGGAAGTGGAACTAGGACCAAGAGTGGTTCTGACGTCCACCAGTCCCATTGTTCAGTTAGCTAGCCCTCAAGCTGATATGATGGCCAACGTCATGCAAATGGTGACGACGGCCATGGAGAAGCAGCAAGAGGTTTTTCTGAAAATGTTGGAAGACCGGGACGCAAGCCTCAGAAGGCGTGGGGCAGTGGAAGAGAATGTGCTGACTGGATCTGGGGGCTCTGGGGGCGGAGTCAGAGCTGAAGAGCACAGGGTTGTTGGTACTCCGAAAGGTGGGAAGAGTTGTTCCTACAAATCTTTTCTGGGTTGCGGACCACCAGAGTTCTCTGGTTCCGAAGACCCAGTTGCATGTGTTAAATGGATCCGAGCGGTCGAGCAGGCTTTTGGCTCTTCCGAATGTGGGGATGATCAGAGGGTGCGGTTTGGTACCCAATTGGTTAGGGATACGACCCTTACTTGGTGGAATATCGTTCAATCCACCCTGTCTCCTACTGTGTTGGCCCAGTTGTCTTGGGCCGAGTTTAAAAAGAAATTGTTGGAAGAGTTCTGCAGTGAAAGGACTATGGATCGAATCGAGAAAAAATTTCGGTCTCTTGTAAAAGGAAACCTGACGGTGAGGGAGTACACCCGTCAGTTCATGGAAAAGCTAGATTTGGTGGGGCGCGTGGCCCCAACGGAAAAAGATAAGATGAAAGCCTATCTTAATAGCCTATCAGCGGACCTGTTATCTTTGGTCCACAATTCTAAAGCTTCCAATCTCCGAGAGATGGTTGAAGAAGCTCAGTTTATGGAGGAATTGTTCTTGAGAAGCAAAGCTGAGAAAACGGTGGTAGTGTCTGACAAGAGAAAGTGGGAGAACAGTTCTGTGCCTCCCAGGAGATCCCGACCTTTTTCCGGGAACCGAAGCTTCGGCAGCCAGCAGGAAGTCGGGTGGTTTCGCAAGTGTCGAACCAAACACCACGGTAGCTATAATGCCGCTCCTCAACCTTGTTACAAGTGTGGTAAGTCTGACGACATCTCCCGTGACTGTCCGATCAGAGGACTTGTATGTTATGAGTGCAAGGCACCGGGGCACGTAAAGAGAGATTGCCCGAAGCTTGTATCGAGCAACGCGCCAACAAAGAAGGAGAACCCACCTAGGGTTCCGGGTCGAGCGTTCCAGATGACGGCCGAAGAGGCCAAGGCATCCGCTGATGTGGTGTCAGGTACATTTCTTATAAACTCTGTACTTGCTCGTGTTTTATTCGATATGGGTGCCAGTTTCTCTTTCATATCTGAGTTGTTTCGTCAAAAGATTGCTATGCCCACTACTAGTCTTGAGGATGCGTTAGTGGTAGAGATAGCTAATGGTAGTAAGGTTCTAATCCATGATGTTCTAAAGAATTGTACTCTCGGTATCGAGGGAAGTGAATTCTCGATCGATTTACTGCCGATGATAATCGAAGGTTTTGACGTTGTGGTCGGTATGGATTGGTTGTCAAACAATCATGCCGAGATCGTGTGTTCTAAGAAGTTAATCCGACTCCCCAATCTCTGTGGTGAAGTGTAACACCCTGAATTTCGTTATGTAACCTTGGTATTCTAGTGTTAAGATTTTGTCGTTAGCACCGCGTTTGGTTCCAAGTTTGAGTTTGGCTTTTGGTGGTTTTGGACAAACCACGGTGAACTACGCGAGTTGCACCGCGACTTGAGGTCGCGGCACAACCCACGAAACCCTCTGGATGGGTTTGGTTTTGTGTAAGCGGGCGAGTTATGCCGCGGGTTGAGGTCGCGGCATAACCCGCAAGATGGCCTGGCCGACTTATACCCTTTTCAGCCTAAATATCTCATTCTCTCTAATCTTTCTCTCTCTCTCTCTCTCTTCAAATCTCTCTCTCTAGTTGGTTTTCTTTGGATCTTCGAGCTTCCGTTAATCGCTAGTATTAAGTGCATTGCTCGGGGTTTCGATGTAGAAAGCTTCGTCTTCGCAAGGGGGTCGATATCTGGTTCTTCGGGTTTTCGTATAAACCTATTGGGTGAGTTCCTACTACCATTTTACAAACTTTATACATGTCAAAACTCTTATTTGTGAAATCCGAAGTATTTCTACGGTATGATTTCATGTTCTCTACATTTTGATATAAATGAGGTTTTTGGTGATTTTCGGGGTTCCCGATCAGTTTTGACTAAAATGACGGGTTCCGCCTTATCAGAAGTAAAATGATGTTTTACTTGCCCATGTTTGTGGCTTATTGAAAGAATGTATATAAACTGGTTTTATGATTATCTTTCTTACCAGCAGTTGGTCTGGAAAATGGCATTTTGAAATATAAATGTGTTGAAAGCTGTTTATCTAGCTTTGTTGGTCACATGAAATATTGTGACAAGTCATGACTATACTAGTGGATCCCTAGGTATCGAGTCGGCTTATGGCTGGGAAGGATATGCCCCTTCTGTTGTAGTTAGATACATTTGATCTTCGGGGGCAACTTGGTACGGTTATGTGAGGCCGGTTACTAGCCATGGGTCAAATGTAGTCTAACGAACGAGTATGACTGGTTCCTTGGGGGCCTCCCTCACATCGTAGTACGGACCGAAGCGTTCGTGGCCATGGTTCCAGTATTTAGCTCATAACTCGGATTTGGGTGGTCTACTTTGTGTTACACCACAATCCTTGGTAAAATGGTTCTTTTGTCATCGTATGATGAGTTTTGGACCGAAAAGGCCCGGTTGTGGCGAAATGTTATCTTTTATAAATTAAACCTTTATGAAAAGATTTCCTTATGATACTGATGTTTATATTCCGGGAAGTTTATAAAAGAACTACTTGTGCATTAAATTGTGAGGTTCTGGAAAGAAGGTTTATGGTCTCATTTTAAAATGGATTTCTTTCTTGTCAACAGTTAACTTGGAAATGCTTATTTGAAAGGATTCCCTTTGATACAAAAGTTTATATCTCTTGAAATTTATAAACTGTATGTTCTCACTAGGCTTTAAGCCTAACACTTTTTCTCAAATGATGTGTATAACAAGTTCCCCTTAGCGGTGGGTTGCACGGGGTTTTTGAGGGTCGAGCGTGGACTCGAGGCATTTTGAGATGTCTATTATTTTGGCATTGGGCATTGTTTAAGTCCCATCTTTTAGTCAACTTTGGTTCGTCAAGTGATGTAGTCTAGACAGTTATGTTTAGATTAGTTTAGTTGTTATATTATATATCCGTACGAGTTTTGTAAGTCTTAGGACTGTTCCCCTTTAAGGGAGGTTTATACCAATTCGAATGTATTGTTGCCTTTATTTCCGCAGTTTTATTTCACTCTGATTTTAGGGTGTTACAAGTTGGTATCAGAGCTCTAGTTTAAGCGAACTAGGCATGATTGTAAGATGTCTAGACTTAGACTGAGTTGATAGGCATTGATTGTGAGATTGGGTAGAACTTCTAAGATGGGTCAGTCTTAGAGTCGACGGAAGTTATGTTCATCAGGCGTTGTGATGACGGTAACAAGAACCCTTATGTGTTATATGTTCATAATCTCACTTAGCTAATGTGATTATGAGGATATTTTACGTGAGTGTAATTGGTTTGCTAATGTTATGACAATTGGTAGACGTAGCGGTACGTTTCTTTCGTGCGTGTTTCAGTTAAACTCTTCCTTACCCTTTCTCGTGCTTGTGTTTACCTACTCTACCTTGGTATGTTGACCGTTAGAGTAGTGCGAAAGTTTCTAAGCGAGTAAGCCAAAGTATGATTGTTGTTTGTAGCAATGTCTCTTTGGGATGAATGTAAATGCGTAGAACGCATTAAGTTAATCAACTTGAGTTAGATTCGTTGGTGGAATTAGAACTATATCTTGTTAGATCGATTCTATTTCGAGGTGATTTGTAAGTTAATAAATGGGATGGTTGCCTTATGATGCCTGAGGCATCCGGTTGATTATGGTACGTCGGGATGTTGGAAAGCGTAGTATTAAGAGGTGAGTGCCGACCGAATTCATGCATTAAATTTATTTCTAAAATAAGGTTGCATAAATTGCTTTTCATGATCGCCAACCATAAAGTAAGTTACCTTATAACGTTTTGGCAAAACATTTAGCAATCAGCATATTTTAAACTATGAGCATAAGCATGCTTAAAATGGTTTGTTGCACCTGATTTCAAATTGTTATCAAAACTCTCTTTATTCACGTCCTGTGTTTAAATGCTATTTTTGGATGTCGAAATATCTGTGTTTTAACGCTTTTTGAGTTAATGGGCAAGCAGCTGTGGAATTTTGATCTTGACATTGGATCTCTTCCACGTATGTCAATGGTTTTAAAGGAAGAGTTATTCCCATGCTTTTGAGTCGGAGTTTCTTGGGAATTTTTAGTTGCGTGAGTTTAATTTCATTGCGTGCAAGTTATGAGTTCTTTGGGCGTCGTGTTTCATCAAAAATCTTGTCAAAATGGTCGCCTTACCTTGTGTCAAAAAATGGAAATTTGGACACCACTTGATTTTAACGTTAATGAGTTTTATAAAAATTCAGTTGGATTATGGTGTCTCATCTTACGACTGTTGTGTCGCGTAAATAATTTCAGGAACATGTGCATATGCATCATTGTGTGCGTTAATTTCGGGGTTTTGTTAACAAATGTCAACCGTCGGGTACTATGTGCATTGGATTTAAGTATAACGTTGGTGTGAATGATTGCATAAACGATTTATGTTTTTTTTAAACAGGACTTTCGTTCTGATCGTATTTCCATCATTAACTCTTACTGTTAAAATTTCCGCAAAGCATTTAGCGAGTTAGCGGTATTTTTGTCATTGTAGTTTCTATTTTGGTCAGATGTGTTCATCTTTACAACGTGAAGCTTTAAACTCGATTTGAAATTTTATTTGCATCCCCGTTATTTTACCGCCCTTTGGGGAATAAATTGTTGCATATGGGGTAAGTTGAAAATTCTTTTACTGCAACGCCTCTTGGTTATAGAGGAGGAATTTTAAAGATAAAATTGTGATTTTTCCTTTGGAGTTGTACAAACAATTGTTGCACATGTTGAAGTGCAAGAACCTATTTTCACGTTTATGTTTTACTCGGTATTTCTCAAAGTGCGTGTATTTTGTTAAGTTTACGCATTCGGTACCTTGGATTGTTTTAAACATCATAAATTGCTCATGTTGAGCTTGAATATTTTAACAAGTAAATAGCGCGATTTACATATTCTGGGTGATTTTGTACACGTAAAATCTACATTATGATTTATGCATCTTTGATGATTTTGTGCAAACAAAAGTCTATTTCATGACATATGCATCTTAGTATATTTGCATTCATAAAACCTTTGGAAAATCTTTGGTCCCAATACGTGTTGAGTTTTGAGAAAGCATGTCTTTGTGGTGGGGGTTTTCATAAGCATTGTTTAAAGACATTTCATTATTTGGGGAAAACCGTTAAATGTCGGCTAAATGTGTTTTAAGGTTTACGAGACTTTCGTTGGAAATTTACGTGAAGTGTTGAGCCTTTGGCTCGGGTTTTGACTGAATGAGTCGTGTGGACATTTGTCCGGATTTATAACCGCAATGAAAGATTTTAGTATGATGGAGTTTATTTGTGTTTGTGGTGAGTTAAAGTTGATTTGTGAAAACGGTGTACATGCCAAAATGTTTATTTTAAAGTGTTTGTGTTTTACATTAAATTGTTAACTGCTGATAAGTTTTGGTTATTTTGAAATGTTTAGTTTTATGAACATGTTAAGACACCCATTTTTGGATCTTTGGTTATTTTGGTAAATAAATCATGTTGAAGTGTTTCTTTGATGATTTTACATATATAATTGAAGTTCAATTGACGTAAGTGTCATTTGGTGTATTCGATCTTATAAACCTTTTCAGAAAATGCATAGTATCGTGTTATGAGGCATTTTGAAAACATAAGGGTATGAGTTCATTTGGAAAACGGTTTGTTTCAACCAACGATGAGATTTGAGTTAATTATACTTTTGGTCGTGTTTGCATAATAGTTGGTCAAACGTGTTTCAATATTTATATCGACTTTCATTTGGGTATTTACGTAAACTGTTGGGTCGTTGGCTCAGTTTTGACTAAATGGAGTCTTGAGGACATTTATGCGGTTTAAAAACAGTTGTGGAATTTTGGAGTATGATGGCGATTATTTCATGCCATTGGGAGTTACATGTTTTGGGAGCTTTGGTTTTTCAGTTGGAGTCATGTAATGTTAGACAGTGCTGTAGATCCATAGACAGTTTGTCTGTTTTGTAAAGCCTGAGGTTTTGGGTTACACTTAGTGACCGCTCGAGTTGGCTAGCGAGTAGACAATAGGTAGCACGAGCTGCTGAGTTGGAACTCGTCTGGATTGGATAGGCACCCGTGTCCGTAAGCCCTTGAGGTGGAACTCGACGGAGTATGGCTAGAGGCAATAAACGGTTTGAAGTTGTGATGTCTGGTATGGCATGGGAACTAAGATCGGGATACGTGGTGAAATCCAATAACATCACGGGTGGCCCCATTCATTTGTTCTTGCCACCCAAGATGGAAACGTTTAGAGGTCATGCGAGGAAGTTGTATGGGCGGCCTACTTGCGTGTCCTTGTATTCTCTTTGTGTACGGGTCTCTCCGTCGTAGACCCGGGGTATTTTAAACACTAATGTCATATTTTTACCAACTTTGGTTATGTGGAGTCGACGGTAAATGATGGCTTTAATATTGGGTTCTCCCCACGTATATTAAGGTTTGAATGAAGTGTGTTTTCCTGCATATGGGTATTTAGTTTTCTTTCGTTTTGGTCGTGTGAGTACTGGACCTAATGTCCATGATTTCGGACGTACGGTATGCATGGTGTTACTAATGTTTCATACTTCGAGTTAGCACAAGTTGTATCAATTTATAAAGCATCGTTGAAATGAAGGATCCATATTTGAAATTGCATAACTTTGAAAAAGGAGTTGTTCCATGTTTTAAAATTCATTATTTGAAAGATTCTGTTTTAAAGAGAAGTTCATCAATTTAATTACTTTTACTTATGTAAAACTCTTGAGCTCTCTAGGCGTTAAGCTTAAAGCTTAACCCTTTTTATTTATCAACATGTGCATCTTTTCCTGTTGGGGTTCGGTTCTAGCAGTGCTTTGAGGAGTCGGGCTTAGCCTTGAGCTAGAGTAAGTGGTTGGTGAAGTCTTCCTCATGTTGGAGATAGTAACTACGCATGGGTTTTAGTAGCGCCCGTCCTTTAAGTCCGAATGTGTAGTTTGGTTGTACGTATTGAGGTTAATCCTTTTATTGTGGTTGTAGATGAAGTAATTTTGATGTATTTATAAAATTTATATAAATTGCTATTTCCAGATTTAGGGTCGGATCGGAGTTGAGTGATAGCAGAATCTGTGTTAACTGATTGCCTGAAAGATGCATTGGTGCGTCTTGTAAGTTTATCTTTATCAACTTTAGGAGTGGATCAGCGAAATCTGAGGATTTTGGAAGATTATCATCGACCGTTGGCTTTGAGTTCGGAACCGTGCAGTTCGAAAGAAATTGGTAGATGGAAAGTTGAGGTCGCTAATTTTCTGGAGGTAGTAATTGTCACCTAAGGTTGGGAGGCAACCGTAACCTTGGGAGTAAAGGTTACTTGGAAGTGTTGAGTGTTCGCTCGGTTAGGAGTGAATTGTGCCCAAAAAGGGTAGCAAATGTGGATGTCGGTATTAGGTTCTCGTTAATGATTCTGGCATTTGGGTTTGAGACGATCTTCTCTGCGGACAGTGTTCCATTGAGAAGAGTAGATTTCGAGGACGAAATCATTCTAAGGTTGGGAGAATTGTAACACCCTGAATTTCGTTATGTAACCTTGGTATTCTAGTGTTAAGCTTTTGTCGTTAGCACCGCGTTTGGTTCCAAGTTTGAGTTTGGCTTTTGGTGGTTTTGGACAAACCACAGTGAACTACGCGAGTTCCACCACGACTTGAGGTCGCGGCACAACCCGTGAAACCCTCTGGATGGGTTTGGTTTTGTGTAAGCGGGCGAGTTATGCCGCGGGTTGAGGTCGCGGCATAACCCGCAAGATGGCCTGGCCGACTTATACCCTTTTCAATCTAAATATCTCACTCTCTCTAATCTTTCTCTCTCTCTCTCTCTCTCTCTTCAAATCTCTCTCTCTAGTTGGTTTTCTTTGGATCTTCGAGCTTCCGTTAATCGCTAGTATTAAGTGCATTGCTCGGGGTTTCGGTGTAGAAAGCTTCGTCTTCGCAAGGGGGTCGATATCTGGTTCTTCGGGTTTTCGTATAAACCTATTGGGTGAGTTCCTACTACCATTTTACAAACTTTATACATGTCAAAACTCTTATTTGCGAAATCCGAAGTATTTCTACGGTATGATTTCATGTTCTCTACATTTTGATATAAATGAGGTTTTTGGTGATTTTCGGGGTTCCCGATCAGTTTTGACTAAAATGACGGGTTCCGCCTTATCAGAAGTAAAATGATGTTTTACTTGCCCATGTTTGTGGCTTATTGAAAGAATGTATATAAACTGGTTTTATGATTATCTTTCTTACCAGCAGTTGGTCTGGAAAATGGCATTTTGAAATATAAATGTGTTGAAAGCTGTTTATCTAGCTTTGTTGGTCACATGAAATATTGTGACAAGTCATGACTATACTAGTGGATCCCTAGGTATCGAGTCGGCTTATGGCTGGGAAGGATATGCCCCTTCTGTTATAGTTAGATACATTTGATCTTCGGGGGCAACTTGGTACGGTTATGTGAGGCCGGTTACTAGCCATGGGTCAAATGTAGTCTAACGAACGAGTATGACTGGTTCCTTGGGGGCCTCCCTCACATCGTAGTACGGACCGAAGCGTTCGTGGCCATGGTTCCAGTATTTAGCTCATAACTCGGATTTGGGTGGTCTACTTTGTGTTACACCACAATCCTTGGTAAAATGGTTCTTTTGTCATCGTATGATGAGTTTTGGACCGAAAAGGCCCGGTTGTGGCGAAATGTTATCTTTTATAAATTAAACCTTTATGAAAAGATTTCCTTATGATACTGATGTTTATATTCCGGGAAGTTTATAAAAGAACTACTTGTGCATTAAATTGTGAGGTTCTGGAAAGAAGGTTTATGGTCTCATTTTAAAATGGATTTCTTTCTTGTCAACAGTTAACTTGGAAATGCTTATTTGAAAGGATTCCCTTTGATACAAAAGTTTATATCTCTTGAAATTTATAAACTGTATGTTCTCACTAGGCTTTAAGCCTAACACTTTTTCTCAAATGATGTGTATAACAGGTTCCCCTTAGCGGTGGTTTGCACGGGGTTTTTGAGGGTCGAGCGTGGACTCGAGGCATTTTGAGATGTCTATTATTTTGGCATTGGGCATTGTTTAAGTCCCATCTTTTAGTCAACTTTGGTTCGTCAAGTGATGTAGTCTAGACAGTTATGTTTAGATTAGTTTAGTTGTTATATTATATATCCGTACGAGTTTTGTAAGTCTTAGGACTGTTCCCCTTTAAGGGAGGTTTATACCAATTCGAACGTATTGTTGCCTTTATTTCCGCAGTTTTATTTTACTCTGATTTTAGGGTGTTACATGAAGTCGTTGTGATCTATGGTGAGAAGAGAAAAGGTGAAGTGGCAATAATCACAATGGCAAAGGCACGCAAGTGCTTGGTAAAAGGATGTTCATCTTTCCTAGCCTATGTGATCGACGCCAAGTTAGAGAAGTCAAAACTGGTTGATGTGAAGGTTGTGCGCGAGTTTCCAGACGTCTTTCCTGACGACTTGCCTGGGTTACCACCTGATCGTCAAGTAGAGTTTCGGACTGATCTCGTGCCGGGAGCAGTTCCTATTGCTAGAGCTCCTTACCGATTAGCTCCATCAGAGATGCAAGAGATGATGGCACAACTCCAAGAGCTTTTGGAGAAGGGTTTCGTCAGACCGAGCTCGTCACCTTGGGGAGTTCCGGTCTTATTCGTCAAGAAGAAGGATGACACAATGAGAATGTGCATTGATTATCGTGAGTTGAACAAAGCGACAGTGAAGAACAAATATCCGCTTCCGAGAATCGACGACTTGTTTAATCAACTGCAAGGAGCGGGTTGTTTTTCCAAAGTTGACTTACGTTCGGGTTATCACCAAGTGAAGGTAAGAGAAGAAGACGTTCCGAAGACAACCTTTAGAACGCGTTACGGCCATTACGAGTTCCTCGTGATGCCTTTTGGCCTAACGAACGCACCAACGGTATTTATGGATTTGATGAATAGGGTGTGCCGACCATTCCTCGACAAGTCGGTCATCGTATTCATTGATGACATACTCGTGTACTCTAAGAGTGAGTTGGAGCATGAGCAACACCTTCGCGAAGTTCTTGATGTGCTGAGAAAAGAAAGATTGTACGCCAAATTTTCCAAGTGTGACTTTTGGCTTAAAGAGGTACAGTTTTTGGGTCATATTGTCACTCGAGACGGAGTGAAAGTAGATCCCTCTAAAATTGAAGTTATGATGAATTGGGAGCCTCCCAAGAATCCGTCCGAGATCCGAAGTTTCTTGGGTCTGGCGGGATACTATCGGAGATTTATTCAGGATTTTTCGAAGATCGCTTCTTCCTTGACAGTTCTAACTCGGAAGAATGCGAAGTTTGATTGGACCAAAACGCAAGAGAAGGCGTTCCGGATTCTTCAAAAGAAATTATGTGAAACTCCGATCTTGTCGTTACCTGAAGGGTCAAAAGACTTCATGGTCTATAGCGATGCTTCGAAGATGGGTTTAGGTTGTGTGTTGATGCAGCGGGGCAAGGTAATCGCTTACGCCTCGAGAAAGCTTAAGATACACGAGAAGAACTATCCTACCCACAATTTGGAGTTAGCAGCAGTAGTGTTCGCCTTGAAGCTTTGGCGACATTATCTCTATGGCACGAAGTGTACACTCTAAACAAATCATAAGAGTCTGAAGTATGTCTTTGATCAGAAAGAGTTGAATATGAGACAACGGCGGTGGCTCGAATTGCTTAAAGATTACGACTGTGAGTTGCTTTACCATCCCGGGAAGGCAAATGTGGTAGCCGATGCGTTAAGTCGGAAAGACTATAGCGGAAGTATTCGGACTACCTGTTCGAGAATCGAGTTAGTATCCACCCTTGTTGAAAAGATCAAGGCATCGCAGAACGAAGCCTTGTTGGAAGAAAATCTCCAAGAGGAAGTCATGACGAAGCAGTGTTTACTCTTAACGGAAGATAGCCGTGGGGTAAAACTGTTCAGCGGTCGTGTGTGGGTACCCAAGATTGGGGGTAACCATGATCTACTGCTTGAAGATGCTCACAAGTCCAAGTTTTCCATTCATCCAGGAAGTACGAAGATGTACCGGGACTTGAAGCTGCACTATTGGTGGCCGGTAATGAAACTTGATGTGGCGCGGTATGTGGAGCGTTGTGTTACGTGCTCGCAAGTTAAGGCCGAACATCAACGACCATATGGGAGTTTTCAGTCTTTAGAGATTCCCGAGTGGAAGTGGGAGCATATCACCATGGATTTCGTGACTAAGTTGCCTAAAACTCTTCGAGGTCACGATACCATTTGGGTGGTAGTTGATAGGTTGACAAAGAGCGCTCACTTCTTGGCTATGCGCGAGACTTTACCGATGGATAAGTTAGCAAAACTGTATATCGATGAAGTGGTCTCGAGGCATGGAATACCTTTGTCGATCGTGTCAGATCGCGACAGTCGGTTCACTTCTAACTTTTGGGATGAGTTTCAGAAAGAGCTGGGTACACGAGTTAAGTTGAGTACGGCTTACCATCCACAGACCGACGGGTAAAGCGAGAGAACGATCCAGACATTAGAAGATATGTTGAGGTCTTGTGTCATCGATTTCAGGGGTAGTTGGGACTCGCACCTGCCTTTGGTGGAGTTTGCTTACAATAATAGCTACCACTCGAGTATTGGAATGGCACCTTTTGAGGCGTTGTACGGGCGAAAATGCCGAACTCCCGTGTGTTGGCTTGAAGGGGGAGAAAAATAGTTCGTCGGACCTGAAATCATGCAAGAGACGGCCGATAAAGTCAAGAGCATTCGTGAAAGATTGAAAGCGGCTCAGGATCGGCAGAAGAGTTATGCCGATAAAAAGAGACGGCCGATGGAATTCCAAGTGGGCGACCGTGTGTTGCTGAAGGTATCGCCGTGGAAGGGCATTATACGGTTCGGAAAGCGTGGGAAGTTGAGTCCCCGTTTCCTCGTACCTTTCAAAGTGCTCAAGCGGGTGGGTTTGCAAGCCTATCAATTGGAACTGCCGCCAGAGTTGAGCAGAATACACAACACGTTTCATATTTGTTACCTTCGGAAGTGTTTGGCGGAAGAGGAAAGCGTCATCCCTCTCTCCGAGTTATCAGTAGACGAGGGTAACCGTTGTGTAGAAGAGCCTGACGCTATCTTAGAGAGAAAGTCTAAGAAGTTGCGTCACAAAGAAGTCACTATGGTCAAAGTGCAGTGGAAGCATCATAGGGGAGCCAACGTGACGTGGGAAGCTGAGGAGGATATGAAGCGAAGATATCCTCATCTCTTTATATAGTTGGGATTTCGGGGATGAAATCATTCCCAAGTTGGGGAGGATTGTAACACCCTGGATTTTCATTATATATTTTGTTGTATTCTTGCGTTTACCTTTTGTTGTAGACGCCGAGTTTTGAATCGAGAGTTAGTGACTGGGTTTTGGTTGAAATTGTGGAAACAGAGAGTTACGCGGGCTATGCCGCGGCTTGTAGGCCGCGAGGAAAGTCGTGTAACCCTCTGGAGGATTCCCAGATTTTTGACACGCGCGGGATATGTCGCGGCTTGTAAGCCGCGAGCTAAGCCGCGCAACCCACTGGGGTATTCCAGTTTTATGGCACACGCGACTTTTCCCGCGGTTTGAAGGCCGCGGTGTAAGCCGCGCAACCCTCTGGCCGACTTAAGGGTTGTCAGCCACAAATATCTCATTTATTGATATTTCTCTCTCTCTCTTCAAATCTCTCTCTCTCTCTCAGTTTGTTTCTTTGGTTCTTCGAGGGTTCACTAATCGCTAGTATTAAGTGCATTGCTCGGGGTTTCGGTGTAGAAAGTTTCACTTCTTCGTCGTGGTCGATATCTGGTTTTCGGGTTTTCGTATAAACCTGTTTGGTGAGTTCCTACTATCATTTCAAAAACTGTATACATATCAAAAGCTACCTTTTGGAACTCCTATATATCTCCATGGTTTCAGATCTAAGTTTTCTGCATATTTGATATAACCTGAGTTTTGGGAGATTTTAGGGTTCCCGATCATTTTTGACTAAAATGATGGATTCTATCTTATTTGAAGTAAAAGGATGTTTTACTTGCTGATTTTGTAGCTTATGCAAAAGAAAGTTTATGAACTCATTTTTATGATTCTCATACTTACCAGAAGTTGAACTTGAAAAGGCATTTTGTTTATAAAATGTTTTGTATACCATATGGTTATATATGGTTGGTCACGAATGATGCTGTGACCAGTCTGGACTATTACTAGTGGATCCCTAGGTTTTGAGTCGACTGATATTATTTGGAGGTTACCAAGTAAAGTAAATATAGAGCTACATGTGCATTAAATTGTGAGGCTCTGGCCGTTAATAAATGTAGAGCTACATGTGCATTAAATTGTGAGGCTCTGCTGTTAACAAATATAGAGCTACATGTGCATTAAATTGTGAGGCTCTGGCCGTTAATAAAAGTAGAACTACATGTGCATTAAATTGTGAGGTTCTATATGATAACCAAAACGAAGAACTACACGTGCATTAAATTGTGAGGTTCTGGAAAGAAGGTTTATGACCTTATTTTAATGGATTATGTTCCTATCAATGGTGAACTTGGAAATGCTTGTTTGAAGATTTTCGTTTGGATGCAAATGTTTATATCTCTGATTTTGTATAAACTGTATGTTCTCACTAGGCTTTATAAGCCTAACACTTTTTCCTCAAATGATATGTATTCAGGTTCTCGTTAGCGGCAGGTTGCCACGAGTTTGAGTGTCGGGACTGATCCCGAGGGCTTTTGAGATGTTTAGTATTGGATTGTTGGGCATTGTTAAGTCCCACATTTTTGGATGATTCTGGATCAACAACATATGTAATCTAGATAGTATATGTTTAGATTGGTTTGTGTTGGGATCCTTATCCGTATTCAGATTTTTGTAAAGGTTAAGTACAGTTCCCCTTTTTGGGAGGTTTATACCTTTGGTTGATGCTTAATTGTACAGTTTCCGCAGTTTCAAATTACCCTGGTTTTTAGGGTGTTACAGATACAGAGTCTAATGCAACTACCAAGCTACTACGTATAAGAGGCACGTTAGACACTGGCGTTTGCAAACCAAATTTGATCTGGGCGACTTTGATGCTTCCAAAGTCGCATGAGAGTTGCACAAGAGCATGTGGACGGTTTCTAATACGGTTTCTTCATTTTTTTTGTTGTGAGACTCTCCAGAAAAACATTCGACTATCTCTCAGATATTAGATTAGCATAAATTATGTATTTCGATATTCATCGATTTTTCCGTTTCTCAAGCATTTCACCTTTTCTCAACCAAAAAACTCTTGAAATCAACCAAAAATACCGGGAAAAAATCTCTTGAAATCAACCAAAAATACCGAAAAAAATCTCTCGAAATTGATAAAAAAAAAACTTAAAAATCCTTCGAAATCAAGCAAAAAAACTTTAAAAATCCATTGAACGTTCGTAAAAAAATGAATACACGTCGAGAAAACCGTATGAAAAAAATTCCTGGGTCCGTTTGTGAATCGGGTGGGTTTTTCCCGTTTTGGGTTTTCCACGTAAATCTGGTGTCGTTTTCTTCCCTATTTAATTTTGTCAAGTTTACGTTTATATTTTTGTGGTTGATTATTATCTCCGTTGAGATTTCGAGTTTATCGTTTCCGCATACAAACTCGTTTGAGTTTATTTTTGGATCTTTGGTTGATTTCAATTAAGTTTCTACTTGTTTCGATCTCATTTTGTTGAGTTCGATCGAGTGTGGTGTGGTCGGAATTTGCAACAAAGATGACCCAACTTCACGAGTTTTCATCAAAGGAATTTTCGATATAAATTTCATTACGATGACCCAACTTCACGAGTTTGTAAGCGATGATCCAGAGAAAGTGAAGCATCAGAGGAGCAGTTTTTTTGGATGAGTTGAGCTTGGATTTGGTAGATGATTATCATTGTAGGGGATGATCCAGAGAAAGTGAAGCATCAATTCCTGTTAATCAATTAATTAAAATTGTAAGGGATTACATATTCATTTCAGAAGAGTGGGGCTTTATCTCGATCTCGGTCGCCTGAAGGAAGGTATGGGGATGGGGTTCTACAAACGAAAATCGAAAGAAAATAGAAACCATAGGGATGAAAAAAGCAGTTTTTAAACCATAGGGACGAAAATCGTTATAAATACCAAACCACAGGGACAAAAATAGTAATTTACTCTTTATCTATACTATATTATAAAGCAGAGATAATAACTCTTAAATACAAATTATTAGGCATAAGGTACCATCATTTTATGCAATATTTTAAAAATCTCTTAGTTTACAAGTATCAAAGCACAAGATACATATTACTATTGCAGACTTCTAACACCCACCAATTTGGTATGTGCAGAGTTTTCCTTTTATGCAGACATTTTCATGTATCACTATTAATTAATATATTATATTACTATAAACTTATTTTAATTATATTATTAAATATGTAAATGGTTATTTTTTTCTAGATGTCATTAAAATATATAATATAATCATTGAATTCTAACAAAATACTTATTTTTTTATATATATAAAACATTATATTATTAAGCCTAAATTAAACAAATTTATAAAAAAAAACATTATCACTTTCTCAAAACCATCCAAAATCGTACTGTAAATCGACAAAAAAAAACAAAAAATAAAATGAAATATTAAAATCGTGATGTATCTCGCTGCATTGCGCGAGTACGCTTCTAGTATTTTATAGGATCAGGTTTAGACAAAAATTCAAAAAAACGGAAATAACTGAATTTATAACATACACACATATGCACAAATGCATATTGTATATGTGCATAAAAACCAAAAAATAACTGAATTTATTTGTATGCACAAGTGCATACCGTCCAGATGAAGACTACCAGGATGTTCTTTAGTGTTTTTTTTTTGAGGTTTTTCCCTAAACCCTTCGTATCTCTCTCTCTCTATATATATACACTCTCTCTATATATATATATACAGAGAGAGAGAGAGAAGGGGAAGAATCATGTGAGAAGTTAAAACATTTTGCGTAAAGTTTGTTATCATATATGATTAACGTATATGTATTGCCAATGTAATGTGCGTTTAATCATATATGATTAAGCTTGTATATCATATATGATATCATACTTTTCTTTCTTACAAACTGTTTAGTTTCTCGTTTGAATCTCCCCATAAGTAATGAATATATTAATATATATATATATATATATATATATATATATAATCTAACGGTTAATAAAATGTGTTTTAGTTTTTCATTTATTTGAGTTTTTCTTTTGAACCTCTGTCTATATATATATAATCTAACGGTTGATAAAATGTTTTTTAGTTTTTCATTTATTTGAGGTTTTCCTTGAACCTCTCTCTCTCTCTCTCTCTCTCTCTATATATATATATATATATATATATATATATATATATAAATTTAAGAGGTAATAAAATAATGATTTAATCTTTTTAATGAAAATAATTTATGATGTTACTTTAATATGTTATCTTATTTATTTTCTTTTTGGTTAAATTTTATAGTTTTATATATGTTATATATGAAAAATAATTAGCTTTTTCATAATGTCAAATTAATACATTAAAAATACACAAAAAAATAATACATCAAATTAAAAAAAAAAATTGTATTAATTTTTCAATACGAATGATAAAATATTATTTAGAGTAAACTATAAATTTGGTTCTTGTGGTTTGTCGAAAATAATATATTTTTTTTACCATTTCGAAATCACAAAATGGCCATCATGATTTGTAAAAACGTCCGGATTTAAGCCTTCCCTCTAATGAGGGGTGTTTTTGTCTTTTTTAAAAATTTTAGTTTTTATTAGATCAATGTCTATTTTATGATTTTGGTTCCTATGGTTTTTTGATTGGGTAAAGACAAAAAAATCGATAAAAGAATAAAAATACCCTTCATTTAATGGAACTTTTTTAACGTCGTTAGCATGAGGTACTATATTCGAACGTTTTTACACACCACAATGACCATCTTGTAATTTCAAAACTGTAAAAACGAAAAGGGTTAGTTTTTGACAAACCCCATAGACCAAATTTGTACTTCACTCTATTATTTATTCAACATTTAAGAAGAGTTTGTTTAAAAATATTTTTTTATTGAAACCTAAATTAAATAATTGGTTGTGTGTGTGTGTGAGAGAGAGAGAGAGAGATAGCCAAGTTGGCATACAAGTGTAGATGGGGACTACCACGTCATGTTGCACACATGTGATGGGCCCACCAACACGTGCGACAACAGACCACCCATAGCACGAGGAGGAGAGGGAGAAGAAGAGTTGGCTTCAATCCCCTACGACCCACACCTCCCGGCTCCTACGTGGGACCACTCATCCCACGGGTATACAAAATATGGATTTTAACAACTTTTTTGTTCTAATAGGTTATGTTAGAGCATCTCCAACAGCGTTACTATAATTTCTCTAAAGTAGAGAAACAAAAATAAAAATCTCTAAAAAGTATTACATTCATCTCCAACAGATTTGTTATTTTAAAGAATTTAAAACAACTTATATTATTATAATATTCTATAATTTATCATCTCAACACACTTTTTAAAAAAATCTTAATATAAAATAATAAAAAGTGAATTTCATTGGTGGAATTGAATAAAATAATAATTTCTCTCTCCTACCATGAAGTTTTAGAGAATTCTCTAAATTTGGAAAATTTTCAACTTTTCTCTATTATACCAAACAAGATAGCAAAGCTGTTGGAGAGGTTTAGAGAACAAAAACCCATTTTTTTCTATTTTAGCAATGCTACTATTAGACCTGGCAAACGTGTCGGGTTCAAAGTTAAACGGGTTGAGAGTGTCAAACTCTAACCCTAACTTAACCCGTTTAATAAACGAGTCAGAAAATTTCAACCCTAACCCGACCCGCCTAACCCGTTTAAATCATTTAACATTTATAAAACTAAAAATTCACAAAAAAATACAAATCCAAAATTCAAATAAAAGTATTAGACATCCAAATTTTATACTTCAAACTTATAAGTTTTAACCAAATATAAAATATTAAAAATTTAAAGCACTAAAAAGAAAACTTATAATATATATATATATATATATATATATATATATATATATATATATATATATATATATATATATATATATACACACGGGTTATTCGGGTCATTTTCGAGTTGAAATTTTTGACTCTGATCTTACCCGTTTAATTTTCGTGTCGTGTCGTATCAACCCGTTTACTTAAACGGGTTGAAATGTATTACCCAAACCCGTTTATTTCGTGTCGGGTTAGCGTGTCATATCAGTTTTTGCTAGGTCTAACAGCTATGCTAAAATAGAAAAAAAAATGAGATTTTAGCAACATGTTTGCTCCAACAGCTATGTTATACCATATATACTAAAATAGAAAAAAGAAAAGAAATGAGTTAAAATTCTCTAAATTTGGAGAAATCTCTAAAACTCCATATTTAAGAGAGAGAAATGATATTAAATTATTTCTCACCAATATGAGACATTGAAGTTGTGTGTTCAGGAGAGAGAGATAATATTTTATTAAATGTATTGAATATTTTAATAATATAGTTGATGATAAAATTGCTAAAATAGAATAGTTGTTGGAGTTGAATGTAATTTTTTTAGATATTTTAACTTTTTATTCTCTATTTTATAAAGATTATAGCATAGTTGTTGGAGATGCTCTTATATTGTATGTTAAAATAGAAAAAATGAGGAGAGAGATTGTAAAAAACTCTAAAGTTATAGAAATCTCTAAACTTTATAGAAGAGAGAAATAATATAATAATATTCTTTTTCATCAATAAAAGAATTTTAAATCTAATGGGTAAGAGAGAGAAACAATATATTATTAAATATATTGATTATTTAATTAATAAAGTTAATGTTACGATTGCTAAAATAGAGCTTTTTGAGATGGATGCAATTTTTCTTAAAGATTTAGAATCTTTTTACTCTATTGTAAAAGATTATACCATAACTCTTTGGAGATATTTTTCGTCCATGTTGGTTGTTAAAAATTGCAGATTTCGTCCCTATGGTTTTGAAATTTTGGTTTTTGTCCTTATGGTTTGTAATTCATTTTTATTTTCGTCGCTAACGCCAAAACACTGTTTTTAAGTAGGAAGAACTAAAATAGAAATGAATTATAAGGATGAAAAATAATAAAATTAAAGCATAAGAACGAAAAATTTAATGAATAAAATTTGAAAGGGGTTAGAAAAATAAATTATTTTAGTTTTTTCGTTATTATCGAAAATAGAAGGGTATTGAGGGAGGATTAAAAATCTGAAACGATCAGTTGACAAGAAGAATTAGAATTTCCGTGTTTTTCATTTATCAAATTAAGGTTAGTTCTCTCGTTATGCTTACGGTTCATGGTTTCTTATTATTTGGTGATATGCATGTGTTACTCGTTAGGAAGGGTGGGACGTAATGGACTAACGGTGGCTTGGCGACCACCAATTTTATTGGGGAAATTAATACGATGAAATTGTCTAGAAACCGAACATCAAATGAGAAATTGGGGTTCTATAGGTCGAAATATTTGGGGCTTCCTTTGCCAAAAATTGAATATAATGTGAACGGAGATTTTAGAGCAAAAAGAATGTCGAAAAAGATTGAATAACGACTTAATTCGATAGAAAAACCCGCTACTAACCTTGGGCATCGTCCGAGGGAGTCAAAGGGTGGGGATTTGGGTTTGTTATGGTGATCAGCGGAGTGGACTGTGTTGGATTTAGGGTCCATGTATTATGGTAGCGGATCACAGTCGAAGCGAGTACGGCCCACAACCTAGTTCGGGCTTGGGGCTGTTGGGCTTGAGCCGAATACGAAGCCCATTCGAACCATATTTTTGTTTGGACAATTGTTTGAGCCAGCAGAAGGAGCCCAAATGACCAATATTCATTTAATTTGGGGTTTGGGGGGGGATTAAATAATTGTTAGGGATTTTAATTAATTAATTAAATTGGTTTTATGTTAGTTAAATTTAATCATTAATTATGAAGTTATATTAATGAATTACTTTTTCAAGGGAGTATCTTCTTAAATCATTTTAATTTAAATGGGATGCATACTATGTATAAAATATATTTTAAACATGAACCATATTGAAATCTGAGCAAACAAGTATGTGCTACAAAGATCAGGAGGGCAAAGATCGAGTAGCTCCTGTCTAAACCATTTGGCAGCGACATACTATACAAATATTTATGAGATCTCAACCTATTTTTGAAAAGTTATTCTAATCAAAAGCATGTATATTTATGGCAGTATAATGTTTCTGATATTTTATGATATATGTGTTTACTTGTGCATGAAACCATGGACCAACTGGGTTTTATAGCTGACTAGTTACATGTATCTTTCATTATCAATATTCTATTTCATATGCCTTAGCCCGATATGAGACAATATATATATATATAGACATTAAGGTAAACATGGGTATGCTTAAACTTAGGTTGTAATATTTTTACAGTTTAGAGAATTTGGATTGATCTTGTGATGAATGTTTTTAGTTATTATTAGCGATTTACATTGTAAATATAAAATCATACATATTCTTTTATTAACAATTACCCACTACAATCTCTCTCAAGAGAGAAAGGCGTTTTCATTGCTTTCTCTAGGCTCTTTGCTACTCATTGGGGAAACCTGGGCTAGGCTATCTAGAGATTATGGTTGTCTAGAGCAAAGTCGAGGCTAGTGGGCCCTCAAAGGGTTATGTCCAGAGGGTGGGGTGGGTACCTCCTTTGGTTATAACCTTTCTGAGATTAAATTGAGAATGTTAAAACTATAACATCATTGTTTCCTCTTTCTTTTTAACGAGTAATGTTCACTTGATCTATACAGACAACTTAACCAATAGAAGGTTTAATGAAAAAATAACCGAATAATCCTTGATGGTAAAATTTGACATCACATTCGGAAGTTTCTAAAACCACCCCCTTCAATTTGTTCCTTTTGCATTCTCACACCAAAACCCATGTATTTTAATAGGAAGTTGAAATATTATATGCTATCCATACCCTTTCTACCGACTTCTTTTTTTAGTTTTTTGATATTATGCCTATTATTATATTAAGCTTTTTATATTTCATAATTAAGTATTATTTCTTATATTAATATTATATTTAGCCATATTTTATTCTTATGATACTATGGTAATAAGGTAAATATTATAAGAATATTATTATAGTTTACTAATTATAAAATTTATATTACTAGTTTTATGGTATTATCTATACTATATTATAAAGATGGCATAAAAAACTCTTAAAAACAAATCTTAAAGCTTAATGTACAGCTATTTAATGCTAATTACTTAAAAAACAACCATTAAAACAGTATGTACTACACTTAATGCTATTTATTAATTTTCAATCATTATCTCTAACCATTTTAACTCTCCTAAAATCATTTCCCACTTTAAGTCCCCTAAAATAACTCTCAACATAATTAAATATAACTCCCCTAAAATAACTCTCAGCATAATTAAATATAGAATAAAAATCAAATTTTGAATATAAAAATATAAAATATAATTAAAAAAATCTAACAGAATATTTTATAAAAAAATTATATTTTTAAACTAAAATAAATTACATTATATTATTAAGTATAAATTAAACAAATTTATATAAAAAAATCATTATCAATCTCTCACAACCAACCAAAATCGTAATGTAAATCGACAAAAAATAGAAAATAAAACGAAACATTAAAATCGTGATGTATCTAGCGGCATTGCGCGAGTACACTTCTAGTTATATTTTAAATAAATGCTAAATTAATATTAACGTAATAATATTTTGAAGATATAAAATTTATTATATTATTAAGCTATTAGAATACTAACATTTATCAGGAAGAAGTTACTGTAGATGAACAGTAAGTTACACTTTTGGTCCTTGAGGTTTTTAGTAAGTTACAGATTTGGTCCTTGAGCTTTTATCTTCTTTTTTTTTCTATGTTTGTAGAGTTACAGATTTGGTCCCTATAGTTTTATTTTCCTCTTGGATTTAGTCCCCATAATTTGTTGATTCCAAAATACACTTTCGATTTTGCATTTGTGTAACGTTTTAGTCATCGAAAGTAAAAGTTGTTAGCTCCTGACCGTTAAGTAAATGACACTTCGATCATTTATAAGTTTTTCATTTTCTAATTTAAATAAATAAAAGTTATATTATAAAAATTATTTTTATTATATAAGCATAAAATAAAGATCCCTTAACATGCATCGCATCTCAATGACTGTGTCTTCTCCAACCCAAAACCTTCCGCCTTCCCCATCAATCCAAGCACATAGTCGTAGGTGATTCACGCACCAATTTTTTATTTATTAATAAAGTAATTTATCATAATTTATTTTATGTTTTAATAATGATGTAAAATTTGTTTAATTCATATTTTTTATTATAATTTAATTTAGGTTTAATAACAATGTAACTTTTTTTAAGTTTAATGATGTAATGTACCATTTGCCAATTTATTTTCGCTTCCTATCATACACACACATCATCCTCATAGGGCATTTTGTAAATTATAGTCATGCTGCTAACAGACACAAAATGTTTTGTTCTCATAATTGGTGATGCTCAAATTTATGGTCTTAATATTTCTTTCCATCCGCAGCAACGCGCGGACATTAATCCCACCTCGTTATATACATTTAATAAATATATTCCTCTTTCCTAATATTTAATTTCAAGGTTTTTTTATTGATAAAAATATAATAAAGAATGACTTCTTTTTTCATGGTAATGGTTTTTTGAAAGTCCAAAATTTAAGAGAATTTTACTCTCTTATTACTTTCTCCATTTTGAAGAAAGTTTTGGAACAAAAAATTTACCAAAGTCCAAAAATATTCAATTTTTTGAAGAATATGATGGAAATAAAAACACAAATCAACACAATGTTGGTTACTCCACACCTAAGAAGGAAGAGGATGTGTTGGCCGGCTCTTTGTTTGTCTCATTTGTTTTTTATGGTCAGTCTTAACAAGGTGGCGACAGATGTTTTTTTTTACCCAGTCTTAGGTGTTTGGGTGTTGTGGGTTTTGTAGTCTTGTTTGCAGTTTCGTTTTTCGTCTTGGTGAGTGGCTGATTTTCTTTGTCTTTGTTTAGTGGTTGTGGTTTCGATTTGGATCTACACTTTACATAAGCTTTAACACTATCTTTTTTTCCTGTACCTTTTGTTTTTTCTTAAGCTATTGTTGGTCTTTCAAGAAAAATAATACATGGAAGAGGAGGCTCGAATTCATTAACTAAACGTATTCATACTGTAATATTATGTAACGGTTGGCCCTTGTCTGATTATTTTTGTACTTTTGTAACTAGTTTTCCCTTTTGTATTTCTAAGAATGGAAAATAGCGCGAACTTTATTGTCTTATTTTAAATATTATAAACTTTATTAGTTGATATTCGTTATTTTGTAAAACAAATAGTTAAAAACTACGAATGTTTTTTTGTAAAATACTTAAAATGCTCTTTAATAAAACAAAAGTTGAGAAACTTGCAAAACATATATAATCAGTCGCATCTAGGGGTGTAAACGAAGTACGAACCTAGTCGAGTCAAGTATCATGTTATTCGATCTTGGCTCAAAAATATTATATCACACTTGAGCTCGACTCAAGCTCGAATAACTTTTTCAAAGTAGGGCTCGAGCTCGTTGCTCGTTTAGGAGCTCGAACTCGAGATCGCTTAACTCGTTTATTTGCTCAAGCTCAATAGTTTTTAATTATATTTTGATTATATAATTTATAAACATATGCTCGAATGGCTCGACTCGATTCGTAAAGTTTAATTGAGCTTTGAAACGAGTCGAGTCGAATATTGGTGTTGAAGTATAACTTGTTAAGTTGAGCGAACTTTATTTTGCATTCGAGGTTGACTTGAGCTCATATGAAGCTCAATCTTGTGCAGCTCGTTAAAAGCTCTAATTATTTTACACCCCTAGTCACGTTAATATAATAATATCTTTATATTTTTATGGTTTGCGATATTATCTAATGATTATTTGACATTAACTGAATTAAGATTTCAAAACCAGTATATATATATATACTAGTGTTGGGCCCGTGCATTGTACGGGAGGATAAATTTTTTGTTGGAATATTGAACCGAGTTAAAATGAAACGTAATTTCTCTGTGAAAAATGAATGTATTTTCATAAGTGGTTAACTTGCATATATTCTTAATCGTTTGTTGTTATGAGTTTGTGCAATAATATTAGTAATAGTTTTGTATTATATTATTTAAAACTCAAAAGACATGTCTCACAACATATCACTATTATTGAAATAATTATAAATATGAACATACGTTTTTAAGATTTTGCAATTTTTCTGAAACCTCCTCGACAACACTTGACAATCACTTTGAACGTATAAATCTGTAGATTAATTAACAACATTCAACCCACATCAAATATGACAAAGAAAATAAATTATTTCTATCTTTTGTAACCGACAACTCAACTGGTATAGTTCAAATTCACTCGGTACCACTTGAAAATTTATCTGACTATTGACTTCAAGACCTCATAGTATTATCTTATTCCTCTACTTCGAAAAATATGATTGTGGGTTTTGAAAAATATAAACAAATCCTCAGTAAATAAAATAAAATATAAAAAAGTAGTTTTTCAAATAAACAAAAATATAGTGGAATACCTTTTGTTCAGTTGCAGGTTTCGCCATTGACACCCGACCGTTCGTCTTCTTATTGTACTCGGATGATACATAGAGAAGCTATATATTTTTATAGTTAATGTAGAGAATATTTTAAAATCTTTTATTTTCATTTTCGATTTTACATTTAAATGTAAATATATTAAAAATATGGAAGAATATTTTTATATCTACATCGTTTCTATTTTATTTTCTTTTCATTTGGTTAATTTAGAAAGTATTGCGGAATATTTTTATTTTAAAGAATACGCTAATTTATTAGTGTATCTCGTTATTTTTTATTTTTAATTCATATCAACCTTTTTTTTCTTCTTTTAAAGCTCGTGAAAAAAAATACGTGTAGATTTTATATTATGCTAATATAAAATACGTGTAGATTTTATAAAATAAAATAGATTTTATATTAGCAAAAAAATACGGAAGAAAAAAGAGTTTATATTACATCTCATTATGTAAAAAGATTTTATAAAATAAAATATGGAAAAATCATTATGAGATGTAATATAAAAAAATACGGAAGAAAAAAGATTTTATATTACATCTCATTAATATAGATTTAAATGTAAAATCTACATTTAAAATAGATTATGCTATAAAAAAATCTATTTTATAAAATCCTCCACCAAAAAAATAAATATTTATATTAATAAATGATTATCCATTCCACAAATAGATGATTATGTGAGATACTGTGCTTGGAAAGGTTGTACCAAAGCATTAAGAAATTGTAAATTAAGTAATTGGCTTTAATTAGTTGTAACTTGTGCTTAAAATGTTATAATTAAGAGTTTTTTATTCCGTTTTTATAATATAGTATATATATATATATATATATATATATATATAGGGAGAGGTTCATTTGAGAAATAGTAAATATATGAGAAATAGAGAAGTAATCTTAGTCATTCATCTGGTCAACATTTGCGGCTTTAACCGCGAAGCACCGGATAATTCCTTGTGTGATCTATAGAAGGTAGAGGGGTAATTTCGTAAAATACACGGGATGAGTTCATATATGAATCTGTATGAATCACAAAGATTTATATATGAATCTGTTAATTAGTTCAACTGATTCATATATGAATCTTTGTGATTCATACAGATTCATATATGAATCACAAAGGTTCATATATGAATCTGTTAGTTAGTTCAACTGATTCATATATGAATCACAAAGGTTCATATATGAATCAGTTAAAAGAGTTCAGTTGTGAATTGCACTGGTTCATATATGAACATATAGTTCATATGTGAATTATACATGTTCATATATGAATACAACCCGTGTGTTTTGTAAAATTTACGAAATTGTTCTTCTATTTTTGGAATAGCCGCAACTTTTGACCAGTCAAAGTCGCAACTTTTGACCGGTCAAAGCCGCAATATTTGACTAGTCAAATCCGATATTGACCATATGAATGACTAGGATTACTTCTCTATTTCTCATATATTTACCATTTCTCAAATGAACCAAACACTATATGTAACAACCCAACTCTAAACAACAAGATAACAACTTAAATCTTAAATAAAAATGTCAAACGACACAATACAACACCCAAAAATACGAGATTTGCGGAAAGATAACCTAGTACACAACTGAGAATACAGAGACAATAGTCTACAATGGAGGTCCACTAATTTAGCTCCAGCGCACATCTTCTCTTAAACCATAACCGCTCCTTGTACTCCCACTCTTTACCTGAAAAGGGTTTTAGATTTGAAAAAAGAGCGAGGGTTAGACCGAAAGGTCTAGTGAGTCCCCTCTTGCAACAGTTTTATAACTCAACAAAACATTCAATAAATCATCATCAAATAAACCATTTTCAGCTTCCAAGAAACCATTAACTTTTAGTAAACTTCTCCGCTCACACTACCGCCACCCTAAGGTGATAGCGTGTCTGTGACTCACACTGCCTTAGATGGGACACCCCCACCCCCCATATAGCATAAACGGGACACACCCCCCGGTATGAGCACAGGCAAGCTACACACCCCGACTTTGAGCCTTCTCACTTAGGACCATGTATGCATACATTCCCACTTGAACAATAATAATAAAAATCATCTTTACAATTTAAATAATTCTCGCAAATAAGTTATGGAGAAACATCATATCAAAGCTTGCATACAATTTTCATAATACTCATGCCATCATATAAAATCAAAGTTTAAAATAAAAATTTCACATGCTTTCGTTAACAGAAGACTTTAGTTTAGAAAAACTCACCTGGTGCCCCTTGCTTAACTCTTTGCGCCTACTTGAACAAAACCTATAAGAAAATCATTGATCGGTAAACTTCCGATATTTTCTAAATCACAACGGTAACCGACCCTTAACTCACTATAACTTAAACGGTTAATTCCCAAATAAATTAGACTTACTCCCTTGGTTGAAATACTTAAAGCAATCCACTTCGCTAATTATCCATAACGGCCATCGATTCCTCAACATACCTTAGTTTCTCATCTATTCAAATATCGTCCAAAGGCCCCACCACATCTGCTTTCACAAAACACCTCATCAGATTAGACACATGGAATGAGGGATGATTCCCACTCAGATCCTCGGGTAGATTTAGTTTGTAGGCTACTTTTCCAACTCCCTTGATGATAACGAATAGCCCAACGAACCTTAGTCTTAACTTCCATTTCTTTCTGAATCGATCACACCCTTCCCATACGAGACTGGTAACTTTACATTTGTCACCGCTTGCGACTAAAGACTCATAATTCTCAATCTAATCAAGATAGTACCATTCGATTAACCAAGTCATTTTGATCAATACCCAGCCACACGCAACCATCAGGTCTAACCCTCGATTACGACAACTTCCATAACTGATAAAATTTTGCCGAAGTTAACACCACGACAACATGCATCACTGATTACACAATTATTCTACTCACCAACATAACTCACCGTCAACTGTAGACATCACCTACATCTCACAGTCACGAGTTTCTTCATCATACAATTTGTCGTTGCAAGCAACCCCTTTTAGTACGACATACGATAGACGCATAAACACTTTCTTTTCCGAACCACATTGATCTTAACTCCTCGGCATTATCCAAATCTTACACATGACATCACTTCAACTTCCTACATATTGGCAGACACTTCCACAATTCAAAACCCTCGAAAACCACCAATTCCAACTGACCAATAGTGCAACCCATACTTCCATATTTTTCCGTTGCGCCCACATTCATCCGGCTAAAAGCGCGATAAAACCAAGCTTCACCCGCTCTACACGTAGCAACCACTCTCATGCAAACTATTCCAAATAGTTTATCACAGGACAACGGTCTCAATTGGAACCCCCTTCTCACGCATTGCCGAACTGACACTATGGTCCTATGCTCCGAGCACTATATCCCAACACCTCTATCTTCCTCCTTGAGGATTTCAATCCCACTTCTAACGACCGACTCACTAATTAATAGAGTGAACTTTTGCTCAACAACACGATTTTTATTAAACATCCCCACACCGCATCGATCGATATAATCTCTTCCCCATACCCACGCCAGGGATTATAAAATTGCTAACAACAGAATCTAAAAACATACCTCTACATTTGAGTCACTTAACAATCTTCTTACTCTCAGATTTACCACCTTTCCGACATGATATCTTCACATCTTCTTGCTGCAAGAAACCTCGCTCACTCAACATTGCTTTCTCTATTCTTCAATGATTCCCAGTAGTGTCAAATCCCATTTACGTCACGTTGCTTGATCAACCGACTTTCCACACTTCTTATGCGAGATAATCAACCCAACTCCTCCAATTCATTACCCACTACTTGAAAGCGTCGCACAATTCTCGCCCTCCAAACAGGATTTCCCCAGCTGCTAGAATACTTTCCTTTAAAGAGTACCTCAATTTTCCCACGAATTTTCTATCTAATACACAACCCTTGAACTAAGCAATTCGTCACTTTCGACAATCATTCCAGGGATATAAGATAATCTCGCCCAAAACTTGCCGAAACCCAGAACACACGGTTCCTCTCTTAGATAACCACCAACCCTCATTGAAAAATTATTCTCAACTTAGCAATACCCCGATACTAACCAAACATTCGCACATCCCAACCACATACTTACCACTTACAAATCATTTCCTATAGATCTTCGGACGAGGACGCTCATCCTCTAGCAATAACGCCCACCTTCTACATATCCTCAAGAAAGCTCCTTACCACTTTAAGGATTTGCACTCCCAGCTATGTCATAAAGGCATCACCAATTCATGGTTACAACCACCACTCTACTATCTTATCCCAGAACATTTGCAACTCTCCACGACCACTTGTCACACATACCAAAACCGTCATTTTCTCGCTGGTCAAACTATTAAAATTTGACTTCGAGACATTTCATGACCTTGTCTTTCCCGAACCTGAATAAATCGCAAAACTATGCTCCTCCAAAACTATTTAACTAGGTTTCGCTCCTTGTCGGCTCATCGCGACCTGCTGGAATTAACTCCAGTAGCCTGAAAGATTATGCGTACTACCTCGAAGACTTAAGTGCTCAAAGCACAACCCTTCCCAGTTGTGCTATATAAAACTTTTCTCCCACATAACCAATCAAAACCTCATTAGTAAAGAACAACCTATCCGAACTAAAGATTTTCCATTTTTGTAAGAACCACACAATGTTGTCCAACATCACATTAGGTTTGCACCTTTTCTAAATAACCCTTCGCTTCCTTACGCAACTCCTCGAAACTAACCATAACTACTTCTTCATTTTCAGTGTCCCGCTATTCATCACGAAAATGGTTTCTGACTTCCACAACAACAGTCGACGTTGAGATATTTTCACTATGTTTTCAACCACCAAGGATCCCCAATGAAAGCTACCTCTTCCACTGCGACAGTTAACTGCAAAAATATCTTTACTACTTCAGGATCCACTCCCGACACAACCATTTGCCGACATTCACATCTCAAATCTCGGAACCAACGGTATGCTACTATAGTACCATCATCCTTAACATCATAGACCAATACTTCCAATAACCACCTCCGTTATTCACCGCCCTCACTTAGGATAATACCAATATCAAGTATTTACCACCCTCTGATTGAGCGACACACTTCCACTCTCAAAACTTTCATCATTCTTAATTTCAACCCTTCCCTTCGACCTAGAGAGTTCATAGTCTTCATGCATGACACACAAAAATTTAATCTCTAGATACGTTTGAAAATTTAGAAGATACCTACATCAGAAAACAAACTTACGTGCATACGACACAACACTGACTTAGTCATGCACAACGATTTCAGGAATCGTTCTACCTTAACTCCATAACAATTTCTCTTCACCACACCCCAATATCGAGGTTGGTACATTTGAAAATATTTCCGATGAACTTTACACACACGATTTAGAAAATACTACCAAAATTGTTTACACTGAGCGTGCCAAACGACTCTCACCCTTGTTGATATAACAGCACATGCCGGAACCAAACTCAATTATAAAATCATGCGGTCAAATGTTGTTTTGATTGATTTTTTTTTACCAAACGTTAACTTATTTACAAAGAGGTACATAATATTTCCCCACACCAAAAATCGAAATTTATCAACCAGTGTCATAAACTTGTCTTTCAATATGTCACACATTTGCACACGTCAACACGTTTTTAAAACAAACACCTCATAAGGCATACACATGCCAAAAATATCTTATGTGAGTGATATGAAAAGCTTTAGTAATTTATTTGATACACAATGCTTGGGACTCAATGACATTGAAGGCTATTTACTCTAACAAGATCAACTGATTACATTCACTATAATTATTCCTGACTCCTTGCTTCTGACCAACCGGTAGGAGTCCTCCACTGTACCACAACCTCCGGCACCATCGTCTTCTAACAATCTTGGAAACCCAACATCTAGTCACTACCGTGATTATTGATTCATAAATCAAATGTCCTCATTCTGGCCGAACAACCCGCCAGTGATAATTCATTTCCATCCAATCCTTTCTACATGTTATCCGGTAACACTAATATCGTCTTTCAATCACCCTTCAATTAACAGCACCTTTAGAAACCTCCACTCTATCAGACCGAAGACTCCTTTGGGGCAAAAGCCACCCCCTACCATCATTCTATTCCTTATGGACCCAGGAGGTCCTTTCTCAATGAAACATCTACATCCCGCACGATATGCATCCTAAACGGTATTAACCTTACTACCAAAGATGAACTTCCACAACACGCTAGACTAACTCTATTAATCTATGGATAGAACTCTCTACCCTGAACCACACTCAACAATAGCCATTCAGTATGCCCATGTACCTGTAAATTCATAATGGCATTGGCCAGATGCGATTCTGAATTTACCTTACATGAGGGTACTCACTATTGTTATCACTTCTCACAATGATCAAGGGCTTTCTTAAAGGCTTCCTATATCTCAGTTGTGTTCATCTACCCCACAGTTTAAGTTTAGGCCCATCCGGTCAGCTAAATCCCTTAAACTATGGCTCTGATACCAACTATAACAACCCAACTCTAAACAACAAGATAGCAACTTAAATCTTAAATAAAAATGCCAAACGACACAATACAACACCCAAAAATACGAGATTTGAGGAAAGATAACCTAGTACATAACTGAGAATACAGAGACAATAGTCTACAATGGAGGTCCACTAATTTAGCTCCAGCGCACATCTTCTCTTAAACCATAACCGCTCCTTGTACTCCCACTCTTTACCTGAAAAGGGTTTTAGATTTGAAAAAGAGCGAGGGTTAGACCGAAAGCTCTTGTGAGTCCCCTCTTGCAACAGTTTTATAACTCAACAAAACATTCAATAAATCATCATCAAATAAACCATTTTCAGCTTCCAAGAAACCATTAACTTTCAGTAAACTTCTCCGCTCACACTACCGCCACCCTAAGGTGACAGCGTATCTGTGACTCATACTGCCTTATATGGGACACCCCCACCCCCCATATAGCATAAACGGGACACCCCCCCCCTCCCCGGTATGAGCACATGCAAGCAACACACCCCGACTTTGAGCCTTCTCACTTAGGATCATGTATGCATACATTCCCACTTGAACAATAATAATAAAAATCATCTTTACAATTTAAATAATTCTCGCAAATAAGTTATAGAGAAACATCATATCAAAGCTTGCATACAATTTTCATAATACTCATGCCATCATATAAAATCAAAGTTTAAAATAAAACTTTCACATGCTTTCGTTAACAGAAGACTTTAGTTTAGAAAAACTCACCTGGTGCCCCTTGCTTAACTCTTTGCGCCTACTTGAACAAAACCTATAAGAAAATCATTGATCGGTAAACTTCCGATATTTTCTAAATCACAACGGTAACCGACCCTTAACTCACTATAACTTAAACGGTTAATTCCCAAATAAATAAGACTTACTCCCTTGGTTGAAATACTTAAAGCAATCCACTTCGCTAATTATCAAAGACCCAACGCTCAAACTCAATTCTCCATTAACCATTTATAATTGGGCCAAACACTAAATCCTAAGCCCAATTGAAAACAGAATACGGACCACGGCCCATACCTTGACCGACTCATCGACCGGGTAGCTTGACCGGTGTCGACCGAAACTAAATGACCGGGGCCCTCATACTCGACCGAGGTCTCTACTCTCGACCAGACTCCCTCTGCCGACCGGGGTCAGTATTGACCGGGGTCTCGAATCCCGGTTTGCCCAGCGACCGGGGTCCCCGGTCCCCCACCTCCATACACCGGTCGAACTCTGCAGATTAACATCGATGGTTTTCGGCTTCCCCAATCCACAGAGGCCGGGGCTCAACCCAACCAAAACCAAAATCCCATCATCAGATTATTTCAACTATCCCAACCCATGGATTAAAAGCAATACAACAAACCCTTGAGGAGAAAATAATGATTATTAGAAAGATTACCTTAAGGAATCACCAAGAACTTGATATCTCAATCGATGCTCTCTCTCCCCAACTTGATCGCCCACAATCGCCTTCCTCTCTAAACCTTTACTCAGCCGCCAAACGCCTAAAATGAAAGGTTTTAGGGTTAACACCCTTTTTATTCAATGTTACCCCTTACACCTTCATCCTTGAAGATTGACCAAATAAACCCCCAACTTTTCATTATTAAAATTTTATGCTCGGTTATTACACTATATATATATATATATATTAGTTTTAGTAAAAAAAATGATCTTGCTAAATATAATTTATTTTTATCAAGCAAAAATCAAAATATTATTTATATTACAAAATACAAACATAAATAAATAAAAATACACGTACAACAAAACAAGTCGTTAGATCGTTGCAGGGGCGGACCTGTAGTAGTGCCAACGGTGGCACGTGCCACCAGGCCCGGCCCTGGGCACGTGCAGCCCGTGCGGCCGCACAGGGCATCAAGCCCATAGGGGCATCAAATTTTCATCATATGTTATATATACATATATATATATATATATTATTAGTTTAGGCCTTTGGATTTTATATTTAAGACTTAGGGGCTGCAATCATGAAATGTTAAACATATGCCCAAACCCAACCTTTCAAGGCCTTGTAAGACCTGAAGTGGTGAGAATACCTTGCCTTGTTGATATGATTTCTCATGTTCGGTGTTCGAAAGACGAACGAGCACTACGATTTTCAAAGATGGGCAGATGGTGTTCCAGATCCAGAGGAGGAGGCAAACCACAGACAATTAACGGTAATTTCTCTGCCCGTCGTCGACTATATGTACGGTAAGTTCGAAGTTCCAACTGTCAAACCTCAATCCTCACTGCTTCGACTTTCTGAGTTTCTAGTCTCAACCGATTGTGCGATTTTTGTGCCCCTGTCTTTGTGGAACAGTCGATTTTTGTGAGATTTTCAAGTCTCGACTCTCGATTGTACCATTATCAAGATAACTTGTGATTATGCGACAACCTTTCATGTATGAGTTTTTTCTAGTTAACTATATTTCAATTGCCATCGGTCATTGTTTAATCTTGATATTGGTGGAAATTTGGGGAAAAACCTAGTTTTAAAAAGATGAAATGCGATTGGAAATTTGGACTCACTATAGTGTACCAACAAATGCTTCTGTTTGAATTAGTGTACCAAAAATGCTAGTGTTTGAATTAGTGTACCAAAATGTTTCTGTTTGATTTTTTTTCCTTTTTCTTTACTAATTGGTCTTAAACAGAACAAGACATTAGACATGTGGACAAGGTCTTTTTAATTTCATCTACTATTTTGGTTATACTAATTATAGTTTTTACTTGTTTTTAAGTTGCATATTGAAGTAAAGGTTCTAGTGTACTGGTACTAATTCCAATTTGGAAAAGAGAAAACTAGAAAGGAAGGAAACACAGTCTTTATCCAGGTTTTATCCTTCTATGCTCATTAAACATGTTTCCTATATCGCAATCATTAGGTGCACAAAATAGAAAAAGAAAGAAAAGACAACAAGAAATTTCTCAATCTTTACATGGATCATTAAGTAGATATTTTGTTAGGAATCAAAATGTTTCTGAAATTGTGTCTGAAACTGTGCCTGAAAATGCTTGGCCTAAAGTTGATAATTTTGTTGAAATTATTGAAAATGCCACTAAAGTTAGAGTGATGAAAATGCTTGTATTGATGAAGTTAATTTGGATATTTTTGATCCACGGTTTTCGGATGGATTAGATTCAAAAATGAAAGATATGTTTGCTAAAAAAGGACCTATAAGGGAAACCAACATCAATTTTCCAGAAAATAAAGTTGGTAGACACTTTTCTTGGGAACATTATGTTCGTAAGCTACATAATAGTGATTCTTATGATAGAAAATGGTTGGTTTATTCAAAAGCTTTGGATAAAGTTTTTTGTTTTTGCTGTAAGATATTCAAAACTGCTTGGTCTAGAAGTCTGTTAAAAGTTTTTTGTTTTTCACAGTAACATCCGCTGAAAGAAGTTTTTCAAAGCTAAAGTTATTGAAGGCGTATTTACGGTCAACCATGAGTCAAGAAAGGCTAAACGAGTTAGCAATTTTGAGTATTGAAAGTAAAAATTTTAGCGAATGTCGAATATGAAAAATTGATTGATATTTTTGCTTCAAGAAATGCACGTCGACATCGTTTTAGGTGATGCATTTTTGTAATTTGGGGTTTTGGTTTTTATGTCCCTCCCTTTTTACTTTTTATTAAATTAATAAAAAGCAGCGTAGGGATGAGCCGCCTAGCTTGACTCGGTTCGAAACCCTTTAAAAAATTGTATCTTTTGTCGTTTTATCTATTTGAAACCGCTTGAGGACATTTTTTTTAGCATATTCGTACAGGGCATTAAAATCCTTAGGAACGACCCTGTTGATGGCCTTGTTGGTTAAAGTTTTTGTCAATCATCGAGATTATCCCATATAGAGCTTTATATTCGTTCATGGTTTCTCACCTTCAACTATCGATTTTTGGCTCAAATTATTCAAGCTATATTATGAAAGTTTTCTGGATTTTGCTCTGACTTAATAGAGAAGTATTCTTGCAACAAAAAGCTTGATTTATATCTTAAAAACTCATCAAATTGGCTGCCACGTTTTAAAAGAGTTAAAGCCACGTGTCATCAATTAAGTAACACGTAATAAAACCTCTTCAAATCACCCATTATGACATTTATTTTCAATATAAATTTACATAACGTGTCCTTAAACATTAAGACATAATTCATTAATTATAACTAAGTTCTTGTAAATACATAAAGCCCCCTTGACTTTACTATATTTTAATTTGATTATTTTCTATAATTTTGAGTGTTATCTGAAAAAAATCAGGATGTTACAAATAGATATACCACAAAGACCAAATATGTAATTTTCTCAAGCTAATTTTGGAAGGATTAACTCTAATATTAACAAAGTTGGATGAATGACGAAAATGAAAGCAAATTAGAAATCATAGGGACAAAAAAAAACAGTTTTAAAAAATTAAGGACGACAATAGTTATAAACATAAAACCACAGGAACGAAAATCGTTGTTTACTCAAATATTAATGTCAATATCCCATTATTTACAAATTTGCCATTTAACTCATAGTCTGTAAGAGCATCTCCAACAGCATTGCTATAATAGAAAAAAATGACTTTTTCTTTGCTATTTCTCTCCAACAGTTTTGCTAAAAGGTTTGCTAAAATAGAGAAAGGACAAAAAAATTCTAAATATAGAGAATTCTCTATAATCCCTAAAGTAGAGAGAGAAACTATTATTTTAATCAATCCAACCAATAAGATTCAATTTTTAACATTTTATTTTAAGTTTTTTTTTAAAAAAGTATTGGGATGATAAATTATGGAATATCATAATAATATAAATAATGATTGATTCTCTAAAATAGAAAAGTTGTTGGAGTTAGAAAAAAATGTTTTTAGAGATTTTGACTTTCTTTTCTCTATTTTAGAAAAAATTTAGAAATGTTGTTAGAGATGCTCTAATAGAATCAATCTAATGGATAAATATTATATTGCCTTATTAATTTTTTTGCCTTCTATATTTAAATCTCCTTTTATATACCTTATTTATATTCTGTAAATCTTTTAATTATCTAATATATAAATTATCGAATATTTTATTTAAAGATGTATATGTTAATCACATGTTATAAAATATTCATATGAGTTCATATATGTATTTTTTTTAATGATTTTCTTAAAGAATCACATATAAAGCTTTCATTCACACTCTCATATTAACCTTCCCCTATATATAGAATACTATTCAAATGGGAATCACAAAAATGTTTGAAATCACAAGACCATCCACATCCTTGCAATTCATTTACACTTTCAATTGTGTTACATCAATTTTTGCAATTACCTTCTACACACATGTAATTTATGTACACTTTCAAAAGTGGTCCCTACTACAACATTTATTAATTACTTTATAAATTATTATATACATTTATATTTTTTAGTTAATAACATGATATATAATTCTTTGTTTTAATTTAATGTTAATTAAAATATATATTTTAATTTTAAATAAATGATTAATATATAATATAATAATATAATACAATTATTTTATTTATTTTATAATTTATTGTTTTATTTAAATAAAAAAAATTGAAAATATGGATGAATGTCACGTGGCTTGCAAAGACAAATGCAAGTATTGCAATTGGTTATCCTACATGACATCTATATTTGGGTTTACAATTATTTTTGCAATTGGTTTGTAATCCGTGTGTAGATGGTGTAAGAATCAAATTTTATGTATTTATTTGACTAAAATTATTGTTATATTTTGATTATTTTTTATTTAAAATAATAAGGGAGGTTTTTCATTTTTAAAAAATGGTTGTAATTATATCAAAAATTACATTTGTTTGATGATCTCATCATTAGATGTTCTCTTTTAAACCCACACCTATAAAACAAAATTATATAAAAGAATACTTTAATGTAATAACATAATATATACATTATATTATATAAGATAGGTCCTGGGTTCGAACCCCCCAACTCCCGTTAGCCTTAGTCGTTGAGTGAGTCAAAAAATATCGTCTCCAACGGCTACTCTATTTTAACAATTCTAACATTAAGGGGTCGTTTAATAAATACTTACCTGGATAAACACTTACCGGTATTACTTATCTTACGATATTTACATATTAAGCATGAAAACTACCTATAATCTTACCCGGTAAGAGTCATAACAAGGACCTAGAGTCTTACCCGGTAAGTGAGGGAAATGACTCTTACCCGATAAACGCTTACCGGGTTTAAGACGTTTACCAACAATCAATTTTGATGGTCGGGAAATGTTATACGATAAGGTAAGTGAGAGTAATGTCCTTGCCGGTAAGTGTTTACCCGGTAAGCATTTTGGTAAACGGCTTCTAACTAAATATTATTAAAATAGTCTACACATTAATAAAATATTATTTCTCGCTCATAAACATTTATTTTCACTACATCTTATTAGTGGGAGAAAAATAAAATACAATAATTTCTCTCCTATATAGGGTTTTTAGATAATACTCTAAATTTAGAGATTTAGAGCATCTCCAACAACTATGCTAGAATAGAAAAAATATGGATTTTAACAATTTTTTTACTCCAACAACTATGTTATCTTATATGCTAAAATAGATGAAAGATGGGAGATAATATAAAAATCTCCAAATTTGGATAAATTTTTAAAACTCACATTTTAAGAAAGGGAAATAATATTTTAATTTTTCCACCTGTAAGAGACATTGAAGTAAAATGTTTAGGAAAAAGAAATAATATTTTATTAATGTATTGATTATTTTAATAATATAATCAATGCTACAATCTTTAAAATATAGTAGTTGTTTAAGTTGGAAGTAAAATTCGTTTTAGAGATTTTGACTTTTAATACTCTATTTTGGAAAAAAAATATATATACAGCATAGTTGTTGTCTGTTTGATATGCTCTCACTCTCTCTTTTCTTTTTTCTATTTTACAATACCATATAGTATAGTTGTTGGAGCATAAATCTACCATTAATGATCAAAATTTCTATTATAGCATAATTGTTGGGATGTTCTCACATTAGTGTTTTTAGAACATCTCCAACAGTTTCTCGAAAAAGTAAAAAGTGAAAATCTTCAAAAAAAAAAGTCACATTCATCTTCATCAGATTCTTTATTCGGGAGATTACACAATTAATTCTATTATTAAAATATTCAATATAATTCATAAAATATTATTTCTCTTTCCTAAACATTTAATTTAAAACAAAAATTTAATTAGTAGAATGAATAAAAAATCATTTCTCTTTCATATATAATCATTTTTGGATATATCTTCAAATTTGAAGATTTTTCATTATCTCTTTCATACTTTCACCATTTTGGAGAAGATTTTGAAGAATCTGTTGGAGCAAAATATCTCCAAAATCTCCATTTTGGAGAAGCTGATAGAGATGCTCTTAGAGACGGGTTCCATGTGAAAATGATTAAGATTGCTGATAATCAATTTTTTGTCCAAATAATATGATATCCATGATTAATAAATTTTTAAATATATCTAATTAAAAAAATATACTCCCTCCGTCCCAAAATAAATTTCCACAATGAAAAAGACACAGTTTTAGGAGTGTGTAATTATTACACTTTTTAATTAACCAAAATACAATTTTCTCCATCACATAATTAAGGTTAGAATTGGAAAGTCGACAATTATTTTTTGAAAGTGAACATTTATTTTAGAACAAACTAAAATAGTAATATAAACAGTTAAATTGGAATGGAGGAAGTAATAATTAGTTTGATTATTCTACTATTTCGGCCTATAAATACCCATAAGATTCCATATTTTGATTTAGAACAAATTTTTGCACTCAAAGACAAGTTACTTGTCCTTTTTAACATTGTATCATCCAATTCACAACCTTATCATTCAAACAACCCCACAACCATAAAACACGTTGGTCGTACAACACTCTTTATTTCCGGTTCACCTCCCACCACCACAACCACCGTCATCACCACCACCACCCACCACCGATTTCCACCATTTTTTCAATCTTTTAACCAAAACCCATCTCTAAAATCACCCAAAAATGAATCTTGTAAACCCCACAACATTGTTCTATGGAGCACCCATTAGAACCAGATCTACCGCTTTCCTTTACCCGACCAGAAAGACTCAACCCGTTTATTCTTCCAATTCGTTCTCGTCAATCTCAGCGATTTTGACCAAAGAACAGAAATCAAACCCACCAGCTGACAAATTACAAGAAACCCAGTTGGAATTTCAGTTTGATTTCAATTCTTACATGGTGGAAAAGGCTAATTTGGTAAATCAAGCACTAGACGACGCCGTTTCGCTGAAAGAGCCGGTAATGATCCATGAATCCATGCGGTACTCCCTACTCGCCGGCGGGAAACGCGTCCGGCCGATGCTGTGCATCGCCGCCTGTGAACTCGTCGGCGGCGAGCAGACGACCGCCTTGCCGGCCGCCTGCGCCGTTGAGATGATTCACACCATGTCGTTAATGCACGACGACCTCCCTTGCATGGATAACGACGACTTCCGCCGCGGGAAGCCGACTAACCACGTGGTGTACGGCGAGGACGTTGCCGTCCTGGCCGGCGACGCCTTGCTCTCGTTCTCGTTCGAACACGTTGCCACCGCGACGAAAAACGTGGCCCCCGACCGGATCCTCCGCGCGATCGCGGAGCTTGCGAAGTGCGTTGGCGCAGAGGGTCTGGTCGCGGGCCAAGTCGTCGATATCTGCTCCGAAGGGGCCGATGACGTTGGATTGGACCGACTCGAGTTTATCCACTTACACAAGACGGCGGCGTTGCTCGAGGCCTCCGTCGTGCTCGGCGCCATAATGGGCGGCGGGTCCGACGAGGAAATCGAGAAACTACGGAAATTCGCGAGGTCGATTGGACTTTTGTTTCAGGTGGTGGATGACATTCTTGATGTGACAAAATCTTCGGAAGAATTGGGGAAAACTGCGGGAAAAGATTTGGTGGTTGACAAGACAACGTATCCGAAATTATTGGGGATCGAAAAATCGAGAGAATTTGCAGAGAAATTGAACAAGGAGGCACAAGAACAATTGTCGGAATTCGATCATAGGAAAGCTGCTCCTTTAATTGCTCTTGCTGATTACATTGCTTATAGGCAAAATTGATCCATTTTCATTTTAGAAAGTTTGTTAATCTATAATTTAATATCGTCATAATATATAATATATATGTAATCGTTGATTTACAATCGTTAATTTGCGCAGATTTTGTGTATGTTTGTTTCGATATGGTATTTTTTTGTTGATGTTCAGGTGAATATTCTTGTACTACCCCTTGATGGTCCCGAAGAACAGAGGAGTCAAAAGATGTTATTTTGTTGCTTGTTTGATAAACTTTATTAGTTATATATAGATACCAAATGTGACATTGGATTTTAAAACTGCGGATATACGATTTATGCGGTTGTGTTGATGATTTGACATGCAGCAAATATATTATAAAAGTATTAAAAGCGTACTCGTGCAATGCAGCATAATACGTATCGATCTTAACGTTTTTTTTTTTTTTTGTATTTATCAATTTTATAATATGTTTTTGTGTAGTTTTGAAAAAACGATAATGTTTTTTTATAAAAAATTTCATTTAATTTTTAATTATAATTTAATTTAAGTTTGATATTAGTGTAATTTATTTTAGGTTTAATAATATAATTTTTTTAATTAAATATTAAATATTCTGTTAGATTTTAATGATTATTTTAATTATATTTTAAACTTTTTTATATTTAAAATTTGATTTTTATCTTATATTTAATTATGTGGGGAGTGATCTTAGGAGAGTTGAAGGGTTAGAAATAATATTGAAAGTTAAATAAATAACATTAAAAGTAGTAAATAAAGTTAGAATTGTTGCTTTTAAAAGATTTTAAATAATTAGCAGTAAATAGCGGTAAATTAAGTTTTAACAATTATTTTTTAGAGTTTTTTTCAAATGCTTTATTATATAGTTTAGATATGTAACGATGGAGCCTATAAAAACCTTACTTTCCACATTTTCTTGCTATATCATTGTCGTCTTAACAGAATAAAAATTTCAAGAAAATTTCACGATGGAGGTTTTTAAATGATGATTTACCGGACCCTCTATAGATGTTAATTTGCATGTTCTTGTTATGGATTATGTATACGTTTGTTTCAACATTGTATTTTTTGTTTTTGTTCTTATTTGTGTTATTTTATCGCTTGTTTGACCAACTTTGTTGGTTACATAATAGATATCGAATGTGTCATTGGTTGTTAAAAGCGTTGATACACGATTTATATGATTGTGTGGATGATTTGACATTGAAATATGGAGATTTTGACATTTTTATTTTTTTTAATCAATCGTAAGAGTATTTCCAACAGATATTTCGAAATGAAATGTACGAAATAAATTGTTTTCAACAAGGACAGTTTTTCCATTTTTGTAGATTACAACATCAATTATATTATTAAATATCCAATTAATATAATAAAATATTATTTCTCTTTATCTTAAACATTTAATTTGAAGAATTATTATTGGTGAAAATATAAAAAAAAAATATTTATCAAGTTCTTCTAAACAATTATGAAGTTCTACAAATTTGAATAATTTTGGATAATCTCATCTTACTTTATCCATTTTTGGAGTAAAAAATTAGCTTAGAGCATCTTTAACAGAATCTCGAAAATGAAGAAAATATAAATTTTAGGATTTTTTTGGTTCGTTTTTGCTTCAACATATTTTTAAAAAATTTCTCTACAATGAAGAAAATGTGAAAGTAGAGTGGGAATTTCCAATTTTAGAGAACTATCTAAAAGTAATTACCATTAAAGAGAAACATTTTATCATTATTATATTTTTAACTATAAAAAACATTAAAATTAAATACTTAAGTGAAAAAAATAATATTTTATTAAATATATTAAATAGTTAAATAATATAAAAATTTTATAATCTTTAAAATAGGAAAGATGTTGGAGTGTTGGAATACTCTTAAGATTACAAAAACTATGGTGTTTTTCTTTTTTATTTTGAACTAGTTGTGTATTCGTACAAAGCAGCGAGATACATCTTGATTTGGAGGTTGACAACTAAAACCCATAATCTTGATTCCTGCTTCTCTCTATTCTATGTTCAAGTTGATTTTATTTTATTGTTTTATATTGCTTTGACTTTGAGTTGAATAGTGGTTTTAACTTAATGCAACTCATAATTAACAAATAAAACCCGATATGTATGTTTGAAGTTTGAACAAAATAGAATTATAATCATCTGTGACAATACAAATTTGTACACACAGAAAACGATAAGATATCACTTGGAGCATCCATCTGTAGACTTGCCCTGTAAGAAATGTCATATGATTATAATAGATACAAACCACAAATTGTTCTTAGATCAAGATTCAATTTTAACAAATGCCCAATTCAAAAAACCCACAATTGTTCTTAGCTAAAGATTCAATTTTAACAAATGCCCAATTCAAAAAAAAACTCACAGTTGTTCTTAGCTCAAAATTCACTTTTAACAAATGCCGAATTCAAAAACCCCACAGTTGTTCTATAACAACCCAACCAAAACGACAAGATAACAATTAAATCCTAATTATAAAAAAATAACTCATGCCAAAGCGGCCCCAAACGTACAACCTAAATTCAAGGTTTGTAAAGGCAACCTATTTACAACTGAGATATTAAATAAAGAAACTAAGATGATGGTTCTCTATCTGATCCCGCTACATCTTCTTTTTCCCTTTATCTGCCCTTCCTAAACCACGTCTGCCTGAAAAGATTTTTAGTTTTGAAAGAGCGAGGGTTAGACCATAGGCCTAGTGAGTCCCCTCTAACAACACTTTAAAATCCAATAATCCAGAATAAATATGCGATAAATAGCTCAATTAAAATTTATCAAATCTTCACACTTTCATCAAACACTTTGGCTCACACTACCGTCACCCGCAAGTAACGGTGTGTCTGGCTCACACTGCATGTCGAACATTAATCTCAACTTAGCACCACCACTATGCCAACTCTACCCCCACACCTCTTAGCAACATACTTGCCACTTCTGAAAAAAAAACAAAAACTTCTCAGGAATCTCCGAGCAAGATTCTCATTCACACTCTACTCAAAACAACACCAATACCCTGCTTAATCTCAAGAAACTCCTTACCACCAATGACATGCCCGAACACTACTCCTCCAAACAATCCTCACCCCTACCAGATACTAATCTCTTTACACTGACCATAACACTAATACTTGAAATAAAGCCCCCTCACGACTTTGTTCTCCCCAAAATTGAACAACCACAAAAACTTGCTCAAAAACGCCCTGTACCAATATTTCGCTCCTTGCCGTCTCATCGCGACCTACTAGAATAAAACTCCAGTAGTTTGAAAGATTAAGCGTACTACCTCGTATACTTAAATACTCAAAGCACACCCCATTCCAGTTGTGCTATACGTAAAATTTACTCTCACATAACCATCAAAACCTCGCCGATAAAGAACCTCTTGACCGATCTAGCGATCTTCCACTTTTGTAAGATCCACATAAATTGTCCAACATCACGTTAGGTACCCACCTTTTCTGAATAAGTCCTTCCTCCCAGAAACTCCTCAAAACTATCCATAGCTACTTCTTTATTTTCAACTTTCCGCCATTCACCACAAACATGGTTTTTGACTTCCACAGCAACAACCGACATTGAGATACTTCCACTATGTCTCCAACCAACGAGAATCCCTAAAGAACCTACCTCTTCCACTGCAGTAGCTAACTGCAAAAATATATCTTTATGACTTTAAATTGTCGCCATTCACCACAAATCACCGAACGAGCCGTTAAGCCTTTATATTACATCATTCTAAACGTCAAAGATTCAAGGCCTACAATACCCACCCCTACTATTTATCACCTTTCCTTAACAGGTACACCAAAATCAAGAATCGACCACCCTCTGAACGAGCGCCCAACTATCCCTCTTAAAACTTTCATCCTTCTTAAATGCAATCCCTTCCCCCGACCTAGAGAGTTCATAGCCTTCATGCATGACGACACGGTAAGTTTATACTGTTGAATTTTGAAAATATAGAAAATATTACGTTACGAAACAAACTTGAATATACACGATATCGCATCGACATATCGGATTAGCCATACACAACTATCTCGAGGATCGTTTCACCTCAGTCTCCATGATAAAATAGGTCTCACTCAATCGAAAATTGATGTTGACTCTATTGAAAACATTTTCAATAAACTTTACCCATACGGTTCATAAAATTTCACAAAAATCAGGTGATTAGATGATATTACATTTCCACAAAATACCGACTCGTTTATAAAATAAGTGAAATGATTCTTCATTTTCCAAATTCAAGATGCAATGCATCACACATTAGACCCGCTCTTTTCACTGGACACACGCTTACACACGTTATTTTGTTTTCAAAACGAATGCCTCACAAGGCACACACTTACCCCAAAATATGGCATGATGGACACCAACATTTTATTCAAAACATAATGCATGAGACTCATTTCACATTGAAGGCTACTCCCTCTTGTAGGTCACTGTTTGCACTCGGCACAATCTATTACAGCTCTCTTCTTCCGACCAACCAAGCAGGGCCCCCACATTTACCACAATTTCCATTGCCCACACTTCCCCATCTCCTTGCATGATCCACTACCAATTACCACCGCGATCAAAGATTCGCAATTCATGCGTCCTCACAATGACTCAAATAAACTTACCATCATTAGCTCACTTCCATTCGGTCCTTACTTCATTTTATCAGTCAGCACTGATGTCGCCTTCAACCATGCTTGCCACTCCTCAAATAACTATGGATCCAAAAGCTTCATTTTTATCCTTCGATTCTTGGATTAGCACTCTCCTGATTCTCACTAATCGACACAACAATCTACCAAGCCGAAGACTCCCACGAAGCGAGAAGCTCACCTCCAAACATTATCCTCTTATGAACCCAAGAGGTACTTTCTCAACGAAATAACTACACCCCGCACGATAATCATCCCAACCGGTATTAACCTTACAATCAAAACGAACTCCCACTACACACTAGACTAACACTATCAATTATAGATAGGACTCTCTACCCTAAACCACACTCAACAATAGCAATCGAGTATGCCCATGTACCTGTAAATTCATAATGGCATTGGCCAGATGCAATTCTGAATTTACCTTACATGAGAGTACTCACTATTGTTATCACGCCTCACGATGATCAAGGTCTTTCTTAAAGGCTTCCTACATCTCAGTTGTGTCCCCGACCCCACAGTTTAAGTTTAGGCCCATCCGCTCACCTAAATCCCTTAAACTATGGCTTTGATACCAACTATAACAACCCAACCAAAACGACAAGATAACAATTAAATCCTAATTATAAAAAAATAACTCATGCCAAAGCGGCCCCAAACGTACAACTTAAATTCAAGGTTTGTAAAGGCAACCTATTTACAACTGAGATATTAAATAAAGAAACTAAGATGATGGTTCTCTATTTGATCCCGCTACATATTCTTTTTACCTTTATATGCCCTTCCTAAACCACGCCTGCCTGAAAAGATTTTTAGTTTTGAAAGAGCGAGGGTTAGACCATAGGCCTAGTGAGTCCCCTCTAACAACACTTTAAAATCCAATAATCCAGAATAAATATGCGATGAATAGCTCAATTAAAATTTATCAAATCTTCACACTTTCATCAAACACTTTGGCTCACACTACCGTCACCCGTAAGTAACGGTGTGTCTGGCTCACACTCCCTTATTTGGGACACCCCCCCCCCCCCCGACTTTGAGCATAAAGCAAATAAAACAATGTATGTATATATTTCTACTAATAAATAACAAAATACATATCATGGACTTTTGACAATTCTCACGTATCAAATAAGCATTTGTAAGGAAGAATCTTATTTAAACTCGCATGCACAAATAGTCGTCTTTAATCTTTAAAATTTAATTTAAAGAAAAACTCACCTGGTGTCCATTACTTAAATCATTGTGTCTACCCTTACGACCCGAAATGAATCCTATAAGAAAACCATCGGTCGGTAAACTTCCGTTACAATCTAATTCGCAACGATAACCGACCCTTAACCCACTACCAAAAACATGGTCGATTCCTACTTAGAACTCATACTTATTTTTATGGAAGTAATACTCAATAAGAATATTGATTCCCTAAATATAATGACTCCATTCTTCGATTGCGATAACCAAACTGGTGAGGTATGGCCAAACTCTAACAGAACAAGTTGGAACAGGACATGGGCCGTGGCCCATGCAGTAGCCACCCGGCCCCAACCTTGACCGGGGCCTCTGCGCCGACCGGGGTCTGCACAGCGCGGTCGCCCGGGTTCCACATGACCGGGTCCCCATGACCGGTATCGACCGGTGCTTCAGCGACCGGGGTCCATCGGCCCCCTACCCAAAATGGGTCGCTAAGCAGATTCCCGAACCAGGGAGGTTTTCGACTTCCCAAACCATAGTGATTGGAATCGATTAACCCGAACCCCTTCCTGGATTTTATTACCACATTAACAATTTCAACCTCATTCTCAAAAATCTAGAAATCCAAATACAGCTCCAGCAAATGAACCCCAACTCTTTCAAACCAAATTTCACCAGATTAACCAACTAACCTAACCCCAAGGATTAAGACTAAAACAAAATACCTAGAGAAGATATAGATTAGGAAGAGGATTACCTTAAGGAAGAAAACAGTGAAACCTTCAAATCTCGATCGGATCCTCTCTCTATCTCTTGCTTGAATGCCAATATCGCTTCTGCCTCACTCCCTCTTACTCAGCCGCCGATTGCAGGAAAATAAGAGAGAATAGGGTTAAAATCCCTTTTTACTCAAAGATACATCTTACCCCCTTGCATTTTGGAGTCTTGGTTAAATACTTCCCTTTACTTTACATTTTTAGGATTAAACCCGGTTATTACATGTTCTTAGCTCAAGATTCAATTTTTATAAATGCCCCAATCCAAAAAAACCCACAATTGTTCTTAGCTCAAGATTCAATTTTTACATGAACCCAATTCAAAAAACCCACAGTTGTTCTTAGCTCAAGATTCAATTCAAAGTTAGTGGACAACTAAGTATAAATCTTCAAAACCATCATTCACCATTTAATCACTGAATCAGACTTACTGAGTAGAGCTATCAAATCCAAGAAAAAAAGTATCCTCAGGGAAAGACAAGTTCTCCATTGAAAGTAAGTAGAACAAACCTAAAGAAAACCTTTTCCTGCATGATAAACAAACACATTATCCATTTTAGGGCACATGTTATTATCCTAGATAAATCTGATCCTGAAAAATAGATAAAAGATAATACGGATGCACATGATAATAAAAGATCATACTGATATAATAAAAGATTGAGGAAGTTGAAAATTAGATAAAAGATAATACAGATGCACATGATAATAAAAGATCATACTGATATAATAAAAGATTGAGCAAGTATAAACTTGATCTTCAGATTTAAAACAACAAATAGTTCCTAAATTTATGAACAATCACTACAAGAACTCCAACTTCGTCTTCTACTAATCCTAATTGCATCACCTCAAATGAACTCAGATTAGGTATATGAACTCTCACGAAACATTTACACAAATCATCATACGAAAACGCATATACAGGCACTATCGTCAATTCGTCAAATACATTACCTGAGATTGTGAACTGATCTTCATGAAAATGGTGCTTGATCTTCCTTCTTCAGCCATTTCAGCGCTTTTCAAACCGACAAAGAATTCACTTTGGGGTAAATGCTATTTAAGTGTGTGCAAAAGAAGGATTGACTATATTGGGCAATTTGGTAGCAAACTGCATACATTCAGACCTTGTATTCTCACAATAAGCATAATATATTCTGCAGTTTGGTAGGTCTGAAGTGAACAATGGGAATGTTAGCATTTATTTTAGAATACCCGAACGAAACATTTACACAAATCATCATACGAAAACGCATATACAGGCACTATCGTCAATTCGTCAAATACATTACCTGAGATTGTGAACTGATCTTCATGAAAATGGTGCTTGATCTTCCTTCTTCAGCCATTTCAGCGCTTTTCAAACCGACAAAGAATTCACATTGGGGTAAATGCTATTTAAGTGTGTGCAAAAGAAGGATTGACTATATTGGGCAATTTGGTAGCAAACTGCATACATTCAGACCTTGTATTCTCACAATAAGCATAATATATTCTGCAGTTTGGTAGGTCTGAAGTGAACAATAGGAATGTTGGCATTTATTTTAGAATACCCGAAAACCATTTATTTTAGAATACCTGAAAACAAAAATTTCCCAATTATTATAATTATTCATCCAAGCATAATATTTTCTGTAGAATACCCGAAAACAAAAATTTCCCAATTATTATAATTATTCATACAAGCATAAATACAGTTTGGTAGGCACTATCGTCAATTCGTCAAATAGATTACCTGAGATTGTGAACTGATCTGCATGAAAATGGTGCTTGATTTTCCTTCTTCAGCCATTTCAGGGCTTTTCAAACCGACAAACCCGAAATTGAGAGAAACAGAAACAAACCCTTGTTCCAATATGAGAAGAAATCGATTTGAGAGAAACAGAAGCAAACCCAATTGTTAAGAAACCATGAAGAAATCGTACCTTAGAGAAATATGCCTTGAAGAAACAAAGAAACCCTTTGTGCTATTTGCAGACCTCTTGTGGGGCCGAAGCGTCGATTTGAATCGATTTGAAGCCATGGGCACCATACGATTCAAATCGACGATTTCAAGAAACGATTCAAATCGACGATTTTGAGGTGATCTAGTTCTTGAAATCTTCGGTGGCCAATTTGATGTGTTGAAGTGGGATTGTGGTGGGATTTGAAATCGTCGGTGGCCAATTTGCAGACATGCATATATCTGTTATTTGAGAGAAAATCGTCGATTTGAATCGATTTGAAGCCATGGGCACCATACGATTCAAATCGACGATTTCAAGAAACGATTCAAATCGACGATTATGTGTTGAAGTGGGATTGTGGTGGGATTTGAAATCGTCGGTGGCCAATTTGCAGACCTGCATATTTCTGTTATCTGAGAGAAAAGCGTTTCTGTTATCTGAGAGAAAAGCGTCGATTTGAAGCCATGGGCACCATACGATTTAAATCCACGATTTCAAGAAACGATTCAAATCGACGATTTTGAGGTGATCTAGTTCTTGAAATCGTCGGTGGCCAATTTGATGTGTTGAAGTGGGATTGTGGTGGGATTTGAAATCGTCGGTGGCCAATTTAGGGTTTAGGGTTAGGAAGTGTGTTATTGAAGCAAGACGAAGAGAACGATTGGCGTGAGGATAATGATGATGTGCTTGGATAAGTAGTACCAAAACATTATGAAGTTGTAAATTAAGTAATCGGCTTTAATTAGTTTTATTTTGTGTTTAAAATGTTGTAATTAAAAGTTTTTATGTCTCTTTTATAATCTATATTATATTATAAAGATGGCATAAAAAACTCTTAATTACAACTCACTAAGCTTTATGTACTATCATTTAAAGTTATCTACTTAAAATCTCTTAAAAATAACTACTAAAACCTAATGTACTATCTGTAAAGCTTTTAACCCTAATTAATATATTTCATCCTTATCCCCCAAAATCCTTATTTCTAATCCTCAAATCCTAAAATTATGAAATTTGAATTCTGATAAACATAATCAAAACAGGATAAACATCTCAATTTAAATATAAAAAATTTAAAATATATAAGATAATTAATGAATTTTAACAAATTACTTAATTTTTTTTATATAAAAAACATTATATTGTTAAGCCTAAATTAAACAAATTTATATATAAAAAAACCATTATCACTCAATAAAAATCATCCAAAATCGTACTGTAAATCAATAAAAAACAAAAAATAAAAATAAAAATAAAAATAAATATTAAAATCGTGATGTATCTCGCTGTATTGCGCGAGTACGCTTCTAGTATAGTATAGATATAGATAATCGATTGTTGAAAATGCTAAAAAATAATCCAATATATGAAACATAGCAATCCTTATCCTGATTAAAATAAAAATTCAAAATCAAATTAAAAAACTATATAATTTTTGAAAGATATTGTTTTTTAAATTTATTACATTATAATAAAAATCAAAAGACTTTGCTGTAATCAGAGAACGATATATAATTCGGTTGTCTGCGCAAACTCTTTCATAAATCATATTTAATATGTTTGTTCAAAAATGCTGTTTATTGGTCAACAATTTGACTCTAAAAATAACATGTCAGACTATGAAATACGATCTTTGATATTTAATGAGTCAATACTTGAAAAAGTAATGATATATATATATATATATATATATATATATATATATATATATATATATATATATATAGGGTTTGTTTAATTTGCAATCCTTAAAAAGGTTGCAAACCTTGCAACCCACATCTTAACCGTCGGATTCATCTTAAAAGATATGGGGCCCAATATTTTTAATTAAAAAAAGAGAAAAATAAAAATAAAATAACCGTCGATCATGAATCCAACGGTTAAGATGTGGGTTGCAAGGGTTGCAACCTTTTTAAGGGTTGCAAAATATCCTTCCACTCTATATATATATATATATATATATATATATATATATATATATATATATATATATATATATATAGGCCAAGGGTAATTTACAACCCATGTAAATCTTACAATCCATGCAACCCACATCTTAACCGTTAGATTAATGATAAACGGTTATTTTGTTTTTATTTTTTTGACTTTTTTAATTTCATGGGTTGCAAATTAAACTACCCCCATATATATATATATGTATATATATATATGAGGTAGGTTCAAACGAGAAGCTAAACATTTTGCGAGAAAGCGAGAAATGTTTAATCATATATGATACACAAGCTTAATCATATATGATTAAACACATGTTATATTGGCAATACATAGACGTTTAATCATACATGATTAAACACACCTACAAGCCGTGTAATTATACATGATTAAACACTTCTCGCATTCTCGCAAAATGTTTAACTTCTCGCATGATCCTCCCTCATATATATATATATATATATATATATATATATATATATATATATATATATATAGGGGTTGTTTTATTTGCAACCCACATCTTAACCGTCGGATTCATGATCGGCGGTTACAATAGATATGGGGCCCAATATTTTTAATTAAAAAAACAGAAAAATAAAAATAAAATAACCATCGATCATGAATCCAACGGTTAAGATGTTGGTTGCAAAGGTTGCAACCTTTTTCAGGGTTGCAAAATATCCTTCCACTATATATATATATATACTAGTTGTGTACCCGCACAATGCGACGGAGTGTAAAATTTGTACAAATGATTGTCACAGCAGCAAAACCAAGCCAAATGGAAAACAATTTTCTTTTCAGTTTGAATATAAACATGTTATCTTTGAACGAATATAGACATGTTTTTCACAAAAATAGCTTCTATAGCCGACATGTTAACCAACAAAACTTGTTTCAAGTCGATCAACTATCCAAACTACTAAAGATCGACCACCAAAAGTTCTGAATAAAATATAGTTATTTGGTAAAATATCTGAATAACTAATTACTTCGCAAATATAAACTGTCATACTCGATATTAATAGTTCAAAACAACCTTTCATCTTAAGCCAATATTCGAATTAGAACATAAACATGAACCAAGAAATTAATGCAACACAACAAAAGATTGTTAAAACTTCGGTTGCAGATTTTCTGATATCCCTGGGCACGAAAGAAAAACATGATAATCATGATGATAAGGGAGCATTAATCCTTGATGATTATAATGAACCAAAAGCCTCATCCACCAATACTGTCATCCATTAAACATTATTTGCACTTCTGCTTTGACAATAGCTTTATGGAGCAATATTTAGCATTTTAAAAAAAATAAAATCTAAGACTATGGATTGTACAATTCATTTACATTTGACCTCAATAGTAATGAAACTGCCTACATTAGAAAAAGCACGATCAGAATCATAAAAAGAAATGAGATGGTAATTTCTAAAATTTATCATCTTTACGTGTATACACACACATAATCTTATCAGACAATTCAACATTAACCAATGAATTAACCAGAACATTTGCTTTTGCAGAAAGAAATAATCAAAAGCAAATCGATCAAATGCCGAATACCATATCATATTGGGAAATGAAGAATCATAATACAAGTAACCATTTAGCCACTGCCCCTAATCATCACATATTCAAAACTTAAACCTGCTCAAAATGGTTAATTCTGATTTAGAATACGAAATACTGTAAATACAGTAAAGACAAACATTCTATACAAGGATTTGCATGATAACAGAAAAACTATACTTGATGGAAAGTATAATAACAATTCCAGCAACATTAATTTAATTTACATACATTTTTTGTTTCAACTATACTCCTCTTCTCATCAACATTGAAAGAGTTTTGTCTGTCCTCATGGATTGGCCACAAGGTTGGTTTATGCGTCCACCAAAATTTAATCAGAAGAAAATAGATGTATCTATGTGTGTGTGAGAGAGAGAGAGAGAGAGTATCATAATTTGACCTGTTTCGCTCAATGAGACCAAAAAAATCAGCAAGTGAGAAGCCTTTTCCGTGTGGCAACTGTAAACATGTACAAACAGAGTAACAACTAAAGTTTATGACAACTTGTAGAGATTTCATATGTCAAGAAATCAAAAGTTTTTATGTTTAAGATTTACAGTTCTTTGTTTTTATGTATCAAACCTATTCTACCCTCGATAGAAAAAGCAACAGAAAGTTCAAAACAAACTGATTTCAAGGGGAAAAAAGAATCAAGCAATGTGTGTTCCTTCACAAAGCAATCCATACAAATTTTTTAAGAAAGCTTCGATACAACAAATCAACAGATGTTAAACCCGTATCCATGGTTTTGGGGAACCTGTTTCTACCTTTTAGAAGCATAAAATAAAACTTGTTTCTACCTTTTAGAAGCATAAAATATAACTTGTTTCTACCCTTTTATAAGCAAAAAATAGAACTTGTTTATACACAACAACTAAAAAATAAAATCAACTAAAAAAAACAACTAAAAAATAAAATCAACCAATACTAAACACAAACATATCAAAATCAACTCCAATATGAAAACTTAAGCAATGGATACAACATGTAACACCCTCAAATCTGGAAATAGCAACTAATTTAAAATTTTCTAAATACACCAATAAATGATTCATCTACAATCACAATTTAAGATTTAATCTCAATACACACATTCATTCTATACATGCAGTCTATAATAAGAACGGGTGCTACTAAAACCCAATAATAATCACTATCTCCAAACTGCGGAAGATTTCACCAAATACTTACACTTGTGAAAAACTAAGCACATCACTTCATAGCACTGCTAGAACCAAACCCCCATCTGAAACCTGATGCACATGCCGACAAATAAAAAGGTTAGGCTTAACGCCTAGTAAGCTCAAGAGTTTTCAACATATATAAATTAATCGTTTAAAAAGGAAGAATACAATTTTAATCATAATCTTTCAAAATGATATGCTTCAAATATGAAAACGACTCGTTTTCCAATAATATGCATTTTAGACGAATGAGACACCATAATAAACGTTTTCCAAACCAAACGGTTTTAAGAACTAAGACCCCAAAATAACACGTTCCTTCGTAAATTAATTTCAACACATAACTCACTCAAAAAGAGAAGAGAAAGCAGACTCCCAATTTATGAAAATACGAAACAAGATTTTACTTCTCGAAGCACCCCAAACGTGGGCGGGTATAAACACAACCCATAGATCTTGAGTACACTAACTCGTATGTGTAACACGCCACCGAAAATATGGATAATAAAATAATACTCTTTAATACCCAATTAACACCTTTCGGTGACGGGGGAGACCCAATTCCATTGTACGTGGCGGAACACAAAGTTAAGCCACATAACCATGTTGTCGAACTACACCTCAGATCGTGATTGTATTGCCTGCTCTACCGAGCTACACCTCCAGTCATGACTGTATTGCCTGCTCCGTCGAGCTACACCTCCAGTCGGACTTTATTTCAAGTCCCAAACACCGTATCCCCTATTGCCTGCTCCGCCGAGCTACACCTCAAGGATACACAATCTTATTGCCTGTTCGGTCTCTAGCGGAGTTTCATCCTCAGGGTACTCATTCGACCCCTAGTTCCTACTCCCTAGCATTCACGGTAGGAGCCTCAACTCTTTACTTGATAAATCCCGATGTCTAACCTCGTGCACAAGAATTAGACATCCAACACCAGACCCATGGTCCCGAAGTACAACCCATAAAAGTTCTTCTTCGCCAAACAACCGGGACGACACCAATGCCAACAAGACATTATTTCCCAAAGTGAGAATCCCAAGAGTCCTCGCCATTAAACACGACTGACTTACATGCCTATGGATCCAATGCATTATAGTCTAAAATATATGACTCCAATTGAATGACACACACACACTCAAAACATGTATTCTCCAAAATAAAGTGCAATAAATGCAACTCATACCCAAAGCTCCACCTTAAGTTATTAAAACCGGATAAAAGTCCCCATCACCCGACAAACCCGAAAACTGAGCCTTAAGCTCAACCAATCAAACGACCATATGCTAAAATCCACAAAATGCGATAAAATACAATGACCACATTTATGCAAACACATGCTTCAACTACACGAATAAACTCCAACATAAAACATTTTCCGAGCAAGTTTATAATCTCATTTACTCTTTTCCAAAATGTCTCATGACACACATTTAAATGACAACTACTCAAGAGGTTTATACCCATACGATAAATCATTTAAATACCAATATCACCGGTTTTACTCAATAAAATACTTGAGTTACCTCTTTTTCCCAAAAACCAAAGGTTCATAAATTCAGAAACGTTTGCAAGCTTGGGAATGACCAAGCGCCCATGACTCACACGGTGGTATTTCAAAACATTTCACGATACAAAATGCACGTAATACCAACAATCATAAAAATGCATTCTTACCCAATACTTTTCATTTAGGTAAATAAGTCATCAAAATCATTTTCATTTCGATGCATTTACCAACAAACTCAAAAATCCCCAAGATGGGTGTTTTATAAGTTTTCAAGGTTAAACACTTCCAAATAACCAAACTTATCAGCAGTTAACATTTTAATGTAAAACACAAACACTTTAAAATAAACATTTTGGCATGCACACCGTTTTCACAAATCAACTTGAACTCACCTCACTAGATTTAGGTTAAATCTAGATTTTACCCCCAATTTGAGCTCCTTTGAAGAAAACCGAATCCACAAGCAAAACCTTCCAAAACCTATCATCACAATTTTCCAACCATGAATATACTCATTCAACCATTTAGAACAGTTCCTCAAACATTTTTACATCAAAATATCCCTTTTGGTCAAAACCCTAATTTTGACCTAAATCTTCCAAAGCTATCAAACCCGAAATTTGATAAACCAAACACTAGGAAAATCATCAAGAGAACGTTTATATCTTATAACAAGGGTTAGAAATGGGGAAGATACACTTACCACATAGGTTTTGACGAAAACCTAGAAAACCCTAAAATGAGCTTGAGGTTGAAGATGACAATGGCGAACTCTTTTCCATGGCTCCCAAACTACCACTTGATGATGGAACACTTAAGAACTCACGAAATGGACCCAAAATAAGTTAGGGTTTGAGGGGAGTGAAGAAGGAACGATTTAAGAGAGAATGGGAAAAGTTTGGAGAAGATAAATGAGGAATAAGGCTTAGTTTTCGCACTTAACAGCACACTGGACCCCCATGCGACATTGACCAGCCCTGGGCAATGTCGCCAAGCTCTTCCCGGCTTCTTGTAACACCCCGATTTTCGGAAGGTATCACTTCAAGTTAATACAGAAACCCATATATTAAGGAAAAATAAGGTATTTTATTTTGGGCTTGAATCCTTGATTTTATAGTCTAGATGGATGAAGGATTCAATTACGAGTCCAACGGTTCTTTCCGGAGCGAAAACGGAGCTATAACGAAGAAGTTATGGCCAAAACAGTGACCGGGGAAGTTTTCTACTCGCGGTACAATCTCGGCGAAAGTGCCCCGCAAGAGTGACACTTGTCACTTTCGCCGTCACTCTCGCGACCAGCGCCTGGATGATTAAAATCGCGATTTTCAGCCCTAAACTTCATTTCTTCATATCTTTTGATCCAGAACTCCGATTTTGGTGATTCAACTTGCTACGGTTTCGTTTTTGAGAGCTATTCAAGGATCAAGCAAGATATTGGAAGTTTATTGAAGTATTCTAGAGTATTTTGTGGTGGTAAGCTTCTCATCTCTCCCTATTCATCTTCTTTCCCAAAGTTTTCTAGGGTTTCATCCACCCTTTGTTCTCCCTTTCATAGATTGAAGGTTTGTAATCATTTTGGTGAACTAGAAGTGTTTTGGTTGGTGAATTCAAGCTTGGGTTAAGGTAATCTTCTATTCTCTTCGGTTATGGAAGTTAGGGTTTCGGTATTAGTTGAGGTATCCATGTACATGGTTTGGGAAACGATTCTTTGTGGTTGATTATGTATATTTATGGTTGGAACCTTGTGGATCTAGGTTTTGGAAGATTTGGTATGAAGAACCAAGTTTCTTCAAGGAAAGCTCTAAGTGGGTAAAATCTAGATTTAGTCTAAATCTAGCAAGGTGAGTTTACTAAACCTTTGTTAAAACTAGATACACATCATAATCTCCTATTTGTTACTTTATCTCTATATGTTCAAATGTTTGGGGATTTCTTCATGAAAATAGTTGGAGGATGTATATATATAAGGGTGATTTGCCATGATTATTGTTATATGTATCATTATTTGGGATTTGTCTCATAGATACATAATGTGGGTACCTTGATATGTTAAATGTATGCATATATGGGCATTATGATGATTCTAGTTGGAACACCATTTTGGTGATATGTTTATATGCATGATGAGCATGATTTACATTGGGTCTTTTGTTAGACATCACGAGGATAAGGTGGTAATATTATACCCGTAGTTGGTATTGAATTATGTGGGTTGAAATATACCTAAAGGACCCCTTATAAATGTTATGTGGACGAACCAAGTCAGTACACTAGGAGGATATAGTCTTGGGCGCCACTGTGATGGTATGTGCCTAGACCTCCGCCATTCGGGGAATTTTCTTAGCGATAGTCTTCGGGTGTGCCGGGCCTTTGGGGTATTCCTTGTTAAGGGCATCAAGGTATATCGACTCTTGGGTGGGACTTGATTGGTGCTATGGGTCTCCTCTATTGACTCCACATTTGTTGAACTATGGTTAACTGCTGATAAGAAATGTGATTGTTCATGCATGCTTACTATTGTTCAACTCACTAGGCTTTTTGGCCTAACACTTGTTTGGTGTCGATGTGTATCTCAGGTTTTAGCGGCATCGGTCCTAAGCTGGCGTAGTGCTTGGGTGAGAGATTTGGGAATATCGCTTTTGGACTTACTATTGGTAGAGAATCCTTTGGGTCTGAAAATGACACCCTTGATTGTAATCTCTTTTCTGGTTATAGAAATTAGATTAGTTGGTTGTTATTTATTATCCGTTTAATTACGATTGTATTTAAACATGTTTGTGTATTTTCCCCATTTTTGGGAGGCTCTTGCTTTGGCAATTTTAAATACCGCATGTCCGTTTTTCGGATTTTTGTTATCCCTATTTTTAGGGTGTTACAAGTTGGTATCAGAGCTCTAGTTTAAGTGAACTAGACATGAATGTAAGATGTCTAGACTTAGACTGAGTACGTTAGGCAATGATTTGTGAGATGGGTAGAATTTCTAAGATGGGTTAGTCTTAGAGTCGACGGAAACTATGGTTATCAAGCGTTGTGGCGATGGTAACGAGAACCTTTATGTATTATATGTTCATAATCTCACCTAGCTAATGTTATTATGAGGATATTTATACGTGATGGTGTTTGAAGTGCCGTTACTGTGACAATTGGTAATGTAGTAGTACGTTCTCTTGTGCTTGGTTTACTAATGTTATGATATTTGGTAGACGTAGTAGTACGTTTCCTTCATGTTCAATTATGTTAATCTCCTCCTTATTCATCCTCGTGCTTGTATGAACTGCATTGGTATGTCGACCGTTGGAGTAATAAGGAAGTTTCTGAATGGGTAACTATTAGAAAAAGTTAATGATTTTATTATTCGTTACTTGGAGTGACGGTAAGTATGGTGACTGCATTAAGTGGACAGTTTCGAGTCGGAGTAGAACCATAGACTTTTTGAATCGATGTATTCAAGGAAAAATTGTGAGGTGAACCTATGAAGTCCGTGATTTTTGCCTTAAGATGTTGAGCATCTGGATGACGATAGTGTAACTAGAGAAATCGAAGAGCGTGAGTTCAAGTTGATTTGTGAAAACGGTGTACATGCCAAAATATCCTTTTTAAGTGTTTATGCGTTTTACATGAAATTATCAAATGTTGGGTTAGTTGGTAATCTTTGATTATTTGAAGTATTTACCTTTATAAACTTTGTATAACACCACATTTGGGATTTTTGGACATTTTGATAGAGGGTCACAAATCAATGTGTTTTAACGTTTTATTGCATAAAACGATCTTTGGTCAAAGAAATATACTTTTGAATGGTTGTCGGTTTTTATGCATCATTCATGAAAGGGAATGTTTTATGAAGCATTACTTGCATATTTATGTGAAGTATTTGAAATTATGTATATAGTCCCATTTTATGATTTCTATTCTTACCGGCAGTTACACTTGGAAATGCATATTTGAAAATAAATGAGTCTTTAGGACTTCGGTCTGGTTTAATAGCTCAATTGTGAAATACCAAGTATGATGGCGGTTAATACGCATCATTTGAGAAGTACATGTTTTGAGTGCGTTGGTCATTCAATTGGAGCCATGTACTGTTTAGACTGTAATGCAGTGGATTCATATGTATATGAGTCGGTCTTTATTATTTAAAAAGAAAATGGACTATTATTTATAAGTTACTTATTTTAAAGTACTTGTGTTTTACATTAAATTGTTAACTGCTGATAAGTTTTGAGTATTCTGAAGTAAAAATATATTTTCTTGGTATTTGTCAAAGTGTGAGTATTTTAATGAGTTTTCATATTTGATAAACTTGACTTATTTTAGTTTCATAAAATGCTCATACTTGGGATTTGGATATCTTGGTAAGTAATAGCATGATTTATGCATCTTTGGTGGTTTTTGTACAAACGAAGTCTATTTCATGTCATAGGCATTTTGGGGTATTTGCATTCATAAAACATTTGGTTTTTGGTCCCAATATGTGTTGAGTTTTGGGTTAATTGGATATATTTAACTTTATAAACTTATGTAACACACATCCTTGTGATTCTTGGGCATTTTGAAAAATAAATCATTTTGATATATTTCTTTTACGATGTAATATATAAATGGAAGTCATTTTATATAATTGTCCATTTGGTGCATATGATTTTATAAACCTTTGGAAAATGCATGTCATTGAACTAGGAGTCGTTTTGGAAACATGAAGAGAAAGAGTTCATTTGGAGAACATTTTGTTGCAACCAATGGGAAGTTTTGGTTATTTCGAAATGTTTAGTTTTATGAACATGTCGAGACATCCATTTTGGAATCTTTGGGTATTTCGGTAAATAAATCATATTGAAATGTTTACTTGATGATTTTACATATATAATTGGAGTTCAATTGACGTAAGTGTCATTTTGTGTAATTGATCTTATAAACCTTTTTCAGAAAACACATATTATTGTGTTATGAGGAATTTTGAAAACATAAGAGTATGAGTTCATTTGGGAAAATGGTTTGTCTCAACCAACGATGAGATTTTAATTATTTATACTTTTGGTCGTGTTTGCATATTAGACGGTCAAACGGGTTCCAATATTTATATCGGTTTTTATTTGGGTATTTATGTAAAATGTTGGGCCTTTGGCTCGGTTTTGACTAAATGAGTCGTGTGGACATTTGTTCGGATTTATAACCGTCGTGGGTTTTGAGTATGATGACGCTTAATTCGTGTCATTGGTGAGTTACATGCTTTGGGTGCTTTGGTCATTCAATTGGAGTCATGTAATATTAGACAGTGGCGTAATGGATCCATAGGCACGTAAGTCTGTCTGTTTTGGAAAGCCTAAGTTTTTGGTTACTGTGGTGACCACTTGGGTATGCTAGCGAGTAGGCAATAGGTGGCTCGAGCCGCTGAGTTGAAACTCGTTTAGATTGGATAGGCACCCATGTTCGTAAGACCCTGGAGTGGAAATCGACGGAGTATGGCAAGGGGCAATAATAGGTCTGAGGATTGTGATGTCTGGTATGGCATGGGAACTAGGACCGGTATGTGTGGTGAAATCCAATAACATCACGGGTGGCCCCATTCACGTGTTCTCACCACCCAAGATGGAAACGTTTAGATGACACGTGAGGAAGTTGTATAGGCGTCCTACTTGCGTGTTTCTCTATTCTCATTGTATACGGGTCTCTCCGTCGTAGACCCGTGGTATTGTAAATGTTAACGTGGTATTGTAAATGTTAACGTCGTATTTTACCAACTTTGGTTTTTATGTGGTCGACGGCTAATGATGTCTTTAATATTGGGTTTTCCCCACGTATATTAAGGTTTGAATGGAATGCGTCATTTACATGTTTCGGTATTTGTGTTCGTCCACTTTTACGGTCGTGTGAGTTTGGGTCGAATGTCCGTGTTCACGGCAAATTTTTATTTATATAGATTTTATCTATGTTTCATGAGTTGTGTATCATGTTCCACCGTGTTGGGTATTTCGAGATATAACCTTTTACCCGCGTTTTATAAAGATTGGGAATTCTCTCTCTATTCTCATTTTGAACAAGTTTTGGGTTAAATCTAAGTTTATGAAAGAACGTTTTATATTGAAATCTTATTTCATGTCGCATTGTGACTAAAAGAGAGAAAACTTTAAGAGTTCGATACCATGAGCATGTTGACTTGGGTTTTACAAATTTTTATTGCACATGTTATAGGACAGAAAGTTATTTTTCATATGCATAGCATAAATTGATGCATACTAGGACCCTGGTAGTCCGTTTGAGAATTTTGTTACGCGTCTTTCTTTACCGTTTTATTAACATAAGTACTGATCAAATGAGTTTTGAAAATGGTTGTATATGCGTGGCATTGGTGATAAATTTTGAAACCTATCGAATGCACGATAGTGTACTTTTACCGCATGTTCAATTGTTATAAAACTTATGTATTTGAGAGTTTTATAAATTTCAAATTGGCACAGTAGTGTGAAAAACCTTGAACTCATTGGGCTATAGGTGTAAGCCCCCTCGTGTTAGAAGTCGATATTCAGGATTAAAAGAGTCCTCGGAGTTTGAGGCGTTAGACATGTGTTTTCTCCCAGTTAGTTAAGTAACGATCTTTATGCTTCGTTAAACCTACGGATTAAAATCGTGTTCGGTTGTTTGGATATGGTCGGTTTTGGAATTGTGGGAGTTTGGTATGACGGCATGCTATATGTCGGTGGTGTACTATATTGTTGGGTATTCGTGAATAATGATGATGTTATGGTTGACTGGTAAGGATGTTGGATTTGGGTGACTACTTCCAAGAGTAGGTGTCAACTTTGAATCGACGTTGTTAGTCGGGAATGAAATATTTGGTAGTATACTCACGTTGCAGAATGGTCATCTCGAGGTTAGGTGTTGGCACGTGATTTTGAGTACAGTGATGGTTGGTGTGCTTCAATGTATTTCCGTTAGATCTGGTGCGTCTGTAGGACGAGTGGTAATCTTAAGGAAGTTAGATGTTGATAATTAAGAATCAATCATTGGTATTTTGATAATTGTCAGGACTTTCGCTAATTTGGAAATAGATGCTTGAGTGCATGGTGGGAGTTTGGTGGTAATGTTTATTGGATACATTTGGTGAGAATGTCGAGATAGACTTTAAGTACAAATCGATTATCGAGGAGACCTTGACGCGTCGCATTTAGAGGTATCTAAGGGAAATGTTTGCCTTGGGTTATTCTTGGTGGAAATGATTGAATAAGTTCGTAAGTTACTCTTGGGTTAATATGAGCAACATAAGGTTGGGAGACAACCGAGATTTAATGATTAAGGAAATGATTAATCAAGGACTCAACGTTCATCCTGACGTCGGTGAGTTATGTCGAACCTTGAAATTGAGTTTTGGAATGTCACGTTATGAGAAACGCATCAACAACCTCAACGTAACAGGGTCCGTATATGAGGTGAGGTTTCATGAAGGCATCTCTTTTGGGATAGGAAATCAATCGATCTTTCCAAATGTGATGTTGGGTGCTTGGTAGTTCCAGATTTCGAGGACGAAATCTTTTTTAAGGTTGGGAGGATTGTAACACCCCGATTTTCGGAAGGTATCACTTCAAGTTAATACAGAAACCCATATATTAAGGAAAAATAAGGTATTTTATTTTCGGCTTGAATCCTTGATTTTATAGTCTAGATGGATGAAGGATTCAATTACGAGTCCAACGGTTCTTTCCGGAGCGAAAACAGAGCTATAACGAAGAAGTTATGGCCAAAACAGTGATCGAGGAAGTTTTCTGCTCGCGGTACAATCTCGGCGAAAGTGCCCCGTGAGAGTGACACTTGTCACTTTCGCCGTCACTCTCACGACCAGCGCCTGGACTATTAAAATCGCGATTTTCAGCCCTAAACTTCATTTCTTCATATCTTTTGATCCAGAACTCCGATTTTGGTGATTCAACTTGCTACGGTTTCGTTTTTAAGAGCTCTTCAAGGATCAAGCAAGAGATTGGAAGTTTATTGAAGTATTCTAGAGCATTTTGTGGTGGTAAGATTCTCATCTCTCCCTATTCATCTTCTTTCCCAAAGTTTTCTAGGGTTTCATCCACCCTTTGTTCTCCCTTTCATAGATTGAAGGTTTGTAATCATTTTGGTGAACTAGAAGTGTTTTGGTTGGTGAATTCAAGCTTGGGTTAAGGTAATCTTCTATTCTCTTCGGTTATGGAAGTTAGGGTTTCGGTATTAGTTGAGGTATCCATGTACATGGTTTGGGAAACGATTCTTTGTGGTTGATTATGTATATTTATGGTTGGAACCTTGTGGATCTAGGTTTTGGAAGATTTGGTATGAAGAACCAAGTTTCTTCAAGGAAAGCTCTAAGTGGGTAAAATCTAGATTTAGTCTAAATCTAGCAAGGTGAGTTTACTAAACCTTTGTTAAAACTAGATACACATCATAATCTCCTATTTGTTACTTTATCTCTATATGTTCAAATGTTTGGGGATTTCTTCATGAAAATAGTTGGAGGATGTATATATATAAGGGTGATTTGCCATGATTATTGTTATATGTATCATTATTTGGGATTTGTCTCATAGATACATAATGTGGGTACCTTGATATGTTAAATGTATGCATATATGGGCATTATGATGATTCTAGTTGGAACACCATTTTGGTGATATGTTTATATGCATGATGAGCATGATTTACATTGGGTCTTTTGTTAGACATCACGAGGATAAGGTGGTAATATTATACCCGTAGTTGGTATTGAATTATGTGGGTTGAAATATACCTAAAGGACCCCTTATAAATGTTATGTGGACGAACCAAGTCAGTACACTAGGAGGATATAGTCTTGGGCGCCACTGTGATGGTATGTGCCTAGACCTCCGTCATTCGGGGAATTTTCTTAGCGATAGTCTTCGGGTGTGCCGGGCCTTTGGGGTGTTCCTTGTTAAGGGCATCAAGGTATATCGACTCTTGGGTGGGACTTGATTGGTGCTATGGGTCTCCCCTATTGACTCCACATTTGTTGAACTATGGTTAACTGCTGATAAGAAATGTGACTGTTCATGCATGCTTACTATTGTTCAACTCACTAGGCTTTTTGGCCTAACACTTGTTTGGTGTCGATATGTATCTCAGGTTTTAGCGGCATCGATCCTAAGCTGGCGTAGTGCTTGGGTGAGAGATTTGGGAATATCGCTTTTGGACTTACTATTGGTAGAGAATCCTTTGGGTCTATAAATGACACCCTTGATTGTAATCTCTTTTCTGGTTATAGAAATTAGATTAGTTGGTTGTTATTTATTATCCGTTTAATTACGATTGTATTTAAACATGTTTGTGTATTTTTCCCATTTTTGGGAGGCTCTTGCTTTGGCAATTTTAAATACCGCATGTCCGTTTTTCGGATTTTTGTTATCCCTATTTTTATGGTGTTACACTTCTGCTCCTTCTCTGCAACTGTGACAGTGGCATTGTAGCAGGACCTTTCCGGGGCCCCGAAACTCAACTTTTTTAATGTCAATACCCCCGATACTTCAAGGGACTTTAAATAATGATTGTCCAACAAACATCCCGCCAATTACAAGATACAAAAACGTCCGAGTGACTTTTATTTACCGAAAATTACGGATGTTACACAACAACAGAAAAACCGAACCTGGACTACCCTTGATAGAAAAAGCAGCAAAAGATTCGAAACAAACTGTTATACCCTTGATAGAAAAGAAATGCAAATATCACAAATAACAATCAGGTAATCCAAACTTGAAACTTCATTTAATTAAAATAATGTCGTAATGTGTTTAGATTTTAAGATTTTGATACTTGACAACAAACTTCACCTTCTTTGACATCTGATTGTGATTGAAGGCAAATGACACACACAAACTTCTCATTCTTTAACATCCGAGACAGTACAAAAAAAACACATACGTAAACCTGATTAGAATAATATGGATTGGGATTGAAGGAAAATGAATAGTTTATTGATATTGAAGCATATTGTGATAAGAACTCTAGTAGTGAAATCGATACCTGCTACTTTAGAATTGATGTTTGGAAAGCAACTTAATAAACTAAATGTTGATGTGCTTGTCAACTATGGCACTTGCCACTTGATTTGTTTTCCTTGTATCATGATCACATGGCATTCTTCTAACACTCTTTTAGTTGGTCATACTCAAGTGGGATAGAACCATAGGCATGAAGTCACAAGAAATTAGCACAATCAAATTTGAACAAAACCCATAAGAAACAAATTAAAAGGTAAACACAATGTATCAAGCATCCAACAACACTATCTAAAATACGAAATGACATAATCCCCTCACCTAGAAGACCCTCGATCATCTTATTCAGTTCAAAAACTTGAATGCAATCTTAGGAGATAACAAAGCCAAAGAAGAAAGTAATTATTAATCGCATTCTTACACAAAAACGGTAATATTCCATATATGAATCAAATTTGCCAAATGCTGAAGAAATATTCCCAAATATCTGAACATAGTAGATATATAATGCAAAAAAATTACAACTCACTTGAAACTCTTGTGTTCATCCAAAGATAAGGATTGGGTCGATTCTTGTTAGCTACAAAAATCAAAACTGGATTTTTAAGTCGATTCTTGAGAACAAAATCAAAACTGGATTTTTGAGAACAAAGTCAAAAGTGGATTTTGGTAACTATGTTTTGTTTGAACATTATTCTTGTTACCTGTGTTTTTGAACATTTTTCTTGTTACCCGTGTTTTTGTTGAAGCTAACTGTGTGTGTGTGGTTTTTGAAGGGATTATGCCCCTATGTGTGTGGTTTTTGTTGAAGCTAACTGTGTGAATGTCTGAGACCTTGGTAAAGGCACATAAGGCAGGAATTAAAAACAACGAAAATCAAACCCATACTTATAAAGCTGGAATCGAGATATTCAAAGTTGCAATCGAAAATCAAACCTTGCTAGAATCGATCCCAATATTCAAAGCTGGAATCGAGATATTTACTTGCAACTTGCTCCTTGAATGACGAACTCTGCTATTACTGTTACTTCGCTTTTGATCTTGACATTGAATTTTGAAGTGTAAACCAAACCTTATATACATCTCTCAAAAAGGGATGGGAGATGGGAGAGGGAGCCGGCATAGCAGGTAGAAGCCTGAAGATTTTGAAATTTGAATTTTAAGATTTTGAATTTTAAGAGGAAGAAATCTTCAAGAAATCTTCCAAACAGGGTAAGGTCTGAGAGATGTGAAGTAAGAGGAAGAAGGGGATGACAGAAGCATGGTTGTAATTGGGTAGGTTTGAGAGACGTGAAGCAAGAGGAAGAAATCTTCCAAACAGGGTAAAGTGGAAGAAGGAGATGTCATAAAGCATGGCTTGGGATGTAATTTAAGGTATTGGACCAGTTTAAAGAGAAGTACCTTGTGCTTTAGAAGTTGTCTTTAAGAATTTGATGTAAATGCATATTAAAGTAGTATATATATATATATATATATATATATATATATATATATATATATATATATATATATATATACAGGTGGTTTCATTTGGAAACCACTCTTATTTAGCAAATTGTGCGACCCACTTTTCTACCATAGATCATAACCATCGATGGTTGAGATTAAATCGGTATATTTATGGTATTAATGAAATAGTTTTTTATTTTCTAATTAAAAAGAAAGTGATGAAAGGGTATTATCGTCTTTTTGATAATCCTTATAACTTTGGAAACTATATGAATATCAAAATAGATTCAGCGCCAAAACAACATTACCTTTTAGACTACTGGTATATTTTGGGGATTGATTTCTGTAGATCGTCTTCTTCGACTCAAAAACGGAACATGATTCGACTTCTAGGAGGCATTTTAGGGCTTTTTATGCATCGATTCACTGTATATTTTGGGGATTGATTTCTGCAGATCGTCTTCTTCGTCTCAAGAACGGAACATGATTCAACTTCCAGGAGGTATTTTAGGGCTTTTTATCATCGATTCACTGTACCTCTTTGTAGAACACTGACCGACATTTTCTACTTGAAGGTCGGAAATGTAGTGAAAGATTGATGAAGATCCATAGTTTTTCTAAATTTACTAATACAGCTGACAATCCGCTAGATGAAGATGGGAATGAGATAGCCGCTAAGAAGGAACCGCCGGCTGCAGATGAAACAAAACCTTCAAGAAGACAACGGAAATATTTTGGAATCCCTAAAGGTATTTTCAGTTCCTATACTTTTCTACTGGATTTTTGTGTGCATAGTTAAATAAACCTATGTTGGGTTTAAATTACAAGAAAATCGAAACCTGCAATGAAAGTATTTTTTTTATACGATTTATTGTAATATGTCATTTTATACAAAGTTTTTTTTTTTTTTGGTAAAATGGGTTTGTTATACTCATCTGATGAAAATAGTGAATGGGTTTTTTTGATAACTAATTTGTGGATGATGAAAATAGGGTGAGTAAACAAATTAAACCCTAATAAAAAATGAAAAAGAAAGGCATTACGTAGATGGATTGTTTGATAGTGGTCTGTAAGTGTAAGGATTGCTTACTTCACTTATGGATGATGTAAAAAACTTGGTTGGGTAACCAATGAAACCCGCATAAATAGTAATGAAACCGTATGTAATGGATTCAACAAGAATGATGAAATAGCTATGATTGATCTTATGGTTTTATATAGATGTATATGTGGTGAAATTGTTCATACTATATGAAACAAGTTTAATGAAACTTGTTTAAGGAAACAGACTCACTTTATAAGTGCATTATGCACAAGTGCATGTTACAAATGACTTGTATGAACAAGTGCATGTTACACATTACTTTTATGCACAGATTTAATTAACACATTACTTGTATGCACAAGTGCATACAAAGTTAATGAAACAGCTTCGCAGTATAAAAACGATTCATTATGCTTTAATATAACAAGTTTAATGAAAATCGACTAATGAAACAGGTTTCATGAAACTTGTTTAAGGAAACAGACTCACTTTATAAGTGCATTATGCACAAGTGCGTGTTCAAATGACTTGTATGCACAAGTGCATGTTACACATTACTTTTATGCACAAGTTTAAGTAACACATTACTTGTATGCACAAGTGCATACAAAGTTAATGAAACAGCTTCGCAGTATGTATAAAAACGCTTCATTATGTTTTAATATAACAAGTTTAATGAAAATTGTGTAATGAAACTTGTTTAATGATATTGTTTCATTGCCGAAAGAGAGATGAAATAATGGCAGACGTGGAGAAATTCGACAACATTGAACCGAAAGGGAAGACGATGTTGATAGCTGAAGCTGGTAAAAGACGTGACGTACGTAAGTGATTTTTTGAGGACGATGGAATCGAAGTAAGATCTATGTTAATGGGTAAATCGTTAGGGCTTTAGTTTACTTGTTTGGCATCGTGATACAAGTTTTAATGTCTGTGTAAAGACTTACGTTAGGATGGTATCTACGTATTATGTTATGAAATCGTAAGTTGATGAAAATCAACAAATTTTGGTATCTTCACTGGTAACATCGTATTTTATGAATGGTTGTGACCTTATGAACCATTACATATTATGATTTCATTAAAGAATTGTTTTTTTTTTCAAAGTTTGTGAAATAAGGCTTCTGAAACTGGTTGTTATTGATGTGTGATTGGAACGATGAAAACTGCGTAAATGAGGCTATAATTTATATGGAAATAATGTACACAACTAATTGTTGGGAGACGTGGTAACTGATCAACAAGGAATTAAAAAATGTAAAGGATTTGAATTAATTGATGCATACTCATTCATAATATATGGGTGCATTATGCACTACAATTATGTATATAATTTTTTATATACATAATCTGCAAAATTCCCAAACAACTAATACTTGCTTCATCATCAACACAATTACCAAATAACGTCTATATAAAAAATATCTTTATTATGATTTTGAGTTGTAGAGGTGTTGAATAACTATCTTTATATGTTAATACAGATTATAATTTGATATGCATATCATTGGAATTAATATGTTATCTACATTCATAATAAATTCCATGAATCCAAACACATATATACGGATATGTTAAACGTAGGTTACTATACTCATTAATAAAAAATAAATGAACTTGTTAATGGTCAGTTACAATCTTCTCACTAAAATAAATGAATATGCATTCATAAATAATATATTGGTATACACATGCAACAATCTTCACAATAAAAATCGATCCATAATAACCTTCTATTATTGATTTTGATTATTTTAGTTAATGATACACACCTGTAATAAATGCAATTAATGAAAATGATTGGTATCAAATGATGAATAGTTTCCAATAATAAGTTTTTTACATCAAATGACCAAAATAGCCTTATTGATAATAAAAATAAAAATAAAAATAAAATTATGTGATTGGTTGAATAGGGTTTGCAAAGTTTGTAAACTAATGGTGGTTTTCAAATGATCGCTCCCCTATATATATATATATATATATAGGTCAAGGCTAATTTGCAACTCATGTAAATCTTGCAACCAATGCAACCCACATCTTAACCGTTGGATCAATGATAAGCGGTTATTTTATTTATATTTTTTTGTTTTTTTTAATTGAAAATATTGGGTTGGGTTACGATGAGAAGTTGAGCTTAACGTGAGAAGCGTGAGAATTGATTATCAACCGTTGGATGAGAAATAGATGTACATTATGATGCGATGCGCCAAGATGCACCAGATCACTTTTCTTCTAAGCTGCAATTAATGAGAGGACATTTGATTAAAAAGTGATCAATGGTTCATATCAATTCTCATGTTTCTCACGTTAACTTCAACTTCTTACATGATTATTCACCTATATAAGCGTGTGTATGTATTATTTTTCACACCTATATAATTATGTATTTAAAATATGGAGTAAGTTATAAAAATCCATAACTTGTTGATTAGGATCGATTTTAAGTTGTTTTGACAAAAAAATTCATTTAAACCATTACAAGTTCCCGTTGCACACAAGTCAAATGGAATATTAATTTAAGAGTAAATTACGTTTTTAGTCCCTGTGATTTGTTGAACTTTTCTATTTATATCCTTATGGTTTTGAAATTATAATTTTTATCCTTGTGGTTTTATATTCATTAACTTTTTCGTTCTTATGAAATAAATATTATTGCTTTTTTCATCCTTATGGTTTACAATTCATTTATATTTTAGTCTTTTATAATTAAAAGGCCTCAGGGACAAAAATAGAAATGAATTACAAACCATAGGGATAAAAACTGAAATTTTAAAACCATAGGGACGAAATATGCAATTTTCAACAAACCACAGGGACGAAAAAGGTAATTTACTCTTAATTTAATGAAACAAGATGTTTTCGATTTGAATTTGTGAAATTCTATTAATTCATGTTGTAGGTCAGATCAAATTTTCAAATTGTTCAGTTTGAATAGTCTCTAGCGACAAAACTGCAACCCTAAACTTAATCAACAACCAAAAAAATGTTATCGTCGTTAACAAGATTAGATTTTCAAAAAGAAAAAAAGGAGTTAATCAACCATAATGTAAGAGTTAGGGGTCGTTTACAAAACGCTTACCCGGTAAGTACTTACCGGGGGATTTACCTTAGCAGATGAACATGACAAGAACATAGTATCTTACCCGGTAAGAGCGAGGACAAGAATGGAGAGTCTTACCTAGTAGGTGATAGTGACAACTCTTACCCGGGTAAGCGCTTACCGAGTAAATTGTTGTATATGATACCATCGTGATTACTACAATCTTACCCGGTAAAGTAAGTTAGTGTGTCGAGTTTTATCGGTAAGTACTTACCGGGTAAGCATTTGGGTAAACGGCCCCTTAGTTATTTTTAATGCAAAAAATATTAAAAGCAACAATTTAAGAATAAATTTCGTTCTAAATGGACCAATCTCGCCACAAAATGCAAACAAGAGGGATGATAAATATAATTATTTCATTTTAGAGAAGAAATTCATAAGATCATCTACAACTATTTTGTCCTCTATTTATTCTAATAGTTTCTCTATATTGTTCTCCATAATTAAAAAAAAAAACAAGAGAAAACTTTAAATTTACAAAATTCTCTAATACTTTATATAAGGAAAGATAATTGTTTTTTTTAATTACCACCCATGAGATTGATTATTACTATTTTATATAATATTTTTTTTCTAAAAAATTGTATTCAAATGATAACATTATATAATATTTTATTAGAGGGAAGTTCCAGGGAAACCTTAAATAAATGAAATATCGAAAAACACTGCATCAACATTAAAGAGACGGTTACAATTTTATTTTTAAATTAAAAAATATCTCACCCTCTATTTTTAAAATCGAAAAAATACGAAATATGATCAAAATCCGAAAGAAACAAATTACACCAAAAAAATCCATCATATTTTTTCTCGTTGACATCTATATCGATATACTTTTTCATCCGTTTTTCATGGTTTTCTAGTTTTTCATTTATTTAGCATTTTCTCCTGAACTTTACACCATTTTACTATATAATTAAGAGTAAACTTCAGTTTTGCTACTTAAAGTTTAGTGAAAAGTCTGAAAGTGGAACCTAAACTTTGACAAATCTTGATATCATTCGTATGATTTACATTTTGCTGTAAAAATGATACTTGATCACTAACTTCGTTAAAGTTTATCCGTTAATTAAAGGGCATTCGTAACAGACTAAATTGCCTTTCACTTTACTAACAACATTTAACGGATTTAGTGAGCAAGGATCATTTCCAGAGTCAAATGCAAACCACAATGATGATTTGATTACTTTCTAGACTTATCAAAAGTCAGGTTTCACTTTCGGACTTTTTACTAAACCTCAAGGACCAACTTTAAAATTTACCCTATAAATAAATGTTAAATTCTCTAAAATATATAATCTCTTAGAGTTGAATGTAATTTTTTTAAATATTTCAACTTTGAATTTCTATTTTAAATAAATTATAAAGAAATGTGTTAAAAGATGCTTAAAAAATGTTAATCTATTTACAAGAAAATTAAAATAATACAAATTTAAGGTATTTTAATCAATTTCTTGTGGCAATTGTATTTAATTTGTATTTAAATAAATTAAAGTGAAAAGCAACAACTTTTTTCTGTTATTTATGACTACTTACTTATGGTACAACTAACAAAAATTATTTTCCTTATTCTTTATCAATTACTAATTTTATTTATTTTTATTCACATAAATTGAATTTGATTTTAAAATTAGAATTTATAATTTAATGAAAAGTAAATTACGTTTTTAGTTCTTATGGTTTGTTGAAAATTTCTTATTTTTGTCCTTATGGTATTGAAATTACGATTTTCATTCTATAGTTTGTAATTCGTTACCTTTTTCGTCCTTATGATTTAAATTTTAGTGTTTTTTTCATCCCTATATTCATAATTCATTTTTATTTTAGTCTAGGAATAAATTCCGGATTTGGTCCCTGTAGTGTACATTTTCAACCCATAGTGGTCCCAAAATCAAAAAAAATACACGAATGGGACTCTTGGTTTGCATTTTCGCAAACTTTTGGTCCCCCCCTCTAACAAAATCAAGAAGATTTCGTTAACCTAGTTAAACTCGAGGGTATTTTGGTCTTTTATCATTGTTTTGTCTTTTTCCTATTATGAAATTTCATCTTCTCTAAAGAACAAGAAGATGAACATGAAAAAACCTTATAACTTATATTAAAAACCCCAAAATCAAGATCAAATCAAGCTAGAGATCAAATATTAATATTAATGTCAAGAACATTTAAGCTTGCAACTTTAAGAAGATCAATGAACTTCAAGAACATCAAGAATATACAAATTTATTAAAAAAAATTGTTATTACAATCATGTAAATCAAAAACCCTAAATCTAAAACAAAAACCTTATTCTAACCAATAGATTCCACATCGGTATCAATGGACAAAAGCAAAAACATGATACGTGAACAAAATTTGTCTCTGTAGTTCCAGATCAATGAAAAAAAGTTGAACATGAATAGGTCCAGATCGAGGGTTTTAGATTTGGTCTAGATCGTACGATTCCAAATTCGATCATCGTTGTGATTCTAGATCTTCATTATCTTCGTAGTTAAGTTTATGGTTCTTCTCCCTTCTTAGATTCAATGTTATCGAATGGTGGGGCCACAGTGAGATGAGATGAAGAAGACGAATGAGGTCGTGTTGTTGCCAGTGAGAGGGACGATGAAGGGGAAACAGGTAAACGAAGAAGGGGGAAAGAAGAGGGGGAAGAGCACGGTCGAAGATGGAGGTTTCGATTATAAGGTGGTGACCGGATATATGGTTGCCCGACGATGATCCACATGTGATGGTGACTGGAGTTCACATAAGGTTTTGTCGAAGGGGTGCGATACCGGGGGGGGGGGGGTATTATGTAACACCCTTAAAATTCGAAAATAGCAGACAAATTAAAACTTCCAAAAACACTTAAATACATAGCATTGAAATACCAATTATCTAAAGTTACAAGACAGAATCACTATGACAACGTATCAGAGTTCTGATGGAACTATCTAGTCCCACAAACGAGGACAACATTATCCGGATGTTACTAAAACCTCCAAAGTTGCTATCTTCACAAAACGTGATGACGTCACTAAAGTCATCCTACTGGAACTTCTACCAAGCTCCACTCGCCACTCAGATCCATCTAGAACCTGATATACATGTCGAAAAGAAAAAGTGGTAGGCTTAACGCCTAGTGAGCTAAAGCAGTTTTCATCATATAAATCATAAAACATTTAAAATGAACATTTTACTCTAAATAGGCCATTTTAGAAATACTGATTGTAAAGAGGCTTTATTGACATAACACGTTCCTTCAAATTTCCAATCACCCATTTTAAATAAATAACTGACGCCCAAATTTCCCCAAAACGCACCCACACGGTATTTCTCCAAAAGACTCATTGTGTAATTAAAATGGTACGTTTTAACACCGAAGGCATGGATAAGGGAATACCCAAGATGACACCTTTCAGTGACGAGGGATACCCGATTCCATCGAATGTGACGGAAACACAAAGTTAAGCCACGTATCGACGTTCACGAGTTTCACATAAGACCATGGTTCCCCGTATTCGGCTCATCTGAGCTACCACCGCAAGACACCACTGATCCTAGTGTCTACTTGACCTCTAGATGAGTCTCACCACAAAGTCACAAGTCCCCGTATCCGGCTCACTCTGGGCACCACCGCAAGACTTATCTCCGTATACGGCTCCTCTAGAGCACCACCGCAAGCTTATATAATCAACATGACTTGGGGACCACTCACTAGGCTCAAACATGGACATTAAAACTCCATGATGAACATAACGACTCTTATGCCTATGGATCCAATGCATTACAGTCTAAACATTACATGACTCCATACGAATGAACTAACGCATCCAAACATGTAATAACCAATATTGGTATAATAATTGTATTTTCATAAAGCACTCCATAAGGAGCCGTTTAAACCGGACAACGTCCCAAAACTCGTTAGTGTACAATTCAAGCCGAAAGACTTCATAAAACATTTGATACTCAAATAGATCCAATATGGCTATATAAGCCGATTTACAACTTTACCAAATATTCCCGAATTAAAAAGGTAACCGTCCCAACAACTCACACTTTTAAAGTCACGGGAGTTAAAGTTTTCCAATATAAAACCCGTAGGTTGAATAAGCCCTAAATGACCATATTTCAGTAACCACTCTTTAAAATCTCCAACGCACACTAAAATCCCATTTAAAACCATTTATACTCCAAATCTTCCCATAATAAGAACCAAAGCAACATAATACTCACATTCATCAAATAGTCGAGAAACATGAATGGTGGATTAAAAATCCCTTTTCTGATGACTCCAACATCTCATATATTATTGTAAACCATTTTCAAGTATTTAAAACCCAAATATGTGCAAGTGTACAAATGTCTACAAAACTTCTCAAAATGAAGCAAACTCATGGATATACTTTTAAAACCCAAAATGTGTGCATTTTGACATGTATATAGTTTTCCAAAGCAACTAGAACTCACCTTGCTAGATTTAGACTAAATCTAGGTTTTATCCACAACCTTGAGTTCCTTGGAAGAGAAGATCTTGGATCCTTTCACTAGCTCCAAGCTTTCTACAGATCCACTACCACAAACATCCACAAAGTTATACCAAACCCTAGGAATGCAAACAAGATGAAGAACACCAAACCCTAACTTTATAGATGAAAGGATGAGTAGGTTACCTTGGTCCTAAACTCTTGGATTCACCCAATATCTTCAATACTCTTCCTTCTCTACTTGAAAAGCTCCAAAAGACGAAACTATGAGGTCAAGAATCACTCCAATCGAGTTTGGGAGGAAGAAGCTAAGAGAAAATGAAGCTAGATCCCCAAAAAAACAAGATTAAAACCCTCAGACAGGTTCCGCAACTTTGTCGCGACTTGCAAGTCGCGGCGCAAGTCGCCCGTTTCCTGAAAAACTCACGTCTAGTGAGTTACGCGGATTGTGTCGCGACCCAGAGTCGCGCACCAACCCGTGGCAGTCCAAAAATGTGATTTCTTGCGTTCTTCGCGGCTGATTCGATTCCCGATGGTTCCATTATCAAACTTACTTGATTTCCCATACCTTTACGTACCAAAAGTCAACCGAATCTCGTAACATCGTCGAGGATAAATCCTGAAATTACGGGTGTTACAATCCTCCCCACCTTGAAAATGATTTCGTCCTCGAAATCTTGGCCCGGAATCCCCAAAACTCCGCGGGGCACAGGGCGTTACTAACGAATTCCCAAACTACTAATACGCGTCACATTCAGACATTTGGCTCCTTAGCCGAAAAACATAACTCTCGCTCTTTCTAACAATCCTTACTAACGGGCAAGCATTGGTCAAGGGATACCACACCCTTTTTACTTCGCAGCGCATTCTCACACATTCATAGCGGAGTTATGAGGAGTGGTTCCACCACCTCATTTGCAATGACAATTCTTCCCACAGTCTTTTACCTGAAAGACTTGGGCGGATCACCCGATCTCTAAACCTTCAACTATTCCTTGCTCCACAAGGTTTTGTGAAGAGTCACCAATCTACCAATCCCCGAATGCTCGAAAGATACACCCTCGATTCGCGCCTTCTGACCAATTCCCTTAGAACCCCCAATTAAGAGTCTGGGTTATGAACAACCCTATGGACGACCCTTGCGACAAGATCCCCTAACGAGGACCCAAACCTCGGGATAACTCTCACAACTCTAAGATCATTGCTAAGACCACCACTGATTTCGACTTATATCTCGCCCAACAAGCTGCAAGGAGAGTCTAGCACACTAACAAGAGATAAAATCACTATCGGACAAGAAGGCGAAATCCTACACATGAGTCTCCAACAAGATCGCTAAGGTTCCCAACTTTTCTTAGAGTTGACAATCTTCCCAAAATTTCCACAATCCTCACGGCGCTTACAGCTTAGATCCATCCTCACCAAAAATCTATAGGCCATTACTTCAGACAAGCGTACTATTGCCTTCGGCATTTCACCCTATAAGGTCATAGGCCTCTACTTACAATTCACCTAAAAAACTTTGATCCAATTCCTTTGCGAACAACCACTTCGCGGGCCAGAGAGGATTACACTCCGCCTCCCGAACATTTACACGGTTCTCCACTTATATAGCCTTAACTAATCCAATAATGGTTTGCCGGAGATGTGGCCTGGATCCACAACACTTAAAGGTGTTAGATAATGATACCTCAAGACTCTGGTTCTGAAGCCCATTAGACACAACGAAATCACGATAACCTCGAATCATCTTAAACGTGGATGCCATCAGCTCCAAAGTTGAGATCCCCGCTCCTCCCATAGCTTAACGTAGGTCTTTTTGCTAGACATATGCCAGAAAACGTCTGTCACCTTACTTACTAGTCCTCCAGATAGCACCATATCTCGCATTAACGGTGGTCATCTAAATCAAACAACACTGACAACTTACTCTTACTTGATGCAAAATTCCACACGAATCCTTCCCAGCAGGCACAGATGGGGAAGCATTACACACCACTTTATGGCAACCGATAGTTTCCATAGGCAGTTGAGATCTTATCCGAGTCCTCTTATTCTCGTCCAGCAATGGATACATGACATGGGAAATTCTCCCCCTTGGTTAATCGCCATCACGCCTTCATTCCCACAACAACAATATTCTTCATTCCCACATTTCCTGTATGGCACTCCAACTGCCAATATAAACCACTTGATCTAACACCAACCACCAAATTTATTTCTTAAAACGTCAACTTTGATTAATGGTAACCCATGGTTTTAATCGAGTGGTTTATTCTCCAATACCAATGGCTCGGATTTCTAGATTTCGTAGAACGATGAAATCGTTCCCATAGGCACGCTCTAGAATTTACTAGCACACTGACTACTCAGCGACACAACGACAAACAACGTCCAAAAGGTTCACATTCAACCAACAAGATGGACAACTAAGATTGAAGTTGCTAGGAGATGTATCTGATACTTCCATCGAGGTCACCCTCGTCTTGAGAGACTCTGACTGTTGCTCGTCTCCTCGTCCATCCTCGCATTTGGGCAATCTCTCTTCACATGGTTCGGTTCCTTGCACGCAAAACAGATTGTTCCCTTGATGGAACAATCTCGGTGGGAGTGACCCAACATCCCACACTTGAGACATGTCATGGGATTGGGGTTGCACCTACCTGCATGTTTGGCTTGGCACTCTTGACACCACTTTAATTTCCTACGATAGCCAGTTTCCCTTTCATTGATATGATCATTGTGCTCTTGGGATGGACTCCACTGGTCCTCCGGTTTTCTCTTCTCATTAGACTCCGCATCTTCTTCACTGCTCCGAATATAAACATCTTCCATGAATTGTGATTCTTCTATCGCTCCCCGGAGGGTGGAGGCTTTAGAATTTCGGACCATCGCCTTCATGCTGGCTGACAGTCCGTTTATGTACGCCTTGACTCTGTCCTTCTCACTCGGAACGACATGTCCACTAAATCCAATTTCTTCATGAAGAGATTAGAGTATTCTCTCACCGACATATCCCCTTTCTTGAGGGCTCGGAACTCCTCTTCTATTTTGTCTATCGCCCTTTTATTACAATAGTCGTCCAACACTTGCTTCTTGAATGCATCCCACGTTAATGAAGAAGCAGTAGCAGTTCCCATATCGGTTTTGGTGGCGTTCCACCAAGTAAGAGCTCGACCCCTCAACATGCAGGAGGCAAATTTTACCTTCTACCCCTCCTCACACTCGCTAGCGTCAAAGGCTTGCTCCATCTCTTGGATCCAATTCAATCACACTACTGGACTGTCAGCCTCTGAAAACTCTGGCGGCTTGCTGCACAGAAAATTCTTGTATGTGAGGGTCCTCTCGTTATATTTCATGTTAGCAGCGACAAGATCCTCCAGCCGGGTCACATTCCCGGTGCCACCGAGGCTCCGCACATCAGGTTCGTTAGTTATTTCACGTCTTCGATCATTCGTATCTCTGACCTCCAACGCCTTCAATAATCTCTCTTATTGTTGCTCCATAGCCGACCTCATCATTCGAACCACGTTATCTAACAACTCGCCTTGAGGATTCGCCTCTTGAGTTTGCGTTTCTCTTCCTGCATCCACCATTCTTTTCTGACACACCCGAGAAAGAGGTTGAGAATCTTAGATCAAATCTAGATTAGCAACTATGACGTACTATTACACATATCAAGTATCGTAATAATGGTAGAGTCAAGCACACTTACTTAACATTGTATTCATAATAACAGTAGATAAGTGAAATTATGAACATAATATACATAAGGATCATTGTCACCATAGTCACGACCCATGGTTAGTGCACCCCTATCGACTATCACAACTCAAGCTCATCTTAGAAGTTCTACCCATGACGGACAAGTCATAACTTAAAGTCTTAGCTTAAGTCTAGGCATCTAAGATCTATACCTAGTTCACTTAAACTAGAGCTCTGATACCAACTTGTAACACCCTTAAAATTCGAAAATAGCAGACAAATTAAAACTTCCAAAAACTCTTAAATACATAGCATTGAAATACCAATTATCTAAAGTTACAAGACAAAATCACTATGACAACGTATCAGAGTTCTGACGGAACTATCTAGTCCCACAAACGGGGACAACATTATCCGGATGTTACTAAAGCCTCCAAAGCTACTATCTTCACCAAACGTGATGACGTCACTAAAGTCGTCCTACCGGAACTTCTACCAAGCTCCACTCGCCACTCAGATCCATCTAGGACCTGATATACATGTCGAAAAGAAAAAGTGGTAGGCTTAACGCCTAGTGAGTTAAAGCAGTTTTCATCATATATAGACCTGACAAATGTGTCGTGTCGTGTCGGGTTCAAAGTTAAACGGGTTGAGAATGTCTAACCCGAACCCGACCCGTTTAATAAACGGGTCAGAAAATCCCAACCCTAACCCGACCCGACCCGCCTAACCCGTTTAACATTTATAAAATTAAAAATTAAAAATTCACAAAAAATTGTACAAATCAAAAAATTTAAATGAAAGCATTAGAAAATCCAAATTTTATAGTTCAAACTTATAAGTTCTAACCAAATCTAAAACATTTAAAAATCCAAAACATTAAAAATAAAACTTATAATATATATATATAGGGGTTGTTTTATTTGCAACCCTTAAAAAGGTTGCAAACCTTGCAACCCACATCTTAACCGTCGGATTCATGATCGGCGGTTACAATAGATATGGGGCCTAATATTTTTAATTAAAAAAAACATAAAAATAAAAATAAAATAACCGCCGATCATGAATCCAACGGTTAAGATGTGGGTTGCAAGGGTTGCAACCTTTTTCAGGGTTGCAAAATATCCTTCCACTATATATATATAGTGTTTGGTTCATTTGAGAAATAATAAATATATGAGAAATAGAGAAGTAATCATAACCATTCATATGGTCAAGATCGGATTTGACTAGTCAAATATTGCGGCTTTGACCGGTCAAAAGTTGCGGCTTTGACTGGTCAAAAGTTGCGGCTATCCCAAAAATAGAAGGACAATTTCGTAAATTTTACAAAACACACGGACTGTGTTCATATATGAACATGTATAATTCACATATGAACTATATTTCCATATATGAACCAGTGCAATTCACAACTGAACTCTTTTAACTGATTCATATATGAATCAGTTGAACTAACTAACAGATTCATATATGAATCTGTATGAATCACAAAGATTCATATATAAATCTGTATGAATCACAAAGATTCATATATGAATCAGTTGAACTAATTAACAGATTCATATATGAATCTTTGTAATTCATACAGATTCATATATGAACTCATCCCGTGTATTTTACGAAATTACCCCTCTACCTTCTATAGACCACACAAGGAATTATCCGATACTTCGCGGTCAAAGCCGCAAATGTTGACCAGATGAATGGTTAAGATTACTTCTCTATTTCTCATACATTTACCATTTCTCAAATGAACCTCTCCCTATATATATATATATATATATATATATATATATATATATATATATATATATATATATATATATATATATAAACGGGTTATTCGAGTCATTTTCGAGTTGAAAATTTTGACCCTAACCTTACCCGTTTAACTTTCGTGTCGTGTCGTGTCAACCCGTTTACTTAAACGGGTTGAAATGTATTACCCAAAACCGCTTATTTCATGTTGAGTTCGTGTCGGGTTAACGTGTCGTGTCAGTTTTTGCCAGGTCTAATCATATAAATCATAAAACATTTAAAATAAACATTTTAGTCTGAATAGGACATTTTAGAAATACTGATTGTAAAGAGACTTTATTGACATAACACGTTCCTTCAAATTTCCAATCACCCATTTTAAATAAATAACTGACGCCCAAATTTCCCCAAAACGCACCCACACGGTATTTCTCCAAAAGACTCATTGTGTAATTAAAATGGTACGTTTTAACACCGAAGGCATGGATAAGGGAATACCCAAGATAACACCTTTCAGTGACGGGGGATACCCGATTCCATCGAATGTGACGGACACACAAAGTTAAGCCACGTATCGACGTTCACGAGTTTCACATAAGACCATGGTTCCCCGTATTCGGCTCATCTGAGCTACCACCGCAAGACACCACTGATCCTAGTGTCTACTCGACCTCTAGATGAGTCTCACCACAAAGTCACAAGTCCCCGTATCCGGCTCACTCTGGGCACCATCGCAAGACTTAGCTCCGTATACGGCTCCTCTAGAGCACCACCGCAAGCTTATATAATCAACATGACTTGGGGACCACTCATTAGACTCAAACATGGACATTAAAACTCCATGATGAACATAACGACTCTTATGCCTATGGATCCAATGCATTACAGTCTAAACATTACATGATTCCATATGAATGCACTAACACATCCAAACATGTAATAACCAATATTGGTATAATAATTGTATTTTCATAAAGCACTCCATAAGGAGCCGTTTAAACCGGACAACGTCCCAAAACTCGTTAGTGTACAATTCAAGCCGAAAGACTTCATAAAACATTTGATACTCAAATAGAGCCAATATGGCTATATAAGCCGATTTACAACCTTACCAAATATTCTCGAATTAAAAAGGTAACCGTCCCAACAACTCACACTTTTAAAGTCACGGGAGTTAAAGTTTTCCAATATAAAACCCGTAGGTTGGATAAGCCCCAAATGACCATATTTCAGTAACCGCTCTTTAAAATCTCCAACGCACACTAAAATCCCATTTAAAACCATTTGTACTCCAAATTTTCCCATAATAAGAACCAAAGCAACATAATACTCACATTCATCAAATAGTCGAGAAACATGAATGGTGGATTAAAAATCCCTTTTCTGATGACTCCAACATCTCATATATTATTGTAAACCATTTTCAAGTATTTAAAACCCAAATATGTGCAAGTGTACAAATGTCTACAAAACTTCTCAAAATGAAGCAAACTCATGGATATACTTTTAAAACCCAAAATGTGTGCATTTTGACATGTATATAGTTTTCCAAAGCAACTAGAACTCACCTTGCTAGATTTAGACTAAATCTAGGTTTTATCCACAACCTTGAGTTCCTTGGAAGAGAAGATCTTGGATCCTTTCACTAGCTCCAAGCTTTCTACAGATCCACTACCACAAACATCCACAAAGTTATACCAAACCCTAGGAATGCAAACAAGATGAAGAACACCAAACCCTAACTTTATAGATGAAAGGATGAGTAGGTTACCTTGGTCCTAAAAGACGAAACTATGAGGTCAAGAATCACTCCAATCGAGTTTGGGAGGAAGAAGCTAAGAGAAAATGAAGCTAGATCCCCAAAAAACGAGATTAAAACCCTCAGACAAGTTCCGCGACTATGCCGCGACTTGCAAGTCGCGGCGCAAGTCACCCGTTTCCTGAAAAACTCACGTCAAGTGAGTTACGCGGCTTTTGCCGCGACCTAGAGTCGTGCACCAACCCGCGGTAGTCCAAAAATGTGATTTATCGCATTCTTCGCTCCTGATTCGATTTCCGATGGTTCCATTATGAAACTTACTTGATTTCCCATACCTTTACGTCCCAAAAGTCAACCGATTCTCGTAACACCGTCGAGGATAAATCCTGAAATTACGGGTGTTACATATTAAATGTCTCTCTCTCTCTCTCTCTATATATATATATATATATGTGTGTGTGTGTAGTTTCATTTGGAAACCACCTTAATTTAGAAAATAATGGAATCCGTAGATTTCATTGGTTAAGTTAATGAAATTGTTTTATGAATTTGTAAAAAAAATTTAAATAATTCTTTTCTTGATGAAATTGTTTCATATATTTGTGTGTTTTATGTAAAAATGAAAAAGTTTCATCAAAATGAGAAAATGGATGAAACAATTTCATTTTTATTGAAAAAACACAAATATATGAAACAATTTCATCAACAAAAGAATTATATAACACAATTTCGTCAAATTCAACAATTTCATGAACTAATTTTATTAACTTAAACAATGAAATCGACAGTTTCCATGATTTGCAAAATTAGAGTGGTTTGCATTTGATCTCTCCCCGATATATGTCTATATATATTAATTTTTTAAAAGGTAAAGACAAGAAAGTCTAAAAGACTAAAATACCCTTAGGTTTAACTGGGTTAACGGAATCTTCTTATTTTTGTTAGAGGGATGGACCAAAAGATTGTGAATGCAAACCAAGAGTCCCATTTGGGTATTTATTTTGATTTTTGGACCATTTTGGGTAGAAAGTGTAAACCTGTTACTCTGAATTTATGTTAGTCAAAGACCTATTTTAGATTTTTTTGCTTTTTGTCTTTTTGTTGTCTTTTTTTTTTCTATTTTGTTTATTTTTATTATATATTTTTATTTATTTGTATTATATAGTATAAAAAGGTTTTTTTCTTTTACTTTTTGGTTTTATTTAAAAATAAATAAATATTTATAAATATAAATATTACTAATTTTTTATAATTATATAATTATAAAAATAAAACATAAATATTGCGATTTAACATATAAATATAACATAAAATAATCTATATTACATTCGATTATTCTAAAATAACATTATCCGTAGTACAATTAACACGTAAAAGTTGCATGTACTTTTGTATTCGCTCTGAATACGAGTTCAGCCCATCCAGCAGCACACGAATAACTGTAATGGAAAAAATTTCCTACAATTTACGGAAACGAGTATCATTATGCCATATCTAATTTCACATAATGGTTACCATTAACGTACCCAATTGTAAAAACAACATGTTCAGGCCACAATGGCGGAGTGGACCTAAGCGGCAAATACGTCCCACTGCCCGTCATACTTATAACTTGTAATATCATATTATATTTTGAAGCAATCAAGACACCTATTTCAGGCATTGTCATCCAGTGTTCAAACGGTGCACCTTGATCTGATCGAAAGAAGTTTAAAGTTTTGTACGTAATATTCCAATGTTCACCTCTGTAACACCTTAGGCATATCCCATATCGGCCGTGGACAGGAGTGATGCTGGGTGTTATAAGTAATATCTTGGCCTTCCTAACAACAACGCGTTTTGGGGCCACAAGCACGTCAGGTTCTGGGAACTCTGAGGTTAAGCGTGCTTGGGTGGGAGTAGTCTCAGGATGGGTGACCCCCTTGGGAAGTTTCTCACCAGGTCGCCAGAAACAAATCCGTGCGCTACACGTTGGTTAAATCCAGGGGCAAAGCGGACAATATTGTTGTCGAGGCATGCGGGATGTTACAGATGGTATTAGAGCCACTCCTGTGCCGTTCGGGATATGGGGCAAACCTCATCGAGGACGATGAGTCCCAAGGGGGGGTGTTTGTAACACCTTAGGCATATCCCATATCGGCCGTGGACAGGAGTGATGCTGGGTGTTATAAGTAATATCTTGGCCTTCCTAACAACAACGCGTTTTGGGGCCACAAGCACGTCAGGTTCTGGGAACTCTGAGGTTAAGCGTGCTTGGGTGGGAGTAGTCTCAGGATGGGTGACCCCCCTGGGAAGTTTCTCACCAGGTCGCCAGAAACAAATCCGTGCGCTACACGTTGGTTAAATCCAGGGGCAAAGCGGACAATATTGTTGTCGAGGCAGGCGGGATGTTACAACCTCTATCTATAATAATTATGAATTATTTATATATATATATATATAAATGTATATGCCAATCACATGCATACAAATATATATTGTACCAAATTAAAGAAGTTTTGTATAACATGCAAGTAACTAGATACATAAAGAAACATTTAGGAAACCCTAATTTGAGAGGGGGGGGGGGGAGGGGGGAGAAGAGGACATACTTGCACATTGATGAAGGAACTTCTAGAGCTTGCAAAAGGTAAAAGAGAGAGAGGAGGGATGATGAATAACTTCTTGAGCTTGCAAAAGGTAAAAGAGAGAGGACGGATGATGAATAACTTCTTGAGCTTGCAAAAGGTGAAAGAGAGAGGAAGGGAAACAAAGGGTATTTAATGGATGAGAGAAGTGAATGAAGCCAAAAGAACACATATAATAAATCTAAAAATAGAAGAGGTACAATTTCAATTCATATTATTATACAAGATATATATGATCACCGTACAAAAACACCATCTACTAGAAAATATGAATACCACAAAGGATAATTTAATCAATCAAATGAAAATTATTTTAAGATCAATCATGGAAGGGACATTTGACTAACATAAAGAAAAATATATTTTACAAAGTTATAATAAAATAAGAAGTTACAAATTTTATAAATTTATAAACAAATTTAATAAATTTATAAAATCAAAACAACACACACACACACACACACACATATAAAGATAAGGGGCAGGTTCAAACGAGAAGCTAAACATTTTGTGAGAAGGCGAGAAATGTTTAATCATATATGATACACAAGCTTTATCACATATGATTAAACACATGTTATATTGGCAATACATAGACGTTTAATCATATATGATTAAGCACACCCACATGTCGTGATATCATATATGATTAAACACTTCTCGCCTTCTCGCAAAATGTTTAACTTCTCGCATGATCCTTTCTCAATGTGTATATATATCTATACATATAATAAATAAGTAACTAGAATGACACGTGTCGCCTTCTGGTAAGCCCATTTTTTCATTTTCCTGCCTAAACATGTATTTGGACGCATTTTACATTATAAGTTCATTTAGCATATCTACATTCATTTCTCCTTAAATCTTTCATTAATTAACTTTTTTTAATTTATACCTTACATTTACTACCCTTATAATTAGGTATGTAGTTTACTTTTAATCCCTTACTTTTTAATTTTTTATTTTAGTCTATTATCATATAAACATAAATAATATATATGAACTAAAATGCATTAAAAAACATTTTTATTTTTTACAAATTATACCATTGTAATTGTTCGTCAATACATTCGAAACGAGTCCAATATTAAATACTTTTGAATTTAATTATATTATTAAATATCATAAATATATACGAATTAATGTGTCGTGATTAGTATGAGATTTGTTAAAATTAGTATGAGATTTGATACAAATAATCACTAAATTGTCGTGATTTTCTTTTTGCAATTTCATATCAATTTTAACTATGTATTTTTCCATAATTTCATTTACGTTCTATTATAAATTTTGTTTTACAAATTCTTAATATTTATTCATATTTTTTATTAATTTTTTGCAAAACATCTTTTGTGAAAACTGTCTAAAACAAGGACATTTTGTAACCAATTGCAAAAAACAATTCTGAAGGGGAAAAAAGCTTGGAAAAGTAGCATCGTAATTTCGATGATCATTCATATCTGTAAGATAAGTTTTATGGCATGATTTAATTTTTTAAATTACCCCGTGTAATACACGGGGTCGAACCTAGTATATATATATATATATATATATATATATATATAAACAAAAATTATATATATATAGGGTCAGGTTCAGGGGAAAACCTCAAAAAACAGAAAACCGAGGAACACCCTGGTAGCCTTCCATCTGGACGGTATGCACGTATGCATACAAGTAATTAATTAGTTTTTTAGCTTTTATGCACATGTGCATATTATGCACTTGTGCATGTTATAAATTACTTGTATGCACAAGTGCATATCGCCCAGATGAATGACTACCAGAGTGTTGTTCAGTTTTTCATTTTTTTGAGGTTTTATCTTGAACCTCCCTTTCTCTCTCTCTCTCTCTCTCTATATATATATATATATATATATATATATATATATAAGTCATGCTATTTGCATATATATATATATATATATATATATATATATATACTAGTAGTGTACCCGCGCAATGCGGCGGGAGCCGTAAATGTAAACGATTTTGAAGTTTTGTTCGAGGAGATTTTTACGATGATATGATTTACACTATTGGATGAACTTGGCAAAGGTCAGTAAGAACGATGATAAAGATGAAGAGTCTTACTCAGTAAGTCAGCGTGACGACTCTTACTTAGTAAGCATTACCGGGTAAATTGTTGTATACAATACCATTTTTATGGACTATCATCTTACCCGGTAAAATAAGTTAGAGTGTTGACTTATACAGGTAAGTGCTTATCGGGTAAGTATTTGGATAAACGGCTCGTTAGTCTTTATATATTAATTAATAGATCTTGAATATATGAGTTACGTTTCCAATCTGGATGGATATTTGGATATTGAATTACATCACACTAACTTGAACTTGTGACATCTCTATCTATCTACTTGAAAACATAAACCCCATCTGATACGCTAACCAGGCCTTTATTGATGCAATCATTTCAAATCCGCATACATAACAAATTAAACGTGTATCATACACACATGAACAACAATTCAAAAAAAAGAACATACATACGATGAATTTAAGGCATGTCAAGTACAATATGATGACTCAGAAGAGTTATCAATTAATCCCTAAAACCACAGACAAAGTCTTGTGGTCATGTTTCAGATGATGAGTTGATGTAAATGCAATTAATTTGGTGAAAGAATTAGAAAGGTATTGTCAAATAAAACGTTTGCAATTTAAAATATCTAAATAAGCTCATAATAATTCTCCAAATGAAAGATGATCACTCTAACCAGTAACATAGTGATCCCTTTATTTTTCTTTACATTTTGGAATCCATAATACCAATTAGTTTATCATACCATATAGTGTTGGGGAACTTCTCCATTCCTTTGGTGTTCCTTCGGTTGAATAAAATCTCTTCATTTCTCTAGAACCCTTGTTTCTTCCCTACACAACAGTACTCATAAAAATAAGTTCCAAATTTAATAACCATAAACTACTTGTAGTAACATTACCTAATGTGGAATCACGGTCAACAAATGGTGAACAGAAGCTAATGGCAAGCAAAGCATCTGACAGCTCATGTGGATGAGAAATACTACTGCCGTCTGCCATGAAAACCCATTGCCTCTTCTGATGAGCCGATCTATGCACCTCATAGATAACAAATGCAAAAACATCAAATTCACAGAAAAATCATGAGAATTGAATTTAAGAATTTATTTCCTTGCAGATTCCATGATCTTTAACGAAAGTTACCTGGAGAAAGGAACTCCACCAACGGATTTCCAATGACTAAAGAATGGCCTGAAAAAACACCTTTTTGGATGGATAACATGAAAAAAAAAAAAAAGATGATGGTTGCCATTTGGTCCTCGGAAAGGTAGCAGGGACTTACAGAAACTGGTCAGTCGTTGACAGTTGGTCGTAGAACCTCTAACACACAGATAAATAGTATTTGAATCAGAGTAATAGGTGTAAGACCTGCAACAACATATGCTTGCCCCTCAACCAACTCGGATTGCTGCTGAACCAATGAGGCAACAATTGTATATTGTATACTTAAGAAATTCCAAGCTAATGCTAAAATTAACAAATTAAATAAAGGCAATGTGGAATTGTCACTCTATTATCCATTCTTTTTTTGAACAAAAGACGATGCTTCCAGAGCACATACACAATACAAACAGACACACATATTAACGTCATTGAATTAATTTTTGAATACCTAAACAACTCATCATATTTACCCAATTTCCACTAAAAATTTGACAGAAAAAGAAACATAACTTTTAATGCCAGACTCGGTGGATCTCAGAAAAACTTGTTGCGGTTTAGATAAGCTTAAATTCAATGCTGACTTGCTTCATCCTTTCCAATAAAATAAATAAATTTTGGATTTGGATGCTCTTTGAAATGAATTTAAGCTTTGGATTTTAAGACTCGTTACTTTTAAAACTTGGTATTATGGACATGTACTGTTGATGTTAAATTTACAGAAAAGATAAATACTAACTGCAGAACTCAAATTGCAACACAAAATTTCATTTGACCTGAAGCATCCTTCATTCAAGGACCTGCACACAAGTTTGGATTTGGATGTTCAAGGACCTGCGCACAAGTTTTCATCTTCTAGGCTCTCGATTATGATATGTATGATATCCTGGAATTTCGAAGTTTGCTAACCAAAAAAAAGGCTACCAAATCACATACATCAATGAATTTAACCACAAATACCTAAACAAATACTCATATTCCCCAAAATTCACTGAATAATGAGATAAAAAAATCAAATTGATGCAAGATAAAACTCAAACAAAAGGAAACCGAGAGGAAACCCCACCTGAGAATCGAGAGGAAACGTAAAACCCAGAGTGTGAAACAACGATGAAGAGGAAATCCCAAAATCCACTGAATATACTGAGATAAAAAAATCAAATTGATGCAAAATCAAATTCAAAATTTCCATGATTCAACAAAAGGAAACCGAGAGGAAACCCTACCTGAGAATCGTCGTTTGTGTATTGGAAGAAACCGAGAGGAAATGTAAAACCCAGAGTGTGAAATAGTGATGAAGGGAGAATCGTGGTATGAATGGTGGTATAAAAACCCTGCATCGTTGGAGTGTGAAGTGTCATGTCGGAAACGTCGTCTTAGGTTTATGAAGCGTCATCATCGGTTTGTGAATCTCTGAGCCGGACATGAGTCAGCTTCAGAAACGCCTCAAAAATAAGAGTCACCTTTTTAAAGTTGGGAGAGAACGAAGAGTCACCTTTTGGTAAAGAGAGAGTGATTGTCTGATTTTCTTTAAGCATTACCAAGTTGTACATAGCGCATGAATCCCTTGTAAAGTTGAAAATTAAGTAAATATGCAATAGGTAGTGGTACAATAGGCTTAAAAATTTGTTTTTAAGAAAAGCAAGTCAAATACTTTATAAAGTAGTATAGATATGTCAAGTGAAATGACATGTTTCCTTAAAAATAGCTGGCACAAAAATAAATGCATTCAACACCCAATCAATGGGTGCAAATAGCATGACCCTTTTTTAGAGTAAATTATGTTTTTAATCCCTATGGTTTGTTGAAAATTTTTCGTCCTTATATTTAAAAGTTATTTTATAATTCATTTCTATTTTTGCCCCTCATAATTAAAGTTAGTAGTTAGCCTCGGTAACGAAAATATAAACGAATTGCAAACAATAAGAACAAAAATTGCAACTTCAAAACCACAACGACGAAATTCACATTTTTTAACAAACCACACAAACAAAAAAACGTAATTTATAGTTTTAGTCTTTACACACGGACCCTTTCTCTCTTTTTGGACCTGTTGTCATCAAATATGTTTCCTTCTTGTTCACTATTTAGACCTGACAAACGTGTCGTGTCGGATTCGTGTTGGGTTTAAAGTGTCTAACCCTAACCGACCCGTTTAATAAACGGGTCAGAAAATTTAAACCCTAACCCGACCCGCCTAACCCGACACGACCCGCCTAACCCGTTTAACATTTATAAAACTAAAATTTAAAAATCGAAAATTCACAAAAAAATACAAATCTAAAATTCAAATGAAAACATTAGAAATCCAAATTTTATAGTTCAAATTTATAAGTTCTAACCAAATCTAAAACATTAAAAAATCCAAAGCAATAAAAAAACTTATAATATATATATATATATATATATATATATATATATATATACAGGTTATTCGGGTCATTTTCGAGTTGAAATTTTTGACTCTGACCTTACCCGTTTAATTTTCGTGTTATGTCGTGTCAACCCGTTTACTTAAACAGGTTGAAATGTATTACCCAAACCCGTTTTTTTCGTGTAGAATTCATGTCGGGTTAGCGTGTCGTGTCATTTTTTGTCAGGTCTAACTATTATGTTTATTTGACTAATTGGTGGGTTAGCGAGTGACATGAGATTTTGGGACAACATATTTATATTTCACTCAATAACCTTTTTTTCTTCGGTTCCCAACGATGTTTTGTGTGTGTTGTCTTCTTCAGTTTGGTTATGACGAATGTCATAGGGTTCTACTTTCACATTAATATCATTTGCACCGGTTTCGTTAATTTAAGTCAGACAAAAATTGATTAGCAAAGTATTATTCATCTCATTAAAACATTATAGTTAATTAACAATAATGTTATTTTATATAGTTTATAAAAATTGAATATAACATTGAGAAAAAAATCGAAAAAACCCAACAAACTTTCATATTTTAAGCGATTAAGTTCTTAGATATTTTTTTGAACAAATAAATCACTGCAATTACTGAAATCAAACGATGAATCAGACCTATAAAATGACCGGAAATCAGTTATTGCAGTACAAATCATTAGGGAAAAAACTAAAAAAACTCAATGAACTTTCATTTTGTGAACGATTAAGTTCCTGTACATTTTATTAAACAAATAAATCCTTACGCTTACTGTACTCGAACAAAATAGTCATCATTACACTGCTTTTGCAGTCAAAGAAAGAAGAAAAAGATGGCATTGAAACAGTTGGTTGCCTCTCATGACTCAATGGTCGCGATAATGTTACTTGTATACCCCTTTCATTTGTTAATGAGATGGGCACATCTTTTGGTGTATTTTGTACATGAGATAACAACTTCTGTATATTTTTTCAAAAGGGATTAGCACAACTTTTTATAGCTTACCCATTTGGGCAAACAACTTTTGTATGAACTTGTTTATAAATTATACTTTGGAATGACAAATAAAATGGTATATTCTTTATGTTTTACGGTTCATCTTAGGGCAAATTCCATAAAAATGCAACGCAATATGTCATGATTCCTTATTTTGGAATGTAATTTTAAAGCTTCATTTTGGTACCTTAAATATGACATCTCAAACTTTTAATTACCTCGTTTACCTGATGACCTGAAAATACCGATTGAGATCAGGCTTTTATTGACATGGCATCGATTTTTTATTTTTCAAATGCCAAATAAATAAAAAGAATCAGGTCTTTCTTTCCCCTTCCCACAGAAAAAACCTAGGTGTATTTATTGCATCATCTCCATCTTGAATGATTTGCTTATTGAAGCTTCCATGGTTATCCTCTATCCCTCCTGCATCATCTCCATATGTACATTCATTGGTTACGTCATTTATCATGTCGCCATGATAACTCATTAATATTTATACTAGTCATCCAGATACTAAAATGTTTGAGATGTTATATCTCAAGTACCAAAATAAAACTTTAATGAGTATTTTACCTAGAATAAGAATTAGAACAAAGTACGTTATATTTTAATACAAATTTGCCGTTCATCATACTTTGCTATTGGTCGGTCGATACATCAATAGAGAAATGTTATATTCCTTTCGTTTTGAAAGTTTAAGGATTTATTCGTTCATAAAAATATCTATTTAGTCTTTCAAAGTGTGAAAATCTGTCGGAGTTTTACAAATGTTTCCCTTTATTTTACAACAATAACCGATATAGAATTTTTTTTAGTGATTAAATATTTATTCGATTAAAAACATATTCGGTAACTTTAAATTGTGAGTGCTTGAGGTTTAATGAAAAGTCCAAAAGTGGGATCTGACTTCTGAGCTTTAACAAGTCTAAAAAAATCCTTAGGGCGTGTTTGGTTTGCGGGATTGGAATGGATTTGCAGGAATTTGGATTTCAAATCCATTCCAATTCTATGTTTGGTTTACAGGAATGGATTTTGTTGACCACATTTAAAATCCTTTGACCCTTTTAAAATTCTTTAAATGATGGATTGGAATTCCTTTGCAATAGGTTGAGATTTCAAATCCTCTCAAATCCAAATCCCTTCAAATCCAAATCATTGTTTGAAATTCAATCCATTCCATTCCAATCCTGCAAACCAAACGTGCCCTTAGAATTCTCATTTTACTTTAAAAGTGGTTCTTAATTACTAACTCCGTTACACAATACCTATTAAATGAGGGACAATTTAGTCTTTTATCTCCGGCTAACCCCCATCATCCACCTCCTTCCTGTTAAGTTCGATTTGTTTTCTATAAGAAAAAAATATTGAAAAAACTTTATGTTGAAACGATAACTAATGTTTTATTTATTTATGATGAATTCGTGTAGTAGTTGAACGTGTAAAATAAGTACATGCATTTAATGAAGAATGACACGTGTCTATCATCGGTAGAGTACACCAAGAAGAAAATTTCCGTTTGAACATAATCACGTGTTTTCCACATGTTTCAAACGTAGATACGATAGGTTTGAATTAAAAGTAGAGTTGTTCATCGACGGTTCGATTTGTTAGACTGGTTCGTTCGACCCGTTATAAAAATAGGCTTATATAATTATTTTTGAAAAAATGATGGGTTTTGGTTGAATCATTAAAGTTAATGGGAGGGTTCGGACTGAATCACTAAGGGTGCGTTTAGTATGCAGACAGGATAGAAAAAAACAGGATGAGACAGAACAGAACAGAACAACTGTTCAGCATTTGGTAAAACAGAACTGGACAAAACAAATATATATATATATATATATATATATATATATATATATATATATATGGTGAAGTTCTTTTGTTAACCTTACTTTTCTTTTTCTTTTAACTATATGAACCAATCTAAACCATCAATCTTTGTAATGGATGGTTAAGATTAAAACTAGATTTTTAAACAATTAAATAAGGTTTATTTATTAAATATATATATATGAACATTTGTGGTCAAGGGTATTTTGGGATTAAATCAGTTACTCTTTTGGGGACCACATTAAAAGGCTCATTAATTTTTCCCTAAGCCATAAACGTAACATTAAAAGGGCTCATTAATTGTCATTTTAATGGTCATTCCACAATTTAATAAAATGACAATGAAAACCCATTTTCCACAATTTAATTTCATGACTTTTCCCAATGCATATAAGTTCACCTCTGTTCACCTTTTAGTAGTTGATGATTGTTCACCTTTATGTGAAATTAAAATATGTTTTAACAGCAACATTCATGTGCAAATATGTTAACATATTTGTTCATGATATGCATATATGTTCATATCTTTTAACACCAAGCATATAAGTTCACCTCTGTTCGTGTTATGCATATAAGTTCACTTATGTTCACGTTTTCGAGAAAAATGACTATACGATATATGGTTTTATCCAATCATGAACCAAAACTATTATAATAATATTGAAATGATTCAAAAAAGTAATATGAAAAAGGATGATCTTCAAAAATCGTAACCTACAAAGTAATTTTGGAATCTTCATTTTTTGTAACTTCCATGAAATTAATGACAAAAGATTACTACTGTTATGACGTTTATGCCCTTTTGGATTAAATAAATAAATTAATTAAACATCAAATAACCTTGCATTCCTATTGGTTGAGCAAGGTTCACATTGTTAATAAAAATAATTGGTTAACAAATGATCTTTGCTCTCTCTCTCTCTCTCTCTCTCTATATATATATATATATATATATATATATTAACATATATATATATATATAGGGATGAGTTCAAATGAAAACTCATTTTTCATTGTGCACGTAAGGACAAATCTTAGCCATTGATCAAAACTTAGAAAACTAATCAATGATTTAAACATAATAACATTAATTGAGAAGTGATTAGAGACAAAATTGGAAATTTGAATCAGCGTCTACCTTAATTGACCTTTTATTTTCTTTTTTAATTAAAAAAACGTTTACCTACTTAAAGATTAAAATAAATTGTCTTAAAAATTATTAATATTTTAATCAAATAAATTACATCAAAAAAGCGAGAATTTCGTGCTCTTCGATATGACATCCATCTCGATATAGTTTTTTTCTTCATTTTAACCGTTTTTACATGAAATACTATATATGTGTTATATCAATTTGGAATATGTATGCACGTCCCCGGGTGTCCACATTCAGTATTAATAACAAAGGTGAAGTTCGTTAACTATTCATGATGAATAATACAGTATTCATGATGAATAATATAACATTCAGAATGAATAATACACGAATTCATGATTCATGTATTATTCATCATTAATCGTGTATTATTCACTCTTAATGTTGTATTATTCATCCTGAATGATACATTATTCATGAAGAATAATATATGAATGACCCGTGAAGGTGTGGACACATGACGCACTCTTTTTGTTTTCCGATTAACACCGAAATTTCGTTTAATTCATTAAGAATGTGTATGGGCATCCCCGGGTGTCCCACATTCAGTATGAATAACAATTGTGAACGTTCATTCATTATTCATGATGAATAATACAGTATTCAGGGTGAATTGTACAACATTGAGGATGAATAATACACGAATTCATGAATTGTGTATTATTCACCCTGAATTGTAACACCCCGAATTTTTGTTATGTAATTCTAGCGTTAAGACTTCTAGTCTTGTTTATCGTTCAATCTTAGTGTTCTTGTGTTTAACTTTTGTTGTTAGCACCGTGTTTGGTTTCAAGTTTGAGTTTTGGGTTTTGGTGGAAATGGTGAATCACAGGGGCTTACGCGAGTTACACCGCGGCTTGTAACCCGCGGCACAATCCGCGTAACCCACTGCCCTGTTATCTTCTCTGGAACACGAGCAAATTATGCCGCGACTTAAGGCCGCGACATAACCCGCGAGATCCCCTGGACACTCAAATACGGGTTTCCTCCTTTTGTTCTCATTTAATTTCTTCAACTACCTTCCCCAACTCTCTCTCAACCCTCATAACTTCCCCATCCAAAAATTAGGGTTTCCTAACCCAAATCTACTTCATTTATTGTTAAGAAGTTGGAGTTTCAACCAAGGATTCATGTTTTGGACTTTGAACCAAACCTCCATTGTCATCTTCTCCAAGGGTTTCAAGCTAGGGTTTGGGTTTTCTTCAAAACCCCACTTGGTGAGTTCATATGTAACACCCCGATTTTCGAAGGGTAACATTTTGAGTTATTACAGAAACCGATATATCAAGGAAAAATAAGATATTTGATTTTGGACTTTGTAACACCCATATTTTTGCCTTGAAAAGTGTTACGTAATCTAAACAATTCCTCTAAAAATACTCCAAAATAACGGCTAAATTAAAACCGTTTACAGCGGAAGACTTTAAATTAATAAATATGTAACATATGCTAACCCGTCCTATACCGAGCTGCATTACAAAATTTATCCAACGTAAATGTCCAAACATAAATACTAAACCTTAATGGATAGAGAAAGTATCTACGTGCACCATTTTCCTTTTTCCAACCTTGAAACTTCTGTCCCTGAGATGCATACTATAGTCAGCTTAAAAAGCTCAGTGAGTTCATGGTTTGCGTGAATAAAATCATTTCACATTTCACATGTCAACTTGTAAACTCTGTATCAAATAGTATGCATTTTATGAAAATATGCAACACTGAAAACAATTGAGATCTCATAAATTTCTGGTCGGGTATGGGTCATTTTGTCACTGACACGCCCTGGGTTGAACTTTCTGTTTTGTTCTATCACCCACTTGTCTGGGTCATGCCACTTGTCCGTGACTTACTGGTCAAATGTCCATCCCTTGAAACTTATCATAAAACTGTCGTATAAAATGGCATGCTAGAATTGTTTAAAAACAATTAATCATAAATCATGCAACTGATCATAAATAACATACATGTAAAATATACTGTAGCATGTATGAAAACTGAAACATCGTGCATTTATACACATCACCATACAAATCATATAATGCTCAAAATAAATTTGTACGTATGTATGCATCCCAGTGTAAGTCTCATGAATACTCACCTGATTGCGCAGATTGGTTACGGGTAGTTCCTGACTGATATCCTCAAGTGGTGAAAAACAAGAACTTGTCTTCTTGCTTAAACTCAGTTTTATCCTCTACTTTGATCTTTTGAATAAATGGTTTTTGGGTAAGTTGATTTAAAAACCAAGGTGGGTATTTATACTCAAATTTTAAAAGAAAATTACTGAAAAGAAATGAAAAGGCCATACCCTCTAACTCTTTTGAAGAGAAATAAAGAAACCATACCTCTAGCCTTACTGAATAAACAAAATAAAGAAAACCATACATATGGCTCATCTTTTACTGCTACACGAAACAGAGCCTACAAATCTCATGTTTTTGATTTTATTTTATTTTTTTATTCATGTTGCAGGTCATCTAACTTTAGGGGTTTGTTACTTTTAGTCCCATCATTTTCTTAAGTGTTACCATTTATTCTATATCATGTACTTTTATTTATTTATATAATCACATTATATTTTACCTTTTTCTTTTACACAATTGTCATGATTACAAATGGATATAAAATATATATATACATACGTCTATAATATATATATATATATATATAAATAAAAGTAACCCATTTTCATTAACTAACAAAATTTATATATATATAAATTCAACGGGTAAGATGTGAGTTGCAAGGGTTGCAACCTTTTTAAAGGTTGCAAAATATCCTTCCACTATATATATATATACTTATACATATATATATTTAAATTTTCTGAGTGTTACACAATTAATGGCTTAATTTCTCTAATAGTCAACAAAAGTCAATTATGGTCAAACTTGACCCGACCTAAAGTCAAACTCGAAACCCGAGTATCTTAATATATCTCAAATATCTTCATTTGATCTTATCGTTAAAATCCTTGTGGGTCACACGAGGTAAAAGTCAACAATCGGTCAACGTCGACTAACTTTAGTCAAACCCCAACTCTAAAACTTGTTAACGTCCCAAAACGTCAAAATAACCATTGTGTAACTATATAAAGTTGTCATTCCGAATTAAAGCGTCTTAATATTATTTAAACCTAAATACGACATTTTTTAATCTCATTATTAAATCACTCAACAAAATGATTTATTGTAATCATCTCCTTAGAAATAAGTAGCTAAATTACCAAGTCTCAATGTAGACCATTTTGGTAATTTTATAAAAGCAAAATACCTAAGTATTGCTTAAAATACCAACTCTTTAATAAGATGGGCATTTTAGTAATTTCATAATATCATTTACTTAAAACCGGGTCGAAATTACATTTTATAAAGTACGACGACCTTTCTAAAACTTATAGAAAAATTATCACTGCTGAACTCGAAATCTCAGTAATAATAATAATTTTCCAATACTTTAAAAAGGACAAATAAAATCATTAGACTATTGATAAAACATTGTTCTTTCAAACTAGAGATTGTAGGTTCAAACCCAACTCCATACAACATCTTTTCTTTTTAAAGAAATGAAAATAACAAGAGTATCCTTGGCTACAACTTTTCAAGCTTTCGAGCTCGATTTTGACTCATTTCTTGTTCTTTTTCCTTCGTTCTTTTTGCATCGAACCGTTTGGGTGATTCAAAAAGTCGATTTTCAGCCCTAAATCTTCATTTCCTCATAACTTTTGATCCACAACTCCGATTTGGGTGATTCAAGTTGCCATGGTTTCGTTTTTGAGAACTCTACAAGGATTTAGCAAGATATTGGAGGTCTATTGGAGTATACAAGAGTATTTTGTGGTGGTAAGCTCCTTATCCCTCCCTCTTCATCTTCTTCACCAAAGTTTTCTAGAGTTTCATCCACCTGATAACTCTCATTTTGAGTGTTATTTACACATTGTTTGTGTGTGTTTTTCTTTAATTTTAGTGTGTGTTTTCCCTTTACGTGTTCATGTTTCTCTTTTTTATTTATTTATTTTCATTTGGAGATGTTGAGGATAAAAGTTTGTGTTTTGATGGTTGAAAGAATCATTTTTGGGCTAAATGTTGGACTGCAGAAAGTGGCCACTTTGTCGCCACGTTGATGAACGATGTAAATCCGAGGACAACTGAAAAATATCATATTTTGCATGTATTTTTATGTCCATTTCAGCTGCATAAAGGCTTTCTTAAAGGCTAAGCTTTAGAAACCAAGGGGATGAAGAGAAGACAAAAGTTAAAAGCAAAATCTTGGTGGAAAGATTTCAATGCCAAAAATGCCTATCTAAAAGCCTAAATGAGATAAAGCAAAAGATGAGCTTTCATGAGAAAATAGATGAAAAAGGCAAGGAGCATTTGGGTCAAAGAAGGCTTGAACTAATTGAAAGGTTTTGTGGGTAAAATCCTCCACCACCTTTTTCATCTTCCACTATAAATTGAAGCCATGGATGTCATTTGAAAGAGAGCTCCAACATGTAACATAATTCAGCTATTGTTCTTTTTTTTAGATAGTTGTAGTTGTAATTTATTTTCTAGTATTTAATTTCCTTGTAACAAGTTGTCGCCAAAGTGGCCACGTTGTCACCACGTTGGCAGCAACTTTTAAGTTTTATTTATGCAATTTAAGTTTATGTTCTCTCCTTCTTCTTTCATGTCTTTTTTCTGTTATTATGAACTAAGCACCCCTTTGGGTGTGGGTGTGTGCCAAATCTAAGACTAGTAGGCAACACTTGGGTGTTGCCATCTTTGCTAACTCTTAGACTTGGTCGCTCGAGTCGGGACTTCAACTCAACGCGGATAAGTCGATCACTCGTTAGTGTTAATATCAGATCTTAGACCTTGATAGGGGTGGATCCGAAATATGGCTTGAGTGATGCAAAGAAGATTTGAGAAAGTCTTTTATAACCACGTAGAGATACGGGTTTTTGCATGACTTTAACTAAGGTTCAAAATGTCGGTCGGTATAGGTGTCACAAAGATATTTGGGCTTCTATATCCATACTGGTGGAACTGAAATCCTTAGAGGTTTACTTAGTTAAGTCGGCAAGTCTTGAGTTGGCGAAAGTGGTGACTTTGTGGGTGCAACGTGGCCACGTTCCGAGGAAGCTCACTTTCGAGAGAAAGGGGTTTTTAAGGTTGTCGTGTGTCATTTTGTTTCTGACCACGAGGTTACTACAAATGTCTTAGATAAAACCTACACCCATCCCCTTTTCTTTAAATTATTTGTTAATTGTTAAAAGCACCAATTTTGCTCAAAGATATTTTCTTCTTCTCTAATTGAAACCATTGTATTCTCGACCTACTACTCGAAACTTTGAAGTCTGATCCCTGTGGATACGATCTCGGTATTTTTACCACTTTATTACTTATAGCGACCATAGTGTCCGGTGTGCACTTGCACCGCCACTGTGGCAACATAGTGGCCACGTTGTGGACCTATACGACTTTCCACTATCAAGTTTTTGGCGCCGTTGCCGGGGATTAGCGTATTTTCAGAGTTTCTTGAGTTATAGCTTGAGTTTTTCATTGGTTTTTCTTTTACCATAATGGAAGGTTTTAATTGGGATTCCCCGTATTTTAATTCTTTCGATTATTCATGGGAACAACATCCTAACTTTTTGGCAAATATTCAAGATGATGGCACCTACACCTCATTTTCACCTCCCTATCAAGATTGGAATGACACGTTTATAAATGCACTCGACCAATCATGGGAGGGGAATTTTGATTATTCGTGTAATTTTCAAGGGAATGATCCTCGCTATGGATTCAAATCCCTTGTTCCTAACTACCCACCCGAGAATTATTTTGAACAACCCGAACCATGTCACTATTTTGAAACTTTTTCCCCAAGCTTAATGGAAGATTTTACAACATTTTTGGGAAATTTCACGTCCTCTTTTGAAGCCTTGAATACTAAGATGGTACAACTAGTCGACGAGTTGAAAAATCAAAGTCAAGGTCCCTTACCAAGTGATAGTGAAAAATTAAAATGTGTTGGTAAGGATGAGAGTGATGAAAAGAAAGAGTTGGATATTTTTTAGGCAAATTTCGAGCACATGAGCAAGCCTTCTTTACTTTCCAATAGTGAAGAGGTGTTTCAAGATGCTAAAATTCCTAATTTAATGATTTTTGCTCATGTTGTGCAACCTTCTTTTTGTGACAACAATGATCCTACGGTGGTTGCAAAACAAATCATTGGGAGAATTTGTATGATCAAAAGTTCGGAAATTTTGCATAGATCGTGTTATTTGGGTGATGGAGTTGTTGCACGAAGCTTTGGTATGGTGGAGGTGGCTATTATCTTGAAACCACACCACTTCTTGAAGATGCACTCGTGGGGTGGTGAACCTCATCCTACATAACCTTGATGCAATTTTTTTTCTTACTCTCATCTCCAAATTTGTGTCTTTTATTTTACATTTTTGTGTGTGTGATTTGAGTCCGTTCTTTTTTTTACTAGTATCAATTATTTTTTAGGGATTTAAAAAAAACAAAAAAAACAAAAAAAGTCTCATGCATCTTATATCCTTAGATTTGAAGTTTCATAGTTTGAATAATTTATCCACTATTAGCAGATTTCTAGAACTAAGAAACCAATTCCCCGGTATCCATATTGATTACACTTTCAAATTTTAGAAATGACACGGGCCATTTTTCTTAAACACTTGGCCGATACACTTTTCCTTTGTTGCCTTACCCAAGCCATTGAGTCTTACTAGTTATTACTCCCTCCATAGTGAAGACATTGAGTATTTTAAGTTTGGGGGAGTAAACTCAAGTGTTGAAAAAAAGGGCTAAATCCTTCGAAAAATTGGAAGGATAAAGAAAATAAAGAATGCAAATAGCCGAGTTTGACACGTTGAGGTGAAAAAGTTGGGCAAAACATATCAAATACATACGAGACCTTTTTTTGTGTAACCCAAAAAAAAAAACTTTGGGGGAAGATGAAAAATGTAAGGAAGAAGTGAGAAGCTTTAAACACTAACCCTTCAAAGCCCCGTGGATCTAACTTTGCAAAGTTAATTATCATAAGATGGGTGAATTATAGCTTAGCCTATGGAAATCAAATTGCAATAAAAAGAATATAATGGAACATTAGGAAAAACTATGGATATTTTTAATCAAAAGGATTTGGGATGCAAATAAAAAAAAGAAGACAAAAAAGAAAAAAAAAAGAGAAAAAGAGAAAAAAGAAATGAAAAATAGAAGATCCCTTTTGTGATACTTAGTCTTCTTGTGTTTTTGTATCTTCATGTGTTTTTAATTATGTTCTTTTAGTGTTAATATTAGATCTTAGACCTCGAGAGGGGTGGATCCGAAATACGGCTTGAGTGATGCAAAAAAGATTTGAGAAAGTCTTTTATAACCACGTAGAGATACGGATTTTTGCATGACTTTAACTAAGGTTTAAAATGTCGGTCGGTATAGGTGTCACAAAGAGATTTGGGCTTCTATATCCATACTGGTGGAACTGAAATCCTTAGAGGTTTACTTAGTTAAGTCGACAAGTCTTGAGTTGGCGAAAGTGGTGACTTTGTGGGTGCAATGTGGCCACGTTCCGAGGAAGCTCACTTTCGAGAGAAAGGGGTTTTTAAGGCTGTCGTGTGTCATTTTGTTTCTGACCACGAGGTTACTGCAAATGTCTTAGATAAAGCCTACACCCATCCCCTTTTCTTTAAATTATTTGTTAATTGTTAAAAGCACCAATTTTGCTCAAAGATATTTTCTTCTTCTCTAATTGAAACCATTGTATTCTCGACCTACTACTCGAAACTTTGAAGTCTGATCCCTGTGGATACGATCTCGGTATTTTTACCACTTTATTACTTATAGCGATCATAGTGTCCGGAGTGCACTTGCACCGCCAATGTGGCAACATAGTGGCCACGTTGTGGACCTATACGATTTTCCGCTAAACCCACGGTCAGGTCAAAAACTCGATTTCAACCCTAAATCTTCATTACCTCATAACTTTTGATCCACAACTCCGATTTGGGTGATTCAAGTTGCCGTGGTTTCGTTTTTGAGAACTCTACAAGGATTTAGCAAGATATTGGAGGTCTATTGGAGTATACAAGAGTATTTTGTGGTGGTAAGCTCTTCATCCCTCCCTCTTCATCTTCTCCACCAAAGTTTTCTAGGGTTTCATCCACCCTTTGTGCTTCCTTTCATAGATTGGAGGTTTGTAACCATTTTGGTGAACTAGAAGTGTTTTGGTTGGTGGATTCAATCTTAGGTTAAGGTAATCTTCTATTCTCTTAAGTTATGAAAGTTAGGGTTTCGGTATTAGTTGAGGTATTCATGTATATGGTTTGGGAAACGATTCTTTGTGGTTGATTTTGTTTATTTATGGTTGAATATGTATAGATTTAGGTTTTGGAAGTTTTGTCTTTAGAATCAAAGTGTTCTTCAAAGGAACTCTAGTTGGGGGAAAACCTAGATTTAGCGTAAATCTAGCAAGGTGAGTTCAAGTTGATTTGTGAAAACGTTGTACATGCCAAAATGTCTATTTTAAAGTGTTTATGTGTTCTATATGAAATTATCAAATGTTGGGTTATTTGCTAATCTTCGATTATTGGAAGTATTTAACTTTACAAACTTTGTATAATACCCACATTTGGGATTTTTGGGCATTTTGATAAATGTGTTACAAATGAATGTGTTTTGAGGTCTTATTGCATAAATAGATCTTGGGTCAAAGAAATACACTTTTAAATGTTTGTCGAGTCTTATGCATCATTCATGAAATGGAATGTTTTATAAAGTATTACTTGCACTTTTATGGGAGATACTTGAAAAAATGTCTATAGTCTCATTTCATGATTTTCATTCTTATCAGCAGTTAAATTTGGAAATCGCATATTCTGTGTTATGAAGCATTTGGAAAATATAAGAGTATAAGTTCATTTGGAAAATGGGTACTTCAACTAATGTTGAGTTTTGAACTAATCTTACTTTTAGTCGTTGTGTTTGCATATCCGTTGGTCGAGTACGTTTTATCGTATTTTCATTTTAATTATCAATGGGTCAATGGGTTGCTAAGTCTGCGGCTTGGTATTTTTATTTGATTTGGTGTCTTTGGACAATTGTCCAGTTTTGGTAGCTCGACTTCGAGCCTTGGTGGCGATATTGGATGAGGGACTCGACATAAGGACCGTTCGCGGTTGAACTCGAAATCCCGTGGGTGTACGTTTAAAGCCACTGAGCCTGACATCCCTTGCGCTTGTGTTTATTGTTCCGGCGTGGGATGGTTGATTTTCCACGTCGAGGCACGTTAGGTACCGGATGAGGTATAAGTCCTTTGTGCTGCACGTTAGGTACCGGATGAGGTATAAGTCCTTCGTGCTCAAAGTATTACGATATTGGATGAGGAGCTCGATGTAGGAACCCGACGGGGTTGAACTCGAGTTTCCGTGGGTGTATGTTTAAAGCCACTGAGCCTGACATCCCTTACGTGTACTTTTGTTTATATGACTAGTCTTAACAACATAAAATGGACTTACTTTGTGGATCGTCACATTTTATGGAATCGGGAATCCCCCGTCACCGAAAGGTGTTGTTTTTGGGTATTAAGTTTTATTATCCCAGTTTTCGATGACGTTTTGTATAATTGGGTTTTACCCTTGATTTATGGATTGAGTATTATGCCCCACTCGTGTTTTGGGTGTTTTGGGATATAAGGTTTAACCGTATCTTCAAAAATGGAGAGTTCAATTTATATTTACGCTTTGAGTGAGTTTTGGGTTAAAGCTAATTTATGAATGGGCGGCTTACATTGGTATCATCATCTTTGTAGTAGTTTGGTTTGGAAAATGTCCAAATTGGTGTTCTTTGTCTAAAATGCATATTATTGGAAAATGAGTCGTTTTCACATGTAAGACGTATCATATTGAAGGACTATAACTTTAACCACATCCTTTCTTTTTAAACGATTATTTTACATATGTTGAAAAACTCTTGACCTCACTAGGCGTTAAGCCTAACCTTTTTATTTGTCGGCATGTGCATCAGGTTTCAAGGTTGGGAGTTGGGAGTTGGTTCTAGCAGTCCTATGAAGAGTAGAACCTTAGCTAGATCCGAAAGTAAGTATTCGGCAAAGTCTTCCGCTTTATGGATATAGTGACTATGCATGGGGATTAGTAGCACCCGTACTTATCATGGACTTTTGTATAGAAAGAATGTTTGTATTGAGGTTAAATCTTAAATTGTGGTTGCAGATGATCCTTTTATTGGTGTATTTAGAAAATTTTAAATTAGCTGCTATTTCCAGAATTCAGGGTGTTACATCATACTACCATTTTCTAAACTTTATACATGTCAAAGCTTACATTTTGAACTCCTATATATCTCCATGGTTTTGGATTTATGTTTTCTACATTTTTGACCTAACTTGAGTTTTGAAAGATTTTAGGGTCCCAATCATTTTCAACAAGAACAAAGGGTTCCATTTTATTTGAAGTAAAATAATGTTTTACTTGCACATTTATGTGAGTTACTTGAAAGAATGTATATAAACTCATTTTATGATTTTCATTCTTATCAGCAGTTAAACTTGAAAATGCATTTTGGAAAATAAATGTTATTGAAAGCTATATGTTTAGCTTTGGTTAGTCACAAACGAAATTGTGACAAGTCTAGACTATTACTAGTGGATCCCTAGGTATTGAGTTGGCTTATATTATTGGGATGTCTATTCCCCTTTTTGTAGCTATGGATGTATTTGACCCTCGGGGGCCTTTGGTACGGTTATGTGAGACCGGTTACTAGCCATGGATCACAATGTAGTCCTAGTGAACGAGTATGACTTGGTTTCCTCGGGGGCCCTCCCTCACATCTTAGTATGGACCGAAGTTGTTCGTGGTCATGGATTCCAAGTATTTAGCTCACAACTCGGATTGTGGCCTACTTTTGTGTTCCTCCACAGTCCTTGGTAAATCGGGTATCCCCCGTCATTTAAGATGAATTTTCGGACCGAACGGTCCTTATGTGACAAAGATTTCAATTGTAAACTAAACCTTCTTGAAAAGATTTACTTTCGATACAGTTGTTTATGTCTCTTGAAATTATAAACTGTATGTTCTCACTAGGCTTTAAGCCTAACACTTTTTCTCAAATGATATGTATAATAGGTTCCCTTAGCGGTGGGTTGCCAAGGTCGTGAGTGGCGAGCATGGTCTTAGAGGCATTTTTGAGATGACTAGTATTTGATGTTGGGCATATGTTTAAGTCCCATCTTTTGGTGATTTTGGGTTGACAAACGATGTAATCTAGATAGTCATGTTTAGATTAGTTTGTTGTTGATTTCCATATCCATTCTCAGGTTTTGTAAAGACTTAGTACTTTTCCCCTTTTTGGGAGGTTTATACCAAATACAAATGTTATATTGTCAAATTTCCGAATTTTAAATTACTCTATTTTTTAGGGTGTTACAAGTTGGTATCAGAGCTCTAGTTTAAGTGAACTAGGCATGAATGTAATATGTCTAGACTTAGACTGAGTATGTTAAGCATTGATTCGTGAGTTTGGGTAGAACTTTTAAGATCGGTTAGTCTTAGAGTTGACGAAAATTATGGTTATCAAGCGTTGTGGCGATGGTAACGAGAACCTTTATGTATTATATGTTCATAATCTCACTTAGCTAATGTTATTATGAGGATGTTTTACGTGAATGTGCTTGAAATGCCGTTACTATGACAATTGGTGATATGGTAGTACGTTTTCCTTCGTGTTTTATTCTATCTCTCTCTTACTCTTTCTCGTGCTTGTGTTGCATCCATTAGTTCTTATGGTAAACACTAGTAGTCGTCAGTTAGGCGACGGAGACCTTCGCGATGTTAGTTCACCCAATCAAAACCCGATGGTAAGGGTGTCGACTATCGTTCCTCCTGGTATGCCACCGATATTCACTGGGGAAGTGGAGCAAGTGTCTCGAGTGGAGTTGGCATCCACCAACCCAGTGATTCAAGAGGCAAACCCTCAAGCTGACATGATAGCTGGCATCATGCAAATGGTGTCGTCAGCCATGGAGAAGCAGCAAGAGGCATTCTTGAAGTTGTTAGAGGATCGTGATGCTAGCCTCAAGAGAAATGAGGCGGTTGCTGAAAACAACGTGGTTGGTTTTGGAGGCACCGGTAATGGGATCAGAACTGAGGAGCACGGGGTTGTTGGTGCTCCGAGAAGTGGGAAGAGTTGTTCCTACAAATCCTTTCTAGGTTGTGGACCACCAGAATTCTCTGGTTCCGAAGACCTGGTTGCGTGTGTGAAGTGGATCCGAGCGGTCGAACAAGCCTTCGGTTCATCTGAGTGCGGAGATGACCAAAGGGTGAAGTTCGGTACTCAACTGCTCAGGGATACGTCGCTGACATGGTGGAATGTTATCCAGTCCACCCTCTCTCCTACTGTATTGGCCCAACTGACTTGGGGAGAATTCAAGGTGAAGTTATTGGAAGTATACTGCAATGAGAGGGCCATGGATCGGATCGAGACGGAGTTCCAAGCGCTTGAGAAAGGGAACTTGACGGTGTAGGAGTATAACCATCAATTCATGGAAAAGCTGGGGTTAGTGGGGCATGTGGCCTCAACGGACAAGGAGAAGATTAAGGCCTATCTGAAGGGTCTACCATCGGACATGATGACCATGATCTGAAATTCGAAGGCTTCCAACCTTCGTGAGACTATTGAGGAGGCACAATTTATGGAGGAGGTTTACGCGAAGAGTAAACCGGAGAAAGCTGCGATTGTTGTGGAAAAGAGGAAGTGGGAGAGCAATTCCGCTCGTCCCAAGAGGACTCGACCTTTTGTCGGGAACCAAAACTTCAACAACAACCAAGAAGCTAGGTGGTGCCAGAGGTGCCGAATCAAGTATCATGGTAACTGTAACCTCACTCCGCGATTTTGCGACAAGTGTTGTAAGAATGATCACATCGCCCGTGACTGCACGATCTCAGGGATGGTCTGCTTCGAGTGCAAGGCACCGGGGCATATGAAAAGAGATTGCCCGAAACTCAAGTCGGGTAGCGCACCGGAAAAGAGAGAGAACCCATCTAGGGTTCCGGGTCGAGCGTTCCAGATGACGGCCGATGAGGCCAAGGCATCCGCTGATGTGGTATTGAGTACGTTTCTTCTGAATTCCGTACCTGCTCGTGTACTGTTCGATTCGGGTGCCAGTTTCTCTTTTATATCTGATATGTTTCGTCAAAAGATTGTTATGCCCACTAATAGTCTAGAGAATGCGTTAGTGGTAGAGATAGCAGATGGTACTCAAGTTCTGATCCGCGATGTTCTGAGGAAGTGTACTCTCGGAATTGAAGGGAGAGATTTTTCGATCGATTTGATGTCGATGATTATTGGGGGTTTTGATGTAGTGGTCGGCATGGATTGGTTAGCGAACAATCATGCCGAGATCGTATGTTCCAAGAAATTAATTCGACTCCCCAATCCCAATGGTGAAATTGTTGTGATCTATGGTGAGAAGTGGAAAGGAGAAGTAGCAATAATCACCATGGCAAAGGCGCGCAAATGCTTGGTGAAAGGATGCTCGTCTTTTCTAGCCTACGCGATCGACTCCAATCTCGAGAAGTTAAAGCTTGAAGATGTGAAGATTGTGCGTGAGTTTCCCGATGTCTTTCTCGACGACTTGCCCGAGTTACCACCCGATCGTCAAGTGGAGTTTCGGATTGATCTCGTGCCGGGAGCGGCTCCTATTGCTAGAGCTCCTTATCGGTTGGCGCCATCGGAGATGCAAGAGATGATGGCACAACTCCAAGAGCTTTTGGAGAAGGGTTTCATAAGACCGAGCTCGTCGCCTTGGGGAGATCCGGTCTTGTTTGTCAAGAAGAAGGATGGCACAATGAGAATGTGCATCGACTACCGTGAGTTGAATAAATCAACGGTGAAGAATAAGTACCCGCTTCCAAGGATATACGACTTGTTCAATCAACTCCAAGGGGCGGGGTGTTTTTCGAAGATCGACTTACGCTCGGGTTACCACCAGGTGAAGGTGAGAGAAGAAGATGTCTCGAAGACGGCCTTTAGAACGCGTTACGGCCATTACGAATTCCTTGTAATGTCGTTTGGCCTAACGAACGCACCGACGGTGTTTATGGACTTGATGAATAGAGTGTACCGACCATTTCTTGACAAGTCGGTCATTGTATTCATTGATGACATACTCGTGTACTCCAAGAGTGAGTCAGAACACGAGCAACACCTACGCGAAGTTCTCAAAGTGTTGAGGAAAGAAAGATTGTATGCCAGGTTTTCCAAATGCGACTTTTGGCTTGAAGAGGTGCAATTCTTGGGTCACGTTGTCACTCGAGACGGAGTGAAAGTGGACCCCTCCAAGATTGAAGCCATGATGAATTGGGAGCCTCCCAAGAGTCCGTCCGAGATCCGAAGTTTCTTGGGTCTGGCGGGGTATTACCGGAGATTTATTCAAGACTTTTCGAAGATCGCTTCTTCCTTGACGGCTTTAACTCGGAAGAATGTGAAGTTCGATTGGACCGAAACGCAAGAGAAGGCGTTCCGGATTCTACAAAAGAAGTTGTGTGAAGCTCCAATTTTGTCGCTACCCGAAGGGTCGAAAAACTTCGTAGTCTATAGCGACACTTCTAAAATGGGATTAGGATGTGTGTTGATGCAAAGAGGCAAGGTGATTGCTTACGCCTCGAGGCAACTTAAAATTCACGAGAAGAACTATCCTACCCACGATTTGGAGCTAGCGGCGGTGGTGTTCGCCTTGAAGCTTTGGCGACATTACCTCTATGGCACGAAATGTACACTCTACACGGATCATAAGAGCCTGAAGTATGTATTTGATAAAAAAGAGTTAAACATGAGGCAACGACGGTGGCTCGAGTTACTCAAGGATTACGATTGTGAGTTGCTTTACCATCCCGGTTTGTTGCGATCGAAGAACCAACTTGAAGTTGCTTTGGAAACAAGTCAAAAAAAAGCTCGTAATTGGAATATTGGGTTTTTCATAAGTTGGGTGGCATTTGCTGTTTGTTTCTTTTTTTGTTGATCAATTAGTATATGATGGTTCATGATGTTGTAACACTGTGATTTTTCTCGTAATAGCTGCTTGTAACACTCTGATTTTTGTGAAATGAAAAGTACCTTTTTTGTGCATTTGCCATATGTTGTGTTGGTTTGTTAAGATTCTCATTCAATTGGTTGGATAACATATAAAAACCACAGTCACTTTACTGTGAAACATGTGAAAAATAAGCAATGAAAACTAAATTGTCATTCAAAACAGAAGCCGTTAAATAAGCAATGGAAACTAAATAGATCATGTGCTGTTAAAAACAGAAGTTGTTAAAAAGAGAAGCATTTAAAAACAAAAGTTGTTAAAAATATAAGCTGTTAAAAACAGAAGCTGTTAAAAACAGAAGCATTTAAAAACATAAACTGTTAAAAAGAGAAGATGTTAAAAACATAAGCTGTTAGATTGAAACAGAAGCTGTCAAATTGAAACTGAAGCTGCCAAATTTCAATTTCATATAACCAACACGATGCATCATGTGTGTACAAACAATAGTTGTTTACAACCCAAAAGAACAACTATCTAACTAATTAATCAAAAAGATGCATCATATCTTGACAATATCAGTTGCACCAACCTATTTAATTACAACAAAAAAGCAAAGGTCATATATACCCAAAAGAGCTAAGTTTATACCCAACCAAAAGATCCAAGTTCAACCAAAAGACCATACCCAATTCAACTAAATACCTTTGCAAGTCCTAGAGTTATGACCATTCTTCTCTGATGTGCCACATACGTGAATGTTGACAAATCTTGAATAACCTTTTGTTTGATTGTCGACCTTGGGATCAGTAGTGTGAAGAGAGAAACTAGGGTTAAAGTAAAAAGGGTTAAAGTGAAAAGGGTTTGGTTGGATCGATCTGGTCTTCTTATTTTGGTTTAATTGTGTTAAAAGTAAAAGAGTAAACTACAATTTTGGTCCCTATGGTTTACCAAAAAATACGAAAGTGGTCCCTGAACTTCAATAAGTGTAGATTTCATCCCTGAGGTTTCGATTTTTCTATGAAAATGGTCGTTCTGGCGTTAGTTCCGTTAAATCCTTCGTTAAGTTCAGGGGTAAATCCGTCTTTTTAAGGTGTTTTTCATTTTTTATTAAATTGTGTTTTAGAGTACACATGCTTTACACATGTGTACAACTCATTAATGCATCAACCTCTCATCTTCTTTCCCAACTTCTATCTTCTTCAAAATTAATCACACACACACACACACACACACACACACATATATATAATCATACACACACACATATATATATACAGACACACATATATATATATACACACAGACACATATATATAACCACACACACACATATATATATACACACACAGACATATATATGTGTGTGTGTGTTTTAATGTTTTAAAAATGTTTTAATTTTTTCAAAAAAAATGGTGGGTTAAAAAATGGTGGGTTAATCTCAACCTGCGTTATTAATTTTGGAGAAAAAGATAGAGGTTGGGGAAGAAGATAGAGATTGAAAGGAGGTGGAAATGGAAGCTTTTTTTAAATATATATACAGGTGAGTGTTGAAAAACTTAAATCAGATAAGTTTTATTGGTGTTGTGCAACTCACCATGCACAATGTACAAGTGTTTAATGTATAGATACGTGGATTAATATGAACCACACATTTTGGAAGACTTGAAAAGAAACTTCATTTGCATGGGAAAATGATGCTATAAGCTACAATGCTACATAGCCTTTCTTTTTCCTTTTTACCTTTCCAATGACATTTGTCTTATCTAAATCTTTCCTTCATAAATACATGCCAACGTAATGTATGTATTTATCAGTAAGAAATTAGAAGACCGTTTCTTCTTCTTCTTCTTCCTTTGTTCCTTGTTGATATATATATATATATATATATATATATATATATATATATATATATATATATATATATATATATATATATATATATATATATATATATATATATATGGGTGGTTTCAATTGGAAACCTAATTTCATTGGAAATTTTGGAAACCAAATTTCAACCATGATTTCAATGGTCAAGATTCATTTAAATTTCAACCAAATTTTGGAAACCAAATTTCAATGGTCAAGATTCATTTAAATTATATATGGTAATAAATTAATTAATTTATTAATAAAAGATAATAATAATATGTCAAAAGGGTAAATGTGTCTTTTTCTTTTATGTTTCAAATTTGGTAACAAAGATGAAATATGGTAATAAATTAATTAATTTATTAATAAAAGATAATAATTATATATGGTAATAAATTAATTAATTTATTAATAAAAGATAATAACAATATATCAAGACTACCTTTTTATTACATGTTCATCAATATGCAGTATGTAAAAACCCAATTAAGTTTCATTACCATTATTGTTTCATTACTTTTCCATTATGTTTCGCTATATCAAATTTGTTTCATCAAGTTTCACTATATTAATATTTTGTTTCACTATATCAGGTTTCACTATATTAATATTTTGTTTCATTACCTTTCCATTATGTTTCACTATATCAAATATGTTTCATCAGGTTTCACTATATTAACATTTTATGTTTCATCAGATTTCACTATATTAATATTTTGTTTCACTATATCAAATCCATTATGTTTCACTATATTAATATTTTGTGCTTGGAGGTAATATAAAGATCTCTCTCTCCCTGTGGATGTACACTATCACACTGATAGTGGAACCACGTTAAATCTTGTTGTCTCGATTTATTTGCTATTTCGTTATATTTTATCGTATATTCGATAACTACTATATATTTACGCTTGTGAATCGGTATGAATCAATAGACCAAAATATACAATATTTAGATCTCGTTATTCCGCATTTGTTGTACGGGTCAGTTACACGTGATTTATTGTTATCACTTTTGGGACCGTAAATCACTTGAAATACGATTTTGTAACTGTCACCGACCCTTACAGTGAGGTCGCTGGAGATGGTGACCGGCGACCCCCAACCTCTCCCCTTTTCTTCGTCGGCGTCACCCACCTTCTCCCTTTTTCTTGTGTCAATCTCGTGATTATATATGTGTGTGATTATATATATATATATATGTGTGTGTGTGTGTATGTGTGTGTGTGTGTGATTATATATATATATGTGTGTGTGTGTGTGTGAGATTATGTACATCTGTGTGTGTATATATATATCTGTGTATATATATGTGTGTATGTAATATATATATATATATAGGGGAGCGATTAAATGAAAACCACTCTAATTTTGAAAACCGTGGAAACCCTCGATTTTATTGGTTAAGTTAATGAAATTGTTTCATGAAATTGTTTAATTTGATGAAATTGTTTCATATAATTATTTAATTGATGAAATCCTTGCATATATTTGTATTTTTTATGTAAAAATGAAAAAGTTTCATCAGACTGCGAAAATACATTAAACAATTTCATCAGAATGAGAAAATTCGATGAAACTGGATAAAAAAAACACAAATATATGAAACAATTTCATTAACAAAAGAATTACATGAAACAACTTGATGATATTAAACAATTTTATGAACCAATTTCATTAATTTAACCAATGAAATTGACAGTTTCCAAAGTTTCCAATCTAATATGCTTTCCAATTGAAACCACCTCTATATATGTGTGTGTGTGTGTGACTATGTACAAGAGAGAGAGAGAGAGAGAGAGAGAGAGAGAGAGAGAGAGAGAGAGAGAGAGAGAGAGAGAGAGAGAGAGAGAGAGAGAGAGAGATAAATAGGACAAAAATAAGTAAAGACAAAAAAATTGTGTAAAAAAACGTAATTATCCCTAACTTAACGGACAATTTAACGGAGCTAACGCCAGAGGGACCATTTTCATAGCAAAATTGAAACCTCAGGGATGAAATCTACACTTATTAAAGTTCAGGGACCACTTTCATATTTTTTGATAAACCACATGGACCAAAATTGTAGTTTACTCAAAGTAAAAAAAGCCACATGAACCAAAATTGTAGTTTACTCAAAGTAAAAACAAGCCACATGGACCAAAAGAGTTTCTTATTTTTGACTTTTTTTTTTATTTTGATTTGAAAGAGCAAAGTACAAAGGGTTATTTGATTATTTAATGGAAAAATGGATATGACAATTTTACCCTTGACTGTTACTATTTGACGGTGACATTCAATGGAAGGTGTCATAAGGACTATAATTGAAATAGATTAAAAACCACCATGACCAAAACTGTAATTACTTTGAAAGAGGACTACTTATGATAGTGAGTGTAAACCAT